>JAZKJV010001429.1:0-1201910 GCA_037367405.1 Ottelia alismoides
ATTTTGTTGGATCCAAAGACAACACGGCAGATCCGTTGACTAAGGGACTTGATAGATCTTTAGTCCTAAAGTCTAGGCTTGGGATGGGACTGAGACCCATTGGGAGTTCCTATACAGTAGCAACCCAACCTAACTGAGTGGAGATCCCACAAAGTAGGTTCAATGTGGTAATAACAAGCTGTTAGGAGAACTGGTTGGCACTCTAAGTTTAATGCGTAAGCATGAGTGTCTTATCCCTGGAAGCCTGAGTGCCATTTAAGCTGCAAGAATAGGAAGAGCGTAGGCTCTGAATGGGTTCAAGCCTTTGGGCAGGATGTTAGCAGTGCATCCTTGGAGAACGCCACCTATGTGAGTGTTACTGTGGGCCGCAGTTAAAGGAAGAGGGTCTTTCCTGAATACACTCATGAAACAGGATAAGGGTGCATGGCCTTTAAGAGCACCAACCCTGAAGATTGTACCAAGAACAACGCTTTGTTGTTTCTACCGTATACTTTAACACTAAGGTCTGAAGTTCAAGACGTAGTTCACTTCGTTCCTGTTAAAGTGAAAGTAGTAAACTCAGGTAGAGGTTCAAACCGGAAGGTACCTTTACTGAAAGCAAAGTGTGGGCAGCCGAAAGAAGTCTCTTGAATACCTTTTGAATCTCTTTTTCAAATTGGTGAATTCGTGGGGGATTGTTGTATTAAAATTGTATATATATAGGTTTTAATTGGAAAATCTATTGGTTACAATTGACATTCAATTTGGTTTCAATTGGGAAACCAAATGGTTTGGAGGGAAAGTGGGAATTCCCAAATTTGAAACATGGTTGAGTTTGGGTGGAAGTTTAGTACCATACCTTGGAGATCTAAACTTTTGGTGGACTTATATATGAGTCCACACCCCAAGCTCTTGTAGCAATAGTAGAGAGGAGGAATGGAGGACCACACGCGCGCGCGCGCGCTCCGCTCCGCTCCGCTCCGTCTCCGTCTCCGTCATCGTCTCCGGCTCCGGAGAGTCAATTCGGATCTCGGATCTCGATACTTTTGCTGTGGGTTTCATTTGGTAAGTCGATTAAATTAATCACACGATTAAAGGTTGTTCGGGACGTATTTTTGGAAACCAAAGGTTGCGTTTTTGGGACGCGAGACCCTCTATTTATATCCCTCACCCGACTCGGTTTTTCTACACACTCGCAAGAAAGACCTCTCTCACGCCGTTTCTCTCTGATTCTTCAGTTCTCTGAGGTACAATCGAGGACGAATCCTGTTGGTGTGCGCCGACGACGATCGTGAACCGTCGTATCCTGGGAGCAGATCGCCAGTACCCTACGCACCGGTATTGTGGGGGCGATATCTTCTCTAAGGACAGTCCATTACATGGACGCTTCGGTGACTTCTAAACTGATCTCTGTTTTATTTTGTTTGCCGCAATATGTTTATTGCTTTACCCTTTCTGGATCATGCCCGTGTTATTTATGTTTCTGTTCTTTTAATCGGTTCCTGTTTGCATTGAATAATCGGATAATGATTGGGAAACATTTGATTAATATGATTTTAATCTGTTTCGTTTCTCTGTTAATTCATTTGGATCCGATATTATATTGTTTAATGTATGCACTGGTATTCTTATTTTCAACAGTTATATAAGGCACACGTGGTATCTTTTTAGTTGTTTACATTTTTTAAATGTATCTCATCATAAATCTATATACATATTTAAAAGGAGAGTTTTCACCCAAGCTTTCAACACGTGGATAGCCTCTCCTCTTTTCTTCACACAGCCGCTACTCTCTCATCTCTCTCATCCCTCTCCATGTGTACACGTGGATAGCCTCTCCTCCTTGGCCCTTGCGGGCGTTTCCAATTTCGTTTTATTTGCGGTGCCGCTTCTTTGGGCGGTTTTCCCTCTTACTTTTGACACGTTTCTTTTTTTTGCTCCACGCATAAATTTACATGTTTCCCCTTTTTCCCTGATCGTCTGAGTCGGTTACTCTTTCCTCCTCACTTTTCTCTCGCGATTTTGCTCTCTCCGCTTCTCTCCGGCGATTGTGCTGGCGATCGTGCTTTCTCGCGAGTTCTCGATCAGTGGTTACTCCCTGTCTTCCCCTTTCGCTGCTGGTAGTCCTTGCATCTAGGGTTTGTTCAGGGGTTCTTCTCTCGCGATTTTGCTCTCTCCGCTTCTCTCCAGCGATTGTGCTGGCAATCGTGCTTCCTTGCGAGTTCTCGATCAGTGGTTACTCCCTGTCATCCCCTTTCGGTGCTGGTACGTTATTTCCCTTCGTCCTTGCATCTAGGGTTTGTTCAGGGGTTCTTCTAATTTGCCATAACTTCTATATTTTTCAGATCTCCTTTCCTTGGGTTGATATCTGTTCTTCGATTGTGTGTTTCATTTCTGTTAAGGTATGGATGTTCTCCCTTCGTCGTTGCATGTAGGGTTTGTTCAAGGGTTCTTCTGATTGTGTGGTTTGCTTCTGTGAAGGTATGGATTTTTTCTTCCTTGCGTCAATTTTTTTTGTGGATTTTTTTGTCTTCTGAACAGATGTGGGTATGCCTGTTTTTTCTTTGCCTTTGAGATTCAACATATTTCGTGAATATATAATATTTTGTTGTTTTCGTTGTTATGAGACTATATGCGTCTGAGTTTTTGTGAGGCTATAAGTTTTTTCGATGTATGGATGTTCTTCTGGATGTTTTTGTCATGCTTGAAGTTTAGTTTGTAATCTATATATGTACACACACACACACACATATATATCTATGTGCCTGTGTGGATGTGTTTTTCGTTCTTGAGGTTGAAAGATTATTTTTGCAACGATATCTTACCCCATGTGGATTTGACCTGGGAGCAAGAAATACAAACCTAGATGGTTGTAGTTTAATCTATTATATACGTATCTATGTGCAGGTGGTATGTTGTTAAGTCCATATTAAGCAGAACTTAACTTTTGCTTCAGTTGTTTTATCTATTATTTTTTCTTTAATTTTTAATGCTATGCATAGTGTGTGTTCTCCTTTTTTTGATTACATTGGATTTTGTTTAAGAGTGATCTCCATGTATTTGATTGTTTTTCCTTCTGAAATCTTAGCATTTGAGTTTTGTTTACCCTTTTCTTCCCACTTGATATTTGTGTAAATGTTTTTCCAGCTATTGTCATTTTATCTAAACATGCATATAGATGTGACTTTGGAGTGCTGTTATATATTCGGGCAGAAGATAAATTTGGATTCAAATGTTTCTTTCTCTTTGTTGACTTACTGTTATATATTCGGACAGAATAAAAATTCATGCAACGTTTGTATGAATTTTTATGGTAGGATGTTGAAATGTGTGATATATGTGGTGTTGATTCTAAAAAGTTCAGGATTTGTTTAAATTTCGTAATTGTCCTATCTTATTTATGATCAAGGTCTACAGCGAATCCTGTTTGCACATTATGTTGTGCTAGGGGAAAATCAAATTCAATATCTTACCGCCTACACCACCTTATCTTGATATGCTGCTTGACCAAAATAAGGGGAATTTATCTATATGAGTTTATTTTATCCTACAGTTATTCCTAATATTCCGATATTGCTTTAACTAAAAAAGTATTTGTTTAATTTTCAAATTTTTGATTCAACATTATATTCTGATATTGCTTTAACTAAAAAGTATTTATTTAATTTTTAATTTTTTTGATTAACAAGAGGCAATGATTATAATTTACATTACCTGTTCATTTTACAATGAGATAATGTGAAACACTTGAAATGTTGTGCCAGTTTAAGGTGCCTCCAAAGGAAGCAAATTCTGAAAATTTTTTATCTATATGTATGTATACTATGGCAATTTATCAAATTTTTTTGAATCAGTTTGCATATTTTCATGTATTTTTTTTGTGATTTAAAGTGCGTATTTAGACTTAGTTAACTTTAATAGTTAATCACTATTTTTCGATCCATCTTGCCGCGAGCTCATCTCGTCAAGCGCTTCTCCTAGACTCGATGTGTCGAGAGGAGGAGGGGTGAGCCTAGACCGGACTCTAGGATTGGAGAGTAGTAATTGATTTGTAGTTTAGTGTTAAGATTTTTTTTACATGAGCCTTTATTAAATTGTAAACTTCCACGGATGTTCTTATTGGGATTTTAATTAAGTGTTTTACAATCTCTAATCTTTCATCGCTGCATGTAAGAGTATGTGATTTTATAATGAATTATTCTGTCACGTGAAAAAAAATGTATAAACTTTAGCGCAGATATATCTTTGACCATTTTTTTGTATATTTCTTAACATGTATGAGTTTATTTTATCCTACAGTTATTCCTAATATTCCGATATTGCTCTAACTAAAAAAGTATTTGTTTAAATTTCAATTTTTTTGGATTAAGAAGAGGCAATGATTATAATTTACATTACCTGTTCATTTTACAATGAGATAATATGAAATACTTGAGATGTTGTGCCAGTTTAAGGTGACTCGAAAGGAAGCGAAGTGTGAAATTTTTTATCTATGTGTATGTATACTATGGTAATTTATCAAATTTTTTTGAACTAGTTTGCATATTTTCATGTATTTTTTAGTGATTTAAAGTGTGTATTTAGGCTTAGTTAACTTAAATAGTTAATCGCTATTTTCCGATCCGTTGCGCCGCGAGCTCATCCCGTCAAGCGCTTCTCCTGGACTCGATGTGTCGAGAGGAGGAGGGGTGAGCCTAGACCGGACTCTAGGATTGAAGAGTAGTAATTTATTTGCGGGTTAAAAATTTGTGTTTACTTCGCGCTTGCTAAGGTATAATACGATTTATAATGTACAGGATATGTGATATATGTGATGTTGATTCTTAAAAGTTTGATATTTGTTTAAATTTCGTAATTGTCCTATCTTATTTATGATCTGTGTAAATTGTTGATGACATAAAGTTATTTATATTTGCAGGTTAAAAATTTGTGTTTACTTCCCGCTTGATAAGGTATAATGCGATTTATAATTTACAAGAAGCTTTTATTTTGTGGATGAATTTTGTTAGAAAAAATTAGTTAGATTGAGAATAATGATGTTGTCTTTAAGTTATTGTTGCGTTTCAATGCACTTGCTTTCAACTTGGTGACATTTTGTCTTGCTTATTTTCAGGAATTAACTTTGTTTATTTAGTACGATTATCGATAGGTTGTGTTTATCAAAATAAATGGCCAATATTCATGAGATTTGTGAGCAAGATGTTTATAGAAATAATAGGTTTCGTCGCAGGGAAATAATGAGAAGGAAAAGACAAGATATACATGCAGAGCATTACATGTTAGTTGATGGCGATATGTCTACATCCAATGATGTGTGTCACGGAGAAAATACAAGTTCGTGTATGTCAGCGAGAGATATCTTTAAAAGTAATAGAAGGTATCGTTTCAGCAGAGTTACTGAGAACAAGAGGAGGAGAATTGGTCGTTGTTGTGATGATGTTGGGGTTTTGCCTGAGGCATCAAATGTTCAATCATCTATTTGTGGTTTGCTTGAAAGACAAGATAATAACATGGTTTTTGATGATTATGCTGAATGTTCTCATCAGCCATTGCTTGAATGTGTTGAAGGTTAGAGCTTAGGTTTGATTCTTAGACTCCCAAATTTTAAGGAAATAGATGAAACACTCATTTATTTCCGCATTCATTTTGCAGTTTTGGATCTTGGTGGTCCAGATTGCGTGTGCAGTTATTGTGGAGCCATTTTTTGGATTGCTGAATGTTTAAAAAATCAAGGTCTACAACAAACCCTGTTTACATATTATGTTGTGCTAGGGGAAACATCAAAATCAATGTCTTACCGCCTACACCACCTTATCTTGATATGTTGCTTGACCAAAATAAGGAGAATTTATCTAAACACTTTAAGTCTAAAATCAGATTATATAATTCCCTATTCGCGTTCACTTCTATGGGTGCAAAGATTGACGATCAAGTTAATAGACGACCTGGACCTTATGTGTTTCGTATTTCTGGTCAGAATTACCATCGTATTGGATCTTTGCTACCAGAACCTGGAGAAAATCCCAAATTTTCTCAATTATATATTTTTGATACCGAAAATGAAATTACAAATAGGGTGAACGCATTGAGTGATATTCACGAGGTGGGCAATTTAGATGTTAATATAATTGCAGAATTGATAAGAATGTTGGATGATGTAAACTCTATAGTGAAAGTTTTTAGAATGATAAAAGATAGAATTATTAGTACAACAAATGAATCAATGCAATTGCGGATATGTGTTTCAAGAAATGAAGAGAAGTCACCTTACAGTATACCAACTGTGCGTGAGATTGCTGGATTGGTTGACTTTAGAATTTCTGGAAGAAACCGAGATATCATTATTGAAAATAACAAAGGAGAACTGAAAAGAATTAGTGACTTACATCCTTCTTTCATGGCTATGCAATACCCGTTGTTATTCCCTTATGGTGAAGACAGATTTAGTGTTGGGATGAACTATTCTATGGTTGATGAGCAAATTGTGTCAAAAAGAACTCATATAACTATGAGAGAATTTTATTCGTACCGATTGCAACAACGATGTAATGAGGGGAAAACTTTGATTAGAGGTGGTCGCTTGCTGCAACAATATATTGTTGATGTTTATTGTTGTATTGAAGAAGATAGGTTATTTTTTATAAGAACAAATCAAAAGGAAATACGATCTGAAATTTACCAGGGTATACAAGATGCTATAGATAAAGGAGATAATGATGGAATGTTAATTGGCAAACATATCGTTTTGCCAGCGACCTTTACGGGTGGGCCTAGGTATATGATGCAGAATTATCAAGATGCTATGGGAATTTGTAGGTTTTTTGGACACCCAAATTTATTTTTAACATTTACATGCAATGCGAAATGGAAGGAAATCAAAAGTGCTTTGGATATTAACCTGGTCAGAAACCTGAAGATCGTCCTGACATAGTCTGCAGAATTTTCAAAATGAAACTTGACGATCTTATAAAACATGTAAAGAAAGTAAAGGAATTTGAGAAAATAATTGCATTGATATACACAATAGAATTTCAGAAACGAGGGTTACCACATGCGCATGTTTTAATTTGGCAACAAAGGGACTCATTAGATAACCAAAGGGTGATAGATTCTGTTATTAGTGTTGAATTACCGTGTAAAGAAACATATCCACAATGTTATGTGATGACCGAAAAAAAAAACCGAGCAACTAAGGTAAAGAAATAGAACTAAGGTCGTTGCGTCCTCAGTCGCTCAGGAGTCACTCGATCAATCAAGAAAATTAAGTGCAGACCACCAAAATCAGATAAAAAATCAAAGAAACATGATAGCGGTCCTGGCTATTGGATTAGCCTGGTATAGCGACCAGGGTCGGACTCACGGAGCACGTGATGGCCTTGCAGCCTACGAAGTAGTCTAAAAAAAGAAAGAAAATAAATAAAGGTCTTTTTGGTGGATTTTTAATTTTTTATATATTTTTTTTGGATTTTTAATTAATTAAGAAAATAAGAAAAGCAAACAAATGGCAACTTCAAACAATTATTTAACTACTCAAAAATCACCCAAAAATTCAATTAAAAATTTTGTTATGTTTTTTATGTTTTTTACTATTTTTGGTGATTTTTTGGTATTTTTCTGATTTTTATTAGATTTTATAAAAATCAAACAAGATAGAAAAACAAGGGTACTGTCCAGTCAGGTGTCAAGGGCTAATTTAAAATACTAAATGGCCCTATTAACACCTGAAGGTAATTTTCCTGTATAGTAAAAACTACAAAAAAAGTTTAGGCACCAGAATTATTAATTTTTGATTTTTATTTTATTTATTAAAACTTTTATAGGATTTTTAGTGTTGTTCAATTTTTATAAGTTTTATAAATCTAAAAATGACCAAAATTGGTCAGAAAGTCAAACAAGGTAAAATAAACACTACTTAATTTTTTTGTAATTTTTAGAGGTGTTTTAATATTTTTTTGTGAATTTTAAAGTTAGACAGTAACAAAAATGTGTGTTTTTGAATTTTTAAAAATATCAAAAAATATCAAAAATGTCTCCAAAAATTGGAGAAAGTTTTACACCATGGCAGGAGCCATGTATCCAAGTTTCATCACATTTGGAGTTGGTTTGCTATTTTATTAAAAATGAAATTAAGAGTACAATGCATAGGGACTTGTACGCAAATAGTAGAAGTTCCAGGGGTCCGGTGCAATTTCTCCAAGGGTGCATGCGCGAGGCGCGTGACCTGGGCACACAGGGACCTAATGGCAAGAAAACTTAGGTCCCTGGACTAATTAGTAACACGTACTAAAAGTCCAGGGGCGTAAGTGTAAATTACCCACTAATAAACGCACACGCACAATAAAACCACGCATAGGGGTATATCTGCAATTAATAAAAACTTTAATTCATTCAGTAACACCCTAGAACAATAGGTCTATACATGCAATTAACCCAGATAAGCACGTGTTGACGCACGTGTTCCACTACACAGGGGTATAAAAGCAAATACCAAACATTACAGGGTCCACTATGCAATTTACCAAACGCAAATAAAATATCTAAAATATTTACAGGACTACAGCAGAACAGCTAAGAAACTAAGGGCCTAAGAGGAAATTTACCCTTTATTAATTCGAGGGCCGGATGCACGCCACGTGGAGATCGGACGGTCTAGAAGCGGCGCAGCTGAACACTGGGGTCCTCGACGCTCATCCAACGACAGGGGCCTCACCACGTGTAGATCCAATGGTCCAAAGACGTTGGGGCCTCTTTGATGGATGGAGGGTTGAGAGGAGGCCACGTGGAGATTAGACGGTGGCTGCTGGCCTCCTCTTAGCCCTGATCGGACGGTCCGGGTGTAATCTGGAGCGGGAAGGTCATCGGACGGTCGGGGAAGATGGTGGACGAATTGGATGCCGGCGAGCTTCGCCGGGCTCGTGTGTGCGCTGAAGTCCTCCTCGTGGGCAGCTGAAGATCGGGGAAGAATCGCCGTGGGCTCCCGCGTCGAATGGTGTCCTCCGATGGCTCGATGGAGCTCCTGGGAACTCAGGCGAGGTCGGCGGAGGTCGAGTTGCTGCACCCGATGGTCGAGGCCCTCAGATGGGCTTGGATGTACCTGAAAAGCACGACAACAGACTCGCGGGTCGAGGGCAAAGTGCCTCGACCCTGTAAGAGGCGGTGAAGGTGGTCAGTGCGGCGAGGCGTAGGGGCTCCGACAACGCGACGACGAATGAGCCCCTATCCCAGCTCCTGTGCGAGCTGGGTTGGATGAAGGGGTGGAGAAGGTGCGCGGGGAGAAGGCGATCGTGATGGGGTGCTCCGATGATCGAATAGGTGTCTAGGGTGGACGGAATCGAAGCTCGAAGGTGACAGAGCGATTTGGGGGAAATGCGAAATTAAGAAAATAGAGTAAGAACGGGGACTACCTACTGGCTGCTGATGAATACTCATTCATCACTCTTTACTCTTATATTTTAGCTACAAAAACCTTTGCAAATGCATGTATATGTTTGTAACTACAAATAATTACTAAAAGCATGCATGGTGTAAAAAGTAATAATTAGCATGTTTTTGTGCAAAAATAAAAGAATAAATATTAAAAAGAAAAAGAGGGAAATATTTAGAATAAATATTGAGAAACCTAATCCCAAGGGAGGGCTCAGCATGGGCCTGACCGCATAAAAGCCAAAGTAGAGGGAGATAGGGGCTCATGTGTGTAAATATACCTGTAAATACAATAAATATATTCTCCTCCAAAAATAGAATAAAAGTGGCTTGTATATATTTGTAAATATTTATAAATACGAAATCAAAACAAAAATTGAAAAATTAAAAAGAAGATAAAAATCACCTACCTTGTACATATTCATCATGTACATAGTCCCCTTATCTATATTTATTTCACCTTATAAATAAATAAATTAATTTCCATAAATTTTGTATATATTCTATATTTTATGATGTAAATAAATAAAATAAAAACCACAAAAACAAAAATCAAATAAAAAGAACAAAATTAAAAACCAAAAATAACTTTGTAAATATATTATGTATATATTTGTATATACCTATTTATTTCACCCTTGTATATAAATAATAAAAATAAAATAAAAATGCCCTTTTATTCCTAATTTTATGCTATAAATAAATAAAATACAAAATGGGAATAAAAATGTATAAAAATAACTAATTAAAAATCAAAAATCAAAAATTAATATTGTATATATACCTATATATAGCTCTATCATGTAAATACCTTATTTTTATTTTGAAAAATTAATTAAAAATCACCAAAAAATAGGAAAAATAAAATAAACATTTTTCGTATTTTGAGTTTTTAATAATTCGGCCATTTGATATTTTTAAATGAATTTCTAAATCTTTTCCAGGTGGCTGATTCCCATTGGTCCACGGGGATGTTGACCGCCCGGTCAACTCCCCCCTGTGGACCACTTCCCACGGGTCGTGACGCCCGACCCGACTTCCCCGATTTTTCGCGTCACGACCCGACGCCTGAATTCACAACCCCCGAGCTCCGATCGATCAACTTGCATCCGAGATCCTCGCCGACACATCCGCGTGGGGATCCGCGCCTCGCGGAAACCTGCCCGATCCGTTCTTCTCGGACCTGCACCCATACATAAGCCGAGCTCCGCCTCCCTGTTCCTCATCTTTGGCTCCCCATTCCTTCATCCCAGGACCTCCACAGCCACCCTCGAGGTGACAGCTCCACGTTGGTCGTGTCGTAGAGAGGAGAGGGTGCCCGGACCACTGATCCGGCGTCCTAGCGCCGCCGTGCTCCGCCTGAAGGTAGAGCTCGAGCCTCGGGCCTCGACGACCCGCGAGGCGACGACCCAGAGCTTCCAGAGCTCACGCCCTGTCGATTCATCCGCCCAGGTAGCCTTAGTTGTCTTTCCTTTTCTTTGATTTTGATTTTGCCCCAAATCGCCCAGTCGCCGTTCACCTTCGATTCCGGCCACCTCCGCCTTCGATTCGATCATCGGACCATTCCACACGTTCACCTTCTCCCCGCGCACGTTCTCCACCCATCCGTTCAACCCAGCTCACACAGGAGCTGGGGTTTCGAGTTCCTCCACCGTCCATCGCCGGAGCTCGACCGCCCCGCCGCACCGATCATCTCCACCACCGCTAACGGGGTTGAGGCATTTTGCCCTCGACCCGCGAGTTTGTTGCACACCTTTGCAGGTCCCAGGAAGCCCATCTGAGGGCTTCGACATCCAGGTGCACGAGCTCGACCTCCGCCGGACTCGCCTGAGCTCCCCAGAGCTCCGTCGAGCCATCGGAGGGTACCGGTCGACGCGGGAGTCCAAGGTGATCCTTCCCCAATCTCCAGCTGCCCGCGAGGAGGACCTAGCGCGTACACGAGCCCGGCGAAGCTCGCCGGCGTACTGTTCTTCGTCCATCCTCCAGAGACGTCCGATCATCCCTCCTGCTCCAGATCGTCATCCAACCGTTCATCTGAGGAGCAGCAGCAGTCGCAGATCATCCGGAGGAGAGATCGTGGCCGTCAGATCAGTGAGGGTGTCCCACGTGCTCCGTAGCCATTCGATCGACCACGTGGCGAGGCCCCAGCCGTCGATTAGCACCGAGGACCCCAGCGTTGGGCGCCACCCTTCCCCAGCCGTCGATCAGCACACGTGGCGCCCATCTGACGATCGACGTAATAGAGGGTAAATATCATCTTAGGCCCTTAGCTTCTGAGTAGTTTAGCTGTAGTCCTGTAAATAATTTAGATATTTTATTTACATTAGGTAAATTGCACTTTGGACCCTGTCATTTCTTGCATTTACATGTATGCCCCTGTGTGTAGTGGATCACGTGCGTCGACACGTGTTTTGTTCGGATATTTGCATGTTTAGCCTTATATTTCTAGGGTGTTAATGAATGAATGAAACTTTTTATTATTGCATATATGCCCCTGTGCGTGGGTTTTTTAGAACATGTGTTGAAATTAGTGGGTATTTTATAGTAAGGCCCTCGGACTTTGGTACCTGTTACCAATCAGTCCGAGAACCTTATTTTCATTGCAATTAGGTCCCTGTGTGCCCAGGTCACACGCCTCGCGCGTACAACCTTGGAAATTTTGCACCGGACCCCCTAGAACTTTCACTATTTGTGTACAGGTCCCTGTGCAATGTACCTTAGTTTTGATTTTTAATAAAATATCAAACCAACTCCAAATGCGATGAAAATTGGAAACATGGCTCCTGCCATAGTGTAAAATTTTCTCCTATTTTTGGAGACATTTGTGATTTTATTTACTATTTTTAAAAAATCAAAAACACACATTTTCTTTACTGTCTGACTTAAAAATTCACAAAAAAATATTAAAATACCTCTAAAAATTACAAAAAAATTACTCAGTGTTTATTTTGCCTTGTTTGATTTTCTGACCAATTTTGACATTTTTCATTATATAAAACTCATAAAAACTAAAAAACACTAAAAACCCCATAAAAATTCTAATAAATAATTTAAAAATCCAAAAACAATAATTCCAGTGCCTGAATTTTCCTTAGACTTTCTAGTTTTTAGGAAAATTACCTTCAAACCTTGATAGGGCCTTCATCTATTTATATTGGCCCTCCAAGTCTGACTGGACATCACCTTCATAATTCTGTCTTGTTTGATTTTTAGAAATTAAATAAAAATCAGAAAAATACCAAAATTCACTAAAAACAGTAAAAAACATAAAATACATAAAAACATTTTTATTTGAATTTTTTAGTGATTTTTGAGTGCTTTAATAATTAGTTGTATTGGCTTGTTTTATTGCTTTCTTTATTTTCTTTATTAATTAAAAATCAAAAAAAATTATAAAAATTAAAAATCCACCAAAAACATTTTATTTTATTTTATTCTCTTTTTTAGACTACTTCGTAGGCCGCAAGGCCATCACGTGCTCCTTGTGTCCGACCCTGGTCGCTATACCAGGCTAATCTAATAGCCAGGACCGCTATAGTGTTTATTTGATTTTCATTTGATTTTGGTGGTCTGCACTTTATTTCTTGATTGAGCTGAGATTCTCATCGATCTGGGTCGCAACGACCTGAGTGATATTTTTACCTGATCCCGGATTAGTGGAATTTTCGGCACATCAGAATGGCGCCGTTGCCGGGGAGCATGGCTTAGTAGTTTTTATTTTTATTTCATTTTCTTTTTCGCGGCTTTCCGCGGCTCTTTCTGAGTCCGCGGCTTTTCGCAGCTTTTTATTTTTCATTTATTTTTGTTTTATTTCCTTTTTCTTTTCTTTTCTTTTCTTTTATTTTTATTTTGGCTTGTTTTTTTTATTTACCATTTTGCATATATACACCTGTTTAGTTCTTTTGCTTTTATTTGATCATTTTACTTGGTTTGACACTCTGTTTCTTTCTTGCAAGGGCCCGAGGACCGAGGCGGCTACTTTCGAGGAGCCGGCGCACCGCAAGACTCAGAGGCGGCTCCCTTCTGCACGGAGCTGCAGGAGAGAGCGAGAGAGTAGCTGAGTGAGAGAGGAGTAGTTAGGTTTCTTTCAGCACATTTTATTTGAATTGTAATAATACAGGGACAGCTTGGACTTGAGACTTCTTCGGGTTTGTTTTCGCATATCTGCATTGCATTGTATTTTATTCTTTGGCACAGAAATTAATCGAGCAATTAATTAATTATTTAAAACTAATTTAAAGACACCCAACTAAAAATCAATGTTCCCTGTGTTCGACCTTGGAAGACTTGCCAAGTAAAAATATTCCACAACATTCAAAGATTATGGTTTTTGATCGAACCAAATTTGCCTCCTATACTACGACATCCTTTGATTATTAAAGAGGCAAATTTGACGTTCATCAGCATGTGCCTGCAAGGTTCAGTCTTGAGGTGGAGGCTCGGTTCTCCGAGCCTACGTGGTGGTTGATTTAAGGCTTAGACGCCGAGCACCGGTGTGCTCGAGGGACCCTTTAGCTACTTTAGCTTTTTCGCGGCTTTTCACGGTTTTTGGTTTTTCGCTGCCTTTTACGGTTTTACGCAGTTTTTATCGAGCCCCTAGCCGTAGGACTTTCTGCTTGACTGTGCCGTAATTAGTAGGATCCACACACCTAATAGATTGCATGTTCCTATAGATCGTTAATTGGACCTACTAATAAATCATTAATAAAAAGAGCTGATTCATTTTCCTTCGAGCCTACGTGCCGCAACCTGCCCTGCCAAGCGCTGCTCCTGAACCTGATTTGTTGGGAGGAGGAGGGGTAGACCGAGACCGGACTCTCAGGATCGAGGGCTAAGTGACCAGCTAGACGGTTCTGTCGTGTAGAAGTTGCTTGCTTAGGACTCGGTTTTTCTCGCTGCACATATAGGTAGTTTATTTTTCTGTCTTTACATTATGCGCGGATCATATTACATGTAGAGTGCTGGAGTCAGGTACACCTTCCTTACTTTGCATGCATCATTGATTTCATCGTGCACGGCTTTTTCGTCTTCTCCTCCTGTTTTTGACTTAATAACCAGGAGAACCGAAAAATTCGTTAGGCGTTTGTTTTATTGAAAAATACCTAAAAACAAAAACAATAAAATCAGGACTGCTAATCACACTTGATCTAAACGACACCGAATTGAAAAATTTGTCTTGGGGAGAGTAACCTCCTCCTTTTTTGGTTTGGATGAGCGAGAGAGTGACCCGTACCTTAGGATAGAGCCTCCGATTTTTCTCGACTGATTACCGACTTCTGTACGGGACAGTCAGTTGAGAATTATCTGGATTCCTATTTTGCTCACGTAATCGCTCTGATAGACTGAATGATCACCTAAAATAAAATCGACAAGATAATTGACCATTCTCTTTGGTCTTCAGCTCGTGTGTGTAGGTGAATCAGGGGTTGGTTTTTTACTCATCTTGTGTGATTCCAGATCCCTTCTGTTTTCCCACATCTTCTTCCCTTCTTCTGTCTCCCACCCACCCTCCCTTTAGTCTTCTTCTTCTCCTTCATCCCTGGATGAATGATCCCCCTCACTTCGAGCCGACTCTTGCGGCTTTTTCTTCACTATATGACCATCAGTCCAGTCCACCTTCTAGGGAGGTCGGATCTCCGACCAACCTCCTGCTCCCTCCCTCCCTTTCATCTCACTACTCTGGGCATGCTGCGCTTGTCGTTCGAGGATACCAGATAGAGCAGATGCGAGACCCGGACGATGCTATTGCTGAGTTGAGAGCGCACTCCGTTGGTGATCAGAGAGAGCAGTGGAGATTAGCAGTCAGATCCTATTCCAGAAGGATGGAGGAGCACATAGCACAGGGAGCTGAGTCAGTTTCTACATTAGGTCCATTCGTCTTGGATTTGGATTACATTCAGCGACTGCCGACATTTTCAGGAGAGGCGCACGAGGAGTCGTATCTTCACCTGTCCGCATTCGAGGAGTTCTGTAGAACACAGAGATATTCAGATATTATTGTAGAGGTACTGATGACGAGGACCTTCCCATTCACACTTCACGACAGAGCCATGAGATGGCACCGCCGATTGGGGAGGACATTTGATACGTGGGGAGAGCTACGCCGAGAGTTCTTACAGAGATACTTCCCCCCGAGTAGAGCTGAGTTTATGCGGTCTTTGATCACCGAGTTTTCAGTTGACCCCCATGAGCCATTGCAGGAGGCATGACCGAGGTTTCTTGACCTCTTGCGGAGATTTCCAGACCACGATCTTCCACTGACAGACTTGATTGAGATCTCCATGCGGGGGATGACCATGACCGCAGATCAGATAGCGTTGGTGATTACCACATGTGGCGGTTCACACTGCAGTTCCGACATTCACTTACGGGACACCATCTCGAGTTTACTTTCACGGAGATCTTCTTCACGAGATACGATAGCCAGGACAACACATGCGGACGATACAGTACCAGTGCGGTGTGTCGCTTTACATGATGGGACAGTTTCTCCACACCAGCCCGAGGACTTGGAGCACACAGCACAACTGACAGAGGAGATGACTGCGGTAGCAGAGGTTTGGACCCAGAGTCTTCTTGAGTTCCCGTTGGTTTTACAGCTGGAGTTCGAGGCAGCCCTAGAGTTTCCAGTTGACGAGTCTTGGATATCAGATCTTCTGATACGCCAGGAACCGGAAGAGCCCCCGCTACTACATCCATTTGTTCAGCCACTTCACTTTCCAGTCCCGGAGGAGACAACTTCCTTTCTGCAGAATTACTTCTTGGATACAGATAGCTACCAGGACTCAGCCCAACAGCCACAGCTCGATGAGGGACACCACTTTGAGAGTACAGACACAGAGAGTCCCATATTCGAGTCTGTTGTCCTCCACTTTGTTAAGACATATACATTTTTTAAGGACCAGTTGGCAGCCAGCATAGCCGCAGAGTGAGGATCAGCCGCAGACACTTTGCCAGCTTCCGTGGTGTTGACTAGTACTTCTCCTGCTTCCAGATTGCCGAGAGCTACACTTCCGATGATGATGCAGCCTGGTGCACCGAGTGGATACTTGATAGCAGCGCAGATGCCCATCTAGATCCCAATCCTCTTCTTGTCACTTCTGATCCTGCATCTCTCCCCGAGGGTTATCTGCGGGAGGATGCCACACTCGATGTGTACTCAGTTTCACCTACTGAGAGTGTTTCCGATCTGGCGGAGCACGAAACCGAGTCTTTAGATCCTTCTAATTCTGAGTCTTCTCATCTCGACGACCCTCACGAGGATGAGCCCATCCTGGAGATATTCGATGATCTGTCTGATCTGCTTCTATTTCATGCATCGGATATCAGTCTTCTTAGAGAGTCTCCTGATCTTGACTACACATATCTTCTTGAGACACTGATTGACGTGGAGGATTCTATTACAGATCCATCCTTCTCCACGTTTGATTTCTTCGGCTCCACACTTTCAATCCAGTCTGATCCAGAGTCGATGATTTCCTTTGTGCTACCGGATCCCAATCACTTACTTCCATATCCATGCCCGGTAGCAGACACCTGCTTGATTGCATACCTGGGTGTCTTACTTTACACTTTTGAGTTTATCGTTGTTCTCATACCGAGACTGCGACGACAGTACGGCATTCGCCTTACCGATGCCATCCTGAACCTGGACACTGCTTTATCCTAGCCTTTGCGCCCAGCTAGGGGCGTAAAATCTAGCGCTCGTTGAGAGGCACTTCAACATTGTACTCTTTTGTATATACATGTTTTGTCTTAGTTTGATCTTTCTTTCTTCCGTTCTTGTTTTCACCCCAGGTCTCGCTTAGGATTATTTTTGCTATACTTAGGATATTGCTCATCCTAAGTATAGGGGGTGAAAACACCGGGTTGTTCTTCGTTCTGTTTCATCACTTCTGTTGTGTTGCCTATACTTAAGGTCTTCACCTTAAGTATAGGGGGAGTGATGCTCCTCCACCTTGTATATATTCGTCAGTTTTTCTTCGTGTCTTGCTACCCCTATTTTGCTGCCTATACTTAGGGATATTTTACCCTAAGTATAGGGGGGGTAGACCCTGTACATTCTCCACTCGGTTTTCTCTTTGCGTACAACCTGCTATACTTAGGATTACTTGATCCTAAGTATAGGGGGGGGAAAAGCGAGATCTTCTTGACTTTCTATTCATTCATTCGTCTTTGTATATAGCCTTCCTTTTCACTTCCCTATACATAGCACGAGTTATGTCTTCTTCATCGCTCTTGACTCTGAGGACATCGTTCGAGCTAAGTATAGGGGGGTGTGTAATTTTTTCATATATACTTTAGCCATAACTCGTACTTTATGTGAGTGTGTTAATAAATAAAATGGCTAAAAACCCTAAAAAAACACAAAAAATTAAAAATTTTTCTTGTAAATAATCATTCTTTTATTGCACATACATAGCTAGTGTACAAAGTATTTTTGTAAAAATGTTTTCAAAAATCTTTTGTGTAAAGTTTGTGTAAATATTTTCTTATCAAAATTATGTATATAGTACAAAATTTTCCAAAATGTTTTGAAATCAAAAGATTGCAAAAATCTTGTGTAAATGTGTGTAAATACTTTTGCAAAACCTGCACTTCATGCATTCATCCATTCATGATTTCAAAACATTTTCAAAAATTTTGCATGTTTGTAAAATTGTGTAAACAACATCTTTGTATATATGTATATAGTTTTTCTGGATGATAGTTGACATTTAAACTAGCCTGGAATTAAATTGGGAAATGGAGCTTGATTAAGATCTTAATCCACCTAATTTATAAGAGGAACCTTATAGGGCTTAGGGTTAAGGCTTTTCAGGTCCATGGTGACTTAATTCTTTAAGTCCACTAGGCTATGATCACATGCCATCTCAATGAGCCTAAGTAGAACACTTAACAACAACACATGACTCATAGGGACAATGGCTTTACTTGGACACCAACACTTTGCACCGAGCTCTCTACGTATGAAGTTGTGAGGAGGCAGCCTTCCTTGACTTGGGGTAACATATGAGGGTAGTACTTCTAGGCGGAACCTCTCTTCTTCTTTTAGTGAAGGAAGCACGTCTAAACTTGGTATGGTTGCCATGAGGTCTAACGACGGGAGTTACGGGTTGCAATAATGCTTCAAAAGAGGGATAGTCTACTGGCTCAAGAAGAAAAACTCCTTGTATATATGCTGCACATGTATATGTTATATAGATGCACTTGAAAAAAATGCAAAAGAAAATAACTCCAAAAAAGTGGTGGGTCTGAGAGAAAATGATAATCCCGCCGGAGTATGTATATAGTGCAATAAGCAAAGCTTGAGATTCATGTCCCACCTTATGTAGCTTGCAGCAGGGAGACTTGGCTACACTGGTCAAGCTCCCAAGGACACATGGCTACACTGGCCATGGTCCATTCTCTTCTTCCCTCTCTTCTTGAGCCGGTTGAACTTGAACTTAGAAGGGAATACCCCGCTCCTCGAGGAAAGAGTGGCCAGATTGGGTCATAGAGTTACCTTGTTGGGAGGGTTGTCAAGTTGTCATTTCTGAGGTGGAGAGCTTATACCTCACATTCACAGGACAAGGAAAGATTCATGGTCTTCAGGGTTTGTGTTTGGTGACTTGTTCTGATCTGGATTATTGAGGAGTCTTGATTAGAGATTAGTGGAACTTAGAGGCTGTTGAGTTTTAAGCTTAAGTCCAAATAAGGTTCCGACACATTAATAATCCAAAGATCTGATCGAGCTCCATAATTCAATTTAATGAAGGCAAGTTTAATAATCAACCTTGATCCATGTACATTCTCCTCTTTCTCTTTTTCTTTATCTTTTTCACTTCTTTTCAAATAAGTGTTTGCTAAGGGACTAGCAAAGTTAAGTATAGGGGGGTGATGAATACTCATTCATCACTCTTTATTCTTATATTTTAGCTACAAAAACCTTTGCAAATGCATGTATATGTTTGTAAATATAAATAATTACCAAAAGCATGCATGGTGTAAAAAGTAATAATTAGCATGTTTTTGTGCAAAAATAAAAGAATAAAGATTAAAAAGAAAAAGAGGGAAATATTTAGAATAAATATTGAGCAACCTAATCCCGAGGGAGGGCTCAGCATGGCCTGACCGCATAAAAGCCAAAGTAGAGGGAGATAGGGCCATGTGTGTAAATATACCTGTAAATACAATAAATATATTCTCCTCCAAAAATAGAATAAAAGTGTCTTGTATATATTTGTAAATATTTATAAATACAAAATCAAAACAAAAATTGAAAAATTAAAAAGAAGATAAAAATCACCTACCTTGTACATATTCATCATGTACATAGTCCCCTTATCTATATTTATTTCACCTTATAAATAAATAAATAATTTTCCATAAATTTTGTATATATTCTATATTTTATGGTGTAAATAAATAAAATAAAAACCACAAAAACAAAAATCAAATAAAAAGAACAAAATTAAAAACCAAAAATAACTTTGTAAATATACCATGTATATATTTGTATATTCCTATTTATTTCACCCTTGTATATAAATAATAAAAATAAAATAAAAATACCCTTTTATTACTAATTTTATGCTATAAATAAATAAAATATAAAATGGGAATAAAAATGTATAAAAATAACTAATTAAAAATCAAAAATCAAAAATTAATATTGTATATATACCTATATATAGCTCTATCATGTAAATACCTTATTTTTATTTTGAAAAATTAATTAAAAATCACCAAAAAATAGGAAAAAATAAAATAAACATTTTTGTATTTTGAGTTTTTAATAATTCGGCCATTTGCTATTTTTAAATGAATTTCTAAATCTTTTCCAAGTGGCTGATTCCCATTGGTCCACGGGGATGTTGACCGCCCGGTCAACTCCCCCCTGTGGACCACTTCCCACGGGTCGTGACGCCCGACCCGACTTCCCCGATTTTTCGCGTCACGACCCGACACCTGAATCCGCAACCCCCGAGCTCTGATCGATTACCTTGCATCCGAGATCCTCGCCGACACATCCGCGTGGGGATCCGCGCCTCGCGGAACCCTGCCCGATCCGTTCTTCTCGGACCTGCACCCATACATAAGCTGAGCTCCGCCTCCCTGTTCCTCATCTTTAGCTCCCCATTCCTTCATCCCAGGACCTCCACAGCCACCCTCGAGGTGACAGCTCCACGTTGGTCGTGTCGTAGAGAGGAAAGGGTGCCCGGACCACTAATCCGGTGTCCTAGTGCCGTTGTGCTCTGCCTGAAGGTAGAGCTCAAGCCTCGGGCCTCGACGACCCGCGAGGCGACGACCCAGAGCTTCCAGAGCTCACGCCCAGTCGATTCATCCGCCCAGGTAGCCTTAGTTGTCTTTCCTTTTCTTTGATTTTGATTTTGCCCCAAATCGCCCAGTTGCCGTTCACCTTCGATTCCGGCCACCTCCGCCTTCGATTCGATCATTGGACCATTCCACCACATTCACCTTCTCCCCACGCACGTTCTCCACCCATCCGTTCAACCAAGCTCACACAGGAGCTGGGGTTTCGAGTTCCTCCACCGTCGCATCGCCGGAGCTCGACCGCCCCGCCGCACCGATCATCTCCACCACCGCTAACGGGGTTGAGGCATTTTTCCCTCGACCCGCGAGTTTGTTGCACACCTTTGCAGGTCCCAGGAAGCCCATCTGAGGGCTTCGACATCCAGGTGCACGAGCTCGACCTCCGCCGGACTCGTCTGAGCTCCCCAGAGCTCCGTCGAGCCATCGGAGGGTACCAGTCGACGCGGGAGTCCAAGGCGATCCTTCCCCAATCTCCAGCTGCCTGCGAGGAGGACCCTAGCGCGTACACGAGCCCGACGAAGCTCGCCGGCGTACTGTTCTTCGTCCATCCTCCAGAGACGTCCGATCATCCCTCCTGCTCCAGATCGTCATCCAACCGTTCATCTGAGGAGCAGCAACAGCCATAGATCATCCGGAGGAGAGATCGTGGCCGTCAGATCAGTGAGGGCATCCCACATGCTCCGTAGCCGTTCGATCGACCACGTGGCGAGGCCCCAGCCGTCGATTAGCACCAAGGACCCCAGCGTTGGGCGCCACCCTTCCCCAGCCGTCGATTAGCACACGTGGCACCCATCTGACGATCGACGTAATAAAGGGTAAATATCATCTTAGGCCCTTAGCTTCTGAGTAGTTTAGATGTAGTCCTGTAAATATTTTAGATATTTTATTTACGTTAGGTAAATTGCACTTTGGACCCTGTCATTTCTTGCATTTACATGTATGCCCCTGTGTGTAGTGGATTACGTGCGTCGACACGTGTTTTGTTGGGATATTTGCATGTTTGGCCTTGTATTTCTAGGGTGTTAATGAATGAATGAAACTTTTTATTAATTGCATATATGCCCCTGTGCGTGGTTTTTTAGAACATGTGTTGAAATTAGTGGGTATTTTACAGTAAGGCCCTCAGACTTTTTGTACCTGTTACCAATAAATCCGAGAACCTTATTTTCATTGCAATTAGGTCCCTGTGTGCCCAGGTCACGCGCCTCACGTGTGCAACCTTGGGAATTTTGCACCGGACTCCCTGGAACTTTCACTATTTGCGTACAGGTCCCTGTACACTATACCTTAGTTTTGATTTTTAATAAAATATCAAACCAACTCCAAATGTGATGAAAATTAGATACATGGCTCCTGCCATAGTGTAAAATTTTCTCCTATTTTTGGAGACATTTGTGATTTTATTTACTATTTTTAAAAAATCAAAAACACGCATTTTCTTTACTGTCTGACTTAAAAATTCACAAAAAAATATTAAAATACCTCTAAAAATTACAAAAAATACTCATTGTTTATTTTGCCTTGTTTGATTTTCTGACCAATTTTGGTCATTTTTCATTATATAAAACTCATAAAAATTAAAAAACACTAAAAACCCCATAAAAGTTCTAATAATTAATTTAAAAATCCAAAAACAATAATTCCAGTGCCTGAATTTTCCTTAGACTTTCTAGTTTTTAGGAAAATTACCTTCAGACCTTGATAGGGCCATCATCTATTTTATATTGGCCATCCAAGTCTGACTGGACAGCACCTTCATATTTCTGTCTTGTTTGATTTTTAGAAAATTAAATAAAAATCAGAAAAATACCAAAAATCCACTAAAAATAGTAAAAAACATAAAATACATAAAACATTTTTATTTGAATTTTTGAGTGATTTTTGAGTGCTTTAATAATTAGTTGTATTGGCTTATTTTATTGCTTTCTTTATTTTCTTTATTAATTAAAAATCCAAAAAAATTTATAAAAATTAAAAATCCACCAAAAACATTTTGATTTTATTTTATTCCCTTTTTAGACTACTTCATAGGCCGCAAGGCCATCACGTGCTTGATGACACAAAAACCGAGCGAGCGAGGTAGATCAGGTATATCTCATGCGGTCGTTGCGACCTCAATCGCTTGTGTGTCAATCGAGAAAAATAGACCACCAAAAGCGAATAAAAATCAATCAAGCACACAAAGCGGTCCTGCTATTATATTAACCTGGTATAGCGACCAGGGTCGAACACAAGGAGCACGTGATGGCCTCGCGGCCTACGAAGTAGTCTCAAAAATAAAATAAAATAAAATAAAAGGTATTTTTGGTGGATTTTTAGTGGTTTTTAATTTTTTTGGATTTTTAATTAATTAAGAAAATAAAGAAACAAGTAAAACAAGCCAATTTAAACAATTATTTAATGCATCAAAAATCAAGCAAAAATTCAAATAAAAATGTTTTTATGTGTTTTATGTTTTTACTGTTTTAGTGAATTTTAGGGATTTTCTGATTTTTATTTAATTTTCTAAAAATAAAACAATGCAAGAAAATGGAGGCACTGTCCAGCCGAGCTTGGAGGACTTAGATAAAATATCTAAAAATCCCCAATAAGCCTGGAGTAATTTTCCTATATAAAGAAAAAAACAAGGAAAATTTAGGCACCACAATTATTATTTTTGGATTTCTAGATTATTTACTAGAATTTTTAGAAGGTTTTGAGTGTTTTATAATTTTTATGAGTTTTATATAATGAAAAATGACCAAATTTGGTCAGAAAATCAAGAAAGACAAACTAAATAGCAGCTAATTTTTTATAATTTTTGGATGAGTTTTAATATTTTTTTGTGAATTTTTAAGTCAAACAGTAACGAAAAAGGTTGTTTTTGAATTTTTAAAAATAACAAATAAAACCAAAAATGTCCCGAAAAATTCTAGAAAATTTTACAACATGGCAGGAGCTATGTGTCCAATTTTCATTGAATTCAGAGTAAGTTTGATATTTTACTCAAAATTAAAACCTAGGTATAGTGCACAGGGACCTGTACGCAAATATCCAAAGCTCCAAGGGGTCCGGTGCAAAATTCCCAAGAAGTCACGCGCGAGGCGCGTGTCTAGGGCACACAGGGACCTATTTGCAAAGAAATAAAGTTTCTGGGCTAAATAATAACTAGTATTAAAAGCCCAGGAACCTTAGCGTAATTTACCCACTAATATAACGCACATGCGCATAAAAACTACTCACAGGGGCATATCTGCAATTTTCTAAAAAGTTTCATTCGTTTCATAACAACCCAGAACTACAAGGACAAGCATGCAATTAACCCAACAAAACACGCGTCGACACACGTGATACACTACAGGCAGGGGCATACATGCAAATATAGAAAAGATAAGGTCTAAAGTGCAAAAGTACCAAAAATAAAACAACTGACTATTGTATTTACAGGACTAAATATGAAATAAAGTAAACAGAGGGGCCTAAGGGATAAATTAGCCTTTTATTAATGAGGACGTTGGATGGGTGCCACGTAGCTGATCGAACGGTCCTCACACGCTGTGGCTAAACCCTCAGGTGATCGACGACGGAGAAGGCAACACGTGGAGATCTGATGGCTCAGAATCACGGGTGCCCCTTCCTCCGATCGTGCGGTCCAGATCAATCCTCCTCTGGATCTAACGGTGGCGACGCTCCTCAGATGGATGGTTGGGATGGATTCTGGAGCTGGAGGGTGATCCAACGGCTGCTGGAGGTCCTCGAAGAACAAGTGGCCGGCGAACTTCGCCGGCCCAGTACGCGCGCTCCGAGCCTCCGCGGGGGCTTCTGATGATCGAGGAAGCTTCGCCTTAGCCTCCCGCGTCTGTGGGATGTCTCCGATGAATCAACGGAGCTCCGGAGAGCTCTGTCGACTCCAGCGGAGGTGGAGCTCCGGTGCTCGAGTGGGAAGACCTCGGATATCCTTCCTGGAACCTGCAAAATGCAACCAAAGAGCTCCTGGGTCGAGGGCAAAATGCCTCGACCCCGTCAGCGCTGGTGAAGATGGACGGTGCGGTGGTGCGGGTGAACCCCGGCGATGCGACGGCGAAGGGGTTCGAACCCCCAGCTCCTGTGCGAGCTGGGTTGAACAGAGGGGCGGAGAAGGTGCGCGAGAGAAGGGCGAACGTGATGGGGGATTCCGATGATCGAGGCGATGGGTACGGTGGTCGGAATCGGTGCAGAACGGCAATGGGTCGATTTGGGGCAAACTAGAAATTAAAGAACAAGAGAAAGAATCTAAGCTACCTGAGTGGATGGGTCGACTGGGGATGAGCAGCTGGTGCTCTAGGTCCATGCCTCATGGGACGTCGTGGCCCGAGGCTCTGGCGCTACCTCCAGGCGGCTCATGGCGGCGGAAGCTCGCCGGATCGATGGCTCCTTTCTCTCTCCTCGCTGCAACACCCTCTGGGGCGAGCTGTCACTATCGCCAAGACGGTGGAGGTCACTGAATGTGAAGCAAACGATCCAAAGATGCATGAAAAGGTCGCCGGAGGAGATACTTTATATGTCCAGGGGTCCGAGAAGGGATGAATCGGGTGAGCTGCTCGCATCTCGGATCCCTCAGACCCACCCTGGGCGAGGATCTGGGAAGAACAAGGAACAATCGGGGCCCGGGGTTAGGGTGATTGGTTGTCGGATCAAGTGGGAAATAATTGGAGAAGTCGGGTCGGTCATCAGATCCGAAAGTGAAGTGGTCCACAGGGGGAGTTGACCGGGCGGTCAACATCCCCCGTGGACCAATGGGAGAAGGCCACCTCTGAAATAATTGAAAATTCATTTAAAAATAGAGGATGACCGAATTATTAAAAACTCAAAAAATGAAAAATGTTTATTTTATTTTTTTCTATTTTTTGGTGATTTTTAATTAATTTTTCAAAATAAAATTAAGGTATTTACAATATAGTACTATACATAGGTATATATACAATATAGGATTTTTATTTTTGATTTTTAATTTGTTATTTTTGTGCATTTTTATTCCCATTTTATATTTTATTAATTTATAGTATAAAATTAGGAATAAAAGCGTATTTTTATTTTATTTTTATTATTTATATACAATAGTGAAATAATTAAGTATATACATTTATGTACATGGTATATTTACAATGTGATTTTTGATTTTTAATTTTGTGCTTTTTATTTTGTTTTTGTTTTAATGATTTTTATTTTATTTATTTACAACATAAAAAGTAGAATATTTAAAAAATTTTTGGAGATTAATTTTATTAATTTACAAGGCTAAATAAATATAGAGGAGTGGACTATATACATGGTGACTATGTGCAAGTGTTCTATTTTTATTTTCTTTTTGATTTTTCTATTTTGTTTTGATTTTTATAAAAAATATATACACAATATATACAAGTCATTTTATCCTATTTTTGGGAGGAAAATATTTTTATTTTATTTACAGGTATATTTACACACATGAGCCCCTATCTCCCTCTACTTTGGCTTTTATGCGGTCAGGCCCATGCTGAGCCCTCCCTTGGGATTAGGTCGCTCAATATTTATTCTAAATATTTCCCTCTTTTTCTTTTTGTTCTTTATTCTTTTATTTATGCACAAAAACATGCTAATTATTACTTTTTACACAATGCATGCTTTTGGTAATTATTGGTATTTACAAATATATACATGCATTTGCAAAGGTTTTTGTAGCTAAAATATAAGAATAAAGAGTGATGAATGAGTATTCATCACCCCCCTATACTTAACTTTGCTAGTCCCTTAGCAAACACTTATTGAAAAAGAAGTGAAAAAGAAAGAAAGAAAAAGAAAAAGAGAAGAATGTACATGGATCAAGGTTGAATATTAAACTTTCCTTTATTAAATTGAATTATGGAGCTTAATCAGATCTTTGGATTATTAATGTGTCGGAACCTTATTTGGACTTAAGTTTAAAACTCAACAGCCTCTAAGTTCCACTACTCTCTAATCAAGACTCCTCAATGCTCCAGATCAGAACAAGTCATCAATCACAAACCCTGAAGACCATGAATCTTTCCTTGTCCTGTGAATGTGAGGTATAAGCTCTCCACCTCAGAAATGGCAACTTGACAACCCTCCCCAACAAGGTAACTCTATGACCTCAATCCGACCACTCTTTCCTCGAGGAGCGGGGTATTTTTTCTAAGTTCAAGTTCAACCGACTCAAGAAGAGGAGGAAGAAGAGAATGGACCATGGCCAGTGTAGCTATGTATCCTTGGGAGCTTGACCAGTGTAGCCAAGTCTCCCTGCTGCAAGCTACATAAGGTGGATCATGAATCTCAAGCTTTGCTTATTGCACTCTATATACATACTCCGGTGGGATTATCATTTTCTCTCAGACCCACCACTTTTTTGGAGTTATTTTCTTTTTGCATTTTTTTTTCAAGTGCATCTATACAACATATACATGTGCAGCATATATACAAGGAGTTTTTCCTCTTGAGCCAGTTTACTATCCCTCTTTTGAAGCTTTATTGCAACCCACAACTCCTGTCGTTAGACTTCATGGCAACCAGACCAAGTTGAGACGCACTTCCTTCACTAAAAGAAGAAGAGAGGTTCCACCTAGAAGTACTACCCTCATATGCTACCCCAAGTCAAGGAAGACTGCCTCCTCACCACCTCATCCGTAGAGAGCTCGGTGCAAAGTGCTGGTGTCCAAGTAAAGACATTGTCTATATGAGTCATGTGTTGTTGTTAAGTGCTCTACTTAGGCTCATTGAGATGACATGTGATCATAGCCTAGTGGACTCAAAGAATTAAGTCTCCATGGACCTGAAAAGCCTTAAACCTAAGCCCTATAAGGTTCCTCTTATAAATTAGGTGGATTAAGATCTTAATCAAGCTCCATTACCCAATTTAATTCTAGGCTAGTTTAAATGTCAACTATCATCCAGAAAAAACTATATACATATGTACAAAAGATGCTATTTACACAATAATTTACAAACATGCAAAATTTTTGAAAAATGTTTTGAAATCATGAATGGATGAATGCATGAAGTGCAATTTTTGCAAAAAGTATTTACACACATTTACACAAGATTTTTGCAAACTTTTGATTTTCAAAACATTTTGGAAAAATTTTGTACTATATACATAATTTTGATAAGAAAATATTTACACAAGCTTTACACAAAAGATTTTTGAAATCATTTTTACAAAAATAATTTGTACACTAGCTATTTATGTGCAAATAAAAGAATGTTTATGTACATGAAAAATTTTTTATTTTTGTGATTTTTAAGGGTTTTTAGCCATTTTTATTTATTTACACACTCACACAAAGTACGAGTTATGGCTAAAGTATATATGAAATATATACACCCCCCCTATACTTAGCTCGAACGATGTCCTCAGAGTCAAGAGCGATGAAGAAGACATAACTCGTGCTAGGTATAGGGAAGTGAAAAGGAAGGCTATATACAAAGACGAATGAATGAATAGAAGATCAAGAGATTCTCGGCTTTTCCCCCTATACTTAGGATCAAGTAATCCTAAGTATAGCAGGCTGTACACAAAGGGAAAACCGAGTGGAGAATGTACAGGGTCTACCCCCCCTATACTTAGGGTGAAATATCCCTAAGTATAGGCAGCAAAACAGGGGTAGAAAGACATGAAGAAAATCAACGAATATATACAAGAAGGAGGGACATCACTCCCCCTATATTTAAGGTGAAGAACCTTAAGTATAGGCAACACAACAGAAGTGATGAAACAGAACGAAGAACAACCCGGTGTTTTCACCCCCCTATACTTAGGATGAGCAATATCCTAAGTATAGAAAAGATAATCCTAAGCGAGACCTAGGGTGAAAACAAGAACGGAAGAAAGGAAGATCAAACTAAGACAAAACACGTATATACAAAAGAGTACAATGTTGAGGTGCCTCTCAACAAGCGCTAGATTTTACGCCCCTAGCTGGGCGCAAAGGCTAGGATAATGCAGTGTCCAGGTTCAGGACGGCATCGGTAAGGCGAATGCCGTACTGTCGTCGCAGTCTCGGTATGAGAACAGCGACAAACTCAACAGTGTAAATAAAGACACCCAGGTATGCAATCAAGCGGGTGTCTACTACCGGCCAAGGATATGGAAATAAGTGATCGGGATCCGGTAGCACAAAAGAAATTGTCGGCTCTGGATCAGACTGGAGTGAAAGTGTGGAGCCGAAGAAATCAAACGTGGAGAAGGATGGATCAGTAATAGAATCCTCTACGTCAATCAGTGTCTCAAGGAGGTATGTACAATCAAGAATAGGAGACTCTCTAAGCAGACTGATATCCGATGCATGAAATAGAATCAGATCAGGCAAATCATCGAATATCTCCAGAATGGGCTCATCCTCGCGAGGGTCGTCGAGGTGAGAAGACTCAGAATCAGAATGATCTAAAGACTCGGTTCTGTGCTCCGCCAGATCGGAAACACTCTCAGAAGGTGAAACCGAGTACTCGTCGAGTGCGGCATCCTCCCGCAGATAACCCTCGGGGAGAGATGCAAGATCAGAAGTGACAAGAAGAGGATCAGGATCTAGATGGGCATCTACACTGCTATCAAGTATCCACTCAGTGCACCAGGCTGCATCATCATCAAAAGTGTAGGTCTCGGCAATCTGGAAGCAGGAGAAGGTACTAGTCAACACTGCGGAAGCCGGCAAAGTGTTTGCAGCTGATCCTCGCTCTACGGCTATGCTGGCTGCCAGCTGGTCCTTAGCAAGTGTATCTGTCTCAACAAAGTGGAGGACAAAGGGCTCGAAGACGGGACTCTCTGTGTCTGTACTCTCAAAGTGGTGTCCCTCATCGAGCTGTGGCTGCTGGGATGAGTCCTGGTAGCTGTCTGCATCCAAGAAGTATCGCTGCAGAAGGAAAACTGACTCCTCCGGGACTGGAATCTGAAGTGTCTGAATCAATGGCTGCAAAAGCGGAGGCTCCTCCGGTTCTTGGAATATCAGAAGATCTGATATCCAAGACTCGTCAACTGGGAACTCTGGGGCTGACTCGAACTCCTGTTGGAAAACCAACGGGAACTCAAGTAGACTCTGGGTCCGAACCTCTGATGTCACAGTCATGTCCTCTGTCAGTGGTGTCGTGTCATCCAAGTCCTCGGTCTGGTGTGTAGAAACTGTCTCATCCTGTAAAGCGACACACCGCACTGGTACTGCATCGTCCGCATGTGATGTCCCGACTACGGCATCTCGTGAAGAAGATCTCTGTGAAAGTAAACTCGAGATGATGTCCAGTAAGTAGATGTCGGAACTGCGGTGTGAACCGCCACATGTGGTAATCACCAGTGCTATCTGCTCTGCGGTCATTGATGAATACCCATTCATCACTCTTTATTCTTATATTTTAGCTACAAAAACCTATGCAAATGCATGTAGATATGTGTAAATAGGAATAATTAGCAAAAGCATGCATGTTTGTAAATACTTATAATTAGCATGTTTTTGTGCAAAAATAAAAGAATAAAGATTAAAAAGAAAAAGAGGGAAATATTTAGAATAAATATTGAGCAACCTAACCCAAGGGAGGGCTCAGCATGGGCCTGACCGCATGAAAGCCAAGTAGAGGGAGATAGGGGCTCATGTGTAAATATTTATGTAAATAAATAAAATTATATTTTCCTCACCCAAAAATATGCTTGTATATATTGTATATATATTTAGAAGATATTAAAAACAAAATAAAAAAAATTAAAAAATCAAAAATCCAAAAATATCTTTTCACCATGTATATAGACCATGATCCTTTCTTTATTTAACCTTGTAAATAAATAAAATTATTTTCAAAACTTTTTGTAAATATTCTATGTATATATTGTAAATAAAATTAAAACAAAAATCAATAAAAATAACAAAATTAAAATTTCAAAAATATATTGTACATAAGCCATGTACATAGTTGTACATATCTATTTATTTTACCTATGTATATAAATAATAAAAATAAAATAAAAATATCCTTTTATTCCTCATTTTATTCTATAAATAAATAAAATATAAAATAGGAATGAAAATGTATAAAAATAACTAATTAAAAATCAAAATTAAAAACCCTATATTGTATATATACCTATGTATAGCTATACTATGTAAATACCTTATTTTTATTTCCAAAAATTAATTAAAAATCACAAAAAATAGAAAAAAAATAAATTAAAAATATTTCATGTTTTAAGTTTTTGAAAATTCGGTCATTTAATGGCCCAAAAAAATTAAATAAAAATTTATGGCTTGGCGGGCTCTGATTGGTCCACGGGGGATTGTTGACCCCCGGTCAACTCCCCCCCAGGACCACCAGAGCCGGGTCTGGTTCGCGGACCCAACTTCTCCCACTTATTCCCACCAGACCCGATCACCATTTCGCCTAATCCAAGGTCCTAATTACTCCCCAGGTATCCGGGAATCTCGCCCGACACTGATCCTAGGGATCCGTGCTCAATCGAGCCGGACCCGAGCTCTTCTTCCCGGACCTGCACCCACATAAAAACCGAGCTCCGCCGCATTCATTCTCCATCTTTGGCTCGCCACTCTCATTCCCGTGACCTCCATTGCAATCACCGAGGTGACAGCTCGCGTTTGCCTTTGTCGCAGTAAGGAGGAGGTGGCCGGACCACTGATCCGGCAGCTTTGCGCCGCCGTGCTCCGCCGCTTGCAGGAGCTCGAGCCTCAGGCAGTGACAACCTTCGAGGCGACGACCGGGAGCTAGCTAAGCTCCAGCACAGTCTTCCGCACCACCCAGGTAGCCTTATAGCTCACCCATTTCGTTTAACTTTAAGTTTCCCCCAAATCGAAGCTCCGTCGAGTTCCTTTGATTCCGGTCATCTTGCGTATCTCCTCGATCATCGGGACACACTATCACCTTCGCCATCCTTCGACGCACCTTCTACGCCCCTTCATTCAACCCAGCTCGCACCGGAGCTGGGGTTCGAGCTCCACCGTCCTCCGCTCGCCGGAGCTCACTCACCCCGACGCACCGTCCACCCTCACGCCGCTTCATCGGGTCGAGGCACTTTGCCCTCGACCCGCGAAGCTTCTGGTTTACTTTGCAGGTCAAGAGGAGGCCATCTGAGGCCCCCTCACATCCAGGCCAGGAGCTCGACTCCGTCGACCTCGCCGGAGCCCTTCCAGGGCTCGGCTGGGCCATCGGAGGCCTCCACCAGCTGCGGGACTTCACCGCGGATCTGTTCCGATACCCAGAGGCAGCTGAGGAGGACTACTGCACGCGCACGAGGCCGGCGAACTTCGCCGGCCACCCGTTCTTCCAGTATCCTCCACCACCGTCCGATCGTCCCCCGCTCCAGTTTCAATCGTCACCGTCCATCCTTCGAGGAGCAGATACCGTTGATCGATTTGAGGGTAGATCCGGACCGTTGGAGCAGAGAGAGGGAACCACCAGCACCTGCCAGCCGTGTGATCATCCACGTGGCCCCCTCTGCGCCGTCGATCAGGCTCAAGTGCGGACGAAGAGAGGCGCCATCCACCTGCACCGTCAGATCATCTACGTGGCGCAAATCTAGCCATCGACGTAATAAGGGGTAATTTACTTAGGGCCCCCTCTTAGTTTTTGTTTTCAGTCCTAGTCCTGTAAATATTTTAGTCCTTTTATTTACGTAGGGTAAATTGCACAATGGACCTCGTGCTTGTTTAGTTTTGCATTTATGCCCCTGTGTATGTGAGCCACGTGCGTCGTCACGTGTATTTCTGGTTTATTTGCAATACTTAGCCTGTAGTTATGATGGGTTTATGAATGAATGAATACTTTCTGGTATTTGCATATCTACCCCTGTGAATGTTTTATTTCCACATGTGCTGATTTTAGTGGGTTAATTGCATACCCGTCCCTGGACTTTTTGGTACGAGTTACCAAAAGGTCCTAGGACTTGGTTTTTATTACCAAAAGGTCCCTGAGTGCCCCAGGCACGCGCCACGCGCGTGACTTGCTGGGAAAATTGCACCTGGACCCCCAGATCTTCGGGTATTTGCACTTAAGTCCCTGTGCACAGTGCCCCATTTTGATTTTTGAATAAAATATCAAACCACCTCCAAATTCGATAAAAATTTGACACATGGCTCCTGCCATGTTGTAGGATTTTTGAGAATTTTTGAGGACATTTTTGATTTTATTTGGTATTTTTAAAAATTCAAAAACATCTATTTTAGCTACTGTCTAGGTTTAAAAATCCCAAAAAAATATAAAAACACCCCCAAAAATCTAAAAAAATTAGTTACTGTTCTTTTTGTGTTGTTTGAATTTCTAGCCAATTTTGGCTAATTTTCATTGAGTAAAAATCCTAAAAATCTAAAAACATCTAAAAACTCATGAAAATTATAATAAATAATCTAAAAATCCAAATACAATAATTTTGGTGCTCAAATTTTCCTTGTTTTCTCTAGTATACAGGAAAATTACCTCCAGGTTCATTTGAGATCCTTAAATATTTTATTTTTGGATTTTGGGCCTGGCTTAGTAGTATTTTTGTCTTTATTTTTTTCGTTTTTCGTTTCGCGGTTTTTCGCGGCTCTTCGGAGTCCGCGGCTTTTCACGGCTTTTGTATCTAGTTTCTTTTTGTGTTATTTTGTTTTATTTTGATTTTCTTTTATTTCTGTTTTATTTTGTGTGTTTATTTTATTTTTCATTTTTGCATATATACCCTGACTTGTATTTTCATTTTCTTTTCATTTGATTATTTTATTGGTCTGACCACTCTTCTTTTCTCTGTCTTGCGAGGGCCCGAGGACCGCGGAGGCGACTTTCGAGGAGCCGGTGCAGCCGAGGAACTTGGAGGCGGCTTCTTTCTCTACGAAGCCGCAGGAGAGAGCGAGAGAGAGAGAGTTGAGTGGGTGAGGTATTAGGATAGAATTTTCATTTATTCATTATTATTGTAATAATATAGGGACAGGACTTGGATATTTTTGGACTTGTGACCGTAGCGGGTCTGTTTCGCCGAGCACCGGTGTGCTCGGGGGACCCATTAGGACCTCACGGTTTTTCGCGGCTTCTCTTCGCGGCTTTTCTTTTTCTTTCTTACTGTCATTTTCCGGTTTTTCGCGGTTTTTGTCGAGCCCCTAGATTTAGGACTTTCTGGTGATTGTGACGTAATTAAGTAGGATCCACACACCTTAATTGCATATCTGTTCCTATAGATCGTAATTGGACCTACTTAAAATAAATAATAAAAATAACCGACTCGCTAGCCTCCGTAGCCTACGTGCCGTAGCTCGTCCTGTAAAGCGCTTACTCCTACCCCCGATTTGTCAGGCAGGGGAGGGACGGGCCAAGACCGGACCCTTTGGCTTGGAGGTCGGTGACCGGTTAGACGGTTCTTCGCTAGAAGTTGCTCGTCTAGGACTCGGCTTCCTGCTGCATCATTTAGCTTAGTTTAAATTCTGTCTTTATTTTATGCGCGGATCATTTTGCATGTAGAGAGCTGGAGCAAGGTACGCATTTCTGACTTTGCATGCATCATTGATTTCTCGTGCATCGGCTTTTTCGACTTCTCCCCCTGTTTTGGACTTAATAATCAGGAGAATCGAAAAATTCGTTAGGCGTTTTGTTTGCTTTGAAAAATACCTAAAAAGTGTAACCATAAAATTGGGACTGCTAAGATTATTGACCTTAAAACTCGCTTACCCTAAAAATTTTATCTTGGGGAGAGCAACCCTCTCATTGCTTGGTTTGTATGCGCGAGAGAGTGACCCGCACCCTAGGTAGAGCCCCCCGTTGCTAAACCCGACTGATTACCGACTCTTCCGTGCGGGCCAGTCGGTTGGGGTTAGCAGCGGATATCCCAACAGGTCACGTAAGCGCTCTGATATCTTGAGTGTTCACCAAAATAAAATAGACAAGATAATTTGACCGAACTTTCACGGTCTTCAGCTCGCGTTGCGTTGGTGAACCGGGGGTTTGTTTTTAGATCATAATTTTTCCAGATCTCATCCGCCCTACTCGCCAGATCAAGATGATGGGTAGACGGTCTCTTAGGCAGCCTCTGGCTGCACCGCTCTCGGGCGCGTCTACCTCATCATCTAGGTTGGCTTGCGAGAGCTCAGACCCGCTCTCCGAGCCCGAGTACGACTCCACCCTGTTCCCCCTCGATCCCCTTTCTGATCTACCCGAGAGACCCGAGCCCGAGGAGAGATTGATACATTTGACAGCACCTGAGTTGGGCTCATTTGATTTTGCAGACGTCGAGATGGCCGGAGCAGGCAGTTCTGATGATCACTCCCGTCGACCAGAGCACATTGTATTAGACCAGGGAGCGATCAACTCCACCCTGATCGCATCACTCGATACAGTCCAGCAGCAGCTCCGCGATCAGGGAGCATTCATGATGGAGATGAGGAGAGAGTTGGAGAGGCTCAGAGCAGAGAGAGACCAGCAGAGCGAGCCCGAGGAGATCCCGGATGCAGATGCACAGGCACGAGCCGCAGCAGCAGCAGCCGCGGCTGCCGCCGCAGCGGCAGCAGCCGCAGGAGGAGCAGTACCACCTAGACCGATGCGGGAGTTGCACAACCCCGGATCTACACTGATGCACCATTGGGTTGTGGTTCCGGCTATCATGGGGGACTTCAAGTTCCCCCCGAACACCTTGCAGATGCTTCCTCGGTTCCATGGACTTGCTACAGAGGAGCCCCACCTCCACCTCCAGGAGTTTTTGATGATATGCAGCACTATCCACGACAGACATGTGGACCAGGACACGATCAGGATGATCGCCTTCCCCTTTTCACTAGCAGATAGAGCAGCCACCTGGCTGAAACATTTGGGGAGATTTGTCTACACCTGGGAGCAGCTCCGCACCGAGTACTTGAACAAGTACTATCCACTCGGGCGGACGAATGCAGCGAGGGCCCTGATTAGTAACTTCTCCATGTTCCCAAACGAGCAGTTTCACGAGGCTTGGGAGAGGTTCAGAGAGCTCCTGGACAGATGCCCGCACCACGACATCACGAAGCCGAACCTAGTTCAGAGCTTCTTCAGTGGGTTGTCACCAGAGCTACAGGGCCTGGTGAATGCTTCTTGTGGCGGGTCCTACTTCGCCAAGGACCACGACCAGGTCTGGGCTATTTTTGAGGAGATGGCAGAGAACTACATGGTGATGTCCCAGACCCGGCTCTACACTCAGAAGACCCAGCCACATCAGCTAGGACCCGTGCAGTACCAGAGGATAGCACGGGTAGATGCAGGTCCTTCCAGTTCGTCCGCAGCAGCAGCAGCAACAGAGTCATCAGCTGCGGACATGGGTATCATCAGCGAGAAGTTGGACCGCATGGAGCTGATCGAGAAGAAGCAGTGCCAGAGTATCACGCAGATGGAGCAGATGGCACAGGTCTTGAGCGACATGAAGACACAGCTCATGTGTCTTCAGGAGGCACAGCCGGCTTCTCAGCCCCGTCTTCAGTCGCGAGGCGACACCGGCAGCAGCAGCAGCTCGTCCCAGCGCTCCTGCACTCCAGTGCAGCCTAGACAGGTTCACCTTGTACAGGCGGAGCCGTACCAGCAGCCGCAGCCCACCTACCAGTCCCCACCATCTCCAAAGATGCAGATGGTGGTATACCAGCCGGACCAACCTCTAGCAGTACTCCCGCCAGCCCCTTTTGATGCCGAGCCGTTGATGGATGTCAACGGGATTTGGTACGACCGTCCCCAGCCTGGGATCCGACGAGACCATCCCGGATTCAGGTGGGGGAGTGGTGGTGCCCAGCCCCAGCAGCAGCCGTCAGGACAGGGAGGGCAGTACTCCCATCAGAGAGACCAGCACCAGCCGCAGCAGCAGCCCCCAGCATATCAGCAGCAGTCATCCTATGGTCCGCGTCCCTATCAGCAGCAAGGACAGTCTTGGAGACGTGAGCAGCAGGCTCACCAGGGATACCAGCAACACCCTCCATCCTACCCCTCTTACCCACCACAGCAGTTCCAGCAGCCTCACCCACAGAGAGGCCACCCGTCGGGCTCCCACGAGAGCCCCGCCTTGGATGATATCGCCCGCCTCCTCACGGACCAGCAGGCTACATTCCGACGGGAGATGGACGAGTTCCGCCAGGAGATGCGGGACCTGGTGAGAGGGAAGGCCGCCATACCAGCCCAGATAGAGCCCAATCCGAACAGCCTCAAGAGGAAATCTGAGCAGGTAGTACATACTGAGTTAGCCACTCCTAGTGATCCATTTGATGATACTTCTTCGGATCTATTTGATGCTGATTTTGTCACGCTTAGGAGCGGTAGGACCCCAGCAGGCGGCGGCGCCTCATCTGAGCACCATCCCGAGGCGCCACAGGAGGAGGAGGGGAGCGGTACTGAGGCCGCTCCAGACGATGACGGTGGTACTGAGGCCACCAAGGATGATGATCCCACCGGCGGTACTGAGGCCGCCGCTTCACCAGATCTAGGAGGTGGTACTGATGCCACCCATTCATCCGAGCCAGCCAGCGGTACTGATGCCGCACGACGTCTACCTTCAGCAGCAGCAGAGCAGCCAGCCCGTGGTGGTACTGAGGCCACCGGTGTTTGTAGAGACAGAGATGTTGTTTTTCCTCGTGTTCATGTATCTCGGAACTCTGCTATTAATAAAGGAAAAGGTTTACTTTCTTCTGGTCCCACTGTGGTGCATGATGTATGTGTGGATCCGGTCCTTGAACCGTCTAGACCTTTTCCTAGTCCTTCATCTGAGAAGGACCTAGTGATCCCCTTCCCTAGAGCCCTTCAGATGGGGAAGGGGAAGAAAAATGATCCAAAAAAGAGAGAGCTTGAGGAGTTCAGCCAGAGCATGATTGACCGATTCCATATCCAGCTGACCCTCCAGGAGGCTTTGCAGCACATCCCCCTTCTCCAGCGTTCTTTGAGAGAGAGGACTACAGTTAGGAGGAGGAGGAGGAACCACACTTCAGAGATACATGTGCTGACCAAAGCCACGTGTTTTGCGATCCAGAACCGACTGCCAGCCAAGAGGTCAGATTCAGGGGCCCCGTATGTCAGATGCCAGATCAGTGAGCAGTGGTTCGACCGTACTCTTCTAGATAGCGGATCGTCGATTAACCTTCTTCCGGCAGCCCTTCTCGACCGCTTCGAGTTGGGCACTCTTCGACAGAGCAGGACAGTCCTTCAGTTCACTGATCGATCTGTCAAGAGGCCGAAGGGGTTATTACGAGACGTTATCGTCACTATTCAGGGCCTGCAATTCCCCGTGGACTTCGTAGTGTTGGACATGGAGATCCCTGAGTCAGTGGCCGATACCCCTATCATCCTTGGTCGTCCGTTCTTGGCCACAGCCAAGGCGGTGACTGATCATGATAGCGGGAAGGTGTACTTTCGCGTCCAGGGCGAGAGTATACAAATAGAGACGGTCGAGGACTACAGAGCCAGATTCAGATCCCGCTCAGATGCGAGTACAGACTCAGAGCAGCTGACCGACGCAGAGCCAGACATCCACCAGGACTGTGATTTTGTGATCACATATGATGAAGCAGCTTGGGCAGACCTTGAGACACAGACTACCCTCTCACTTTCAGACACAGCTGATGCAGAGATGACAGCAGAGGAGAGTCTGGAGAGCACAGACCTGGTTCAGGATACCATTGAGGCAGCAGAGCCGGTCCTCGATCGCAGCACGATGACTAGTGATGGTGGTGCTGAGGCCACCTTGTTTTCCGGTGGTACCGATGCCACCGTTTCTGATACAGATCCCTCGGATTCAGAGTCTGATTGGGCCGATTGCTATGATCAGATGCCAGACCTGAGTCCATCTGAGCCGATAGATGAGGAGGAGGTAGAGGCAGAGCAGACCAGAGACAGTGCAGTAGAGCAGCCTTCTCCCGACCCAGTTTGCGAGAGTACGCTTTCACTTTCCCAGGCAGATTTGGCCGACCTTGCAGCTTTCACTCAGTTTCTTCCACAGCCAGATTTGCCGGCACCCAGCATTCCAGAACTGAAGCCGCTCCCTACTTCGCTGAAGTATCGATTCCTTGCGGGCGATCCAGAGATGTACCCAGTCATCATCTCCGCCGAGTTGACTGGAGAGCAGGAATCCCGTTTGGTGGGGGTTCTTGAAAAGAACCGCGAGGCGATCGGATGGAGCGTAGCAGATCTCCATGGGATTAGTCCATCAGTGTGCTCCCACCATATCTATCTCGAGGAGGGGGCGAAGCCGTCACGTGAGTTCCAGCGGCGTCTGAACCCCAACCTGAGAGAGGTTGTGATGAAGGAAATATCAAAGTGGTGGGGTGCAGGTTTTATTTATCCCATTTCCGACTCCAAGTGGGTCAGCCCCTTGCATGTGGTGCCCAAGAAGACGGGCATCACGACTGTGATCAGTGAGTCGGGAGAGGAGATTGTTACACGAGTACCCACCTCTTGGAGGGTTTGTGTTGACTACAGGAGACTCAACCAAGCCACCAAGAAGGACCATTTCCCCCTGCCTTTTATTGACCAGATTATTGAGAGACTGGCAGGGAAGAGCCATTATTGCTTCCTAGATGGGTACTCGGGCTACAACCAAGTGGCCATCGCTCCTGAGGACCAGGAGAAGACCACCTTTACCTGTCCCTTCGGCACATACGCTTTTCGACGCATGCCATTTGGGCTATGCAACGCCCCTGCGACTTTTCAGAGGTGCATGTTGTCGATCTTCTCGGACATGGTAGGGGAGTGCTTGGAGGTCTTCATGGATGATTTCTCGATCTACGGCGACGGATTTGATTCTTGTCTTGACTGCCTAGATCGAGTACTTCAGCGATGTATTGAGTATCACTTGGTGCTATCTTGGGAGAAGAGTCACTTCATGGTGACTCAAGGGACGGTGCTTGGCCACATCATCTCCAACAGGGGCATGGAGGTTGATCCGGCCAAGGTTGATGTCATTAGAAAACTCGCTCCGCCGTCCAATTTGAGGCAGTTACGGTCATTTCTGGGGCATGTTGGATTTTATAGGAGATTCATTCAGGATTTCAGCAGGATCGCCCGACCGTTGACTGACCTCCTGACGAAAGACACCGAGTTCCTTGTCGATGACAAGTGTCTTTCGTCGTTTGCTACTCTCCAGCAGTGTGTTATTGAGGCTCCTGTCCTCCAGCCGCCTGATTGGTCTCTCCCATTCGAGATCATGACGGACGCCTCCGATTTTGCCGTAGGGGTAGTGCTGGGACAGAGGAGGGATGGAGTACCATTTGCTATACACTATGCTAGCCGCACATTGGATTCCGCCCAGCGGAATTATACAGTCACAGAGAAGGAGATGCTAGCCGTAGTGTTTGCCCTGGATAAGTTTAGATCATATATCACCGGATCCAGAGTGACTTTGTTTACAGATCACACCGCCATCAGGTACCTCATGGCAAAGAAGGATGCCAAGGCCAGACTGACTAGATGGATCCTTCTACTCCAGGAGTTCGACATTGAGATTAAGGATAAGCCTGGAGTCAAGAATGTGGTGGCGGATCATCTCTCCCGATTAGAGCAGCCTGAGGAGACTGAGCAGATTGATCCTATTAGAGATACCTTCCCAGATGAGGCGATCCTTGCTATCGCCTCACTCCCATGGTACGCCGATATTGTGAACTTTCTCGTTGCTGGGAAAGTCCCACAAGATTGGCCCAGGCAGAGGCTTGAGACCTTCCTAGCGAAGGCCAAGTCTTACCATTGGGAGGATCCCATCCTTTACCACGAAGGAGGGGATAGCGTCTGGCGTAGGTGTATTCCTCAGGAGGAACACCATAGCGTCCTCACTTACTGCCACAAGCTTGAGGCAGGAGGACATCATTCTGGGAGGAGAACGGCACAGAAAGTGCTCCAATCCGGCTTGTGGTGGCCTACCCTCTTCAAGGACTCAGATGAGTTCGTGAAGAGGTGTACTGACTGTCAGAGGATGGGCACTTGTGGACAGCGTGATATGATGCCGATGCAGCCCATTCACTTCTGTGAGGTTTTTGACGCATGGGGCATCGATTTCATGGGTCCATTCCCTAAGAGTCAGGGATTTGAGTACATTCTGTTGGCCGTTGATTATGTGAGTCGTTGGGTGGAGGCTATCCCCGCCCGAGCCGCTGATGCGAGGACAGTTTGCAGATTTTTGAGGAAGCATATCATCACGCGGTTCGGGGTTCCACGAGTTCTTATTTCTGATGGGGGATCTCACTTCATCAACGACCAGGTGAAGGCACTTGCTAGCGAGTTCGGCATAGATCATCGTGTTGCTACACCGTACCATCCACAGACGAATGGTCTAGCCGAAGTGTCGAATAGGGAGATCAAGACTATTCTGCAGAAAGTCGTCCGCCCTGACCGAAAGGATTGGTCACAGCTTTTGGACTCGGTCTTGTGGGCATATAGGACGTCTTTCAAAACACCTTTGGGTACATCTCCCTTTCGCCTCGTATATGGCAAGCCATGCCATTTACCTGTTGAGCTGAGGCACAAGTCACTTTGGGCAGTTACAGACATACTTATGGATCCAGATGGTATAGGAGACCAGAGGAGGGCAGAGCTAGCTGCCCTGGAGGAGCTTAGAGATTCAGCTTTCTCAAGCAGCCTACATTATAAGGAGAGAGTCAAGGAGTGGCATGATTCTCATATCAGCCACAAGCATTTTGAGATTGGACAGAGAGTATGGCTGTTTGATGCGAGGCTTAGACTATTTCCAGGGAAGCTACAGAGCAAGTGGAAAGGACCTTATCTGGTTCGGAAGGTACACGACAACGGTAGCATCGACATATCTGAGTTGTCTTCTGAGAGTACCTTCCGAGTGAACGGCCAGCGGCTCAAGCCATTTCTAGATCATGAGCCGCGGGTCGTTGATATTGCCCCTATTCATTTTGCGTGAGATGTGGTCTTTGACTCACATCTAATGCATCTCACGCCTGAGCTTTACTGATCCTCCGCTGTATATAGATCCAGATGTCCATATCACCACATTCCTTAGTCCCACATCCCTTTCTTCATCTTGTGATTATGCTATACTTAGGGTGCACTTTACCCTAAGTATAGGGGGGATGTGAGACCTTTCGGGTATTTCTTTTGTTTCTGTCTACCCCTGTTTTGCTGCCTATACTTAGGGATATCTTACCCTAAGTATAGGGGGGGTAGACCCTGTACATTCTCCACTCGGTTTTCCCTTCGTGTACAACCTGCTATACTTAGGATTACTTGATCCTAAGTATAGGGGGAAGACCCGAGTCCATCTTGACTTTTTCATTTCCTTTTGTATAGCCTTTCTTTTCACTTCCCTATACATAGCACGAGTTATGTCTTCTTCATCGCTCTTGACTCCGAGGACATCGTTCGAGCTAAGTATAGGGGGTGTGTATATTTCATATATACTTTAGCCATAACTCGTACTTTGTGTGAGTGTGTTAATAAATAAAAATGGCTAAAAACCACAAAAATTAAAAATTTTCATAATTTTCATGTACATAATCTTCTTTTATTTGCACATAAATAGCTAGTGTACAAATTATTTTTGTAAAAATGATTTCAAAAATCTTTTGTGTGTAAAGCTTGTGTAAATATTTTGGTATCAAAATTATGTATATAGTACAAAATTTTTCCAAAATGTTTTGAAAATCAAAAGTTTGCAAAAATCTCGTGTAAATGTGTGTAAATATCTTTTTGCAAAACTTGCACTTCATGCATCATCATTCATGATTTCAAAACATTTTTCAAAAATTTTGCATGATTGTAAAATGTTGTGTAAATATGCATCTTTTTGTACATATGTATATAGTTTTTCTTGGATGATAGTTGACATTTAAACTATCCCGGAATCAAATTAAGAAATGGAGCTTGATTAAGATCTTAATCCACCTAATTCTAAGGAGGAACCTTATAGGGCTTAGGTTTAAGGCTTTTCAGGTCCATGGTGACTTAATTCTTTGAGTCCACTAGGCTATGATCACATGTCATCTCAATGAGCCTAAGTAGAGCACTTAACAACAACACATGACTCATATAGATTATGGCTTTACTTGGACAACCGCACTATGCACCGAGCTCTCTACGGATGAGGTGGTGAGGAGGCAGTCTTCCTCGACTTGGGGTAGCATATGAGGGTAGTACTTCTAGGCGGAACCTCTCTTCTTCTTATAGTGAAGGAAGTGCGTCTCAACTTGGTCTGGTTGCCATGAGGTCTAATGACGGGAGTTGTGGGTTGCAATAAAGCTTCAAAAGAGGGATAGTCTACTGGCTCAAGAGGAAAAACTCCTTGTATATATGCTGCACATGTACATGTTGTATAGATGCACTCGAAAAAAAAATGTGCAAAAAGAAAAGAACTCCAAAAAAGTGGTGGGTCTGAGAGAAAATGATAATCCCACCGGAGTATGTATATAAGTGCAAATAAGCAAAGCTTGGTTTCATGATCCACCTGTTGTAGCTTGCAGCAGGGAGACTTGGCTACACTGGTCAAGCTCCCAAGGGTACTTGGCTACACTGGCCTTGACCCATTCTCTTCTTTCCCCTCTTCTTGAGCCGGTTGTACTTGAACTTAGAAGGGAATACCCCGCTCCTTGAGGAAAGAGTGGCCAGATTGAGGTCATAGAGTTACCTTGTTGGGGAGGATTGTCAAGTTGCCATTTCTGAGGCGGAGAGCTTAGACCTCACTTTCACAGGACAAGAAAAGATTCATGGTCTTCAGGGTTTGTGATTGATGACTTGTTCTGATCTGGAGCATTGAGGAGTCTTGATTATAGATTAGTGGAACTTAGAGGCTGTTAGGTTTTAAGCTTAAGTCTAAATAAGGTTCCGGCACATTAATAATCCAAAGATCTGATTGAGCTCCATACCTCAATTTAATGAAGGCAAGTTTAATAATCAACCTTGATCCATGTACATTCTATTTTTCTTTTTCTTTCTTTCTTTTTCACTTCTTTTTCAAATAAGTGTTTGCTAAGGGACTAGCAAAGTATAGTATAGGGGGGTGATGAATACCCATTCATCACTCTTTATTCTTATATTTTAGCTACAAAAACCTATGCAAATGCATGTAGATATGTGTAAATAGGAATAATTAGCAAAAGCATGCATGTTTGTAAATACATATAATTAGCATGTTTTTGTGCAAAAATAAAAGAATAAAGATTAAAAAGAAAAAGAGGGAAATATTTAGAATAAATATTGAGCAACCTAACCCAAGGGAGGGCTCAGCATGGGCCTGACCGCATGAAAGCCAAGTAGAGGGAGATAGGGGCTCATGTGTAAATATTTATGTAAATAAATAAAATTATATTTTCCTCACCCAAAAATATGCTTGTATATATTGTATATATATTTAGAAGATATTAAAAACAAAAAAAAAAAATTAAAAATAAAAAATCCAAAAATATCTTTTCACCATGTATATAGACCATGATCCTTTCTTTATTTAACCTTGTAAATAAATAAAATTATTTTCAAAACTTTTTGTAAATATTCTATGTATATATTGTAAATAAAATTAAAACAAAAATCAAATAAAAATAACAAAATTAAAATTTCAAAAATATATTGTACATAAGCCATGTACATAGTTGTACATATCTATTTATTTTACCTATGTATATAAATAATAAAAATAAAATAAAAATATCCTTTTATTCCTCATTTTATTCTATAAATAAATAAAATATAAAATAGGAATGAAAATGTATAAAAATAACTAATTAAAAATCAAAATTAAAAACCCTATATTGTATATATACCTATGTATAGCTATACTATGTAAATACCTTATTTTTATTTCCAAAAATTAATTAAAAATCACAAAAAAATAGAAAAAAATAAATTAAAAATATTTCATGTTTTAAGTTTTTGAAAATTCGGTCATTTAATGGCCCAAAAAAATTAAATAAAAATTTATGGCTTGGCGGGCTCTGATTGGTCCACGGGGGATTGTTGACCCCCGGTCAACTCCCCCCCCCAGGACCACCAGAGCCGGGTCTGGTTCGCGGACCCAACTTCTCCCACTTATTCCCACCAGACCCGATCACCATTTCGCCTAATCCAAGGTCCTAATTACTCCCCAGGTATCCGGGAATCTCGCCCGACACTGATCCTAGGGATCCGTGCTCAATCGAGCCGGACCCGAGCTCTTCTTCCCGGACCTGCACCCACATAAAAACCGAGCTCCGCCGCATTCATTCTCCATCTTTGGCTCGCCACTCTCATTCCCGTGACCTCCATTGCAATCACCGAGGTGACAGCTCGCGTTTGCCTTTGTCGCAGTGAGGAGGAGGTGGCCGGACCACTGATCCGGCAGCTTTGCGCCGCCGTGCTCCGCCGCTTGCAGGAGCTCGAGCCTCAGGCAGTGACAACCTTCGAGGCGACGACCGGGAGCTAGCTAAGCTCCAGCACAGTCTTCCGCACCACCCAGGTAGCCTTATAGCTCGCCCATTTCGTTTAACTTTAAGTTTCCCCCAAATCGAAGCTCCGTCGAGTTCCTTTGATTCCGGTCATCTTGCGTATCTCCTTGATCATCGGGACACACTATCACCTTCGCCATCCTTCGACGCACCTTCTACGCCCCTTCATTCAACCCAGCTCGCACCAGAGCTGGGGTTCGAGCTCCACCGTCCTCCGCTCGCCGGAGCTCACTCACCCCGACGCACTGTCCACCCTCACGCCGCTTCATCGGGTCGAGGCACTTTGCCCTCGACCCGCGAAGCTTCTGGTTTACTTTGCAGGTCAAGAGGAGGCCATCTGAGGCCCCCTCACATCCAGGCCAGGAGCTCGACTCCGTCGACCTCGCCGGAGCCCTTCCAGGGCTCGGCTGGGCCATCGGAGGCCTCCACCAGCTGCGGGACTTCACCGCGGATCTGTTCCGATACCCAGAGGCAGCTGAGGAGGACTACTGCACGCGCACGAGGCCGGCGAACTTCGCCGGCCACCCGTTCTTCCAGTATCCTCCACCACCGTCCGATCGTCCCCCGCTCCAGTTTCAATCGTCACCGTCCATCCTTCGAGGAGCAGATACCGTTGATCGATTTGAGGGTAGATCCAGACCGTTGGAGCAGAGAGAGGGAACCACCAGCACCTGCCAGCCGTGTGATCATCCACGTGGCCCCCTCTGTGCCGTCGATCAGGCTCAAGTGCGGACGAAGAGAGGCGCCATCCACCTGCACCGTCAGATCATCTACGTGGCGCAAATCCAGCCATCGACGTAATAAGGGGTAATTTACTTAGGGCCCCCTCTTAGTTTTTGTTTTCAGTCCTAGTCCTGTAAATATTTTAGTCCTTTTATTTACGTAGGGTAAATTGCACAATGGACCTCGTGCTTGTTTAGTTTTGCATTTATGCCCCTGTGTATGTGAGCCACGTGCGTCGTCACGTGTATTTCTGGTTTGTTTGCAATACTTAGCCTGTAATTCTGATGGGTTTATGAATGAATGAATACTTTCTGGTATTTGCATATCTACCCCTGTGAATGTTTTATTTCCACATGTGCTGATTTTAGTGGGTTAATTGCATACCCGTCCCTGGACTTTTTGGTACGAGTTACCAAAAGGTCCTAGGACTTGGTTTTTATTACCAAAAGGTCCCTGAGTGCCCCAGGCACGCGCCACGCGCGTGACTTGCTGGGAAAATTGCACCTGGACCCCCAGATCTTCGGGTATTTGCACTTAAGTCCCTGTGCACAGTGCCCCCTTTTGATTTTTGAAAAAAATATCAAACCACCTCCAAATTCGATAAAAATTTGACACATGGCTCCTGCCATGTTGTAGGATTTTTGAGAATTTTTGAGGACATTTTTTATTTTATTTGGTATTTTTAAAAATTCAAAAACATCTATTTTAGCTACTGTCTAGGTTTAAAAATCCCAAAAAAATATAAAAACACCCCCAAAAAATCTAAAAAAATTAGTTACTGTTCTTTTTGTATTGTTTGAATTTCTAGCCAATTTTGGCTAATTTTCATTGAGTAAAAATCCTAAAAATCTAAAAACATCTAAAAACTCATGAAAATTATAATAAATAATCTAAAAATTCAAATACAATAATTTTGGTGCTCAAATTTTCCTTGTTTTCTCTAGTATACAGGAAAATTACCTCCAGGTTCATTTGAGATCCTTAAATATTTTATTTTTGGATTTTGGGCCTGGCTGGACAGTACCTTGCCTTTTTAGCACTGTTTGATTTTTAGAAAATAAAATACACCTCATAAAAATCCCAAAAATTCACCAAAAACACTTAAAAACCTAAAAAACATAAAAACAATTTTTCTTGAATTTTTGCTTGATTTTTGGTGTTTTAAATAAATTGCTCAAGTGTGCTTTTATTTGCTTTCTTTTATTTTCTCATTATATTAAAAATCCAAAAAAATATAAAAATTATTAAAAACCACTAAAAACATTTTCTTTTAGTTTATTTTCATTTTTACTACTTCGTAGGCCCTAGGCCAACCCGTGCTCCTTGTGTTCGACCCTGGGTGCTATACCAGGTTAATCTCATAGCTAGGCCGCTTTCTTTGTTTTGATTGATCTTCGATTTATTTAGCGGTTCGATATTTTTCTTGATACACATCCGAGTGACTGAGGTCGCAACGACCGTCTCAGTTACCTGATTGCCTTAGTTGTTCGGGTTTTTGTGTCATCAGTCATCCCCCGCATGGAGATCTCAATCAAGTCTGTCAGTGGAAGTCCATGGTCTGGAAATCTCCTCAAGAGGTCAAGAAACCTCGGCCATTGATGAATCTCGTATTCATCCTGCTAAGAACTCCGTATTAAAATCCCTGCTTAAACAAACCAATAAAAATCACCTCTAAAACTCTATTTTTATCTTGTGCAATATTGTGTATAATTAACCTTTAATTATTTGTATTTAATTGTCCTTATTTTTCTGTAATTATTTTATCACTCAAAAACCCCTAAAAATTAGGTAGATAAGTTGTCTATAATTCACTGACCCTTAAAAAGCTAAAAAAATACAAAAACAACTCAAAACCACAAAACCGGTGTTTTTATCCCCTTAAAAATGCCCCCAAAAAATAGCTTTTGTACAGATGACCTCTTTTGGCTTTTTGCCCAACATGAAAGTTGTAGATCTCGTCGAGACGAGCAACTTTCATGTTTTGACTTTTTCCAAATTCGGCCTCTAACTATTTCTTTTCTATTTTTCTTTGTTTTTACTTTTGAATTATTCTGATTGGACCACGTGGCGCCCTTTGGGCCGCCCACGGGGCCCGCTCTCCTTCCCGCCACCTGGCGCCCAATCTGGGCCGTTGGATCGCACCATTCCAGCCCCCATCCTCACCGTTCATCCCGCATCTCCTCTCAGCCGCCCGATCTGATCTTAGATCAGATCAGGACCGCCCACTAGCGCCTGATCCTAAGCCATTCGATCATCTCTCCATCCAACGCTCCCCAATACTCCACGTCACCACCTTCGCCCTTGCCCTTGGATGGACCCGGCTCCTCATCTGAACCGTTCATCACCGCCTCAACGCCAACCGTGCGATCAGATCCTAAGGATCTGATCACAGCCATCTGTCTGCGCTCTACCCACAGCCGTTGGATCTCACGATCCAACGGCCATGGTTCATCGTCCACCTCCGACCGAGTCCCTCTCCAGACGTTACGATAACCGAGCCCACCGCCCCCTTCCTTTTTTGGCCGCCATCTCCGGCTACCTCTCCCTCTCATAACGCCTCTTCCTCGAAGCCCGTACCTCCGCCATCCTCGCGCCTTCATCAAGTCCCCTCGCCATCACTCCCGCTCCATTAAAACCTCGCTCCAAAACGCTCCTCCACCACTGTAACATCCAACCCCCTCCGCCTATTTAAACCCTCCCCCGTCACCGGAGCCACTTATCCACCATTTGGGAGCTTCGGCCCGAGCCCCTGGCTCTCCGGTGACAGCGGAGGAGCCCTTGCAAGGGGGCGTCGACGGCCGAAGCCCCGATGTGATCCGTGGCCTCCGGCCACGTAGCGGTCGCTTCATCATGCGCCGCCGAGCACCGGGGAATGGTCGCCCCCGTTGTGCGAAGACCCGGGCTTCCATTGAAGCCCAGCCCAGGCCTCCACCTCCGCCAATCCTCGCTCCGGCGAGGAGGTCTCTGCCTTCTTCTTTTCTTCGAATTTTCCTGCAATTTCATGTCATCTCCACCTTCGTTAGACCATCCAATTACCTTCGCCATTCCACCACCATTCACGCCGACCACCTTCTTCTTCTCCAGAACCCCCTCCGCTCCAAACCCCTTCTCCTCCGCTTCGCCGGAGAAGAAGCATCAGACCACCGCCTCTCGACGCCTCCAAGGTCTCCATACACCTCACCTCGCTCACAGTCACATCCCGCTTCGGCTATCTAACCTTTGCAGGAACTTCCATCTTCAATGGCCGAAGTTGGCATCGGAGCACCTTCGAGCTCCTCGTCTCCGACGAGGCTTCACCGATAGCCACCGCTGATCTTCCACGGAGCCTCGTCGTTGCTTGGACACCTTCGCCGGACCTCCAGAAAGCTTCAACGACCTTCAGAAGGCCTCGCAAGGCGAGGCGGAGCCAAGGGCAGTTCGCCGGAGCCCCGCCTCCTCCGGTGAACTGCGGAGGTGCACGAAGGTACAGGCACCGTCCGATCCTCCTGATCGGACGGTCCTGATGATGACACGTGGAGGACCCGAGCCGCTTCCCCAACCTACAGGCTCGGGTCATCCGAGCCTCAAGATGGACCACAGAAGGCAACCACGTGTCCCGATCCTGAGGTGGCGCCCGAGCCTAGGCGCCTCGCGTGCGTAGCACGTGGGGGCCTGGGTAAATTGCAGAAAAGACCCCGCAAGATTATATATTTACATTTTGGTCCTCCAGGCGCGTGCCTCACGTGCGCGCCTGGGGTTATTTACAGGGACGTCCCCAGGTTTTCAGAATTTACAAATATGCCCCTGCACGCATTGGGAAAATTGCATCTGGGCCCAGGCGGTTTTGACTATTTGCAATTAGGTCCCTCCAGGGACCTAAATGCAATATTTATCCTTTATTTTTCTTGCATTTTTATTACATTTATGCCCTTGCACTGTTTTTAGCATAACTTGAGCATCGTAGGTCCAAATTGCATGATTTTAGTGTCGTTTTGATCCTTGTTTTGTCCTCTACAATCTAGCATACTTATTTGTCTCATTTGACAATGTTTTAAATTAAGTGAATTTTTATGTTAAAGATGGGACCTAGCTCTACTTGTATTGCTTGATTTCATGACCAATTTTTAATGATGTGTTCAAAATGGCTCTAACTTCTTTATATATTGTGTTGCTCATATTTTAGGGTATAATTGTAGCATTTGAATCATAATGCATATTCTATTGCATTATATGCACATGCATCACTTTAACTCGCATAAAAATGTCTAAAAAAATGCATGCATCATGGCATTACCTTGTAAATAGCTTAGTGCTTCATAATTTGCATATGGACCTGAAAATGAGATTACTTGACATTGAACTTCAAGAATCAATATTCAAAAGCCATAATTAAGCAGCTGTGTCCCTGTGTTCGACCTTGGTACACTTACCAAGTATAAATATTCCACAGCATTCAAAGATTGTGGTTTTTGCTGAACAAAATTCGCCTCCTATACTACGACTTAAGATATATTTATTATAGAGGCGAATTTTACGTTCATCAAATGGCGCCGTTGCCGGGGATACGGCTTTGCTTAATTTTTGAATTTTGATTTATAATACAATAATTTCTTGGTCCTAATTTCATGCATCATTTCTTTGCATTATTTTGCTGATTTAATTTCTCGGAGTTCTAACTTTTCTCTTTTGTGGCAGGGCCCATGAAAATCGGGGACGCCTGATCGTCATGGAGGCGCGAAGTCGGGAGCTTCAGCTGAAGAGGCCGCAAAAGAAGCCGTGAAGATTTCTAAGACTTTCATCAGTCAAATTTTGCATTGCATGTTGTAAAAAAAATGTGCATCTGCATATTTATTTTCAGTATTGCATTTTGTAAAAAAAAAAAAAATTCCCCCCCCCCCACACACACTCACACCTACACTGCACATACTCACCCCCACCCGCCCCCTGTATATTTCTCTCTCTCTCTCTCTCTCTGTGTGTGTATATCTATTCTACACAAACCCCCTCCCCCTCTCCCTTGTATCATAGAACCCCCCCCTAACGCAGACCTTACTTAGGCTATTTGTAGCCTAAGTATAGGGGGGACCTGCCTGCTCTTCCTTCCCTCATCCCGTCTTCTTGTACTTAGGGCAATTTTGGCCTAAGTATAGGGGAACTCTCCTCCTCAGTTCCGCTATATCTCCCTGTACTTGAACCGAGCCTTGGCTTCATGGCACTTGTGCTATGAGGACATAGCAAATTTTAAGTATAGGGGGGTATACCGTATATTATTGTATATTACTTTAGCCTTAGCTCGCGTTTTAAAAACTTTTTAAATTTTATTTTTTTTCGGGCTGGGTTTTGGTAAACTAGTGAACTGAGTAAAAACCTGTAAAAATTAAAATTTGAGAGTTTAATTTTTGTGAATATTTATGTATTAAAAAAAAAATTCTTGGAGGTTGACTCTGACTACTAGGTTTAGTAGGCATTTTCAGTGAGGGAACCTCGGTCTCCCTTAGCAGAGTGGGTGGTTTAGAGGACATCGCATACGGCCCCGTCCTCAAGTAACACGGGCCTCGGCCCGTACTTACACCCATACTGGCTGAAAGTGAATACTTTTATTTGAGCCTGGGCCAGTCATTGTCTCTCCGAGGAATTAAAAAAAAATTATTAAAACCCATAAAAATTTGCAAAAGATAAAAATCACACAAAAATTCACTAACCCGTGGAGTTGGTGTATTCCTGACACAATCACACTCACGCAAGGCTTGAGGATTTTTGAGGACACTGGATCTCTGGGATCTTGAGAGTCTGAGTTAACATGCCTTAGTCATTAAGGTTTTCCTGACTTAAATATCCACACTCCTCTGGTTTGAAAGATTTGAGTGCTATATTGCACTCTTAATCTCTACCTTCAAGAAAATATGATCAGCACAGTCACTTCCACAACTGCATGATTGATGAGCTGAGATGAGATATCACTTGAGGAACTAGGACCATGGATTTAAGTTTAGACCTAATCTGATGATATTCGAGGATGGGATAAAGTTAATAAAGGCTTCAGAAAACCTGAGTGTCAGCAAAAACCCTAGCCAGTATGTGAACAAGATTCATATGCTATCTCTTGATATTTGCCTAAAAGTGCCAGGGTGTGATGAAACTTAAAAGAACTTGTTGATCAGTGTGCGCCAATCTCTTGGTAAAAGCAGTGGAGCTAGCCAACAAAAGAAATGAAATGTCAAAGAAAAGCTCTAAATCCAAAGTCAAAAATTCCAAATGAGCTTCCACCAAAGGCGAGCACTCCCAAACATTTTCAAGTGTCCACTTGGACCAAGCGCTAATTAGGACTAAGGAGTCGGGCTGACACCACAAAAAGGGCCCTGCATCGTAAGCGATACAAGTCTGGGTGTCGAAGGTATCTTAGATACTCAGAAAAGACACACCCCGGTGTATTCCCAGAAAAACAAGTGCAGACGACTCCAACTCTCTTGACGGACACATTGATCAACAAATTAATAATTTACATGTGTTGAGTAAAAGGCACTCGAGAGGCCCCTTGTTCCAATGTGAGGGTGAGAAAAATAGACACAATCCCATGTACCTCCATCATCTGGCCGTCCATCAACATTTCAAAGTCTGACAAACTAATGAGACGGTGGACTGGAGCAAGAACATACTTATTCCCTAGTATTGAGGATTAGGTCTAGAGGAGAATCTTTGGGACTGGAACTTTGGGTGATGCATCGACTCGGCTCTCATGAAATGCAGTACACTAAATGTCATATCCTTATATTATATGTACAAAAAGAGAGTCTGATAATCAGAGAAGTTGGATTCCTTCTGACTAAGGCTTGGATAAATCCAGAATTTTAGGATCACTTAGGTCAAGGGTCTTCGAAAGATCAAGCCTTGTATTTTTCACGCGCACTGTCAGGAATTAATCCAACTCCTTCATTCTTTAGATGCTCGAGGACGAGCATGGATTAAGTATAGGGGTATGATGAATCTCGTATTCATCCTGCTAAGAACTCCGTATTAAAATCCCTGCTTAAACAAACCAATAAAAATCACCTCTAAAACTCTATTTTTATCTTGTGCAATATTGTGTATAATTAACCTTTAATTATTTGTATTTAATTGTCCTTATTTTTCTGTAATTATTTTATCACTCAAAAACCCCTAAAAATTAGGTAGATAAGTTGTCTATAATTCACTGACCCTTAAAAAGCTAAAAAAATACAAAAACAACTCAAAACCACAAAACCGGTGTTTTTATCCCCTTAAAAATGCCCCCAAAAAATAGCTTTTGTACAGATGACCTCTTTTGGCTTTTTGCCCAACATGAAAGTTGTAGATCTCGTCGAGACGAGCAACTTTCATGTTTTGACTTTTTCCAAATTCGGCTTCTAACTATTTCTTTTCTATTTTTCTTTGTTTTTACTTTTGAATTATTCTGATTGGACCACGTGGCGCCCTCTGGGCCGCCCACGTGGCCCGCTCTCCTTCCCGCCACCTGGCGCCCAATCTGGGCCGTTGGATCGCACCATTCCAGCCCCCATCCTCACCGTTCATCCCGCATCTCCTCTCAGCCGCCCGATCTGATCTTAGATCAGATCAGGACCGCCCACTAGCGCCTGATCCTAAGCCATTCGATCATCTCTCCATCCAACGCTCCCCAATACTCCACGTCACCACCTTCGCCCTTGCCCTTGGATGGACCCGGCTCCTCATCTGAACCGTTCATCACCGCCTCAACGCCAACCGTGCGATCAGATCCTAAGGATCTGATCACAGCCATCTGTCTGCGCTCTACCCACAGCCGTTGGATCTCACGATCCAACGGCCGTGGTTCATCGTCCACCTCCGACCGAGTCCCTCTCCAGACGTTACGATAACCGAGCCCACCGCCCCCTTCCTTTTTTGGCCGCCATCTCCGGCTACCTCTCCCTCTCATAACGCCTCTTCCTCGAAGCCCGTACCTCCGCCATCCTCGCGCCTTCATCAAGTCCCCTCGCCATCACTCCCGCTCCATTAAAACCTCGCTCCAAAACGCTCCTCCACCACTGTAACATCCAACCCCCTCCGCCTATTTAAACCCTCCCCCGTCACCGGAGCCACTTATCCACCATTTGGGAGCTTCGGCCCGAGCCCCTGGCTCTCCGGTGACAGCGGAGGAGCCCTTGCAAGGGGGCGTCGACGGCCGAAGCCCCGGTGTGATCCGTGGCCTCCGGCCACGTAGCGGTCGCTTCATCATGCGCCGCCGAGCACCGGGGAATGGTCGCCCCCGTTGTGCGAAGACCCGGGCTTCCATTGAAGCCCAGCCCAGGCCTCCACCTCCGCCAATCCTCGCTCCGGCGAGGAGGTCTCTGCCTTCTTCTTTTCTTCGAATTTTCCTGCAATTTCATGTCATCTCCACCTTCGTTAGACCATCCAATTACCTTCGCCATTCCACCACCATTCACGCCGACCACCTTCTTCTTCTCCAGAACCCCCTCCGCTCCAAACCCCTTCTCCTCCGCTTCGCCGGAGAAGAAGCATCAGACCACCGCCTCTCGACGCCTCCAAGGTCTCCATACACCTCACCTCGCTCACAGTCACATCCCGCTTCGGCTATCTAACCTTTGCAGGAACTTCCATCTTCAATGGCCGAAGTTGGCATCGGAGCACCTTCGAGCTCCTCGTCTCCGACGAGGCTTCACCGATAGCCACCGCTGATCTTCCACGGAGCCTCGTCGTTGCTTGGACACCTTCGCCGGACCTCCAGAAAGCTTCAACGACCTTCAGAAGGCCTCGCAAGGCGAGGCGGAGCCAAGGGCAGTTCGCCGGAGCCCCGCCTCCTCCGGTGAACTGCGGAGGTGCACGAAGGTACAGGCACCGTCCGATCCTCCTGATCGGACGGTCCTGATGATGACACGTGGAAGACCCGAGCCGCTTCCCCAACCTACAGGCTCGGGTCATCCGAGCCTCAAGATGGACCACAGAAGGCAACCACGTGTCCCGATCCTGAGGTGGCGCCCGAGCCTAGGCGCCTCGCGTGCGTAGCACGTGGGGGCCTGGGTAAATTGCAGAAAAGACCCCGCAAGATTATATATTTACATTTTGGTCCTCCAGGCGCGTGCCTCACGTGCGCGCCTGGGGTTATTTACAGGGACGTCCCCAGGTTTTCAGAATTTACAAATATGCCCCTGCGCGCATTGGGAAAATTGCATCTGGGCCCATGCGGTTTTGACTATTTGCAATTAGGTCCCTCCAGGGACCTAAATGCAATATTTATCCTTTATTTTTCTTGCATTTTTATTACATTTATGCCCTTGCACTGTTTTTAGCATAACTTGAGCATCGTAGGTCCAAATTGCATGATTTTAGTGTCGTTTTGATCCTTGTTTTGTCCTCTACAATCTAGCATACTTATTTGTCTCATTTGACAATGTTTTAAATTAAGTGAATTTTTATGTTAAAGATGGGACCTAGCTCTACTTGTATTGCTTGATTTCATGACCGATTTTTAATGATGTGTTCAAAATGGCTCTAACTTCTTTATATATTGTGTTGCTCATATTTTAGGGTATAATTGTAGCATTTGAATCATCATGCATATTCTATTGCATTATATGCACATGCATCACTTTAACTCGCATAAAAATGTCTAAAAAAATGCATGCATCATGGCATTACCTTGTAAATAGCTTAGTGCTTCATAATTTGCATATGGACCTGAAAATGAGATTACTTGACATTGAACTTCAAGAATCAATATTCAAAAGCCATAATTAAGCAGCTGTGTCCCTGTGTTCGACCTTGGTACACTTACCAAGTATAAATATTCCACAGCATTCAAAGATTGTGGTTTTTGCTGAACAAAATTCGCCTCCTATACTACGACTTAAGATATATTTATTATAGAGGCGAATTTTACGTTCATCAGCCATGCCTTGTGCAGTGGCTCCTGGGGGTCGACTGAAAAGTCCGTGATCAAAGACCGCATAAACTCTGCTCTACGCGGGGGGAAGTATCTCTGTAAGAACTCTCGACGTAGCTCTCCCCACGTCTCGAATGTCCTCCCCAATCGGCGGTGCCATCTCATGGCTCTGTCGTGAAGCGTGAAGGGGAAGGTCCTCGTCATCAGCTCCTCTGCAGTAATATCTGAATATCTCTGTGCTCTATAAAACTCCTCGAATGCGGACAGGTGAAGATACGGCTCCTCGTGTGCCTCTCCTGAAAATGTCGGCAGTCTCTGAATGTAATCCAACTCTAAGACGAATGGACGTAATGTAGAAGCTGACTCAGCTCCCTGTGCTATCTGCTCCTCCATCCTTCTGGAATAGGATATGTCTGCTGATCCCCACTGCTCTCTCTGATCACCAACGGAGTGCGCTCTCAACTCAGCAACAACATCGTCCGGGTCTCGCATCTGCTCTATCTGGTATCCTCGGACGTCTCGCACAGCATGCCCAGAGTAGTGAGATGAAAGGGAGGGAGGGAGCGGGAGGTTGGTCGGAGATCCGACCTCCCTAGAGGGTGGACTGGAGTGATGGTTATATGAAGAAAAAGCCGCAAGAGTCGGCTCGGAGTGAGGGGGATCCATCATCCAGGGGTCAAGGAGAAGAAGGAGAATGAAGGGAGGGTAGTGGGAAACAAAAGAAGAGAAGAAGATGGGGATAGACAGAAGGGATCTGGAAATCACACAAGATGAACAAGCAAACCCCCGATTCACCTACGCACACAGAGCTGAAGACCGAAAGGGATCGGTCAATTTATCTTGTCGATTTTATTTTAGGTGATCATTCAGTCTATCAGAGCGATTATGTGAGGTAATAGGAATCCGATATCTCTCAACCGACTGTCCCATACCAGAGAGCCGGTAATCAGTCGAGAAAAATCGGATGGCTCTATCCTAAGGTGCGGATCACTCTCTCGCTCATCCAAACCAAATAAGGAGGGGGTTACTCTCCCCAAGATAGATTTTCAGTGAAGTGTCTTTTAGGTCAAGTGTGATTAGCAGTCCCGATTTTATTGTTTTTGTTTTTAAATATTTTTCAATAAAAAGAAACACCTAACGAATTTTTCGGTTCTCCTGATTATTAGGTCAAAAACAGGGGGAGAAGACGAAAAAGCCGATGCATGAAGAAATCAATGATGCATGCAAAGATAGAAATGCGTACCTGTCTCCAGCACTCTACATGCAAGATGATCCGTGCATAAATGTAAAGACTGAACAAAACTACCTATATGGTGCAGCGGTGAAAACCGAGTCCCAAACATGCAACTTCTACTCGAAGAACTGTCTAACTGGTCACCGATCCTTCAGGCCAAAGGGTCCGGTCTCGGTCTACCCCTCCTCCTCCCGACACATCGGGTTTAGGAGCAGCGCTTGGCAGGGCAGGCTGCGGCACGTAGGCTACGAAGGGAGTGAGTCAGTTATTTTTATTAATGAGTTATTAGTAGGTCCAATTAATGCTCTATAGGAACAGGCAATCAATTAAGTGTGGGGATCCTACTAATTACGGCACAGTCAAGCAGAAAATCCTAAATCTAAGGGCTCGAGAAAAACCGCAGAAAACCGTAAAAGGCAGCGAAGAAAAACCAAAAACCGTGAAAAGCCGCGAAAAATCCTAAGGGTCCCCCGAGCACATCGGTGCTCTGCGAAACAGACCCGCTAATCAAGTCCAAGTCTCTGAGTGTCTGCCCCTGTATTATTATAATAATCAAATGAAGTAAAATAAAATCTAACCTACTCTAATCCTCTATCACTCAGCTCTCTCTCTCACGCGCTCCTGTGGCTCCGTGCAGAAGGGAGCCGCCTCCGAGTCTCGCGGTTGCGCCGGCTTCTCGAAAGCTGTCGCCTCGGTCCTCGGGCCCTCGCAAGAAAGAAGACAAGTGGTCAAACTAAATAAAATAATCAAATATGAATAAGAAATAAAAATAAGGATATATATGCAAAAAGGACAAACAAAATAAACAAGCAAAATAAAGCAAAATAAAAATAAAAGAAAATAAAGAAAAAGAAAATAAAACAAAAATGAGAGAAAAACAAAAAGCCGCGAAAAGCCACGGACTCAGAGAGAGCTGCAGAAAGCCGCGGAAAAGAAAATGAAAAGAAAATGAAAAATAAAAAGAAAAACCACTAAGTTGTGCTCCCCGGCAACGGCGCCATTCTGATGACACGAAAACCGAGCGAGCGAGGTAGATCAGGTATATCTCATGCGATCGTTGCGACCTCAATCGCTCGTGTGTCAATCGAGAAAAATAGACCACCAAAAGCGAATAAAAATCAATCAAACACACAAAGCGGTCCTGCTATTATATTAACCTGGTATAGTGACCAGGGTCGAACACAAGGAGCACGTGATGGCCTCGCGGCCTACGAAGTAATCTCAAAAATAAAATAAAATAAAATAAAAGGTATTTTTGGTGGATTTTTAGTGGTTTTTAATTTTTTTGGATTTTTAATTAATTAAGAAAATAAAGAAACAAGTAAAACAAGCCAATTCAAACAATTACTTAATGCATCAAAAATCAAGCAAAAATTCAAATAAAAATGTTTTTATGTGTTTTATGTTTTTTTACTGTTTTAATGAATTTTTGGGATTTTCTGATTTTTATTTAATTTTCTAAAAATAAAACAATGCAAGAAAATGGAGGCACTGTCCAGCCGAGCTTGGAGGACTTAGATAAAATATCTAAAAATCCCCAATAAGCCTGGAGGTAATTTTCTTTATAGAGAAAGAAACAAGGAAAATTTAGGCACCACAATTATTATTTTTGGATTTTTAGATTATTTATAGAATTTTTAGAAGGTTTTGAGTATTTTATAATTTTTATGAGTTTTATATAATGAAAAATGACCAAATTTGGTTAGAAAATCAAGAAAGACAAACTAAACAGCAGCTAATTTTTTTATAATTTTTGGATGAGTTTTAATATTTTTTGTGAATTTTTAAGTCAAACAGTAACGAAAAAGGTTGTTTTTGAATTTTTAAAAATAACAAATAAAACAAAAAATGTCCCCAAAAATTCTAGAAAATTTTACAACATGGCAGGAGCAATGTATCCAATTTTCATTGAATTCGGAGTAAGTTTGATATTTTATTCAAAATTAAAACCTAGGTATAGTGCACAGGGACCTGTACGCAAATATCCAAAGCTCCAGGGGGTCCGGTGCAAAATTCCCAAGAAGTCACGTGCGAGGCGCGTGTCTGGGGCACACAGGGACCTATTTGCAAAGAAATAAAGTTTCTGGGCTAAATAATAACTAGTATTAAAATCCCAGGAACCTTAACATAATTTACCCACTAATATAACACACATGCGCATAAAAACTACTCACAGGGGCATATCTATAATTTTCTAAAAAGTTTCATTCATTTCATAACAACCCAGAACTACAAGGACAAGCATGCAATTAACCCAACAAAACACGTGTCGACACACGTGATACACTACAGGTAGGGGCATACATGCAAATATAGAAAAGATAAGGTCTAAAGTGCAAAAGTACCAAAAATAAAACAACTGACTATTGTATTTACAAGACTAAACATGAAATAAAGTAAACAGAGGGGCCTAAGGGATAAATTACCCTTTTATTAATGAGGCCGTCGGATGGGTGCCACGTAGCTGATCGAACGGTCCTCGCACGCTGTGGCTAAACCCTCAGGTGATCGACGACGGAGACGGCAACACGTGGAGATCTGACGGCTCAGAATCACGGGTGCCCCTTCCTCCGATCGTGCGGTCCGGATCAGTCCTCCTCTGGATCTAACGGTGGCGACGCTCCTCAGATGGATGGCTGGGATGGATTCTGGAGCTGGAGGGTGATCCAACGGCTGCTGGAGGTCCTCGAAGAACAAGTGGCCGGCGAACTTTGCCGGCCCAGTACACGCGCTTCGAGCCTCCGCGGGGGCTTCTGATGATCGAGGAAGCTTCGCCTTAGCCTCCCGCGTTTGTGGGATGTCTCCGATGAATCAACGGAGCTCCGGAGAGCTCTGTCGACTCCAGCGGAGGTGGAGCTCCGGTGCTCGAGTGGGAAGACCTCAGATATCCTTCCTGGAACCTGCAAAATGCAACCAAAGAGCTCCTGGGTCGAGGGCAAAATGCCTCGACCTCGTCAGCGGTGGTGAAGATGGACGGTGCGGTGGTGCGGGCGAACCCCGGCGATGCGACGGCGAAGGGGTTCGAACCCCCAGCTCCTATGCGAGTTGGGTTGAACGGAGGGGCAGAGAAGGTGCGCGGGAGAAGGGTGAACGTGATGGGGGATTCCGATGATCGAGGCGATGGGTACGGTGGTCGGAATCGGTGCAGAACGACAATGGGTCGATTTGGGGCAAACTAGAAATTAAAGAACAAGAGAAAGAATCTAAGCTACCTGAGTGGATGGGTCGACTGGGGATGAGCAGCTGGTGCTCTAGGTCCTTGCCTCACGGGACGTCGTGGCCCGAGGCTCTGGCACTACCTCCAGGCGGCGCACAGCGGCGGAAGCTCGCCGGATCGATGGCTCCTTGCTCTCTCCTCGCTGCAACACCCTCTAGGGCGAGCTGTCACTATTGCCAAGACGGTGGAGGTCACTGAATGGGAAGCAAACGATCCAAAGATGCATGAAAAGGTCGCCGGAGGAGATACTTTATATGTCCAGGGGTCCGAGAAGGGATGAATCGGGTGAGCTGCTCGCATCTCGGATCCCTCAGACCCACCCCGGGCGAGGATCTGGGAACAAGAAGGAACAATCGGGACCCGGGGTTAGGGTCATTGGTTGTCGGATCGAGTGGGAAATAATTGGAGAAGTCGGGTCGGTCATCAGATCCGAAAGTGAAGTGGTCCACAGGGGGAGTTGACCGGGCGGTCAACATCCCCCGTGGACCAATGGGAGAAGGCCACCTCAGAAATAATTGAAAATTCATTTAAAAATAGAGGATGGCTGAATTATTAAAAACTCAAAAAATGAAAAAATGTTTATTTTATTTTTTTCTATTTTTTGGTGATTTTTAAATAATTTTTCAAAATAAAATTAAGGTATTTACAATATAGTACTATACATAGGTATATATACAATATAGAATTTTAATTTTTAATTTTTAATTTGTTATTTTTGTGCATTTTATTCCCATTTTATATTTTATTTATTTATAGTATAAAATTAGGAATAAAAGGGTATTTTTATTTTATTTTTATTATTTATATACAATAGTGAAATAAATAAGTATATACATTTATGTACATGGTATATTTACAATGTGATTTTTGGTTTTGAATTTTGTGCTTTTTATTTTGTTTTTGTTTTAATGATTTTTATTTTATTTATTTACAACATAAAAAGTAGAATATTTACAAAATTTTTGGAGATTAATTTTATTTATTTACAAGGCTAAATAAATATAGAGGAGTGGACTATATACATGGTGACTATGTAGAAGTGTTCTATTTTTATTTTCTTTTTGATTTTTCTATTTTTGTTTTGATTTTTATAAAAAATATATACACAATATATACAAGTCATTTTATTCTATTTTTGGGAGGAAAATATTTTTATTTTATTTACAGGTATATTTACACACATGAGCCCCTATCTCCCTCTACTTTGGCTTTTATGCGGTCAGGCCCATGCTGAGCCCTCCCTTGGGATTAGGTCGCTCAATATTTATTCTAAATATTTCTCTCTTTTTCTTTTTATTCCTTATTCTTTTATTTTTGCACAAAAACATGCTAATTATTACTTTTTACACAATGCATGCTTTTGGTAATTATTGGTATTTACAAATATATACATGCATTTGCAAAGGTTTTTGTAGCTAAAATATAAGAATAAAGAGTGATGAATGAGTATTCATCACCCCCCTATACTTAACTTTGCTAGTCCCTTAGCAAACACTTATTGAAAAAGAAGTGAAAAGGAAAGAAAGAAAAAGAAAAAGAAAAAGAAAAAGAGAAGAATGTACATGGATCAAGGTTGAATATTAAACTTTCCTTTATTAAATTGAATTATGGAGCTTAATCAGATCTTTGGATTATTAATGTGTCAGAACCTTATTTGGACTTAAGTTTAAAACTCAACATCCTCTAAGTTCCACTACTCTCTAATCAAGACTCCTCAATGCTCCAGATCAGAACAAGTCATCAATCACAAACCCTGAAGACCATGAATCTTTCCTTGTCCTGTGAATGTGAGGTATAAGCTCTCCACCTCAGAAATGGCAACTTGACAACCCTCCCCAACAAGGTAACTCTATGACATCAATCTGGCCACTCTTTCCTCGAGGAGCGGGGTATTCCCTTCTAAGTTCAAGTTCAACTGACTCAAAAAGAGGAGGAAGAAGAGAGTGGACCATGGCCAGTGTAGCCATGTATCCTTGGGAGCTTGACCAATGTAGCCAAGTCTCCCTGCTGCAAGCTACATAAGGTGGATCATGAATCTCAAGCTTTGCTTATTGCACTCTATATACATACTCCGATGGGATTATCATTTTCTCTCAGACCCACCACTTTTTTGGTGTTATTTTCTTTTTGCATTTTTTTCAAGTGCATCTATACAACATATACATGTGCAACATATATACAAGGAGTTTTTCCTCTTGAGCCAGTAGACTATCCCTCTTTTGAAGTTTTATTGCAACCCACAACTCCTGTCGTTAGACTTCATGGCAACCAGACCAAGTTGAGACGCACTTCCTTCACTAAAAGAAGAAGAGAGGTTCCGCCTAGAAGTACTACCCTCATATGCTACCCCAAGTCAAGGAAGATTGCCTCCTCACCACCTCATCCGTAGAGAGCTCGGTGCAAAGAACTGGTGTCCAAGTAAAGACATTGTCTATATGAGTCATGTGTTGTTGTTAAGTGCTCTACTTAGGCTCATTGAGATGACATGTAATCATAGCCTAGTGGACTCAAAGAATTAAGTCTCCATGGACCTGAAAAGCCTTAAATCTAAGCCCTATAAGGTTCCTCTTATAAATTAGGTGGATTAAGATCTTAATCAAGCTCCATTACCCAATTTAATTCTAGGCTAGTTTAAATGTCAACTATCATCCAGAAAAAAACTATATACATATGTACAAAAGATGCTATTTACACAATAATTTACAAACATGCAAAATTTTTGAAAAATGTTTTGAAATCATGAATGGATGAATGCATGAAGTGCAAGTTTTGCAAAAAGTATTTACACACATTTACACGAGATTTTTGCAAACTTTTGATTTTCAAAACATTTGGAAAAATTTTGTACTATATACATAATTTTGATAAGAAAATATTTACACAAGCTTTACACAAATGATTTTTGAAATCATTTTTACAAAAATAATTTGTACACTAGCTATTTATGTGCAAATAAAAGAATGTTTATGTACATGAAAAATTTTTAATTTTTGTGATTTTTAAGGGTTTTTAGCCATTTTTATTTATTTACACACTCACACAAAGTACGAGTTATGGCTAAAGTATATATGAAATATATATACACCCCCCTATACTTAGCTCGAACGATGTCCTCAGAGTCAAGAGCGATGAAGAAGACATAACTCGTGCTAGGTATAGGGAAGTGAAAAGGAAGGCTATATACAAAGACGAATGAATGAATAGAAGGTCAAGAGATTCTCGGCTTTTCCCCCTATACTTAGGATTAAGTAATCCTAAGTATAGCAGGTTGTACACAAAGGGAAAACCGAGTGGAGAATGTACAGGGTCTACCCCCCCTATACTTAGGGTGAAATATCCCTAAGTATAGGCAGCAAAACAGGGGTAGAAAGAGACGAAGAAAATCAACGAATATATACAAGAAGGAGGACATCACTCCCCTATACTTAAGGTGAAGAACCTTAAGTATAGGCAACACAACAGAAGTGATGAAACAGAACGAAGAACAACCCGGTGTTTTCACCCCCCTATACTTAGGATGAGCAATATCCTAAGTATAGCAAAGATAATCCTAAGCGAGACCTGGGGTGAAAACAAGAACGGAAGAAAGAAAGATCAAACTAAGACAAAACACGTATATACAAAAGAGTACAATGTTGAGGTGCCTCTCAACAAGCGCTAGATTTTACGCCCCTAGCTGGGCGCAAAGGCTAGGATAATGCAGTGTCCAGGTTCAGGACGGCATCGCTAAGGCGAATGTCGTACTGTCGTCGCAGTCTCGGTATGAGAACAACGACAAACTCAACAGTGTAAATAAAGACACCCAGGTATGCAATCAAGCTGGTGTCTACTACCGGCCAAGGATATGGAAATAAGTGATCGGGATCCGGTAGCACAAAAGAAATCGTCGGCTCTGGATCAGACTGGAGTGAAAGTGTGGAGCCGAAGAAATCAAACGTGGAGAAGGATGGATCAGTAATAGAATCCTCCACGTCAATCAGTGTCTCAAGGAGGTATGTACAATCAAGATCAGGAGACTCTCTAAGCAGACTGATATCCGATGCATGAAATAGAATCAGATCAGGCAAATCATCGAATATCTCCAGAATGGGCTCATCCTCACCAGGGTCGTCGAGGTGAGAAGACTCAGAATCAGAATGATCTAAAGACTCGGTTCCGTGCTCCGCCAGATTGGAAACACTCTCAGAAGGTGAAATCGAGTACTCGTCGAGTGCGGCATCCTCCCGCAGATAACCCTCGGGGAGAGATGCAAGATCAGAAGTGACAAGAAGAGGATCAGGATCTAGATGGGCATCTACACTGCTATCAAGTATCCACTCAGTGCACCAGGCTGCATCATCATCGAAAGTGTAGGTCTCGGCAATCTGGAAGCAGGAGAAGGTACTAGTCAACACTGCGGAAGCCGGCAAAGTGTTTGCGGCTGATCCTCGCTCTGCGGCTATGCTGGCTGCCAGCTGGTCCTCAACAAGTGTATCTGTCTCAACAAAGTGGAGGACAAAGGGCTCGAAGACGGGACTCTCTGTGTCTGTACTCTCAAAGTGGTGTCCCTCATCGAGATGTGGCTGCTGGGATGAGTCCTGGTAGTTGTCTGCATCCAAGAAGTATCGCTGCAGAAGGAAAACTGACTCCTCCGGGACTGGAATCTGAAGTGTCTGAATCAATGGCTGCAAAAGCGGAGGCTCCTCCGGTTCTTGGAATATCAGAAGATCTGATATCCAAGACTCGTCAACTGGAAACTCTGGGGCTGACTCGAACTCCTGTTGGAAAACCAACGGGAACTCAAGTAGACTCTGGGTCCGAACCTCTGATGTCACAGTCATGTCCTCTGTCAGTGGTGCTGCGTCATCCAAGTCCTCGGTCTGGTGTGTAGAAACTGTCACATCCTGTAAAGCGACACACCGCACTGGTACTGCATCGTCCACATGTGATGTCCCAACTACGGCATCTCGTGAAGAAGATCTCTGTGAAAGTAAACTCGAGATGATGTCCAGTAAGTAGATGTCGGAATTACGGTGTGAACCGCCACATGTGGTAATCACCAGGGCTATCTGCTCTGCGGTCATCCCTCGCATGGAGATCTCAATCAAGTCTGTCAGTGGAAGTCCATGGTCTGGAAATCTCCTCAAGATGTCAAGAAACCTCAGCCATGCCTCGTGCAATGGCTCCTGGGGGTCGACTGAAAAGTCTGTGATCAAAGACCGCATAAACTCTGCTCTATGCGGGGGGAAGTATCTCCGTAAGAACTCTCGGCATAGCTCTCCCCACGTCTCGAATGTCCTCCCCAATCGGTGGTGCCATATCATGGCTCTATCGTGAAGCGTGAAGGGGAAGGTCCTCGTCATCAGCTCCTCTGCATTAATATCTGAATATCTATGTGCTCTACAAAACTCCTCGAATGCGGACAGGTGAAGATACGGCTCCTCGTGCGCCTCTCCTGAAAATGTCGGCAGTCTCTGAATGTAATACAACTCCAAGACGAATGGACGTAATGTAGAAGCTGACTCAGCTCCCTGTGCTATCTGCTCCTCCATCCTTCTGGAATAGGATATGTCTGTTGATCTCCACTGCTCTCTCTGATCACCAACGGAGTGCGCTCTCAACTCAGTAACAGCATTGTCCGGGTCTCGCATCTGCTCTATCTGGTATCCTCGGACGTCTCGCACAGCATGCCCAGAGTAGTGAGATGAAAGGGAGGGAGGGAGCGGGAGGTTGGTCAGAGATCCGACCTCCCTAGAGGGTGGACTGGAGTGATGGTCAGATGAAGAAAAAGCCGCAAGAGTCGGCTCGGAGTGAGGGGGTCCATCATCCATGGGTCAAGGAGAAGAAGGAGAATGAAGGGAGGGTAGTGGGAAACAGAAGAAGAGACGAAGATGGGGAAAGACAGAAGGGATCTGGAAATCACACAAGATGAACAAGCAAACCCCCGATTCACCTACGCACACAGAGCTGAAGACCGAAAGAGATCGGTCAATTTATCTTGTCGATTTTATTTTAGGTGATCATTCAGTCTATCAGAGCGATTACGTGAGGTAATAGGAATCCGATATCTCTCAACCGACTGTCCCGTACCAGAGAGCCGGTAATCAGTCGAGAAAAATCGGATGGCTCTATCCTAAGGTGCGGATCACTCTCTCGCTCATCCAAACCAAACAAGGAAGGGGTTACTCTCCCCAAGACAGATTTTCAGTGAAGTGTCTTTTAGGTCAAGTGTGATTAGCATTCCCGATTTTATTATTTTTGTTTTTAGATATTTTTTAATAAAAAGAAACACCTAACGAATTTTTCGGTTCTCTTGATTATTAGGTCAAAAATAGGGGGAGAAGACGAAAAAGCTGATGCGCGAAGAAATCAATGATGCATGCAAAGATAGAAATGCGTACCTATCTCCAGCACTCTACATGCAAGATGTTCCGCGCATAAATGTAAAGACTGAACAAAACTACCTATATGGTGCAGCGGTGAAAAACAGGCAACTTCTACTTGAAGAACTGTCTAACTGGTCACCGATCCTTCAAGCCAAAGGGTCCGGTCTCGGTCTACCCCTCCTCCTCCCGACACATCGGGTTCAGGAGCAGCGCTTGGCAGGGCAGGCTGCGGCACTTAGGCTACAAAGGGAGTGAGTCAGTTATTTTTATTAATGAGTTATTAGTAGGTCCAATTAACGCTCTATGGGAACATGCAATCAATTAAGTATGGGGATCCTACTAATTACGGCACAGTCAAGTAGGAAATCCTAAATCTAAGGGCTCGAGAAAAACCGCAGAAAACCGTAAAAGGCAGCGAAGAAAAACCAAAAACCGCGAAAAGCTGCGAAAAATCCTAAGGGTCCCCTGAGCATACCGGTGCTCGGCGAAACAGACCCGCTAATCAAGTCCAAGTCTCTGAGTGTCTGTCCCTATATTATTACAATAATCAAATGAAGTAAAATAAAATCTAACCTACTCTAATCCTCTCCCACTCAGCTCTCTCTCTCACGCGCTCCTGCGGCTCCGTGCAGAAGGGAGCCGCCTCCGAGTCTCGCGGTTGCGCCGGCTTCTCGAAAGCTGCCGCCTTGGTCCTCGGGCCCTCGCAAGAAAGAAGACAAGTGGTCAAACCAAATAAAATAATCAAATATGAACAAGAAATAAAAACAAGGATATATATGTAAAAAGGACAAACAAAATAAACAAGCAAAATAAAGCAAAATAAAAATAAAAGAAAATAAAGAAAAAGAAAATAAAACAAAAATGAGAGAAAAACAAAAAGCCGCGAAAAGCCACGGACTCAGAGAGAGCCGCGGAAAGCCGCGAAAAAGAAAATGAAAACTAAAAAGAAAAACCACTAAGTCGTGCTCCCCGGCAACGGCGCCATTCTGATGACACGAAAACCGAGCGAGCGAGGTAGATCAGGTATATCTCATGCGGTCGTTGCGACCTCAATCGCTCGTGTGTCAATCGAGAAAAATAGACCACCAAAAGCGAATAAAAATCAATCAAACACACAAAGCGGTCCTGCTATTATATTAACCTGGTATAGCGACCAGGGTCGAACACAAGGAGCACGTGATGGCCTCGCGGCCTACGAAGTAGTCTCAAAAATAAAATAAAAGAAAAGAAAAGGTATTTTTGGTGGATTTTTAGTGGTTTTTAATTTTTTTGGATTTTTATTTAATTAAGAAAATAAAGAAACAAGTAAAACAAGCCAATTCAAACAATTATTTAATGCATCAAAAATCAAGCAAAAATTCAAATAAAATGTTTTTATGTCTTTTATGTTTTTTACTATTTTTAGTGAATTTTTGGGATTTTTCTGATTTTTATTTATTTTTTTAAAATAAAACAATGCAAGAAAATAGAGGCACTGTCCAGTCGAGCTTGGAGGACTTAGATAAAATATCTAAAATCCCCAATAAGCCTGGAGGTAATTTTCCTATATAGAGAAAGAAACAAGGAAAATTTAGGTATCACAATTATTATTTTTGGATTTCTAGATTATTTACTAGAATTTTTAGAAGGTTTTGAGTGTTTTGTAATTTTTATGAGTTTTATATAATGAAAAATGACCAAATTTGGTAAAAAAATCAAGAAAGACAAACTAAACAGCAGCTAGTTTTTATATAATTTTTGGATGAGTTTTAATATTTTTTTTATGAATTTTTAAGTCAAACAGTAACGAAAAAGGTTGTTTTAGAATTTTTAAAAATAACAAATAAAACCAAAAATATCCCCAAAAATTCTAGAAAATTTTACAACATGGCAGGAGCCACGTGTCCTATTTCCATTGAATTCAGAGTAAGTTTGATATTTTATTCAAAATTAAAACCTAGGTATAGTGCACAGGGACATGTACGCAAATATCCAAAGCTCCAGGGGTCCGGTGCAAAATTCCCAAGAAGTCACGCGCGAGGCGCGTGTATGGGGCACACAGGGACCTATTTGCAAAGAAAGAAAGTTTCTGGGCTAAATAATAACTAGTATTAAAAGCCCAGGAACCTTAGCGTAATTTACCCACTAATATAACGCACATGCGCATAAAAACTACTCACAGGGGCATATCTGCAATTTTCTAAAAAGTTTCATTCATTTCATAACAACCCAGAACTATAAGGACAAGCATGCAATTAACCCAACAAAACACGTGTCGACACACGTGATACACTACAAGTAGGGGCATACATGCAAATATAGAAAAGATAAGGTCTAAAGTGCAAAAGTACCAAAAATATAACAACTGACTATTGTATTTACAGGACTAAACATAAAATAAAGTAAAAAGAGGGGCCTAAGGGATAAATTACCCTTTTATTAATGAGGCCGTCGGATGGGTGCCACGTAGCTGATCGAACGGTCCTCGCACGTTGTGGCTAAACCCTCAGGTGATCGACGACGGAGAAGGCGACACGTGGAGATCTGACGACTCGGAATCACGGGTGCCCCTTCCTCCGATCGTGCGGTCCGGATCAGTCCTCCTCTGGATCTAACGGTGGCGACGCTCCTCAGATGGATGGTTGGGATGGATTCTGGAGCTGGAGGGTGATCCAACGGCTGCTGGAGGTCCTCGAAGAACAAGTGGCTGGCGAACTTCGCCGGCCCAGTACGCGCGCTCCGAGCCTCCGCGGGGGCTTCTGATGATCGAGGAAGCTTCGCCTTAGCCTCCCGCGTCTGTGGGATGTCTCCGATGAATCAACGGAGCTCCGGAGAGCTCTGTCGACTCCAGCGGAGGTGGAGCTCCGGTGCTCGAGTGGGAAGACCTCAGATATCCTTCCTGGAACCTGCAAAATGCAACCAAAGAGCTCCTGGGTCGAGGGCAAAATGCCTCGACCCCGTCAGCGGTGGTGAAGATGGACGGTGCGGTGGTGCGGGCGAACCCCAGCGATGCGACGGCGAAGGGGTTCGAACCCCCAGCTCCTGTACGAGTTGGGTTGAACGGAGGGGCGGAGAAGGTGCGCGGGAGAAGGGCGAACGTGATGGGGGATTCCGATGATCGAGGCGATGGGTACGGTGGTCGGAATCGGTGCAGAACGACAATGGGCCGATTTGGGGCAAACTAGAAATTAAAGAACAAGAGAAAGAATCTAAGATACCTGAGTGGATGGGTCGACTGGGGATGAGCAGCTGGTGCTCTAGGTCCTTGCCTCACGGGACGTCGTGGCCCGAGGCTCTTGCGCTACCTCCAGGCGGCGCACGGCGGCGGAAGCTCACCGGATCGATGGCTCCTTGCTCTCTCCTCGCTGCAACACCCTCTGGGGCGAGCTGTCACTATCGCCAAGACGGTGGAGGTCACTGAATGGGAAGCAAACGATCCAAAGATGCATGAAAAGGTCGCCGGAGGAGATACTTTATATGTCCAGGGGTCCGAGAAGGGATGAATCGGGTGAGCTGCTCGCATCTTGGATCCCTCAGACCCACCCCGGGCAAGGATCTGGGAAGAACAAGGAACAATCGGGGCCCAGGGTTAGGGTGATTGGTTGTCGGATCGAGTGGGAAATAATTGGAGAAGTCGGGTCGGTCATCAGATCCGAAAGTGAAGTGGTCCACAGGGGGAGTTGACCGGGCGGTCAACATCCCCCATGGACCAATGGGAGAAGGCCACCTCAAAAATAATTGAAAATTCATTTAAAAATAGAGGATGGCCGAATTATTAAAAACTCATAAAATGAAAAATGTTTATTTTATTTTTTTTCTATTTTTTGGTGATTTTTAATTAATTTTTCAAAATAAAATTAAGGTATTTACAATATAGTACTATACATAGGTATATTTACAATATAGAATTTTTATTTTTGATTTTTAATTTGTTATTTTTGTGCATTTTTATTCCCATTTTATATTTTATTTATTTATAGTATAAAATTAGGAATAAAAGGGTATTTTTATTTTATTTTTATTATTTATATATAATAGTGAAATAAATAAGTATATACATTTATGTACATGGTATATTTACAATGTGATTTTTGGTTTTTAATTTTGTGCTTTTTATTTTGTTTTTGTTTTAATGATTTTTATTTTATTTATTTACAACATAAAAAGTAGAATATTTACAAAATTTTTGGAGATTAATTTTATTTATTTACAAGGCTAAATAAATATATAGGAGTGGACTATATACATGGTGACTATGTACACGTGTTCTATTTTTATTTTCTTTTTGATTTTTCTATTTTTGTTTTGATTTTTATAAAAAATATATACACAATATATACAAGTCATTTTATTCTATTTTTGGGAGGAAAATATTTTTATTTTATTTACAGGTATATTTACACACATGAGCCCCTATCTCCCTCTACTTTGGCTTTTATGCGGTCAGGCCCATGCTGAGCCCTCCCTTGGGATTAGGTCGCTCAATATTTATTCTAAATATTTCCCTCTTTTTCTTTTTGTTCTTTATTCTTTTATTTTTTCACAAAAACATGCTAATTATTACTTTTTACACAATGCATGCTTTTGGTAATTATTGGTATTTACAAATATATACATGCATTTGCATAGGTTTTTGTAGCTAAAATATAAGAATAAAGAGTGATGAATGAGTATTCACCAGTGCTCCTTGTGTCCGACCCTAGTCGCTATATCAGGCTAATCTAATAGCCAGGGCCGCTATAGTGTTTATTTGATTTTCATTTGATTTTGGTGGTCTGCACTTTATTTTCTTGATTGAGCTGAGATTCTCATCGATCCGGGTCGCAACGACCCGAGTGATATTTTTACCTGATCCGGATTAGTGGAATTTTCGGCACATCAGCTGCTGTCGACTGTGGAGGAGCAGGGGGTGCTACAGGTCCTTGCCTCGAGGACCGTTGGTGTCCGAGGCTCGAGTGTCACCTCCAGGCGGCGCACGGCGGCGCAACGTCGCCGGATCAGTGGTCTTCACGCTCCCTCCTCGCTGCTACACCACCAGGAGCGAGCTGCCACTCTAGCTGAGACGATGGAGGTCCTTGGGTGGAGAATGGATGAGCCAAAGATGCAGAAATGGGAGGCGGAGCTCGGCTTATATGCGAGTGCAGGTCCGAGAAGAATGGATCGGGCAGGGTTCCGCGAAGCGCGGATCCCCACGCGGATATGGTGACGAGGGTCTCGGATGCACGGGGAAGAAGACGAGCCCGGGGTTTGCGGGTATGGGCGTCGGATCGAGTCGGGATAATTTTGAGAAGTCGGGTCGCGGGCTCGGATCCGGGGCTCGGTGGTCCTGGGGGGGAGTTGACCGGGGGGTCAACGTCCCCGTGGACCAATGGGAATCAACCATGTGGAAAAGATTTAAAAATTCGAAAAGAAATAATAAATGGCCGAATTATTAAAAACTCAAAACATGAAAAATATTTGTTTTAATTTTTTCTATTTTTTGTGATTTTTAATTAATTTTTAAAATAAAAATGAGGTATTTGCACTTTGGTGCTAAATCTAGGTATTTACACAATATAGGTTTTTAATTTTTGATTTTTAATTTGTTATTTTTGTACATTTTTATTCCCATTTTATATTTTATTTATTTATAGCATAAAATTAGGAATAAAAGGGTATTTTTATTTCATTTTTATTATTTATATACAGGGTGAAATAAATAGATATATACATATATACATGGTATACGTACAAGGTTCTTTTTTATTTTTAATTTGTTCTTTTTATTTTATTTTTGTTCTTATGATTTTTTATTTTATTTATTTACAACATAAAATAAGGAGTATATACAAATTTTTTTGGGATTTTAATTTATTTATTTACAAGGCTAAATAAATATAGATAAGTGTGTTATGTACAAGGTGAATATATACAAGTGAGCTATTTTTATTTTCTTTTTTATTTTTCTATTTTTATTTTGATTTTATATGTACAACCATATACAAGTATTTACAAGCCCGTTTTATTCTATTTTTGGAGGAAAATATTTTTTGTTCTATTTACAGGGATATTTACACACATGAGCTCCCTATCTCTCTCTACTTTAGCTTTTATGTGGTCAGGCCGATGCTGAGCCCTCCCTTAGGATTAGGTTGCTCAATATTTATTCTAAATATTTTCCTCTTTTTCTTTTAATCTTTATTCTTTTATTTTTGCACAAAAACATGCTAATTATTACTTTTTACACAATACATGCTTTTGGTAATTATTTGTATTTACAAACATATACATGCATTTACAAAGGTTTTTTGTAGCTAAAATATAAGAATAAAGAGTGATGAATGAGTATTCATCACTATGATGTTGTATCGCAGTTTATGATACATGGCCCATGTGGAATGCAAAATCCAAAATCACCTTGCATGAAAAATGGTAGGTGTTCAAAATCGTATCCTAAATCAATCACCGACGAAACATTTATAGATGATAAAGGATTTGCGAGTTACAGAAGGAGAAACATCAATAGCAGGATATTGAAAAATGGTTTTCTTGTTGATAATAGGTTTGTGGTTCCTTATAATAGAACATTGGTTATACGTTACCAAGCACACATCAATGTCGAATGGTGTAATCAATCTAGGGCTATTAAGTATTTGTTTAAATATATAAATAAAGGTCCAGATAGAATTTGAATGGTACTAGAAAATTCTAAGAAGAGAAAAGAAGATTCTCAAGGTAACCAGCAATAAATAGATGAAATCAAAGAGTATTTGGATTGTAGGTATATATGTTCATATGAGGCAATTTGGAGAATTTTTCAGTTTCCTATTCAATATCGAGACCCTACTGTTGAAAACTGGTGGTACATTTACCTTTTGAAAATATTGTCACATTTAGATCTGATGAACATTTATGTGATGTTCTAAATAGAGATAGTGCTAAAATAACAATGTTTACATCTTGGATGAAAACTAATATGCATTGTCCAGAAGCTAGAGAGGTCACTTATGCAGAATTTCCTAGATATTGGGTATGGAATAAAAAAACTGATATGGACAAGGAGAAAACAAGGTAGATATGTTGGAAGAATTGTGTATATACATCCAAATTCAGGAGAGTTATATTATATGCGAATGTTGTTGAATATTGTGAAAGGGGTGAGGAATTTTAATGATATTAAAACAATTAATGGTGTTACTTTTGATACTTACCAAGCTGCATGTTATAGTCGTGGACTATTGGGTAATGATAGAGAATGGTATGAAGCTATCGAAGATGCTTCACAATGGGCAACAACGAATGCTATGAGGCATTTATTTGCAACATTGTTGGTACATTCTAAAGTAGGTGATTCGAATAAGCTGTGGAATAGTGTTTGGAATTTGCTTTCTGAAGATTTTGAATACATATGTAGAGATAAAGATCAATATCATGATGTGCACATATCTGATGAAAATGTTAAGGCATTTGCTTTGAATGAAATAGAAAAAATATTAAATCGAAATTCATGTTCTCTTTTAGATTACAACATAAGTATACCTAAGATAGAAAGTAGTAGCCAGAGAACAAATAGGTTGATTCTTGAGGAAATTAGTTATAATATTGAACAACTTATGGATGAATTCACTCGAAACATAGATGTTCTTACTTTTGAGCAACTACAAATTTATAATAGTGTTATTGATTCTGTTGAGAGAAATAGTTGTGGACTTTATTTTGTTTATGGCCACGGTGGTACTGGAAAGACCTTCCTATGGAAGACCATTATATCAAGATTACGATCAGAATGAAAAATAGTTCTGGCGGTTGCTTCATCTGGTATAACATCGTTGTTGTTGCCTGGTGATAGAACAACACATTCACGATTTAAAATTCTACTTGATTTAGATGAGACTTCAACATGTCAAATAAAAAAAATTCTGATTTGGCTAAATTACTACAAAAGACAAAACTTATTATTTGGGATGAAGCGCCTATGAATCATAGATATTGCTTTGAAGCATTGGATCGAACATTGGCAGATATTATAACAACGAACACAACTTATGAGAATGAACTACCTTTTGGAGGAATAACTGTTGTTTTAGGCGGTGATTTTAAACAAATACTACCAGTGGTCAGTAATGGTAGAAGACAAGATATTGTTAATTCTACAATTAGATCCAAATTGTGGGAAAGTTGTTCGATATTCAAGCTATCAAAAAACATGCGGCTATTGAACGATGAAACTTTAGCTCATTCATTAAGATCATCGAGTATTAATTTTGAGCAATGGCTTCTTGATATAGGAAATGGTTTTCTACCTGCAATTAAGAAAGATGAATATGAAGAAGAGGCAACCTGGATTAAAATTCCAGAAGATATAGTTGTGGATTCTTCGCAAACAAGTAGTGAGGAATTTTTCCTAGCCATATATGAATCCATTTCTGATAACTTTGGAAATATTGAATATTTGAGTGAGCGTTGTATTGTTACACCAACAAATGCTGTTGTTGATCAAATTAATGAGTACATGTTGTTATTGATACCGAGTGAGGAGAATATCTACATGAGTTGTGATTCAATTAGTAAAATTTCTGGTTGTTATTGTGATGCAGATTTACTTTACCCAGTAGAATTTCTTAACTCTTTAATTTTTAACGGTGTTCCGAATCATATTTTGAAATTAAAGACAGGTGCACCAATAATGTTATTACGAAATATTGATCAAAGCAGTGGATTATGTAATGGCACAAGATTATTAATAAATCAGTTGACATCTAAAGTTATAGAAGCCATAATTATTAATGGTGATAATAGAGGAATAAAAGATTATATTCCTAGAATTACTTTCGAAGTAAAAGAAACAAAGTGGCCGTTTGTATTGCAACGCAAACAATTTCCTGTTAGAGTTTGTTACGCAATGACAATAAATAAAAGTCAGGGACAAACCTTGAAAAAGGTTGGATTGTATTTACCTGCGCCTGTTTTCTGTCATAGGCAACTTTATGTTGTTGTTTCTAGGGTTACATCAAGAGAAGGTTTGCGAATTTACATAAGTAATGAAGATCCAAACTTCAGGAATTACACAAAGAATATCGTATACAAAGAAGTTTTTAGCAATCTTCTTTGATGTGTGATTTGTGTTCAGTTTGATGGTAATGTTTATATCAAATGTTTGTCATTTTAAAGATTTTTTATAATACCTTAAATGTTTGTGTAGATGTATTTCTTTTAATATTCTATTAAAGTTTATTTCTTCTCTTACAGATAAATAAACAGCAATGGACTTCAAAAATTTGTCTGCCTTGAATTTATCAAGGGGAGCGTTCAAGATAAGAGTGAGGTTGATTCGTCTATGGCAATCTACGAATCCAAATATGGGTGATGAAATAATGAGCGTAGATTTTGTCATTATTGATGAAATGGTATGGTTATTTTAAAATTTTATTTACCTAATGATGTAGCTCACCTTTTTCGTGTTTTCTAATATGATAAATTTTTTCATTATTGTTTAGGGAATATCATCTACATGTGTCTTATTCGTCAATTTATTTTGCTTTATCTATGCTGCTAATAGATTATTTATTTTGACTCCCTCTGTTATACAGTTGACTGTAAATTTTTTCCTTCTTATTACATGATAGCTTCACATATACTGTTTCCTGTAATAAGTTTAAAACCTCTAATGTTGTTAGGTTGAAAAATTTTCAGATCGATCACTTCATATATACTTTTTTCTTCTTATTGCATGATAACTTCACATATGTTTTTTTCCTCCAACAAGTTTAAAATGTTTTAATGATAACTATTTCTTTGTTAGGGTGACACGCTGCAGGCAACAATAAGAAAACATGATGATATTCACTTCAGAAATCAATTAAAAGAAGGGGAAATTTATGTGTTCTCAAATTTCATAGTTTGCCCTAACAGGACAAACTTTAGGGTTGTCCCCGGTAATTTGATGATCAGATTTCTGAAGACGACTTCTATCACTGACATTTCTCAAAATATCGAGTCACTACCACAGTTTAAGTTCCACTTTGTTGATTTCAACGATATCCCAACAAGATTATACAAAGATCTGGATTTGACAGGTACTATGAGTAATTGAAATGATTAAGTTTTTTGATGTCGAAATTTTTTTAAACAACGAATTTTTTCTAGATGTTGTTGGCCATATTGTCTCTATTAGTCGTCTTGGAAACACTTACGTCAAGTATGTCTTAACGAAAAAGAAGAATCTTGAAATCCAAGATTTAAGGTTTGGTTGTCGTTGTGCTTCTTATAATTATATATGTAAATATTATACTTCCAGCCACTTAATATTATTTGTTTCAATAAATCTAGTCTTACTTTCAATTTTTCAGCGAGAAGAAAGTTTTGATTACTTTGTGGGGGAAGATTGCGGATACATTTCCCGAAAATTTAATTTTAAGCAAATCAAAACCTGTTATTGTGGTTTTTTCAGGAATGACCGTCAGAACATTTATGGGTATATCTTTTAAATATTTCTTTTTATGTGGATATAGGTTTTTAATAGCGTTAATTCTTACATGTTATATCTGTTTCTCTATTGTAGGTCAAACATGTCTTTGTTCTTCATCTGCAACAAAGTACTATATGGATATAGACATTCCAGAAGTTAGAGAATTCCAAGAAAGGTATATTTTTTGATTTTGAAAATTAAATTCTTCTGTATATGCGCGTATTGAGAATTAAATATTTATACCTGTGTAGGATTAATCCACTTGAGCTAACATCCCTGATGTCTAGCGATAAATTCACAACTTTAAGTCCATCAGAGGAGTTACATGATAATAAAAAAAAGCATCGTTGAATTGGAAGTCCTAGATCCAGCTTTGCATCAGGTTTTTTTTATTTACATTTTATAATTTGTCTACTATTGTAGTGATATTATTTATGATTTATTGTTTCTTCGTTTTTTTATCAGATTATTATGGTAAAATTTCGTGATTCTTATACATCAGATAATTTGTTTTCAACTAGAATAAGAGGTTCACATGTAGAGCTCGAATAGTGGATATTGATTCATCGGATGGATGGTGGTATCATTCATGTCATCAGTGTAAAGCTGCTCTAAAACAATTTGAAAATAAATTCTGGTGTGATCGATGTTGCACTGTTGAAGAATTTCCGTTGCCATGTTCGGCTTCTTATCTTTAAATGATTAGAATATGATATATCGTACTTATAATTATGTAAACTAATCGATTTGCATAACTCAGGTATAAGCTAAACGTTATTGTCCAAGATGAGACGAGCCATGCATGTTTTATAATATTTGGAAATTTGGTTGCGGACCTTATTGGAGTTTCCTGCGACATCTCAGTCAAAACATGATGGACTAAGTCTTCCTACTATATTCCACGGATTAATTGGACAAACTTTTAACTTCAGAATAATTTTGGGTTTTCGTGACAGTAGGAGGAAAATATAGGCAAAAGTGATTAAAACCATTCCTGATCCTCCATCGACTCATGAACTCGGATGTGGTATACGAAGTTATCTGACATGAATATTTTTTTAATAACGTAATATAATCAGATTCTATCTAAATTTTATCGTGCTAGATAATACAGGTAAAAATTTGCAAGCATCGACTTCTTCAGGGTTAGGATCAAGTACAAATAATAAACAAATGGAAATAGCATGCAGTAAAGAAGAGAGGTTAGTAAAAATATAATTTCTTTGTTATTTTACTTATATTTTTTTGAAGGTCTCAAGAACATAGGGGAGGGAAAATTCTCCTAAATTCCAATATTCTTGCAAGATCTGAACAATCAGTGAAGAGGAAAGTGGATGATGTAACTGAAGATGAAACAACAGTAGAAACAGAGACAAAGATGCCTAGGAAAATGTGAAAAAATGTAATTGCATTTGATATTGTGTGATGCTGCTTTTTCATTTGTATGTGTAAATTACAGTTTGTTTTTTCTTACAATAATTGCAGGACGTCAAACATATGCTATGTGTTGCTGCTTATGCAGCAAAAGTAGTTTCCTGCCTCTGTACATATTCTGTTAATATTTTTTGATGTACAAACTTAACTCCTAAACAAGGAAAACTAACATATGTTAATTGTTTGTAAATAGTTTTGTATTTATATATATAAATACGGATACATCGTAAGGTTGCTAATTTTGTTTCTACGGTAAACACATTAATGATCTTCTGAGATTTCTTTATGATAGGAAGAAACCATATGTTAAGATTGTTCGAACAATTCTTATTCGATATCGTTTAAACACGGTTAGTTAAATATTTACTCCTTGTAATTTTTATTAAAATTTTTTATTGTCCTCTTTTTCCACTTTATTTAACTTTTATATAATGTCACGATCGAATTTTAAATTTTTTTGACTTCGTATAATATTATTTTGTCAGGTAAAGATGATAGTGTGAACGAAACGAAGAGAAAGTTCACATATTTAACAAAGAGGTTAGCAAACTGAAACATTGTTATGTATAAATATATTTCTAATTATTTTTAAGACTGAATAATATATTTGGATAAAAATCGATGATGTAACAATAAATATACGTGGAGAGACAAATTATTAATCTTAATCATGCGTGCCCAAATTCACCGCAAATTCATTATGTTTTCTCCTCAAAGTTCACACAGTGTCATGTTCGTCTAATTATACAGGTATGTCTCTAAATTTTTTGCTGAAATATTATTCTTTACATTAATGCTTTCCTTTTGTTACTGTTTTGAGATGTTAAATAAGTAATTTATAATTTTCATTGTTTCAGTACTGCATCTTTTAGTATGTGATTTTACAATGGGTTAATCCATCGAGTCCATTTTTTCTTTCAGTTTAGTTCCATTTGATATTACGTGGCGCTACTCTTACGTTAACATGTTTACTTTTCAGTTGTCCCTTTTTCTTACAGTCATTGCAGTACGTCAAATTGGAAGATCTTGGAGTTAACAAAAAGGTTAATAAATTGCATCAGTGTTATCTACAAATATATTTTTTTTGCATGAATGATATATTTGAAAAAAAAAACGTTGATATACCAAGAAATTCAAGTGGAGAAAGAAATTATTACTGTTAACCACATGTGCCCAAGTTCACCAGAAACCTGTGATGTATTCTCTTCGAAGATCACGTTCTCTCGATGTTCGTCTAATTATGCAGGTATGACTCTAATATTTTTGGTGAAATTTTATTCTTTAGATTGTTGTTTTTTTCTTCCTAATGTTTTGGGATTTTAACTAAGTGTTTTACAATCTCTACTCTTTCATCGCTGCATGTTAGAGTATATGATTTTATAATGAATTATTCTGTCAAGTCAAAAAATATGTATAAACTTTAGCGCAGATATATCTTTGACCATTTTTTTGTATATTGCTTAACGTGTATGAGTTTATTTTATCCTATAGATATTCCTAATATTCCAATATTGCTCTAACTAGAAAAAGTATTTGTTTAGTTTACAAATTTTTTGGATTAACAAGAGGCAATGATTATAATTTACGTTACATGTTCATTTTACAATGAGATAATGTGAAACATTTGAGATGTTGTGCCAGTTTAAAGTGCCTCGAAAGGAAGCGAAATCTGAAATTTTTTTATCTATATGTATGTATACTATGGCAATTTGTCAATTTTTTTGAATCAGTTTACAGATTTTCATGTATTTTTTGTGATTTAAAGTGTGTATTTAGACTTAGTTAACTTAAATAATTAATCACCATTTTTCGATGCGTCGCGCCGCGAGCTCATCCCGTCAAGCACTTCTCCTGTACTCGATGTGTCGAGAGGAGGAGGGGTGAGCCTAGACCGGACTCTAGGATTGAAGAGTAGTAATTGATTTGTAGTTTAGTGTTAAGATTTTCTTTTACATGACCCTTTATTAATGAATTATTCTGTCAAGTGAAAAAATATGTATAAACTTTAGCGCAGATATATCTTTGACCATTTTTTTGTATATTGCTTAACGTGTATGAGTTTATTTTATCCTACAGTTATTACTAGTATTCCGATATTGCTCTAACTACAAAAGTGTTTGTATAATTTTCAATTTTTTTGGATTAACAAGAGGCATGTGGTTTAAATTTTTGAGTGTTTACGATTTAAAAGAGGCAATTATTATATTTTACATCATCTGTTCACTTTGCAATGGATGAAAATATGAAATATTTGGGATGTTGTGACAATTTAGGATGCCTCAAATGGAACCAAATTGTACTTTTGTGGTGTGTGTGTATGTGTATATATGTTTGCAATTTAGGAAGTCTTTTGAGGAACCAACTTGCAGACTTCCATCTGTTTCTCCATATGAAATATTTGGGATGTTGTGGCATTTTAGGACGCCTCGAAATAAACTAAATTGTGATTATATATATGTATATTAACAATTTTGGAAATGTTTTGAGGAACCAGTTTGCAGACTTTCATATATTTCTTTGTGATTTTGTGTTCAGAGCTTTTTTTACATGAGCCTCTATTGAATTGTAAACTTCTAGGGATGTTTTTATTTAAGTATGTTGGCTAAAGTGTGCAAAGCTACTTTGTTTTTTTTAATTATTCATATTGTTTTATTTTTACTCTTACTTTAAATATTTGTTTAAAATTTTTAATGTTTACAATTTAAAAGAGGTAATGATTATATTTTACATCACCTGTTCCCTTTGCAATGGATGAAAATATGAAATATTTGGGATGTTGTGGCAATTTAGGATGCCTCACATGGAATCAAACTGTACTTTTTTTGTATATATATATGTATATGTTTGCAGTTTAGGAAGTCTTTTGAGGAACCAACTTGCAGACTTCGATTTATTTCTCCATATGAAATATTTGGGATGTCGTGATATTTTAGGACGCTCCAAATAAACTAAATTGTGATTATATATATGTATATTAACAATTTTGGAAATCTTTTGAGGAACCAGTTTGCAGACTTCCATATATTTCTTTATGGTTCAGTGTTCAGAGCTTTTTTTACATGAGCCTCTATTGAATTGTAAACTTCTAGGGATGTTTTAATTTAAGTATGTTGGCTAAATATTTTTTTTAGATTCACGAAGGTATTATTTCTCCCTTTATTTGTTATATATGTAAAATAATCATTATATAGTTCTCATGTTTTTGGTTTACTTATTCTAACTTTTCCCCATCTAGTTCTTAGATGGTCACCATAGCATTTTACATATGTAAACATATTGGTTAATATGTACTGAGTTCTTTTAACTTCCTAAAACTTAGAATATTTACTTTTTCCTAGCTACTTTAACTATTTGTTTACAATTTTTAAATATTTATAACTTACAATAGATAATGATTACATTTTATATTTCCTTCTCATATTACAATGAGTAAAATAAGGAACACTTGATACGTTGTGTAAATTTAGTCTACCTGGAATCCTCTTCGAATATCATGTTCTTTTTACGTTCATGTAATTATCTAGGCTTCCCTCTATTTTTTCAGTCAAATATTGTTTTTACCTGTCACTTGCAGGTTGCAGGACATTTAGTGCATGTCATATCTACTTTTTCTATTTCTTTAAGAAATTCATTTCTTCCGATACATATGGGAAAATGTTTTCCTTGACTGTTGTTATTTCCTACCCTTTTTAATGCTCCTTCGTTTGATATGTATTTATTAAATTTCAGTTTTTCATTACATATGCCAAAACATTTATGTTGATTGCTGTTGTTTGTTATCGTTTTTGTATTCTCCTTTATTTGATAAATTTTGCTTTGAAATACCTAATTTTAACTTTGGAGTTAACATTGACTACGTATCATATCTGCATGTATCTTTTAACTTTTCGTATACATCAGATCTCGCATTTGTCTAAACTTGGAGAAAAACATTCTAGGTCCACAACAAACGCAAGCTTTTTTTTGTTAGTTTCCAATATGTTTTTTATCTGTCACATTCTTCGCATTTACTACATGTTGTATCCATATTTACTACATGTCATATCTGCATCTATCTTAGATCTTTTCTTATACACCGCATTAATTATTTCTCAGGACTATACTGAAACATGCAAGGATGTTCACACATAGTGATTTCCGTCTGCCTTTTCTTATATATTGCAGAATAGATGGTTGTAATACATATCTTACAACTTTTCAACTTTGTAGCCCTCTTTGTCTTCTTCTTATTTCTCATCCAGGTACGTTTTCTTTGAAGTAAAAATATACGTATATGTTATAAAGATTACATATCTTTTCATTAGAATGGCTTATTTTAAGTTTAAAATTATTTTTTTAAGATTAATAAATGTGTTATTTCTCCCTTTATTTGTTATATACGTAAATAATCATTATATAGTTTTCATGTTTGTAGTTTGTTTTTTCTAACTTTTCCTCATCTAATTCTGAGTTGGTCATCGTAGCGTTTTACATATGTAAACATCTTGATTAATATATATTGAGTTCTTTTAACTTCCTGTTGCTTAGAATATTTATTTTTTCTCAGCAATTTTGACTGTTTGTTTACAATTTTTAAATATCTATAACTTACGACAGATAATGATTACAGTTTATGTTTTTTTTTCATATTAAAATGAGTAAAATAAGGAACGCTTGATACGTTGTGTAAATTTGGTCTGCCTAGAATCCTCTTCGAATATCATGTTATTTTTACGTTCATGTAATTATGTGGGCTTCCCTGTATTTTCTTCGGTCAAATGTTCTTCTTTACCTGTGACTAGCAGCACATTTATGCATGTCATATCAGCTTTTCTACTTTCTTTAAGAAATTATAATTTTTGTTCAATACATATGGCAAAATGTTTTTGTTGATTGCTGTTGTTTCCTACATTTTTGAATGCTCCTTCGTTTGATATGTATTTTTTAAATTTCATTTTTTCATTACATATAGAAAAATATTTATGTTGATTATTGTTGTTTGTTGTCGTTTTTGTATTCTCCTTCGTTTGATATATATTTATTGTTATTCATCTATCACGTGCTGCGCATTGTCTACATATCATATCTGCATGTATCATTTACCTATTCGTATATATCATATCTCCCATTTGTCTAAACTTTCGGAATAAAATCTACGTCCACAAATAACAAATTTTTTTGCTGGTATATAACGTGTTTTTCGTATGTTACATCCTGCACATTTACTGCATATTATATTTTATTTAGTGCATGCCATATCTGCATATATCTTTTCGTCTTTTCTTATGTGTTGCATTAGCCATTTGTCAGAACTATTATGAAACATACAAACATGGTCACGCATAGTAATTTCCGTCGGCCTTTACTTAAATATTACATAACATATGGTTGTAATGCATATCTTACATCTTCTCAACTTCGTAGCCCTCTTTGTCTGCTTCATATATTTCATCAGGTATGTTTTGTTTTAAATAAATGAATGCGTCTATGTTATACAGATTATAGTTGTTTCCGTTAGAATGTCTTATTTTAACTGTAACATTATTTTGGTTTTTATAGATTAACGTAGGTGTTATTTCCCCATTTGTTTCTTATATAGGTAAAATGATCATTATATATTTTTCATGTATTTACTTTGTTTCTCTTTTGTATCAGTTCCCTCTGGTTCATATATTTCATACAGGTACACTTTCTTTGCAATGAGTGTATACATATATTCTATTAGTATTGATAAATTTTGGTTTGGAATATCTAGTTTTAATTTTAAAATTGTTTTTATTTTTTTAAATAAAGGAAGTTGTTGTTTCTCCCTTTATTTCTTATGTACGCAACTGATCGATACACAATTTTGATGTCATTGATTTAATCTCGATTATAATGTTTAGTATTCGTACAATATGTGTAAATCTTGCTGACGTTATGATTTTTTTATCGTCGTCATATTTTGTTGTTTATGTTTTCTCTTATAGATGTGATTCTTTTCAATTTTAATCAAATGGAAATAGAAATTCTTCCTATACATGTTTTTCGCAGTGTATTTCTGCGCCGATAATTAGAAGTTCCGGACAATGATCTTCATCACCAAGTATCTTGATTTTTTTTCGCGGATGATAATGTTATTGTGTAACAGTCTGACATTAAAGTATGTAATGTGAACGTATACTGGTAATTTTTATATAAATACTTGCGACGTTAATATTGCTATATAAAGATTTCATCATTGGAAATAGGAGATGATCATAGCGGTCCACACGATCTAATCGCCTTGCATACAGTCTATTACTCGAGATATGTCCTTCACGTTGTGTTTGATTGCATGGTTAATTAAAATATCTCTTAAATGGTGTGTTGTTGTTAGAGGAATTGTATTTATTATACTAGATATTTAGAGGCGGTGATGATAGCAGTTGTTAAATATATCACACAACAGTTCATAAACATAATTGTATCTATTGGTGTTTCTCCATTCTTTTTTTCTTTGCTTTGATGATCTTAACCTCTATATACATTTCGCTTTTTTAATTATAAATTTGTTTTGTTTCCTTTAGTTTTCCTTTAAATTTATATAGAACATTTACTTTTTTCTTTGTATTTGAAATTCTTTCATAGTTTTTTTGTATAATACTTTAGATTTTAACATTGCTTTCAATTCTTAAGGAAATTTTGCTGTATTTTTTGCACGTTTATGAACAAAAGGCCAATGAAATAGATCTGAGCCTCTCTATATGTTTAAAATTTTTTAAGTTTTCTCCTTCGCAGGTTCATCATTCTAGGTTTTTTTATTATTATTGATATAAGGAATTTTTTTATTTGCTTTACATTCGTATTTTTTCTTTGATTCTTCTTTTATATTTCACAATAATTAAATTGGATAGTTTTTTTGTGTAATAGTTTAAATTTTAACATTGCTTTCAATTCTTAAGGAGATTTTGGTATATTTTTTGCACGTTTATGAACAAATGCTGAATGAAATAGATCTGAGCCTCTCTACATGTTTAAAATTTTTAAGTTTTCTTCTTCGCAAACTCATCATTCTAGGTTAGTTTATTATTATTATTATTATTGATACAAGGAATCATTTAACAGATTTTTACTGTTTAAGATAAATTATTGTACTAATATATATTGCAATTATAATATCATGTTTACCTCTAAATTACACATACATATTAATTTTTAGGTTAATACACAATTTTTGGCAGATTTTGGAAATTTTTGGCTCTAATCTTGTGTATAATTATCTTCTGGAATTGTTATTAAGAGTATTAATATTAAAATTTTAGGTACTTTGCTGCAATGAGTTATTCATACATTTCTGACTTAACACAAGCGGGGGAGCCCCACACGATAAAAGTCAGAATTGTTCGTCTATGGGATTCGTCGAGCCTGCATTGTATCAACGGTCCATCGTCTGCTAGCTTCGTTGCTCTTGACGAAAAAGTTGAACTCTTAACTTAATTTCTATGTCCTTAGTATATAAAAAAAGTTTTATGACTAATTTAAATTATTATATTTTTAGGTGACTGCCATCGAAGGTCTGATTGAATTAGACCAAGGATTTTGCTTTGGACATAGTTTAGGCGAGGGAGAAATTTACACCATTATTGACTGCATCACCTACCCGAATAAATCATTCTTGTGAGTTGTGCCGAATGAGCTTATTATAAAGTTCGTTGAAACTACCTATGTTATTCACCATATGGAAATTGATGTATCTATACCACGATACAAATTCTTTTTTGTTGGCTTTGATGATATCATCGCACCCGTCTTCAGTAGCACGTATGTTATTGGTATGGATACTACTTCTTCTAAATTTAATGATACAATAACTATATTTGATATAATTTGTTTAAAATTACGGCATTTTAACTTATAGTATCTCTTTTTTTTAGATATAACTGGTTGGCTTTGTCCAGCCAATAATATTGTAGGAAATTACACTGAAGAAGGCGCACCAGCAAAACAAAACATCATAGTACAAAACAATAGGTTAAATTATATATTGCAAATATCCTTTTGCATATTCTTATTTATCTTCATTTATATTTCATTTTTCATTCAATAATTCATATTCCGTTATTTTACATAAATAACCAGTAGTTCAACATTGAATGTTACTTTGTGGGGCAAAATAGCGGAAAATTTCCCAGCAGGTCTTCTTCATGACTGAAGAAAAGAAGTTGTCATAGTATTGACAGGATTAATTGTGAAATACTATCGCGGTAAGTATGTATTTTTTTTAATTTGATTACATATTTGTATCTTTTTGTATGTCAGCTGGTTAATATTTGATTAATCTTATATTATAGGTGATCCTGTGTTGTGCTCCACTGTCTCTTCGAAGTTTCATCTTGATTTGGATATTCCTGAAGTGTATAATATCCGTCAACGGTATGTTTTAAATATATAATATATTATAATTTACTAGCAAGTTCTTTCACATATATGATTCTTAGAGTGTATTCAATCGTTTAAATAGTTGACATTTTTTTAACCGATCACAGGGTTGTTGCACAATCTGTACCATCCACATCTGAAACTGGTTCAAACAGTCTACGGTGAAAAATGTAATACTCCTGTGTTTTCGCGTTTTTATTTTTATTAAACGTCTTAAAACATCCAAATGTTTTGATATTCATGTTTGTTAATATAGTAAAAATATTGTTCCGATTCCAATTGATTTTTCTTAAATATTAATTTTTTTTCTTGCTGGTCAGGTTATTGCCAACATCATGTCATCCATCCTCCACATCCAAACGCTTACTACGATATTTTCACGAATGTCTCTTGCTATTGTTTTAGTGTAATATTTTGAACAATGACGTATGTTAATACGTCTCATCCTTTAATAGTTGAAATGTCGCACTTAACAATTTTCTATTTATGCTATTTCACTGCAGGTACAATTATATATTTTTTTCCTTCTTTTTGCTTATTATTTCTTGCATATATTTATGTCATTATATCCCTGAAAAGTCAACTACTACAAACACACCCTTAAAGTTACTTCTTATTGCTTTACATTTCCATAAAACATATTATCTTTTCTATTTTTAAATTTTTATTTGGAACTCTTTGTAATTACATATTATCTTGGATAACTCTCAGTACCGTAGTTGTCTTCGGAGTGCTTTGAGTATGAATTCTTTTTATTGACAAAATGTTTACCTTTTTCGTTAAAAAGTTACTGTACTGCTTTTCCTGATTAGGAAATTATCCTTCCATTTATTTTATTTCATTACAAATAATCGACGATTTATCCTTCTGCCGCGAAGCGCGGGTTACATCCTAGTATATAAAAAAACTCACAAAGAAGCAAAGATAAAAAAGAATAAAGATCAATTACCCTAGCTTTTAGGCACATTATACATGTGATGCAACTTCTTTATTTTCTATAGGGTACATACAAGACAAATAAAATCCACTAAAATTCCTAATAGTTACCTAATAATTCTTAATAGAATAATATAAATACAATTATCTTTCTTGACGCTTTTGAAGGTCAGACAAACTCTATTTTCAATTGATTTTATATGATAATTGGGCTGACATCCACTCGACCCATGTTCCAAATCATCCACTGGGAAAGTTCGCACGTTCTAACTCAGTTGACAAAAAATGTCTTCCTTTATAACATCTCTTCCTGCAATACGAAAGAAACATTAGGGTTCGTTTGGTTGCAGGGTTGGACATGGTTGGGTTGGGTTGGGATACCCCTATGAATAGTCAACTGTGAAGAGAATTGAGAGGGTTGGAAGGAGGGGTACCTCGGGTTGGGCCAACCCAACCCTGCCCAACCCTGCAACCAAACGAACCAGTGTGGAGATGATATTTGACATTGCAAGTTTGCAACACACATTCTCATTTTCTCCACCTACATAAAATATAGTTTTTGTTCCTTTTTCTTCTCCCTTTGTCTGCCCATTTTCCCTCTCTAGTTATATACTACACAAAATTGAGCTATAGTGACGGTTTTGAAAAAAAAATCCGTCACTAAATTAGCCGTTGTTAAATATATAATGACGATATTATTCGTTGCGAAATGAGTTTCGTACTCAAAATTAGCAACGAATATCATATTTGTCATTATATCATTAGAATCGGTCCACATAGCAACGCTTATTCGTTGCTATTTTCCAAAATTTTAATTAATCATCGCTAAATTTTGAACTAAAAAAACAGCGACGATTAGTTGATATTTTGAAAAATAGCAATGGATAAGCGTCGCTATGTGGACCGATGCTAATGATATAACGACGGCTATGATATTCGTTGCTAATTTTGAGTACAAAAACTCAGTTCGCAACGAATAATATCGTCATTATATATTTAACAACGGCTAATTTAGTGACGGATTTTTACAAAACTGTCACTATAGCTCAATTTTTTGTAGTATATCGTCCCTTTCGTAGAGCACGACCCCTCCTCTAGAACTTATCTTTGTCATCTATGTTATCATTATCATCCTCACTAGAATCATCCTTGTATTTTTTTTCCTATAATCAGACCTAATTATTACTTTTCAAGAATTATAAAGCAGAATAGATAATATAATTTTTACCTCAAGTTGGCCCATCATTCCGCCAACGTTGACCTCATTTCCTACATACATGGAGCTATTGTCAGAGTTGGTCGATCAGATCTACTGCTTCCCTCTATTTGTCCTTCCGACCTCATAACACCTCTCAAAATCATTAGATAAAAGAGATTGTGGTATCGACTCCACCTCTCAAAATCATCAAAAGAATGACACTGACCTATCTTGAGTTCACAACACATGACCATGAGCCTTAACCATCTCCTTAGTAGGGATGAGCATTGGGCTGGGCCGGCCCGGCCCAGCTCGAAGCTCAACCCAAAAAGCTCGACGCGGACCAAGCTCAAACGAACATTGGGTCGAGCTTGGGCCCAACATTTAGGCCCAAATTTTTTTTTGGGTCGGGTTCGGGCTTGGCTCGGCCCAGCCCGACCCGGCCCAAGGGCCCGACCCAAAGAGGGCCCGAACCCTTCCCATATACTACACGCTTGGAAACTCTCATCTATTGCATGCACACCCTGTTCATGTATCCGGTCTTCATACAATGTTTATAAATCAAGAAAGTCTGGTGTGGGATATATGAGTTGATGATCATAGTATTTCAATTCAGAATTAATTTTCCTTGATTAGTCTAAGGTTTAGATTCTGTTGATTATTCTTGAATTTGTTAGTGTTTATTTTTCTTCATCAGAATATTTTTTATTATTAAACCATTACCCAATATGGATATTATGCTACTCATTTTTTTAACATACACTACCGGGTGCACATGTTATTGTTAACTATGTAAGTTTGGTTCGCTCTTTCAATTTTTGTAATGAGAGAAATTTATGGTATCTAACATTGAGTGCACTTGTATAAAATGAGAAATCATCCCAGTAGAATTGAATTTTAATTGTTTCACAATTATTATGGCATATGTTTTAAACAATTTTGGCTCGTCTAACTTGAATTGAGATTGACTTTAAACAAAAACTCAAAGTTAATAATCTATAATGGGTGGATATGGGTCGGCCCGGTCCAAGCCCGGCCTATAGGATTTGGGTCAGACCTGGGCTTGGGCCGAATCAAAGAAAATTTTGCGGGCCTAGGCCCAGCCCAAGGTCCGAAGTTTTTATATGAGCTTGGGCATGGGCCCTTCAGGGCCCGACCCATGTTCATCCCTACTCCTTAGCAATGGCACCATCTTCTTAACAATGATGGTCTTCCTCACCTTATAAATGTTATTAATGATAGTTTCCACATTTATGAAAGCAGTGCGACACATCTCTCAAGTATTACAAAGATGGATGACAGAGTGTTTTTTTTAGTTCAAAATTTCAAATAAAACTTTTAAACAACTATATATGTTAACTGATAAATAGAACTGCACGAGAGTAATGAAAACTATGTAGATACCATTTAGGATTCTCCGTTGATCAGACTGACTCACACAAGTGCATCTGTACTCCTTAACCATTTCCTCACCTTGTAAAGTCCATTCACCATAACATGTTGATTTTTTCAAGTGAACCTAAATTAAAACAAAGTCAGCTATGAACTTGTAAAGATATGATTTTACTATATTTAAATATTAAAATAACTATGAGTGCATATATTTCTATGGGATGAATCATCTTCATGCTTAGTGGTAAGTGACTAGGGTGAATGGGAACTACGAGCCTCCTTCACGTGGTAAATATCAAGGATTGGATTAATGACCATCACTCAAAGATACATGTGAAGCAGTCAAATACTGTGAGTATTTAGGAGGGACTTCCATCTCATAGGTAATTATATATTTGTTGAACAATGTAGCAAGTTGAGGATTTCACAAAACTCCATTTGCAATTAACGAATCAAATAATGATCAAATAAATATATATTTTATCACCAATGTAGTACAAGTACCATCAAGTTATGTTTGGCAGGGGATAGGGATTGGAATAAACCTTTATTCCCTTCCTCCCTTATTCTTCTTTATTCAGTCCCTTATTCCACTTATCTTATTCCTCCGTATCTACTCTCTTATTTCCCTTCCTCTCTTCACATATTCCTTATTTTTCACTAACTTATAACCCTTATTCCTTATCACTTATGTGTGAACCGAACGGAGAATAACGCCTACCTACCTTTATTACACATTATTCCCTTTATTCTTATCTATCGATCCGAACAGGAATAATGCTTATTTCAACTTATTCTCCACCTTTGTTCATGCTTATTCCCGAACCAAACACCCCTTTAGTGTCGTTAATCGTCAGAGCCTCCGCCATGATTGGACATGCTACTCCTAGATGCCTCGCTACCACGCGTCACCACCATCCCTGCATACACTGAAATGATCATTAAATTAACATATATTTGTCAGAAATAAATGAAATAGAATTATAAAATTATTGCTCATTGACACACCTTACTCATTATTAAGAATATTGAAATGTTTAGTGGTTATTCGTTTGGTGGTTATTCGCGTTCAGGATTTTTTTGAACGTTCAAACAGAACTATTGGTCATTCATCATTTGAAATAGTTCGCAATAGATGGACAAGTTGCAGGCCATCAAAAGCCCATTGCACATAATGCAGCCATAAGGGCAAAGGGAGAGCAAGATACAAAGTTCTTTCAGTAGCTAATCCAAAAAATGAACGCTCCCCAAGGAGGGATCAGCAATAAACGAAAGACCACCAAAAAGTTACTTGCCCAACGGATAAAAGTGTACACCACCAGAGCCATCAACGATCAGCAACGACGATTTGAAGGATTACACTCCAATTGTAACACCCATACTCCTAAACATAGTGCCACATCTAAAACTCATGAAGTGTGGGTGTGGTTTATAAGTGGTGGGGATTACTACTTGACAACTTGGGCTTAAGCATTTTTGATGGTTGTCAACGTGTCCATTTAGGCCCGTACCCAATAAGTTGTTAGGGCTAGTTTTCCTTGATAACGGATCAGGGACTTAAGCCCGAGACGTTACACCAACCGCTAAGTTCATGGATGTTGAGTTCTTCCTTTCCCACGAGCCAGGTAGTTTGGCATCTGATGATAAAAAAAAGGCATTTTAATTTGCAAAACCAGCCACAAATCACCAAGTACAGCATAAGAAGAAAACAAGAATCAACAAGGAGGAAGGGGATCGTAGGGATCAAAAATTATATAAATTTAAACCCAAACGCACCCGGCAAACTTGTGAGCTCTCTATAATTTTGTTCCTTTCGGATATCGGCAAACAATCGAACACCATCCTGCAGCGGGCTCTCCAGATTGACCACGAGATCGATGCCCTCGTAGCGAACATCTGCCAATTTAATTCGTAATTTAATTTTTTAAGTTCGTCACGCTAGAAATTAGTCAGGTCAAAAATTTGGTCCGTTAACCCTACCGTCGCGAAAATGTTTCGTGTGAATGGACAAAGTTAGAATATATATAGATAGTCCTCATTATCATTTCTACACAGAAAGCATCTTTTTGTCGATATGATATTCAGTTTACTAAAAAAGTCTTGTGTAATAAACTTGGAATGAAGCAACATCCAAAGAAAATAAGATACTATGGAGTCAAAAAGATTGGACGTAAGTTTCTTGTGGAAAGATATTGATTTACCCCCAATGACAAACAACTGATATATAGTTTTATTTAGAGCTCTGTCATCATCTATATTTCTTGTGGAAGGAAAGGCACCTATTCTATACCGCAGAAAGTGTATTTTAATTCTATCTTGAATCATGTCTCTTTCTCATCGGCTAAAAAAACAAGAAGAAAATCAAAGCTTTGACAAAGTGAAAACTCTCGCTGATTTTCTAATCAGCCTCTTTCATTCATGTGTTGAGCACTCCACAAAAGTCAGGTTAGCTGAGACCTGTTTGAAGAGGTTCATATACGGAGCGTCTCGAAATAATACCTGGAGCAGGAGATTCAATTAAGCGAGATTCAGAAGATGGAATATCACCTCTGCCATCAATGGTTTAACCAAAGCATTTACAACGCCAGCCAAATAAGCATCACTCACCGGTATCTGAGCAATTTTTCCAGTTGCTTTTACAGAACTTCCCTCCTGTATCATCAAACCATCACCCATTAATACGACACCAACATTATTTGATTCCAAATTCAGAGCAATACACGTCGTACCCTCTTCAAATCCTACTAATTCACCTGCCATTACATCATCAAGACCATGAATACGAGCAATGCCATCACCCACTTGAAGTACGGTACCAGTATTCACCACCTTTACTTCTCTATTATATTGTTCAATACGTTCACGACTAATATTACTAATTTTGTCTTGAAATGGTTGAATTCCTTTCAAAATCCAATTGGGATTCGATTGAAAAGAGCTTTTATCCAGTTGTTTTTCGTCATGAGAGCCACAAGCTTTCCTAATCGAGGAATACTTGTTCTTTTCATATAAAGTTATGATAAATGATTTTTAATGGGACACTATTAATTAATTTATCCTTCCACAACGAAGAGAGCTTTCCATCTACAATCTCTTTAAATGAGATATCTTCAATAATATCACGCACATTGGAGATGCCCTTCCATACCTTCGCTCCTCTCTTCCATTTTAGATCGCTTCGCACAATCGGACCTCCATGATGGTAACATGCACTAATGCTTTAGCAGAAAAATTTTTTTATGCTCAGTGATTAAAATAGACATCTTAGTAAATAATGCATTGTTAAAAAGACAAGTTCAAAATCGTCCATCCATCATTTTCTTTAGTCTACAAACTTTACTCCAAGCTACACAAACCTTGAGATTACTAGCCATGTTTCCTCCCCATAAAAATCTTCTTCTAATTTTATCAATTTTTCTGATTGTAGACGATGGGGCCTTAAGCACATATAACATATGAGAGGAGTTGACTAAACAGACCCTAGCCGGTAGCGACAATATATTAGCCTTCCAACCTTGAAGTCGCTCAACAAACTTCACAATTAGGTCCTCCCAATCCTTAGAGTTGTGACTCTTGTTATTCGCGTTCAGGTATGAGTAAACCATTGATTGATTCACCTACATCTGATTGTTCATTGCTCTCAATGTAAACACGTGGCACTCTTTTCAATATTGTGAGTTCCACATCCATATTTATATTTCCCCCACATCAGGAAAATAACATATTCATTTAGGGCTCGTTTGGTTGCTGGGTTGGGTTGGGTTGGGGTAACACTGTGAATAGTAAACTGTGAGGAGGATTGAGAGGGTTGGAAGGAGAGGTGCACCAGTGTACCCCAACCCAACCCTGCAAACAAATGGTTCAAATCTTCTTATGTATTTATGCGGGATCACATCCACGATATCATGCACCAAGTTGATTTCCACATCTCCTTGTGGATCATACCAATCATACGAGAACAAGAATAGGTTATTAGTAAAAGATGTATTTTATTCAAGTTTAGTCACCTTTCGGAGAAGCCCATAATAATCCAAGCTATCTTCAATGCAACAAGATCTTTCAACCACGACAACCAAATTATATGATATTAATCACTTGCTTTCATCTGCAGAGTGGAATCCACATTCATTGGCAAGAAATTTGTCATATGTCATCACTGCATAATTTGGACCTAACGTGAAGTCATTCAAGATCTTATATTTAGTTTTGTAGGGTTTAAAGGTTTAAGACACTTTGTGAACCATGTCTGGAACATCCTCTGAAAATCATCAACCACTTCATCATCGGTAAACACATGAATATTTGTTTATATCAAAGTCTTGCAATACATGCATGTGAAAACATATAGCAATAAATATGAAAGTGATTATAGTATACATGATTTTTTCCATGTGTACTCTTCGAAAGGTGTCACTTCATCTGTATTATCCAGGACATAATTTTGTGGCTTCTTTTTCTTAATGAATTATTTGTGAGACATTCCCTTCTAAAAATATTCATAGCATGTATAGAAATATGACCATCCTCATCGTTTACTACAACTTCATTCCATACAAATTGCGGACAATCTCTATATTGTCAGAGAAGAATCTAATACAAAAGTTTGCAACCTATTCCAACATATATTGTACAGTTACAGATACTCCAGCCTTATTTTCGTTACAGAGTGTATGCTCAAACAAGTACATGTAGATAATGTGTTATGTATAAAAACTATGAATCTACCACTTTTGAAATAACTAAAATAATTTAATGCATGTATGAGTACCTTTACAACAGATACATCCAATAACACTTGACGGATCCACCTATTTTTCTTCATAAGGTAGGTGATCATAAGATTTTTCGTGGAGATAAAGAACGTTGTAGGTAAAAATCTTTTCGAGGTTACACAATATGACTACTATGTTCTATTTGAGAGTTCCATATAAGAAATCAACAAATTATCTAAATATGTGCATTTGAAGAAATTTATATCCTTCAACATTTCCGACACTATCTTTGATAATGAATCCTTGAAAATAATGGACACTATCTTTGATAACGAATCATTGAAAATAATGGACAACAGATGATCTCGTATAAAAATGGGCTTTTTAAATAATTATTAAATAAGTCATAAGCAATTAAATAGACATCATCTAAATGTATTTAAAAAAGTAGTTATCAATCGGAGGTGCTGATTGGAATGTGATTCCCAAATCGGTACCTCAGATGTCGATTTGGGTTGGGGGTAATTTTGCACATTTTCCACTCTCCCTCATTTTGCATATTATTCCCACCTACTTTTATAAATAACTCCTAAATATTTATATAAATAATATATATAATTTCTATGTAATAAAATTCCATAATTATTGTATACTTATTTTTATTAAAAATCGATTATTATTTTTAAAGTAAGTGTAGAATATGTTTTATCGATATCTCATTAAAATAGGTGTATAAAATTGTAATCGATGTATTTTATAATGTAAATAATCAATTGAAACTAAATATCAAGTTATAAGAATTAATTAAATTTATTATATTAACAATCTTATTATACAAGAATGGTGTATTTTTCTATACAAAATTTCATTGTTTATTTATGATTTAAGTTTAGAATATTTCTTATTCGACATCTCAAAAAGATCATAATAAAAGAAAATGATTATAAAGACATTGACAGTGACATACAGAAGCTCAGCATTGCACATTAAAACATTAATCATTTTGAAAAAAATGCAACTATTGTAATAAAATCATAAAAGTATAAAAATTTATCCAAAATAATAAAAAAAATATGTTACAACATTCTATGATTTTCATATCCTAAAAAATCCTTTCAGGCCTCCTCCTTCACCTCCTCCATTGTTGTTTCCTTTGCCACCATCTCGTGTTCTCTTGTGACTCTTCATTTGTCGTCTTCTTCTTCTATTTGGTGTTTTGTTCCGAATGTGTTGAAATGTACCCAAGAGGATGCGACTTAACTGATGACTTCTGAGAAGGTTCAGCTGGTTGAGTTTTTTGATCTCTCGTGCTCTTTATGCTTGTTGATTGTCGGGGTGGCTCTGATGGAAGAGGTTCACTGATCCTTACTCCCAGGGAAGTATTCGAGGTGGCTCCGGAGGCTGTTGTGATATTATCATGGGAATACCAAAGAACTGTCTCTTGAAGTCGGTTGTCTCAACTTGCCGAACACCGTCAAATAATTTGGCTTGAAGAGTTGTCGAATTGTATTGAGTAGACGGTGTGAGATGAGAGGGTCCAGAGTTAAATTGGCATGAAGGACCAGCAAATGATGATCCTGCAAACTGTGACTTACTCAAAGCTTCTCCATATCCTATAAGAATGAGGTATTCACGTTGTATTAAATATTGCAGAAGATAAACAAAACTTTTTGAAAAGAGTCACTTAATTAAATAAGTTATTTAAACCCAAAGATCCAAATCCGGCTTCATCATATTGAGATCCTATTACGCTATATTCTATGTAGCCCATGCCTGAAAGATTTACCTTATATTAGATGTTACATAAATCAAACGATTAGTAAGAGAATGATATAATTTAATGAATCAGCTATTACAACCTGAAGCTCTGAAGCCTGGTTGAACTTATGGATACCCATGTCCGTTATATCCTGCATAAGTCATTCCTAATATATTTTCATTATATTTAATATTTAATGATAGTTCATTGAATTAGAAAATTATATAATGAATTTATTGCAGCCTGAAGTTTCAAAAATTGGTTGCTCTTGTGACAGCCCATATCCACTGTATCTTGCTATATTATGGATAAACAATTATTGTTTTAGTCCAAAAATAATTAAAGACTAAATTGAGTTATTTGTAGATAAAGAATTAATTGCAATCAGAAGTCGCAAACGTCGGTGGTTGTTGTTGTGATCTATCCTCGTTATATCCCGCATAGTTCATACCTATATGATTTGTGTCATATAATTATAAAAATTAGTTGTCCAAAAGAGATTTAATTTAATTTAAATTTATAACAAAGTGATAACGAAACCTAATGCTCCAGAAGTATGATGCTCTTGTGATGGCATGTACTGCTGGTCGTATTGCTGGAATGGATACATCAACGAGAACATGTTGATTGTGTCATCAAAGTAAGTTATTGTATCTTTGACTTTTGTCTTCATATTCAAAGGCAAGTTTGTTGATCGTCTAATTTCATCCAAGTTGTTCATTCCTTGTAGAATTGTATCTACATATTTAATTTATAATACAATAAATTAATAGAATATGGTAAAAATAAGGAGAAATAAATGTAACATACTAGGCATCTTTCTATTTGTCCGTGTGGTTGGTAAGCGATTGTAGGAAGTGGAATTTGTGTCTGGATCCACCTTCTTTATATATTCCATTACCATTGCACGTAAACATCGTTGTTTGTGTCCCCATGCTCAAATACAAATGCTACTTCTCTATCTTCCCAACGATTCACGTATTGTCGATGTATAGTATATCAATCTAGGATGTCGGTACTTCTTATCTTATTATGTCGAGAGACAACGTTTATCATCTCAACTGAGGCATGGATATGTTGTCACATCCCAAATTGGTGCATTACACAATAATGTAAGGATATATTGATCGAGCGGGATACCGGTGGCTTTGGAAACTCAATCCAATAGATCAAAGTATGTTAATTGGCCTGAAAATATGACAATACACTTATTGCCCCAATATAGTCTACGTGATCATCTGAGATGCTAACCGATCCATCCCAATATAATAAGACAGAAACAGTGTTGGATGTCATATCTAAGAAACAATACATGATTTGATTAGTTGATTTGAATTAAGAGCATAACAATAATGTACATTTAATATAATTTTTAATAATGATTTAATATTTTAAAATTATGTAATATTTTAAATTTTAAATATTTACATGATAAGGAAATGATTGTTTAATAAAAAATATAATGTTCAATATGATATTAATAATTAGTTATAAATTTAATGTAACTATCAATTAATTTCATCTTCAGTTTAGTAATTGATCTTAATAATAAATATTAAAATCAGATATAAATTAATGCATAATCAACTGCATCAAAATATGCACAAAGATGTATAATATATTAAAGTTGTAACTATAAATTTTAAAATTCAACGTCAATAAAATCGCCATTTTTAAATTTTAAAAAGCACGTGGAACGAGAAATCTAATGTCTGATCTTGGAGGTGCATGTAGTGTCCAACAAGTCGGATCCAGCTAGCGTTGTATTGACACCACTATCGACACTCGAAATTCGAACCAAGCAATATTTTCTACAATTAATCCATAATAAAATATATCTTGTACAAATAATCCATAAGTTTTTATGATTTTTGAAAAAAAAATATTCTTTTAGGATTTTTAAAGTTGTAAATATTTAAAATATTTTATAAAACAAATTAAAACACAGAATATGTTGCATAGATTAATGAGAATATTTACATTTCACAAAGATGTATATTTATTATAATATTTAATTGCTCTATAATATTGCTAATTATTTTTTAAAACTCTATAAACAGAGAGGTGAAGAAGCTGACTCAGGAATTCTGTATTGAACATCGTGTTGCTTCACCCTACCACCTGCAGTCCAATGGCTTAGCTGAATGTTCAAACAGGGAGATCAAGACAATTCTACAGGAGCTTGTGCGTCCGGATCGCAAGAACTAGTCTCAGCTGCATGATTCAGTTCTTTGAGCTCAGAACAGCGTACAAGTCACTCTTGGGAATGTCTCCCTACCACCTTGTGTATGGCAAGCCATGTCATCTACCCATTGAATTAATTCACAAATCTTTATGGGCCATCAACATCTGTAATTTGGATTATGAGAAAGCTGGGAAGAACCGCAAATTGGATATGAACAGATTATTGGAATTCAAGGATTATGCATATGACAACAGCCTAATGTACAAAAAGAATGTCAAAACATGGCACGAAAAGCATATCCGCTGCAATTCCTTCAAGCTGGGTCAGAAGGTGTGGTTGTTTGATGCGAAATTAAAGATCTTTCCAGGTAAATTGAAGAGCAAATGGACTGGGCCATTTATGGTTAAGCATGTGCGTGACAATGGAAGTGTATTGATATCTAATTTGTCAGTTGACGCACAACCATTTGTAGTCAATGGACAGCTTCTGAAGCCTTGCCTGGAACATGATACATTCATGTCTGTCGTTGACTCTATTCAAGTAATCTACAGGGATGAGCCGGATATTTCCTAAGAGGCAGAAGAAGGCAAAGCAGAGCGAAACATTCTTGAATGACTTTTCTTTTGTTCTTCTCTTCATCTTTTCTTTCTCTTCTATCTTATTCTACGGACAAGATGTCATTCCCTTCATCACTGCTACACTTAGGATGCACTTTATCCTAAGTATAGGGGGATGTGCATCCCGAGTTGTTCATACTCCATCTTCTGATCTCTTTTCTTCTTTTCTTCTTTTCTTCTTTTCCTTTTTTCTTCTCTTTTTCTACCGAAAAAGGTGTCGCCCCTTTTTGTCAGTCTTCTATACTCAGGATGTACTTTGTCCTAAGTATAGGGGGTGTACACCCCGAGTTTTGCTTTCATTCTTTGATCATCTCCATTGTCTCCTCTTCTTGTCTATACTTAGGGATATCTTACCCTAAGTATAGGGGGAGACAATCTGGGTACGATCTGTTCATTCCCACCCTTGACCCTCCCTGCTTTGTGTATAGTCTGCTATACTTAGGATTATTTGATCCTAAGTATAGGGGGACGGTCAACTCCCCATTCGTTCATTCATTTATTCATTCGTTCGTTATTATTTAGATTTTCCTATACTCTGCAAGAGTTATGTCTTCTTTTTTTCTCTCTGATCTATGAGGACATAGCTCAAGCTCAGTATAGGGGGTCGTATATACTGTGTATGTACTTTAGCCATAACTCGTACTTTCGTATTTTTACTAATAAATATCATTAAAAATCTTAATAAAAAGATGTTGATTATTCCTCAAATTCTTTTTGTATTTACTTATTAATAAATCGGGTGAAAATGTTTTTTGCAAAATGTTTGAAAAAATAGTTTGAAAATCTTTATGAAAAATCTTTTGAAAACTATTTGGAAAACGTTTTGTTACATGTTTTCAACCTTTGTAAAAACATTTTGGTTTGTAAAGTTTATTTTCTTTGTGTGAAATAAAAGTTTGAAAAAATTGCAAATGGTTTGAAAAATGATTGCAAAAATTTTGAAAAATCTTTCTATACCTGTTTGAAAAACCTTTGCAAAATGATTTTCAAATGTGTGCACATGTTTGTAAATTTTGTGTGTAAAAATTACTTTGGACTATAGTTTTCAAAATTACTTGAAAAACCTTTCAAATAAATTTGAGGAATACATACATCTCATTCAAAATTCATTATATATATGCTTATAAAATTGACCACTTACCCTTATAAATTCTTAAAATCCACTTCTTGTAAATATAAGATGCATTCCCGTGTAAATATTTGTACCTAGTTTTTATCCAAAATCTTTTATTTTAAAAAAATCCAAAAACATTTACAAAACTAAAATCCAAAAACATCTGAAAAATCTTTTTGAAAAATACAAAAAAATGCATATGCATCGTCTTTTCAAAAATCCATAAAAAGTTTAAAACCTTTGAAAATTGCATCACAAAAATATTTTCTGCATTCTGCATCACATTTGCATAGCATTAGCATTTTTCGAATTGAGTTTGATAGTTGAACAAGTCTAAGTAAAATCTGGAGATTGGAGCTTGGTTGGACCTTAAAATCTACCTAATAACAGGAACCTTATGGGAACTGGAATTGAGGTACTTCAGGTATAGTTGACTTAATTCTTTGAGGATCACAAGACTTAGTTAAATGGATTATTGACTGCCTAAGTAGAGTATTTCGGAGCATACGCATGACTCTTATTTATAATGACGTAACTTGGACACCTGCACCTTTCACATGGCTCAAACTCAGTTGGAGTGGTGAGGGGGTTGGATTTGTCGATATAAGATGCACACAAGTGGAAACACTTGTCCTCCTCTAGGGAGGGAAGTGCACCCCAACCCATCCAGTGATAAGGAATTATAAAGACAAGAGAGAGTGGGTGATAAATGCAAAATTCAGAGCGGTTGTATTGACTCACAAGGTGAGTCAACAGTCGGTGTCTAAACCACTACAAAATTCTGTATTTAATCAACAATTAACCCACACTATAGATCAACAATTAGAAATAAATGTGGAGTTAAAATTTATTTTTAACTCTGCACAAGATGTATAGCAAGCAAGTATGCAGAGAGTTCGAACATAGGGAGCAAACAGGGTAATTCAAATAAATGTGTGTGAGTGAATGTGAAGTGTGTTTACACTATGCAAGTAAATGATTTTTGTGGGTTTTTAATTTTTTTTAATTTTTTTATTTATTTAATTTTTAATTTTGTATTTTGGTTTTTAATTTTCTAATTTTTATAATTTATATTTTGTATATTTTTTTCAATATTGGAATATAAAGATAATGTAATAAAAGAGAAGATAGAATATTAATAAATATGAAAAAATAACCAAAAATTCAGAAATAAAATCTTTTTGATATTTTTATAATATTTCATAGAAATACAAAAACGTATCACCCACTTCAATCAATCCGGCCTGAACCTTTGGGGGTTACCCGCAGGATCAACAACCATAGCTGCACGGAGTACCGTAGAATTCCTCGGTACGGTCATTCGGGAAGTCCCTCCGAGGACGACTCCCATCCCATTCTTGCGAGAGCTGGAGAAGCGTCTACGGGTAAAGCACCGGGTACATATAACAGCTTGCCACCTACGCTCCACCATCTATTCCAAGTGTGGGGACCTGGGTGAGGGTATCCCGATCAAAGAGCTGACGCAGGGGATGAGCGGAACAGGGAGTCTACTGGACGCCGTTCCACTTTCGGAGACTCTTGGAACAGCTGGAGTCAGAAGTCCCCAAGTTTTCGTCTCCTGGGGGATCGTCAAGCACATCCGGCAAGGATCAAGGGGGATCGAGTTCTTGCAGGGATCAGGTCGGAGCAACGTGCCATCGGACGTGAAACAGGCAGTCTCACGATCGGGCATGAGTGTCCGGAAGTCTGCATTCTATACTCCCGCGGGTCGGAAGGCGGCGGGTTACTGTTTTTGTGATTTTTGGGTATTTTTAAAGGTGTTTTTGGTATTTTTAAACACTGAAATAGACCAAAACAGTAAAAAGGCTACTGGCTGAGGGTAAAATGGGAATTAAAAATATCAAATAGCCACAAAATATTTTCAAACTATCTTTCAAGTAAAGATAATAAAATATAGAACAAACAGGAGCTGAGTTTATATTTTTCTGAGTTTTCTTTGATTTTATATATTTTTTTGAAGTTTTTAAGTATTTTTGAATTTTAGGGTTTTTCTTTTGAAATTTTTTGTGGTTTTTTGACTGAAAATAAAGTAGGTCAAAACACACGGTATGGAATTTTTTTTGGAATTTTTTAAGGTATTTTAATATTTTTTGGTAATTTCTAAGCTAGACAGTACATAAAAAGCATGTTTTTGATTTTTAATAAATATAAAAATGAAATAAAATCAAAAACTAAAATTGTGGCATTAAAGTGCAAGTTAACAGGAGCTTAAGTCTATTTTTTAGAATTTTTCGAGTTAAAATGAGGCCTTAAATAAATAGAGCAAGCAAGCACAAGTTAAAGGCCTAGCAGGGGCATTTATGCAAATATCCAAAAGTCCAGGGTTGAACACGCAATTTTTTACAAAAAATATATAACTGGAGTATTAAACTTTTGGACTAAATCGAAATACAAAAACCCGCAAGCCCTTCTCCGTAAAATTACCAAGATCACGTGCCAAAGCACGCGCCCCAGTGAGGGGTACAAATGCAATATCACAAAAGTCTGAGGGCTAACGTGCAAAAATGCCAAAAGTTTTATACTGCAAATGGATGTTTTGGAATTAAACTTTAATACGCTAAATCCCCGAGGGGTCCCCTGCAAAAACGCCAAGTCACGTGCGATGAGCACGTGACCCGGCAGGGGTCAAAACGGGAATAACACAAAATCCGGGGGGCGTAATGCAAATGTGCCAGTGTTTTTAAACAGCCGATGAAAGCTTGAATACTAAAATGATATTACAAAAATATGCGGGGCGATATCGCAAAATCCCCACAAAAGGGGCACTGGCGGACGACAGATGAGAGGTCACTTACGCCACGTGTCGATCCGCTAGCGCACGATGCCCCTTCGCCCGCAACGGTCCAGATTAGAAGCCCAATTGGCGATCGAACGACAGGAGGAAGGTCTGATCCGATGGTGGCTGTACCACACCAAGAACACGGCGGAATCGGACGGTGCGCAGGGGCGCTGGAAGAACAGGAGATGAACTCGCCCAGGGCGAGTTTGGATCAGGTGGCGCGTGCTCCTCCGGCCTCCTCCGAGCCCGCCGATGGTCTCTCCGTCTTCCTGCAGGTGTTCTCTGGCTGCTGGAGTGGCCAAAAAGCTCCGATGTTGATCGGAGAGCCCCCAGGAGAGGACGGAGCTTGCGAGCCCCAAAAGCCTCCGGCAAAGCTTCAAAATCACCCCAGGTGCTCGATGTGCTCCGGATACCTGCAAAAGAAATGTGATATGATCGGGGTCAAATTGCCCCGATCACGTGGCGAAATGGATTGGTGGTGCGATGCGGCGGATGGCACGGTGAACGAAGGTGGTCGGAGATGCTCCGGCAACTGTCGATTGAGCGAATCGACACGCGATTGAGGTGGATAAAAAGGGGGGATGAAGCTCTAACTAAGGGGACTAAAACGTAAACGAAAACTAAGGGGGATACGGCCTCGAGCTTAGTGAGAGCGAGGAAGAAGGTACCTCAACGGGGTGGGCCACCGGAGGTCGAAGGAACACGCCCAAGCCTTGCTGATCCACCGCCTTGACGAGGGCTTCGCGAAGCTGTCACCTCCAGGGAGTTCTAACGGGGTCAAGGGGGTGGAAACTTGGATGAAGTGCGGTTCGAAAATCCAATGGAAGTATGGGGTATGGTTTTGAATGGTTGACGAGGGGATCCAAAGAACGAGGTCTGGTGGGAGCTGCAGCGATCCGCGACCCAAGGTGATGCTTGGGCGTGAATCCTTGATGCACGAGCTGCGAAAGTCGTGAAGAGTGCATCGCATTTTAGTGAAAGGGTTAACCTCAAAAAAAGGATGAAGATGGGGGTCAACACATTCTGACATAGCCACAGGGGTTGGGTCAGAGAGTTGACCGAGGTCAACTCTCAGACCCTCCTGGTTGGTCCACGTGGACCAACCAGGAAAAACCCTGGAAAAATATATTAATAAATCATTTAAAAATAGTAAATGGTGTTATTTTTGTTAGGTTATAAAATAAAAAGTGTTTATAAATTAATTTATTCCGATTTTTAATTATTTTTATGTGGTCTATTTTTATGAGTTTACTTTTTAGCCCTTTATAGGTATAATACCTATATATTTTAATCTTTTATTTTTAGTCTGTGTATTTTAATTTTTTTATTTTTATTTATTATTTTATAAAATTATAACATACATTTATACATGTAAATATATTTTTGTTTTATTTTTCTGTTACATTTTGTATATTTAATAAAATACAAATAAGTAATGTATAGGTATATACATAGGTATAATACATGTGTATTTTATTTACAAATATTTTTATTTTGAGTTTTCTTTGCATTTTTATTCTGATTTTAATGTACATAATTATTATAAGTAATATTTACAAAATTATAAAAATATAAAATTATAAAAATAATAAGTAAATAATAAATTGAATATTTTAATCTATACAAGTATACAATGTGGGTCCAAAACTCAACTTTCAAACCATAGCTCTGCCAAATGCGAAACCACCGCCATTAAATAGCTTATTTTATTCTATATACAATTAAAGGTGAGTTTGCTACATTTGGAGTTTTCAGTTGTGAGATACGGGTCTGGGAAGTTGGGATTCTGGATTTTTATTCATACCATAACTTTTTATCTGTACATTATTTTTCTGTGAAATCAATTTTGTATAAAATTATCTACAACTTTCATGTACAAAGTTTCTTTATTTGATGTATAAAAAGTGGAACCAAAAATAGGTCCCAAAATGAATAAAGAATGAATAGAATAATATAGGTAATTGACCCTTATCTCCCCCTACTTTATTCCTGGTCGACCTATTCATCAAGATGCCTAGGTGGTTTCGGGTCATAAAATATTTACAATATTTTATTCTTTTTCTTTTCTTTTATTTATTCTATAATTTTGGCTTTAATTACAGTATTTTATACACTATTTAGATGCACATGCATGAATGCTAAATTGCTCTATTTAATGCTATTTACAGGCATTTGCTAGGGTTTTTGATGCCAAAATGATAGAATAAAGATGATGAAATGTGGATTCATCATCCCCCTATACTTTACCTTTGCTAGTCCCTAGCAAACACTTATGCAATAAGTGCAAAGAGAAAAAGAAAGAAAAGAAAAAGAAGAACTTGGATTTAGTTCAATTATCAAACTTGTCTTCACAAAATCAAAGTTTGGAGCTTAAGTCGGACCTTTGGAATTTTAGTGCGGGCGGAACCTTATTGAGAACCGAATTTGAAATCCAACAGTCCCTGAGAATCCCAAAACTCTGCTCAAGTCTCCTCAGTAGCCAGGTCAGCAATATCTCAATTCATACGCAAACCCTTACGACTATGAATCTGACTCGTACAGTGTAAGTGATAGTGGCTCTCCCCAACTAGAATGACAAACAAACTGACTTCTCCAGTATGACAACCCAATGATTCCCCAATCCAATAACTCCATCCTCGAGGTGCAGGGTATTCCCTTCTAAGTTCAAGTAGCAACCAGCTCAAGAGGAGGGGGTGAAGAGAAGAATGGACGGTAGCCAGTGTAGCTACCTATCCAGGGATGCAAGACCAGTGTAGTCAAGTCATCCTGCTGCAGGCTCACATATTTGACTTTGGAACTCAAGCTTGCTTATTGACTTTACAACATTTATACATACTTGCAGGCTTTTTATTTTTGTACATGCCTGGACATTTTTTTAGTACTATATACAGCATTTACATAAGGAGTTTTTCCTCTTGAGCCAGTAGACTATCCCTCTTTTGAAGCTTTATCGCAACCCACAGCCTCCTGTCTTTAGACTTCCTTATCACTGGACGGGTTGGGGTGCACTTCCCTCCCTAGAGGAGGACAAGTGTTTCCACTTGTGTGCGTCTCCTACCGGCAAATCCAATCCCCTCACCACTCCAACTGAGTTGAGCCATGTGAAAGGTGCAGGTGTCCAAGTTAGGTCATTATCAACAAGAGTCGTGCGTGTGCTCCGAAATACTCTACTTAGGCAGTCAAGAATCCATTGAACCAAGTCCTGTGATCCTCAAAGAATTAAGTCAACTAGACCTGAAGTACCTCAAACCCAGTTCCTATAAGGTTCCTGTTATTAGGTAGATTTTAAGGTCCAATCAAGCTCCAATCTCCGGATTTTACTTAGACTTGTTCAACTATCAAACTCAATCCGAAAAATGCTCATGCTATGCAATGCTATACAGAAAATATTTTTGTGATGCAATTTTCAAGATTTTGAACTTTTTATGGATTTTTGAGAAGATGATGCATGCATTTTTTTGTATTTTTTCAAAAAGGTTTTTCAAATGTTTTTGGATTTTAGTTTTGCAAATGTTTTTGGGATTTTTGAAAACAAAAAGATTTTGGCTGAAATCTAGGTGAAAATATGTACACGGGAGTGCTTCTATATATCTACAAGAAATGGATTTTAAGAATTTACAAGGGTAAGTGGTCAGTTTTATACATATATAAATAAGATGGATTTTGGCGAAATGTAAATATTCCTCAAACTTATTTGACACAAGCTTTTTCACACAATTTTTGAAAACTATAGTCCAAAATAGTTTTTACAAACATTTTACAAACATGTACACACATTTGAAAATCATTTTGCAAAGGCTTTCAAAACAGTATAGATAGGTTTTTCAAAACATTTTTGCAACCATTTTTCAAACCATTTGCAAATCATTTTTCAACATTTTTTATTTCACACAAAGAAAATAAATTTTACAAACCACACATTTTTACAAAGGTTGAAAATATATAACAAAATATTTTTTTCGAAATAGTTTTCAATAGATGTTCACACAGATTTTCGAACTATTTTTCAAACATTTTGCAAAAAATATTTTCACTTGATTTATTAATCAGTAAATACAAAAAGAATTTGAGGAACAAAACACCTTTTTATTAAGGATTTTTAATGAATTTTAAAGAATTTTTATCCATATTATTATGAAAATACAAAAGTACGAGTTATGGCTAAAGTATATACACAGTATATACGACCCCCCCCCTATACTTAGCTTGAGCTATGTCCTCATAGATCGGAGAGAAAAGAGAAGACATAACTCGTACTAAGTATAGACAAGTCTACAGAATGAATGAATGACCCAATAAGAAGTTGACCGTCCCCCCTATACTTAGGATCAAGCAATCCTAAGTATAGCAGACTGTACACAACGCAGGGAGGGTCAAGGGTGGGAATGAACAGATCGTACTCGGGTTGTCTCCCCCTATACTTAGGGTAAGATATCCCTAAGTATAGACAAGAAGAGGAGACAATGGAGAGGATCAAAGAAATGAAAACTCGGGGTGCAAACCCCCCTATACTTAGGACAAAGTACGTCCTAAGTATGGAAAACTGTCTACAAGGGTGGCACCTTTTTGATAGATAAAGAAAATAGAAAAGGAAAAGAAGAAAAGAAGAAAATAAATCAGCAGATGAAAGAGTGATATAAACAGATGGATCTGTACACCCGAAGGTGGAATTGATCACCATGTATGAGATGTAGATGATGTGAGTCAAAGAGCACATCTCATACCAAAAGAATGGGGGCAACGTTAATAGTCGGTGGATCATGATCTAGATATAGTTTCAGACGTTGACTATTGACGCGGAAGGTAGAGGAAGATGACGGTTCAGATATGTCGATGCTGCCATTGTCATGTACCTTCCTGACCACATACGGACCTTTCCACTTGCTCTGTAATTTCCCTGGGAATATTTTCAGCCTGGAATCAAACAACCATACTCTCTGATCTGGCTCAAACTGTTTATGGTTGATATGGGAATCGTGCCATGTTTTCACTTTCTCTTTGTACTGTAGGCTGTTGGAAAAGGTTATATCTCTCAGTTCTTCCAAGGCTGCCAATTCTGCTCTTCTCTGTTCTCCTATACTCTCAGGATCTAACAGTAACTCAGTGACTGTCCAAAAAGATTTGTGCTTGATCTCCACTGGCAAATGGCACGGCTTACCATAGACGAGTCGAAAGGGAGATGTCCCCAATGGATTCTTGAAAGAAGTCCGATAGGCCCACAAGACCGAGTCCAAAAGCTGTGACCAATCCTTTCGGTCTGGGCGGACAACTTTCTGTAAGATTGTTTTTATCTCCCGGTTCGATACTTCGGCAAGACCATTGGTCTGAGGGTGATACGTTGTGGCAACCCTATGGTCAATGCCGAACTCGTCTGCAAGGGCCCTAACCTTGTCATTGATGAAATGAGACCCCCCGTCTGAAATCAAGACTCTAGGTACCCCGAACCGTGAAATGATATTTTTCCTCAAAAATTTGCAAACGTTTTAGCATCTGCGGCTCGGGCGGGGATGGCCTCAACCCATCGGCTGACATAGTCCACAGCGAGCAAAATATGCTCGAATCCCTGACTCTTAAGAAATGGGCCCATGAAATCAATCCCCCATGCATCAAAAACCTCACAAAAGTGAATGGGTTGCATGGGCATCATGTCTCTCTATCCGCAGGTTTCCATTTTCTGACAGTCAATACATCTCTTCACGAACTCATCAGAATCCTTGAAGAGCATAGGCCACCATAGGTCGGATTGAAGCACCTTCTGTGTTGTTCTCTTTCCAGAATGATGTCCTCCTGCCTCAAGCTTGTGGCAGTATGTGAGGACGTTGTGATGCTCTTCTTGAGGAATGCACCTCCTCCAAATGATGTCCCCTCCTTCATGATAAAGGACGGGATCCTCCCAATGGTAAAACTTGGCCTTCGCCAGGAAGGTCTCGAGCTTCTGCCTGGGACAAGCTTGTGGGACTGTCTTGGCAACAAGATAGTTCACAATGTCAGCGTATGATGACACGAAAATCCGAGCGACTAAGGTAATCAGGTATATCTAAGATGGTCGTTGCGACCTCAATCACTCGATCGTGTCAATCAAGAAAAATAGAATACCAATCAAAAATAAAAATCAAATCAAACACAGTAGCGGTCTTGCTATTATTTTAACCTGGTATAGCAACCAGGGTCGAACGCAAGGAGCACGGATTGGCCTCGCAGCCTACGAAGTAGTCAAAAAGGAAACAAAAGAAAGGAAAAATATATTTTTGGTGGTTTTTAATTCTTTTTATATTTTTTTGGGTTTTTAGTGAATTAAGAAAATAAGAAAAGCAACTAAACAACATCCTTCAACAATTTATTAAATGTACTAAAAATCAACAAAAAATTCAAATAAAAATATTTTTGTGTGTTTTATAATTTTTACTGTTTTTAGTGAATTTTTAGGATTTTTCTGATATTTATTTAATTTTCTAAAAATGAAACAAAGTCAAAAACTATAGGTACTGTCCAGCCGAGCTTAAAGGGCTTAGATAAAATATCTAAGAGCCCCAAATAAGCCTGGAGGTATTTTTCCTGTATAGAGAAGAAAACAAGGAAAAATTAGTCAGCTAAATTATTATTTTTGGGTTTTTAATTTATTTACTAGAATTTTTATGTGATTTTGAGTGTTTTTCAATTTTTAGGTGTTTTAGATAATGAAAAATAGCCAAAATTGGCTAGAAAATCAAGCAAACAAAGACAAACAGTAAATAAATTTTTTGTAATTTTTAGACGAAGTTTAATATTTTTTGTGATTTTTCAAATCAGACAGTGAAGAAAATATGTGTTTTTGAATTTTTAAAAAATCAAACAGTGTCTAAAATGTCTCCAAAATTTATAGAAAATTTTACATCATGGCAGGAGCCATGTGTCCAATTTTCATTAAATTTGGAGGTGATTTGCTATTTTATTCAAAAATATAAAGAGGGTATTGTGCACAGGGACCTAGGTGCAAATACCCGAAGTCCTGAGGGGTCTGGTGCAAAATTCCCAGGTAAACACGCGCGTCGCGCGTGCCTGAGGCACTTAGGGACCCAAATGTAATAAAAACTACTTCCGAGGACTATTTGGTAACAGGTACCAAAAGTCCAGGGGGTAATCTGCAAATAACCCAAAAATATCCGCACATGCACAATTAAAATACGCACAGGGGTATAATTGCAATATCTCAAAGTTTTCATTCATTACTTAACAACTCAGAACTACAGGGCATAGAATGCAAAAAGCCCAAAAAATCACGTGTCGAAGCACGTGCTACATCATACACAGGGGCATATATGCAAAAGAAATAAAGTGCAGGGTCCTCTATGTAAATGTTCCAAAACTAAATAACTGAACTAAATATTTACACGACTAATTGCTAAATAAAATAAAAGAGGGGGCCTAAGTAATATTTACCCCTTTATTAATGGAGCAGCTGGATGAACGCCACGTGGTGCATCGGACGGTGAAGAACGGCTGGCGCTCCAAGGCTAAGCTCCTCGCAGTGATCAGACGGCTGAGGCTACGCCACGTGGAGGATCGAACGGTGGAGAGAAGCGGGCGCTTTAACTCTGGAACGCAAGCCTGATCGGACGGTCGAGGGCACTCCGCGTGGCAGATCTGACGGTCGACGTACGCTGCGACGAAACCCTGGGTCAATCAACGGTTGAGCAGATGACGCGTGGAGATCGGATGGCTGTGAATCACGAGCGTCTCTTCATCTAATCATGCAGCTCAGATCTATCCTCGAATGATCAGACGGTGACGCAACTCCTCGAATGGATGGATCGGATGTAAACTGGAGCGCTGAGGACGATCTGATGGTCGACGAGGTTCCTGGAAGAACTGGCGGCCGGCGAACTTCGCCGGCCCACTGCGCGCACGGTGGACCTCGCCTGATGCTCCTGAGGTGCGGGGAAGCTTCGCCATGGAGCTCCGCACCCGATGCGCTGCTCCGATGAAAGCGAGGAACTCCAGAGAGCCCCGGCGACGTGGACGGACAGGAGCTCCTGTGCTCTAGAGTCTCGACCTCCAGATGAAGTCGAATAAGCCAGGTACCTGCACAGGAAGAGAGCTGGGTCGAGGGCAAACTGCCTCGACCCGTCAGAGCGGGCGGAAGGTGAAGGATGAGGCGGTATGAGGGCTCTCCGGCGAGCGGCGGAGGGTGAGAGCCGAGGTTCCTGCTCCAGGGCGAGCCAGGGGGAATGAAGGGTCGGAGAAGGTGGAGAGGGGTCTAATGGATGTGGGGGCGGTATCGGATGGGTGAAAGGGTGGTCGGAGACGGCAGGCGGAGGTGGCGGAGCTACTCTACTGAAATCGGAAAATTCCTAAACTAAGCTATTCTACGGCCTAAGAAGATTACCTGGCGGGTGCAGTCGACTGGGCTGAAGCTCAGCAAGCTTCGGGGTCATTGCCTGCAAGGGGTCGTCGTCTCCCCGAGGCTGGGCGCGCTCGCGACAGCGCACGGCGGAGCTAACCACCGGATCAGTGGCTCCCGGCTTCCCGGGCCTCGCTGCTACTCCGAAGAACGCGGTTGTCACTCAGGAACTCCGGAGGAGGTCACAGGTGCCGAGGGGAAGATCCAAAGATGGAAGAATAGGTCGCCGGTGACGACATTTTATATGCTCAGGGATCCGGAAAGATGAAGGTCGGGTGTGTCGCTCGGAGCTCGGATCCATCAAACCCACCCCGGGCGAGAATCATGGATGATCGAAGATTAATCGGGGCCCGGGGTTAAGGTCATTGGCGATCGGGTCGACTAGCAAATAAATCGAGAAAACGGGTCGGTTACCCAGATCTGCGGGGAAGAGGGTCTGCGGGGGAAGTTGATCGAGGTCAACAAACCTCCGTGGACCAATCAGGAGCCACCAAGCTTAATTTATTTGTTTATTTATTTCGAGCTAGAAAATAATCAAATTAATAAAAACTTAAAACATGAAAAATATTTATTTTATTTTATTTTTCTATTTTTTTATGATTTTTAATTAATTTTTCAAAATAAAAATAAGGTATGTACATAGTAGGTTCATATATAGGTATATATACAATATATAGGTTTTTAGTTTTGATTTTTAATTTGTTATTTTTATACAATTTTATTCCCATTTTATATTTTATTTATTTATATCATAAAATTAGGAATAAAAGGATATTTTTATTTTATTTTTATTATTTATATACATAGGTGAAATAAATATATATGTACATTTATATATATGGTATATTTACAATATATTTTTATGTTTTTAATTTTGTTATTTTTATTTTGTTTTTGTTTTAATTGTTTTTATTTTATTTATTTACATTATATACTATAGAATATTTACAAAAATTTTGGAAATTAATTTTATTTATTTATAAGGCTAAATAAATATAGAGGTGGTGGTCTATATACAAGGTGGATATATACAAGTGGCCTATTTTTATTTTGTTTTTATATTTATAAATATATACAAATATTTACAAGCCTATTTTAAACTATTTTTGGGAGGAAAATATTTTTATTTAATTACACAAATATTTACACACATGAGCCCCTATCTCCCTCTACTTTGGCTTTTATGCGGTCAGGCCCATGCTGAGCCCTCCCTTGGGTTAGGTTGCTCATATTTATTCTAAATATTTCCCTCTTTTTCTTTTTAATCTTTATTCTTTTATTTTTGCACAAAAACATGCTAATTATAGGTTTTTACACAATGCATGCTTTTGATAATTATTTCTATTTACAACTATATACATGCATTTGCAAAGGTTTTTGTAGCTAAAATATAAGAATAAAGAGTGATGAATGAGTATTCATCACCCCCCTATACTTAACTTTGCTAGTCCCTTAGCAAACACTTATTTGAAAGAGTAGTGAAAAAGAAATAAAGAAAAAGAAAAAGAGAATGTACATGGATCAAGGTTGATTATTAAACTTGCCTTCATTAAATTAAGGTATGGAGCTCGATCAGATCTTTGGATTATTCATGTGTCGAAACCTTATTTGGACTTAAGCTTAAAACTCAACAGCCTCTAAGTTCCACTAATCTATAACCAAGACTCCTCAATGCTCCAGATCAGAACAAGTCATCAATCACAAACCTTGAAGACCATGAATCTTTTCTTGTCCTGTGAATGTGAGGTCTAAGCCCTCCACTTCAGAAATGGCAACTTGACAACCCTCCCCAACAAGGTAAATCTATGACCTCAATCTGGCCACTCTTTCCTCGAGGAGCGGGGTATTCCCTTCTATGTTCAAGTTCAACCGGCTCAAGAAGAGGAGGAAGAAGAGAATGGGTCAAGCCTAGTGTAGCCAAGTACCCTTGGGAGCTTGACCAGTGTAGCCAAGTCTCCCTGCTGCAAGCTACATCAGGTGGATCATGAAACTCAAGCTTTGCTTATTGCACTCTATATACATACTCCGGTGGGATTATCATTTTCTCTCAGACCTACCACTTTTTTGGAGTTATTTTCTTTTTGCATTTTTTTTTTCAAGTGCATCTATACAACATGTACATGTGCAGCATATATACAAAGAGTTTTTCCTCTTGAGCCAGTAGACTATCCCTCTTTTGAAGCTTTATTGCAATGCACAACTCCCGTCGTTAGACCTCATGCAACCAGACCAAGTTGAGACGCACTTCCTTCACTAAAAGAAGAAGAGAGGTTCCGCCTAGAAGTACTACCCTCATATGCTACCCCAAGTCAAGGAAGACTGCCTCCTCACCACCTCATCCGTAGAGAGCTCGGTGCATAGTGCTGGTGTCCAAGTAAAGCCATAATCTATATGAGTCATGTGTTGTTGTTAAGTGCTCTACTTAGGCTCATTGAGATGACATGTGATCATAGCCTAGTGGACTCAAAGAATTAAGTCACCATGGACCTGAAAAGCCTTAAACTTAAGCCCTATAAGGTTCCTCTTAGAAGTTAGGTGGATTAAGATCTTAATCAAGCTCCATTCCTCAATTTGATTCCAGGCTAGTTTAAATGTCAACTATCATCCAGAAAAACTATATACATATGTACAAAAGATGCTATTTACACAAAGTTTACAAACATGCAAAATTTTTGAAAAATGTTTTGAAATCATGAATGGATGATGCATGAAGTGCAAGTTTTGCAAAAAGATATTTACACACATTTACACAAGATTTTAGCAAACTTTTGATTTTCAAAACATTTTGGAAAAATTTTGTACTATATATATATATATATATTTGATAAGAAAATATTTACACAAGCTTTACACAAAAGATTTTTGAAATCATTTTTACAAAAATAATTTGTACGCTAGCTATTTATGTGCAAATAAAAGAATGTTATGTACATGAAAATTTTTAATTTTTGTGATTTTTAGGTTTTTAGCCATTTTATTTATTTACACATTCACACAAAGTACGAGTTATGGCTAAAGTATATATGAAATATATACACACCCCCCTATACTTAGCTCGAACGATGTCCTCAGAGTCAAGAGCGATGAAGAAGACATAACTCGTGCTAGGTATAGGGAAGTGAAAAGGAAGGCTATATACAAAGATGAAACAGAAAAGTCAAGAGGTTCTCAGGTTTTCCCCCTATACTTAGGATCAAGTAATCCTAAGTATAGCAGGCTGTATACTAAGGGAAAACCGAGCGGAGACTGTACAGGGTCTACCCCCCCCCCTATACTTAGGGTAAAATATCCCTAAGTATAGGCAGCAAAACAGGGGTAGCAAAACACGAAGAAAATGAACAAATATATAAAGGTAGGAGAGGACATCACTCCCCCTATACTTAAGGTGAAGAACCTTAAGTATAGGCAACAACAGAAGTGATGAAATAGAACGAAGAACAACCCGGTGTTTTCACCCCCCTATACTTAGGATGAGCAAGATCCTAAGTATAGCAAAGATAATCCTAAGCGAGACCTGGGGTGAAAACAATAACGGAAGAAAGAAAGATCAAACTAAGACAGAACACGTATATACAAATGAGTACAATGTTGAGGTGCCTCTCAACAAGCGCTAGATTTTACGCCCCTAGCTGGGTGCAAAGGCTAGGACAATGCAGTATCAAGGTTCAGTATGGCATCGGTAAGGCGAATGCCGTACTGTCGTCGCAGTCTCGGTATGAGAATAGCGACGAAGTCAACAATGTAAACAAAGACACCCAGGTATGCAGTCAAGCGGGTGTCTGCTACCGGCCAGTGATATGGAAAGAAGTGATCGGGATCCGGTAGCACAAAAGAAATCATCGGCTCTAGATCAGACTGGAGTAAGAGTATAGAGCCGAAGAAATCAAACGTGGAGAAGGATGGATCAGTAATAGAATCCTCCACGTCAATCGGTGTCTCAAGCAGGTGTGGACAATCAAGATCAGGAGACTCTCTAAGCAGACTGATATCCGATGTATGAAATAGAATCAGATCAGGCAAATCATCGAATATCTCCAGAATGGACTCGTCCTCGCGAGGGTCGTCGAGGTGAGAAGACTCAGAATCAGAATGATCTAGATGGGCATCTGCACTACTATCAAGTATCTACTCAGTGCACCAGGCTGCATCATCATCGGAAGTGTAAGTCTCGGCAATCTGGAAACAGGAGAAGGTACTAGTCAACACCGCGAAAGCTGGCAAAGTGTCTGCGGTTGATCCTCGCTTTGCGGCTATGCTGGCTGTCAGCTGGTCCTCAGGAAGTGTATCTGTCTCAACAAAGTGGAGGACAAAAGCTCGAAGACGGGACTCTCGGTGTCTGTACTCTCAAAGTGTTGTCCCTCCTCAAGCTGTGGCTGCTGGGCTGAGTCCTGGTGACTGTCTGCATCCAAGAAGTGTCTCTGCAGGAAGGAAACTGACTCCTCCGGGACTGGAAACTGAAGTAACTGAGTCAATGGCTGCAAAAGTTGTGGCTCCTCCGGCTCCTGGAGTATCAGAAGATCTGATATCCAAGACTCGTCAACTAGGAACTCTGGGGCTGACTCGAATTCCAGCTGGAAATCCAACGGGAACTCAAGTAAACTCTGGGTCCGAACCTCTGCTATGGAAGTCATCTCCTCTGTCAATGGTGTTGCATCATCCAATTCCTCGGGCTGGTGTGTAGTAACTGTCTCATCATGTAAAGTGACACACCGCACTGGTACCTGCATTGTCCGCATGTGTTGTCCCGACTATGCATCTCGCGAAGAAGATCTCTGTGAAAGTAAACTCGAGACGGTGTCCAGGAAATGAATGTCGGAACTGCGGTGTGAACCGCCACATGTGGTAATCACCAGTGCAAGCTGCTCTGCGGTCATCCCCCGCATGGAGATCTCTATCAAGTCTGTAAGTGGAAGTCCGTGCTCAGGAAATCTCCTCAAGAGGTCAAGAAACCTCGGCCAAGCCTCGTGCAATGGCTCCTTGGGGTCTACTGAGAAGTCCGTGATCAAAGACCGCATGAAATCTGCTCCACGTGGAGGGAAGTATCTCTGCAAGAACTCTCGGCGTAGCTCTCCCCACGTCTCGAATGTCCTCCCCAATCGTCGGTGCCATCTCATGGCTCTGTCGTGAAGCGTGAATGGAAGGTCCTGCTCATCAGCTCCTCTGCAGTGACGTCTGAATATCTTTGTGCTCTACAAAACTCCTCGAAAGCGGACAGGTGAAGATAAGGTTCCTCGTGCGCCTCTCCTGAAAATGTCGGCGTCGCTGAATGTAATCCAAATCCAAGACGAATGGACCTAGTGTAGAAGCTGACTGAGCTCCATGTGCTATCTGCTCCTCCATCCTTCTGGAATAGGATATGTCTGCTGATCTCCACTGCTCTCTCTGGTCACCAACGGAGTACGCTCTCAACTCAGCATCAGCATCGTCCGGGTCTCGCATCTGCTCTATCGGGTATCCTCGGACGTCTCGCACAGCATGCCCAGAGTAGTGAGATGAAAGGGAGGGAGGGAGCGAGAGGTTGGTTGGAGATCCGACCTCCCTAGAAGGTGGACTGGATGATGGTCAGATAGCGAAGAAAAAGCCGTAAGAGTCGGCTCACAGTGAGGGGGATCCATCATCCAGGGGAAAAGGAGAAGAGAAGAGGAAGACTGAAGGGAGTGAGGGTGGGAAAGCAGATGGATAGAGAAAGAGGATGGGGAAGATCGAAGGGATCTGGCAATCACACAAGATGAACAAGCAAACCCCCAATTCACCTACGCACACAAAGCTGAAGACCAAAAGGATCGGTCAATTATCTTGTCGATGTTTATTTTAGGTGATCATCCAGTCTATCAGAGCGATTACGTGAGGTAAATAGGTATCCAGATCTTTCACAACCGATTGTCCCGTATTGAAAGCCGGTAATCAGTCAAGAAAAGATCGGAGGCTCTATCCTAATGTGCGGATCACTCTCTCGCTCATCCAAATCAGACAAGGAGGGGGTTACTCTCCCCAAGACAGATTTTCAGTGAAGTGTCTTTTAGGTCAAGTATGATTAGCAGTCCCGATTTTATTGTTTTTGTTTTTAGATATTTTTTCAAATAAAAAGAAAACGCCTAACGAATTTTTCGGTTCTCCTGATTATTAAGTCAAAAACAGGGGGAGAAGACGAAAAAGCCGATGCACGATAAATCAATGATGCATGCAAAGTAAGGAAGGCGTACCTGACTCCAGCACTCTACATGCAATATGATCCGCGCATAATGTAAAGACAGAAAAGAAACTACCTATATGGTGCAGCGGTGAAAATCGAGTCTAGATGAGCAAGTCTACTCGCAGAACCGTCTAACTGGTCACCGATCCTCCAAGCCAAAGGTCCGATCTCGGTCTACCCCTCCTCTGCCCGACACATCGGGGGTAGGAGAAAGGCTTTGCGGGGCAGGCTACGCACGTAGGCTACGAAGGAGATGAGTCAGTTATTTTTATTAATCAATTATTAGTATGTCCAAATAATCGCACTATAGCAACAGGCAGATAATTAGGTGTGGGGACCCTACTAATTACGGCACAATCAAGCAGAAAATCCTAAGTCTAGGGGCTCGATGAAAAACCGTTGAAAATCGTCAAAGGCAGTAAAAAGAAAACCAAAACCGCGAGAAAAACCGCGAAAAACCTAAGGTTCCCTCGAGCACACCGGTGCTCGGCGAAACAGACTCGCTAGTCAACCAAGCAAAGTCCAAGAGTCTCTGAGTCCCTGTATTATTACAATAATCAAATAAAATGAAAAATAAAAACTATGTTAATCCTCTCCACTCAGTCTCTCCCTCGCGCTCTCCTGCGGCTCCGTACAGAAGGGAGTCGCCTCCAAGTTCCTTGGTTACGTCGGCTTCTCGAAAACGGCCGCCTAGGTCCTTGGGCCCTCGCAAGAAAGAAAATAGAGTGGTCAGACCAATAAAAATAATCAAATAATAACAAGAAAAATAAATGAAAATAAAATGAGGGTATATATGCAAAAATGCAAAATAAAATAAACAAACAAAAATCAAACAAAAACAAAAATAAAATTAAAAGAAAATAAAATAAAACAAAATAAAACAAAAATAAAATAAAAACAAAAAGTTGCGAAAAGCCGCGAACTCTGAAAGAGCCGTGAAAAGCCGCGAAAATGAAAACGAAAATGAAATGAAAACTACTAAGTCGTGCTCCCCGGCAACGGCGCCGTTCTGATGACACGAAAATCCGAGCGACTAAGGTAATCAGGTATATCTAAGATGGTCGTCGCGACCTCAATCACTCGATCATGTCAATCAAGAAAAAATAGACCACCAATCAAAAATAAAAATCAAATCTATAATTTTAACATGGTATGGCAACCAAGGTCGAACACAAGGAGCACGGATTGGCCTCGCGGCCTACAAAGTAGTCAAAAAGGAAATAAAAGAAAGGAAAAATATATTTTTGGTGGTTTTTAATTCTTTTTATATTTTTTTGGGTTTTAGTGAATTAAGAAAATAAGAAAAGCAACTAAACAACACACTTCAACAATTTATTAAATGTACTAAAAATCAACCAAAAATTCAAATAAAAATATTTTTGTGTGTTTTATAATTTTTACTGTTTTTAGTGAATTTTTATGATTTTTCTGATGTTTATTTAATTTTCTAAAAATGAAACAAAGTCAAAAACTGTAGGTACTGTCCAGCCGAGCTTAAAGGGCTTAGATAAAATATCTAAGAGCCCCAAATAATCCTGGAGGTATTTTTACTGTATAGAGAAGAAAACAAGGAAAAATTGGGCACCTAAATTATTATTTTTGGGTTTTTAATTTATTTACTAGAATTTTTATGAGATTTTGAGTTTTTGTCAATTTTTAGGTGTTTTAGATAATGAAAAATAGCCAAAATTGGCTAGAAAATCAAGCAAACAAAGACAAACAGTAAATAAATTTTTTGTAATTTTTAGACGAATTTTAATATTTTTTTGTGATTTTTCAAATCAGACAGTGAAGAAAATACGTGTTTTTTAATTTTTAAAAATATCAAACAGTGTCTAAAATGTCTCCAAAATTTATAGAAAATTTTACATCATGGCAAGAGCCATGTATCCAATTTTCATTAAATTTGGAGGTGATTTGCTATTTTATTCAAAAATATAAAGAGGGTACTGTGCACAGGGACCTAGGTGCAAATACCCGAAGTCGTGAGGGGTCTGGTGCAAAATTCCCAGGTAAGCACGCGCGTCGCACGTGCCTGAGGCACTCAGGGACCCAAATGTAATAAAAACTACTTTCGAGGACTATTTGGTAACATGTACCAAAAGTCCAGGGGGTAGTCTGCAAATAACCCAAAAATATCCGCACATGCACAATTAAAATACGCATAGGGGTATAATTGCAATATCTCAAAAGTTTTCATTCATTACTTAACAACTCAGAACTACAGGGCATAGAATGCAAAAAGCCCAGAAAATCACGTGTCGAAGCACGTGCTACATCATACACAGGGGCATATATGCAAAAGAAATAAAGTGCAGGGTCCTCTATGTAAATGTTCCAAAACTAAATAACTGAACTAAATATTTACACGACTAATTGCTAAATAAAATAAAAGAGGGGGCCTAAGTAATATTTACCCCTTTATTAATGGAGCAGTTGGATGAACGCCACGTGGTGCATCGGACGGTGAAGAACGGCTGGCGCTCCAAGGCTAAGCTCCTCGCAGTGATCAGACGGCTGAGGCTACGCCACGTGGAGGATCGAACGGTGGAGAGAAGCGGGCGCTTTAACTCTGGAACGCAAGCCTGATCGGACAGTCGAGGGCACTCCGCATGGCAGATCTGACGGTCGACGTACGCTGCGACGAAACCCTGGGTCAATCAACGGCTGAGCAGATGACGCGTGGAGATCGAATGGCTGTGAATCACGAGCGTCTCTTCATCTAATCATGCGGCTCAGATCTGTCCTCGAATGATCGGACGGTGACGCAACACCTCGAATGGATGGATCGGATGTAAACTGGAGCGCTGATGACGATCTGACGGTCGACGAGGTTCCTGGAAGAACTGGCGGCCGGCGAACTTCGCCGGCCCACTGCGCGCACGGTGGACCTCGCCTGATGCTCCTGAGGTGCGGGGAAGCTTTGTCGTGAAGCTCCGCACCCGATGCGCTGCTCCGATGAAAGCGAGGAACTCCGGAGAGCCCCGGCGACGTGGACGGACAGGAGCTCCTGTGCTCTGGAGTCTCGACCTCCAAATGAAGTCGAATAAGCCCGGTACCTGCACAGGAAGAGAGCTGAGTCGAGGGCAAAATGCCTCGACCCGTCAGAGCGGGCGGAAGGTGAAGGATGAGGTGGTATGAGGGCTCTCTGGCGAGCTGCGGAGGGTGAGAGCCGAGGTTCCTGCTCCGGGGCGAGCCAGGGGGAATGAAGGGTCGGAGAAGGTGGAGAGGGGTCTAATGGATGTGGGGGCGGTATCGGATGGGTGAAAGGGTGGTCGGAGACGGCAGGCGGAGGTGGCGGAGCTACTCTACTGAAATCGGAAAATTCCTAAACTAAGCTATTCTACGGCCTAAGAAGATTACCCGGCGGGTGCAGTCGAATGGGCTGAAGCTCAGCATGCTTCGGGGTCATTGCCTGCAAGGGGTCGTCGTCTCCCCGAGGCTGGGCGCGCTCGCGGTGGCGCACGGCGGAGCTAACCACCGGATCAGTGGCTCCCGGCTTCCCGGGCCTCGCTGCTACTCTGAAGAACGCGGCTGTCACTCAGGAACTCCGGAGGAGGTCACAGGCGCCGAGGGGAAGATCCAAAGATGGAAGAATAGGTCGCCGGTGACGACATTTTATATGCTCAGAGATCCGGAAAGATGAAGGTCGGGTGTGTCGCTCGGAGCTCGGATCCATCAAACCCACCCCGGGCGAGAATCATGGATGATCGAAGATTAATCGGGGCCCGGGGTTAAGGTCATTGGCGATCGGGTCGACTAGGAAATAAATCGAGAGAACGGGTCGGTTACCCAGATCCGCGGGGAAGAGGGTCCGCGGGGGAAGTTGACCGGGGTCAACAAACCCCCGTGGACCAATCAGGAGCCACCAAGCTTAATTTATTTGTTTATTTATTTTGAGCTAGAAAATAATTCGAATTAATAAAAACTTAAAAACATGAAAATATTTATTTTATTTTTTTTCTATTTTTTGTGATTTTTAATTAATTTTTCAAAATAAAAATAAGGTATGTACATAGTAGGTTCATATATAGGTATATATACAATATATAGGTTTTTAGTTTTGATTTTTAATTTGTTATTTTTATACAATTTTATTCCCAATTTTATATTTTATTTATTTATATCATAAAATTAGGAATAAAAGGATATTTTTATTTTATTTTTATTATTTATATACATAGGTGAAATAAATACATGTGTACATTTATATACATGGTATATTTACAATATATTTTTATGTTTTTAATTTTGTTATTTTTATTTTGTTTTTGTTTTAATTGTTTTTATTTTATTTATTTACATTATATACTATAGAATATTTACAAAAATTTTGGAAATTAATTTTATTTATTTATAAGGCTAAATAAATATAGAGGTGGTGGTCTATATACAAGGTGGATATATACAAGTGGCCTATTTTGATTTTGTTTTTATATTTATAAATATATACAAATATTTACAAGCCTATTTTAAAACTATTTTTGGGAGGAAAATATTTTTATTTAATTACACAAATATTTACACACATGAGCCCCTATCTCCCTCTACTTTGGCTTTTATGCGGTCAGGTCCATGCTGAGCCCTCCCTTGGGTTAGGTTGCTCAATATTTATTCTAAATATTTCCCTCTTTTTCTTTTTAATCTTTATTCTTTTATTTTTGCACAAAAACATGCTAATTATAGGTTTTTACACAATGCATGCTTTTGATAATTATTTCTATTTACAACTATATACATGCATTTGCAAAGGTTTTGTAGCTAAAATATAAGAATAAAGAGTGATGAATGAGTATTCATCAGCGTACCACGGGAGCGAGGTGATAGCCAAGATCGCCACATCTGGGAATGTCTATGTGATAGGTGCGCTGGGCTCAGATTCCTCAAGATTCTCCATTCTGGAGAGATGATCCGCCACCACATTTTTTATTCCAGGCTTATCCTTAATTTCAATATCAAATTCCTAGAGTAGAAGGATCCATCTGGTCAGATGTGCTTTGGCATCCTTCTTGGCCATTAAGTACCGGATGGCGTTGTGATCAGTGTAGATAGTTACTCTAGATCCGAGAATATACGATCGATACTTATTAAGAGCAAAGACTACGGTCATCATCTCTTTCTCAGTTACAGTGTAATTCCGCTGGGCGGCATCCAAAGTCCGGTTGGCGTAGTGAATGGCAAAAGGTGATCTATCCCTCCTCTGTCCGAGCACAGCCCCAACGGCAAAATCTGAAGCGTCCGTCATGATCTCGAATGGGAGAGACCAAACGGGTGGCTGAAGGACATGAGCTGAAACAACCATATTCTTGAGAGTCTCGAAAGATGCAAGACACTTATCATTGACAATAAACTCGGTGTCTTTTGTCAGCAAGTCAGTAAGCGGTCGGGCAATCCGACTGAAGTCCTGAATGAACCGTCGGTAGAAACCGACATGCCCCAGAAAAGACCGCAACTGACGCAAGTTGGACGGTGGATTGAGTTTTCTGATGATGTCCACCTTGGCTGGATCGACCTCCATGCCCCTGTTGGAGACGATATGACCGAGAACCGTCCCTTGAGTCACCATAAAGTGGCTCTTCTCCCAAGATAAAATAAGGTTGACCTCTATGCAGCGCTGAAGCACACGGTCTAGGCAGTCAAGACAAGCATCAAACCTGTCGCCATAGACCGAGAATGTCATCCATGAAGACCTCTAAACAGTCACCCACCATGTCCGAGAATATGGACAACATGCACCTTTGGAATGTTGCTGGAGCGTTACATAGACCAAAGGGCATCCATCTGAAAGCATACGTCCCAAACGGACAGGTGAATGTCATTTTCTCCTGGTCTTCGGGCGCAATGGCAACCTGATTATATCCAGAGTACCCATCGAGGAAACAATAATGACTCTTCCCAGCTAGCCGCTCGATAATCTGATCAATGAAGGGTAGCGGGAAGTGATCCTTCTTGGTGGCCTCATTCAATCGTCTGTAGTCCACACAGACCCTCCAAGAAGTGGGTACTCGGGTAGCGATCTCCTCTCCAGACTCATTGACGACTGTAGTGATACCCGTCTTCTTGGGTACCACATGTAGTGGACTAACCCATTTGGAGTCGGAGATGGGGTAGATAAAATCGGCGCTCCACCACTTCGAAATTTCTTTCATGACTACGTCTCGAAGATTTGGGTTCAGCCGTCGTTGGAACTCACGCGACGGCCTAGCATCATCCTCAAGATAGATGTGGTGAGAGCACAGGGCCGGACTAATCCCCTGGGAGATCAGCTATACTCCAACCTATCGCCTTGCGGTTTCTTTCAAGAACCTCCATCAGACGAGATTCTTGCTCTCCAGTCAAACCTGCTGAGATAATGACTGGGTGCATGTCTGGATCACCCGTAAGGAATCTATACTTCAACGACTGTGGCAGAGGTTTCAGTTCTGGACAACTGGAAGGCGGCAGATCTGGCTTCTGATATGTCTGTGTGAAGGCGACCAGGTCTGCATGGAGAACTCTCGCTCTGCATGAATTTCTGACGAAGGGCGGCCTGCTGATTCATCAATAAACTGCACTGGCTCGCACTCTGTCATGGCTATTGGCTCAGAAGGAATCAGGAAAGGCAAATAATTATCGAAATCATCCCAGTCAATGTCTGAATCCGAGGGATCAGAAGAAGATGAACAAGAGTGGAAATCATCGGCACCACTCATCACAACACTGTCAGCCTCATGTGTATCCTCATCCAGGGATGTGCTCTCCCATCTCTCGACTGTCATGAGCTTTAGATATAGTGAGTCTATAGGAAAGGTGAGGGTCGGTGCTACAGGATCTATCCAGTTGGATTCATCATCGGTCATCATAAAATCACACGCCTGGTGGATGTCTAGCTCTTCCTCTGTCATCTGCGCGGCTTCGCTTGACTGCTCCGAGCATTCTAACTCTCTGGCTCTGGTTTCCTCGATCGTCTCTATTTGTATGGTTTCGCCCTCTACGCGAAAGCATACCTTCCCGCTATCATGATCGATCACCGCCTTGGCTGTGGCCAAGAATGGACGTCCAAGAATGATGGGGGCATCGGTTACCGCCTCAGGGATCTCCATGTCCAACACAATGAAGTCCACGGGGAATTTCAGGCCCTGAATGGTAACGACCACGTCTTTCAACAACCCCTTCGGCCTCTTAGTCGACCTATCAGCAAACTGAAGGACTGTCCTGCTCCTAAGAAGAGGACCAAACTCGAATCGGTCGAGTAAGGCTGCCGGAAGAGGGTTGATTGAAGAGCCGTTGTCTAATAGAGTACGATCAAACTGTTGCTCCTGAATCTTGCATCTGATATAGGGAGCTCCTGCGTCTGGTCGCTTGGCCGGCATCTTGATCTGGATGGTGCAGCAAGTGGAATGAGTGAGCACATGGATCTGATCTCTGTGGTTCCTCCTCTTCCTGCGGACGGTAGTCTTCTCCTTCAAGTTCTTTTTGAAGAGGGGATGTGCTCAAGTGCTTCTTGTAGAGTCAGCTGAATATGGAATATGTCTATCATCTGGTTGTTGAACTCTACCTGCTGATCTTTTTTTGGATTTTCTCTTTTGTTCCCCTTCGCTCGGCGGAGTGCCTCAGGAAAGGGGATTGTAGGGGCCTCCACAGATGGAGGGCTAGGAATAGGTCCCTATGCCTGTGAAAGAGGAGAATCCATGCAATCATGATCATGCAACACATATGGATCCGTGATGTGAACAGAAACCTTTCCTTTATTCATATTTTTGTTTTTCTTTTTGTTTCCACCGTCCATAGATACAAAATGTGGGAACATCACAGAGGGAGGCTCAACAAAAGTAGATGTGGTGGCCTCAGTACCACCACCGGCACCTGTGTTCGCGGCATCAGCACCGCGTTCTGGCTCAGCATCCAAAATGGTGGCATCAGCACCACCGTCTGCATCGGGGCTCACGACGGCCTCAGTACCATCGTCTGGATCTCCATCATTGGTGGCCTCAGCACCACCGTCTTCAACATCATCATTAGCGGCATCGGCACTGCTACTCTGCTCCTCTGGCGCTCCTGATTCAGCTGGTGGTTGTCGCTCAGAAGAGGCGCCGCCGGCGGGCATCCTACCGCTCCTAGTAGTCACAAAATCAGCATCATAGAAAGAATAAGACATGTCGCTCAAATAGTCACTAGGAGAGGTATCCTCTGTAAACTCTACCTGCTCAGACTTCCTTTTCATATTGTGTTTGGGTTAGGTTCAATCTGAGCGGGTATGGCGGCCTTGCCTTTTATGATCTCCCTCATTTCCTGCCGGAATTCATCCATTTCTTGCCTGAAGGATGCTCGTTGTTCGGAGAGCAAGCGGGCAAGATCATCGAGAGCTGGGTTCTCAAAAGCGGGAGCTTGAGGACCGAATGGGTTTCCCTGTTGGAAATGAGGCTGTTGCTGCTGCTGCTGGTGGTATGGATAGTTCTGGGTCGGCTGGGAATAAGATTGATGAGGCTGCTGACGCTGCCTCCACTGTTGTCCCTGATAGGCGGGACGAGGACCACTATGGTACTGCTGCTGGTGGGCATATTGGGGTTGTTGCTGCTGCTGTGGGTGCTGGCTGCTCTGTTGTCCTTGAGCGGGATTCTGCTGCTGGGATGAGGAGCCACCGTTGCCCCAAACGGAATCCGAGGTGATCACGACGAATCCCGGGCTGAGGGTACCGGTCGTACCATATCCCATTGACTTCCATCAATGGGTCCTACTCGAAGGAGGGTGGAGGAAGAACTGCCAGTGGCTGCTGTGGCTGATACACCACCATCTGAGTGTCTGGAGATGGCGGCTGCGCTGGGTAATACTGTAGCAGTGGAACCGGCTCTGCCTGGATATGATTCACTTGGCGGTACGAGGTAGAGGGTTGGTTGGAACTGCTACTGTTGGGGTCAGCCCGTGACCTGGGAGGTTGTTGGGAATGAGTCTATGCCTCCTGGACGCAAAGGATCTGCGTCTTCAGGTCACTCATGATCTTGGCAATCTGGTCCATATGGGACATGCCTTGCATTTGTTTCTTCTCGAGGATTCTCGAGACGGTCCAGCTTCTCACTGATTATGCCCATGTCGGCTACGGCTGATTCAGCTTGGGCTGCGGCTGCCGACGAAGTGTTGGGACCGGCATCGATGTGGGTGATCCTCTAGAATGATCCCACTCCTTGCGGGGGCTTCTGCTGCGTGTAGACTTGGGCTTGGGCCATCACGGTTGAATTCTCTGCCATGCCCTCGTAGATGGCCCAGACGTCGTCTTCACCCCTTGGAAAAAGTACGACCCACCGCAAGAGGCATCACTAGCCCCTGCAGCTCCGGTGTCAGCCCACAGAAGAAACTCTGAACCAGGCTGGGCTTGGAAATATCGTGATGTGGACACCGGTCGATGAGCTCTCGAAAGCGATCCCAAGCTTCATGAAACTGTTCATTCGGGATCATCACAAAGTTGCTGATCATCGCTCTAGCTGCGTTAGTCTGGTTGAGAGGGTAATACTTCTTCAAGTATGCGGTCCGGAGATCTGCCCAAGTGTCGATGAATCGCCCCAGATGTTTGAGCCAATATGCGGCTCTGTCAACCAAAGAGAATGGGAAGGCGATCATCTTGATCGTGTCCTCAGTCATCAACCGATCACGGATCGTGCTGCATATCATCTCGAACTCTTGGAGGTGGAGGTGTGGCTCTTCGGTCGGCAACCCATGAAATTTGGATAGAAGCTGAATGGTGTGGGGCCGAAGCTCGAAATCTCCATGAATTGGCGGGAGTCTGATCCATCGATGTGTAAGGGACGCTGTTGGGTTATGCAATTCTCGCATGATGGTCTGCGGCGGTCTCTCAGTGTCGGGATCACCTCCTCCTGCCTCAGGTCCTCCTCCTCCTCCACCGCCACCGCCACCGCCCCCAGATCAGTTTTCTCTCATCTGTGCAATCTCTCTCATTAAATCACCCATGAAGGTTGCTTGATCACGTATCTGCCTCTGCATGGTCTCCAGGGAAGCTAGCAAGGAATTGTTGATGGCCGCCTGATCAAATATGAACGGAGGGTAATCATGATCATCTGGGTGCTCGCCTCTGTCTGACATCACTGGATTCTCTGAAAAAGCAAAAGAGGACATCTCAGGTGCTGTCGAATGATCTGAAATCTGTGATGCACTGAATTCTGAAACTATTGGACTGAGAGAAGGAGAATGGGAAGGGTGGTCGAGGGGGAACAGGGTGGATGTGAACTCAGGCTCGGAGAGCGGACTCTCCGAGGTATTCCTAGATGAATGAGGAGGAGTGCTGGTGCTGACAAAGTCGTCCTAAGATATCTCCGTCCCATCATCTTGATTATTGGGAAGAGCAGAGGGAATGCAGAAGAAGAGGAATGAAGGAGAAGCAAAATTGCGCACAATTGTGTTGTGTTTTTGATCTTGACCTAAATAAATCTAGCAATCAAACACAAAATAGGGGTGAGTTCACCAACTCAACACATGAAGCCGTGAAGGTTCGGCTTTTATCTTGTCAATTTTAGCTTGATTCAGGAATTAATCTTTTCACGAGTCCTTAGAGCGCTACGCCTAAAGGAGAGAGAGTACTGTCGGAAAAGTATTCCCGTACTTGTCCTCCTCATGTGTACCTGTAACTTGCGCTTTTTAAGGTCCTTGTAACCCTTCCTGGATCCCTACTCAGCCAAAGAAATAGAGGGAGGAAGCCGATAGGCGAAACCGATACTTCGGATCTCGCTCGCAACGGAATCACCTGTGAGCGTGCAAGATCCTACTCGGACGCAGACAGTGAGACAGACACACCCGTGAAGGTGTGGCCTATGCTCGGTACTTCGGACAAGGTCGGTGCTCACACAATAGTGAGTCACCAATGGAGACCAAGCCCTACTCGCCTACGTACGATAGTAGCGCCAATACTTCAAAAATCCATGCGATACACAAGGCAGCCACAAGTTGGGTTTTTGTCTCTAATCCTTACGAAGCGCTCACCTCACTTGGAAGGAGACCTTCCCATGCAACCTGAATACAAGTGAGGGTGTTACTCTCCCCAATCAAGGAATCCAATTACCGATTTTATTTTTGGTCAAGGTTTTCTTAGCAGTCCCTTTTTTAATTTTTTTGGTGTTATCGCTTCTTTTGAGTAGATTCAAACAAGCGCCTAACGGTTTTTGTGTTTTCTTGATCCTACTTTGTTCCAAAAATAGAGGGAGAATAGAGTCGGAAAAGTCGTGCAAGTCGACACCAAGGTGGAAATCTTACCTTTGTGCCTAGATGATGGATGCAAAGTGAGAAGACTTACAGCGAATCCTAGCTCTCTCCATGCGGGATGCAAAGCAGAATTTGTAAACCTAAACTATATGGCGATATGCAAATGCGGAAATCATCCTAAGATAGGCAACTGCTAGCGTGAAGAACCACAAGCTAACCACTAACCTCCAATCCTAGTGTCCGGTCTAGGCTCACCCCTCCTTCTCTCGACAGATCGAGTTTAGGAGAAGCGCTTGGCGGGATGAGCTCGCGGCGTGCGGATCGAGGGCTAATGACTAACTGTTTAATTAGTCTAAGTCCAAATATGATCTATAGGAGCATGCAAAGGTGATTAGTGTGTTTGGACCTATTCTAATCGATCAAGCAAGCCTAAAGTCTAAGAGCTCAATCCACAAAAGAAATGGAAAATGAAAACAAAACCGGAAAATGACAACGCAAAAACACGAGAAAAGCCGCGGTGAGCCTTCGGGTGAACAGACACCCGGAAATTAGGCCCTAAGTGTCCAAGAGTCTGAGTCCATGTATTATTACAAATTAATAATTCACTCTCTCAAGAAAATAAAATGCAACTGCTCTAAACACTCTCTCTCAGTCCTCCTGCTCTCTCATGTTGGCTTGGCCAAAGAACGGCCGGCTCCGCTTCCCAAGGATGCGTCGGGTCACCTAGGCGATCCGCCTCGCTCCGCGGTCCCTCGCAAGAAGACAAGAAAAGGGTGTTCAGAAAGCTCAATCAATATATATCAAAAATAAGAGAGATGAAACAAGCAATAGTAGACAACAAACACAAACAGACAAAAAGATAACCTACTCGTTGTTGCTCTCCGACAATGACGCCATTTGATAAATGCAAAATTCAGAGCGGTTGTATTGACTCACAAGGCGAGTCAACAGTCGGTGTCTAAACCACTACAAAATTCTGTATTTAATCAACAATTAACCCACACTATAGATCAACAATTAGAAATAAATGTGGAGTTAAAATTTATTTTTAACTCTGCACAAGATGTATAGCAAGCAAGTATGCAGAGAGCTCGAACACAGGGAGCAAACAAGGTAATTCAAATAAATGTGTGTGAGTGAATGTGAAGTGTGTTTACACTATGCAAGCAAATGATTTTTGTGGGTTTTTAATTTTTTAATTTTTTTATTTATTTAATTTTAGTTTTGTATTTTGGTTTTTAATTTTCTAATTTTTATAATTTATATTTTGTATATTTTTTTCAATATTGGAATATAAAGATAATGTAATAAAAGAGAAGATAGAATATTAATAAAAATATTCAAAAATAACCAAAAATTCAGAAATAAAATCTTTTTGATATTTTTATAATATTTTACTGTTTTTTTGATTTTTGGGTATTTTTCAAGGTGTTTTTGGTATTTTTAAACACTGAAATAGACCAAAACAGTAAAAAGGCTACTGGTTGAGGGTAAAATGGGAATTAAAAATATCAGATAGCCACAAATTATTTTCAAACTATTTTTCCAATAAAGATAATAAAATATAGAACAAACAAGACTGAGTTTATATTTTTCTGAGTTTTCTTTTATTTTATATATATTTTTTGAAGTTTTTAAGTACTTTTGAATTTTTGGGGTTTTTCTTTTGAAATTTTTTGTGGTTTTTGGACTGAAAATAAAGTAGGTCAAAACACACAGTATGGAATTTTTTTTGGAATTTTTTAAGGTATTTTAATATTTTTTTGGTATTTCTAAGCTAGACAGTACATAAAAAGCATGTTTTTGATTTTTAATAAATATAAAAATGAATCAAAATCAAAAACTAAAATTATGGCATTAAAGTACAAGTTAACAGGAGCTTAAGTCTATTTTTTTAGAATTTTTCGAGTTAAAATGAGGCCTTAAATAAATATAGCAAGCAAGCACAAGTTAAAGGCCTAGCAGGGGCATTTATGCAAATATCCAAAAGTCCAGGGTTGAACAAGCAATTTTTCACAAAAAATATATAACTGGAGTATTAAACTTTTGGACTAAATCGAAATACAAAAACCTACAAGCCCTTCTCCGTAAAATTACCAAGATCACGTGCTAAAGCACGCGCCCCAGTGAGGGGTACAAATGCAATATCACAAAAGTCTGAGGGCTAACGTGCAAAAATGCCAAAAGTTTTATACTGCAAATGGATGTTTTGGAATTAAACTTTAATACGCTAAATCCCCAGGGGGTCCCCTGCAAAAACGCCAAGTCACGTGCGATGAGCACGTGACCTGGCAGGGGTCAAAACGCGAATAACACAAAATCCGGGGGGCGTAATGCAAATGTGCCAGTGTTTTTAAACAGCCGATGAAAGCTTGAATACTAAAACTATATTACAAAAATATGCGGGGCGATATCGCAAAATCCCCACAAAAGGGGCGCTGGCGGACGGTAGATGAGAGGTCACTTACGCCACGTGTCGATCCGCTAGCGCACGATTCCCCTTCGCCCGCAACGGTCCAGATTAGAAGCCCAATTGGCGATCGAACGGCAGGAGGAAGGTCTGATCCGATGGTGGTTGTACCACGCCAAGAACACGGCGGAATCGGACGGTGCACAGAGGTGCTGGAAGAACAGGAGATGAACTCGCCCAGGGCGAGTTTGGATCAGGTGGCGCGTGCTCCTCCGGCCTCCTCCGAGCCCGTCGATGGTCTCTCCGTCTTCCTGCAAGTGTTCTCTGGTTGCTGGAGTGGCCAAAAAGCTCCGATGTTGATCGGAGAGCCCCCAGGAGGACGGCGGAGCTTGCGAGCCCCAAAAGCCTCCGGCAAAGCTTCAAAATCACCCCAGGTGCTCGATGTGCTCCGGATACCTGCAAAAGAAATGTGATATGATCGGGGGCAAATTGCCCCGATCACGTGGCGAAATGGATTGGTGGTGCGATGCGGCGGATGGCGCGGTGAATGAAGGTTGCCGGAGATGCTCCGGCAACTGTCGATTGAGCGAATCGACACACGATTGAGGTGGATAAAAAGAGGGGATGAAGCTCTAACTAAGGGGACTAAAACGTAAACGAAAACTAAGGGGGATACGGCCTCGAGCTCAGTGAGAGCGAGGAAGAAGGTACCTCAATGGGATGGGCCACCGGAGGTCGAAGGAACACGCCCAAGTCTTGCTGATCCACCGCGTTGGCGAGGGCTTCGCGGAGCTGTCACCTCCAGGAAGTTCTAACGGGTTCAAGGGGGTGGAAACTTGGATGAAGTGCGGTTCGAAAATCCAATGGAAGTATTGATGAGGGGATCCAAAGAACGAGGTCTGGTGGGAGCTGCAGCGATCCGCGACCCAAGGTGACGCTTGGGCGTGAATCCTTGATGCACGAGCTGCGAAAGTCGTGAAGAGTGCATCGCATTTTAGTGAAAGGGTTAGCCTCGAAAAAAGGATGAAGATGGGGGTCAACACATTCTGACATAGCCACAGGGGTTGGGTCAGAGAGTTGACTGAGGTCAACTCTCAGACCCTCCTGGTTGGTCCACGTGGACCAACCAGGAAAAACCCTGGAAAAATGTATTAATAAATCATTTAAAAATAGTAAATGGTGTTATTTTAGTTAGGTTATAGAATAAAAAGTGTTTATAAATTTATAAATTATTTTATTCCGATTTTTAATTATTTTTATGAGGTCTATTTTTATGAGTTTACTTTTTAGCCCTTTATAGGTATAATACATATATATATATTAATCTTTTATTTTTATTCTGTGTATTTTAATTTTATTATTTTTGTTCATTATTTTATAAAATTATAACATACTTTTATACATGTAAATATATTTCTGTTTTATTTTTCTGTTACATTTTGTATATTTAATAAAATACAAATAAGTAATGTATAGGTATATACATATGTATAATACCTGTGTATTTTATTTACAAATATTTTTATTTTGAGTTTTCTTTGCATTTTTATTCTGATTTTAATGTACATAATTATTATAAGTAATATTTACAAAATTATAAAAATATAAAATTATAAAAATAATAAATAAATAATAAACTGAATATTTTAATCTGTACAAGTATACAATGTGGGTCCAAAACTCAACTTTCAAACCGTAGCTCCGCCAAATGCGAAACCACCGCCATTAAATAGCTTATTTTATTCTATATACAATTAAAGGTGAGTTTGCTACATTTGGAGTTTTCAATTGTGAGATACGGGTCTGGGAAGTTGGGATTCTGGATTTTTATTCATACCATAACTTTTTATCTGTACATTATTTTTCTGTGAAATCAATTTTGTATAAAATTATCTACAACTTTCATGTACAAAGTTTCTTTATTTGATGTATAAAAAGTGGAACCAAAAATAGGTCCCAAAATGAATAAAGAATGAACAGAATAATATAGGTAATTGACCCTTATCTCCCCCTACTTTATTCCTGGTCGACCTATTCATCAAGATGCCTAGGTCTCGGGGTTTCGGGTCATAAAATATTTACAATATTTTATTCTTTTTCTTTTCTTTTATTTATTCTATAATTTTGGCTTTAATTACAGTATTTTATACACTATTTAGATGCACATGCATGAATGCTAAATTGCTCTATTTAATGCTATTTACAGGCATTTGCTAGGTTTTTGATGCCAAAATGATAGAATAAAGATGATGAAATGTGGATTCATCAGTGGGTTGCAATAAAGCTTCAAAAAAGGGATAGTCTACTGGCTCAAGAGGAAAAACTCCCTATGTAAATGCTCCTGTAAATAGTATTTAAAGAGAGAGAGAGAGAGATAGGCCTGTACAAAAATAAAATGCCTGCAAAAGTATGTGAATATGTGTATAGCCAATAAGCAAGCTTGAGTTCCAAAGTCAAATCATGTGATCCTGCAGCTGGATGACTTGACTACACTGGTCTTGCATCCTAGGATAGGTAGCTACACTGGCTACCGTCCATTCTTCTCTTCACCCCCTCCTCTTGAGCTGGTTGCCACTTGAACTTAGAAGGGAATACCTCACTCCTCGAGGAAGGAGTTATTGGATTGGTAAATCATTGGGTTGTCATGCTAGAGAAGTCAGTCTCTTTATCATTCTAGTTGGGGAGAGCCACCATCACTTACATTGTACGAGTCAGCTTCATAGTCATAAGGGTTTGCATATGCGTTGAAATATTTCTGACTTGGCTATTGAGGAGACTTGAGCAGAGTGTTGGGATTCTCGAAGGTTGTTGGATTTCAAATCTGATTCCCATTAAGGTTCCACCCGCAATAAAATTCCAAAGGTCTGATTAAGCTCCAAACTTTGATTTTGTGAAGACAAGTTTGATAATTAAATTTAATCCACATTTCTTCTTTTTCTTTTCTTTGTTTTTCTTTTCTGCACTTATTACATAAGTGTTTGCTAGGGACTAGCTAAGGCAAGTATAGGGGATGATGAATCTACATTTCATCGTCTTTATTCTATCATTTTGGCCTAAAAAACCCTAGTAAATGCGTGTAAATATCGTTAATTCATGCATTTTATCATTCATGCATTATTGTATAAAATGTGTATAAAATACAGTTTTTAATGCCAAAATTATAGAATAAAGAAAAGGAAAGAAAAAGAATAAAATATTGCAAATATTTTATGACCCGAAACCCTGAGACCTAGGCATCTCGATGATTAGGTCGACAAGGAATAAAATAGGGAGGGATAAGGGCCAGAAACCAATAAAAATCCCTTTTATTTAATTCATTATTTATTCATTTTGGGACCTATTTTTGGTTTCACTTTTCATATTTCAAATAAAGAAACTTTGTACATGAAAGTTGTAGATAATTAAATATAGAAAAATACAAAATTGATTTCACCCAAAAATAATGTACAGATAAAAAGTTATGATCTGAAAGTTTCCAGAATCCCATCTTCCCAGACCTGTATCTCTCAAATAAAAACTCAAAACGTATCAAAATCACCTTTAATTGTATATAATTTTTAGCTATTTTATGAAGGTGGTTTCGTATTTTGCGGAGCTACGATTTGAAAGTTAGGTTTTGGACCCCTATTGTATACGTGTACATATTAAAATATTCATTTTATTTATTATTCATTATTTTTATAATTTTATATTTTTATGATTTTGTAAATATATTTATAATAAATGTGTATTTTAAAACATGAATAAAAACATAAAGAGAACACAAAAATTAAATACATGTATACAATATATAGGTATAATACCTATAAGCATACATATATAATTAATATTTCTATTTTATTAAGTGTATAAAATACATCAGAAAAATAAAATAAAAATATATTTAAGTTTATAAAAATAAGTTATAAATATATAAATAGTACATCAAAATAAATTAATTAAATATATAAAATAAAATTAAAATAATAAAATATATATGTATACCTATATAACCCTTAAAAGGAAACTTGTAATTTTATACCTCAAAAAAATAAATAAAAATCATAATAAAATAATTTATAAAATAATAAACGTTTTTATTTAATAATCTAAAATTAATTAAATCATTTACTGTTTTAAAATAATTTACAAATCTTTTTCAGAGGTTTTTCCTGGTTGGTCCATATGGACCAACCAGAAGGCTTGGACAGTTGACCTCCGGTCAACTGTCTGACCCTCTCCTCTGCTGCGTGTCAGAACAGGTTTCGCCTCGATTTCATCGAATTTTGGAGGGCGCACCTTGCACCCTTTCATGATGCGTCCTGAACTACTTTTCTCCTCGAGTATCCCTCTTACACGCCTAGCCTTCACCTCGAGGATTGGACCCGCTATTCGTAAGATCTACGTCGATCTTGGAGCCATGTTCGTCAACCCTTCAAAAGACCCCCCCCCACCGTCCTTGAGCGCTTGATCACTCTTCCACCATCCATCCTTTGTCCTAGGGCTTCGAATACCTTCCTGTGACAGCAGGAACGGATCGCACCCGTTGGTTGGATTCGAAGGTGTCGAATAGAGGTTGATCCACCTCGTCGGAGTGCGCCGCTACGCTCGTCGTCGGTGCGTCTAGGGTGAGCATTTTTTCCTTCTCTTTTAATCCCCTTGAGCTCTATAGGATTGCAGTATGTACCCGTAACTCATTTCGATCATCCGTCTTCTCTGAATCTCCGTAAAATCCAACATCTGAGTGCGATCGGAGCGCGACTTCTTTTCGGCCATGGTTGACCATCCCTCGCTTTTCTGCACCCGTTCCATCCTCCCACGGAGTCGAGGCATTTTCCCCCGACTTCTTGACCATTTATTGCAGGTACTCGGAGCAGTACACGTGCCTGGAGACGATTTTGATCTTCTTCGGAGGTACTTGGGACCCCCCCCCATCTCCGACGTCGTGGGGGAGCTCCAGTGGTCGCCGCAGCCTTTTGACGCCTCCAGCATCAAGAGAGGACCTGCAGGAGTCGTCGGGGACCATCAGGGGAGCTCCAGGTGCCCAGGAGCTCGAGCTTTGGCCGATCCAAACACGCCAAGCTCGAGTTCTTGACGTGTTCTTGCAGGCAGCCCCAGCACCGTCGGATCTACCACATTCCTCCAGATCTCGCATGTGCCGTCGGATCATCCCTGTCGCCAGCCATCCAATCATCCAAGCAGCATCTAATCGCAACGGTCCATCCGAACCATCATCAGCCCATACGATCGTGACACGTTCTCCCAAGAAGTTTTATATTTATTATTTCACACTTAAACTTTCATCTGCTATATTTATGTTTCTGTAATATTTGCATTACGCTCCCTGCACCTTTTATTTATTACAATCGAGGTTGGGCCACGTCACCTCAAGTGGGCGACCACGTGAGGGACATTTTGCAACTTGGGCCCTTAGGGCATTTTGGTATTTGTATTAAAGTACTGCAATATTTTATTACAGTTATAAACTTTTTGACTTTTTGCCTGTAAGCCCTTGAATGTTTGGATAATTGCGTATTCGTCCCTACCAGGCACGCGTGCTTTCGCATGTGAACTGTGGGATTTTTGCAAGAAAGCCCTAGCAGCTTTGGGTCTTTATAATTAGTCCAAAAAGTTCTATATTGCATTGTATATTTTGTGGGAAAATTTCACTTTGGCTCATGGACTTTAATGTATTTGCAAATATGCCCTTGCCCTTAGTATAGTTTCTCTTTGTTGCCTCTAATTATTTCATGCATCTATAAAATTCAAAAAATCACCAAAAAATAGGCATACACTCATGTTGCATTGTGCTTCCACGCCATATTTTTAGTTTGCATTTTTAATGCATTTTAATATTTATAAAAATTCAATGCATTTTCAGCTCTGTTTGCATTAGAAAATACCTAAAAAAATAAAAACTCTTTGAAAAAATCCAAAAAAATATATTTTGTTTGTTTCTGTGTGTTTCAACTTCATTCAAAAAATCATTAAAAATTCAAAACAAAACTCTTAAAAATAGGAAAACCCCTTAAAACTTCATAAAAATCTTAAAAATTCCATAAAAAATCCTAAAAATATATTTTTTGTCTCTGAATTTTCTCTGTTTTATTCTCTTTATTTTAAAATTAATTTAAGGAATTTTGGAATATGTTTGATATTTTTCACCCTTATTTTAGTTTCAGCCTTTTATTATATTCACTATTTTCAGTATTTTTGCATTTAAAAATACCAAAAAAATTAGAAAAAATCTAGAAAAATCACAAAAACATTATAAAAATATAAAAAGCAAAAAAAAAGATTTGATTTTATGAATTTTGGCTATTTTTATCTCTTTTTATAAATATAGTATCTTGATTTTCTTATATTGTGTACTTACTTTATTTTTAAAAAATATATAAATATATATATATAATAAAAAGAAAATTAAAATTAGAAAATTAAAAATCAAAATATAAAATTATAAAATCAAAAATAAAATAAAAGAAATTAAAAATTAAAAATCCACAAAAAGTTCAATTTGGTTAAGTGATCCACAAGACATAGGGTGTTTGACTTTTGTTTAGCCCGCTTTACTCCTTTGCTTCTTGTGTTCGACCCCTACTTGCTTGCCATTATACATTCTTAGTATGGTATAATAAATTTTAATCCTTGCTCTTAATTGCTTAATTGATTGTGTGGGTTAATTGTTGATAAACGAGAAGGATTGAGTAGTCGCCTCAGCGACAGTGAGCCTGATTTGTCAGGCCATTACTTAGCGACTCTCGTCTCTCCATTTTTCAACGGTCAACAAGATCATAGTTATGATTTTTCTTCAGAGATTGCATCGCTTCATTCATTGCATTCTATAAATGATCTCTCTCCTTATGCTCTTGTATCTCCTCAAAAGTGCACGGCTCATCATGATCAGTCAACATCATGTACTGGGAAGTAGGATAGCAAGATGATGGCTAATGCATCTGCTTCTTGATGAGGTTGCTATGCCCCATGATCCCCTAGACCTATAGCAGTGGAGTCTACATCTAGCTCATGTTATTCTGGTTGTGCATCTTCTCCGTCGATACCTTGTGCTAGAGAAGAATCTGAGTCCTCATCGTTGTCATTATCCATAGCAATCTCATCTATGTCACCATCACAACTGTCATCCTCAACTAAAGTCTGTTCTCATAGAAAATCACATTTCTATTCCCAGTGATGATCTTCTTCTTTGGATCCCAAAGTCAGTATCTGAACTCCTGATCTCCATAGCTAATAAAAATGCGGGGCACAACCTTGTCAACAAGCTTATTCCTCTATTCCTTTGGTATAAATGCATATGCTTTGAGGGATCTTTTCTAGACCAAATGCGCTCAGGAATTTGAAAATTCAAGGGAACAGATGGAGATCTATTAATCAAGTAACAGCCGGTCAGAATCGCCTCAGCCTAAAAGTTCTTAGGCAGCTTCATTGTCTCATCGTGTGGCGAACTCTTTCCACAATGGTCCTATTCATCCGTTCAGTGACACCATTATGCTGGGGTGTGTCAGGCTATGTCCTTTCATGCACGATCCTATGCTCTGCACAATAGCTATGGAAGATGTGAAAGGTGTACTCCCCTCCATTGTTCGTACGCAGACACTTCAACACTTTGCATGTCTCGTGCTTCACCATAGCATGAAATTTCCTGAAGCAATCAAAGACTTGATCCTCCGTCCTCAACATATAAACATACACCTTCCTTGATGCATCATCAATGAAGGTCAGAAAATACTTGTTTCCTCCCAAAGACGTTGTGTCCATGAGACTGCACACATCGGAGTGAATCAACTGCAGGAGGTCTTCCTTCACCTTTGATCTGGCCTTGAAAGGTGCAAACATGTTCTTTCCAACCTCACATGAACCACAAGGTGATAGTGTGATGTCAGTGTGGCATAGAATCAACCCCTTCATGCTTGGAAGCTGTAAGCCCTTTTGGCTCAAGTGCCTGAGTCGTCGATGCCAAATATATAACACGTCAGCCTCACTAGCATGTAGGTTGCCATCCATGACCTTCACATGTGTCTTGTAAAGCGTGCAGCACAATCTGACTCTAGACATGAGAGCCCTTGTTGATCTTGCACTTGTTGTTTCCAACCTTCATATGGTAGATTTCCTATCCAGTTGAGAGCCGGATATGTGACTAAGCCACAAGTCAGAAACGTGCCCGACATCCTGCAGAGTCATTGCACATCCAATATCATTTTGAACTGAGATGGTGCCCGTGCCAATGATTTTGGAGTAACTATTGTTCCCCATCTTGACTCTCCCAAAATCTCCTTTTATATAGGAAGTGAAGAACCCCCTCTGCGGAGTTACGTGGTAGGAGGTGGACGGTCCACTCGGAGTCATCCCTTGCATGTAGACACTGCTCCTGAATAGTGAGAACAAACTGATCCTCGACGTCATTGACTGCAGCTGCAGCAATGTTCTCATATTTCTTCTGATTCTTTTTTACTTCTGCTTGCTATATTTTTCAGACTCTACAGTCTCTCTTCCAGTGACCATGCTTGTTGCAGTGATGGCACGTTCCTCTGTCCTTGTACTTCTCCCTGGGTCTCTCTCATGATTTTCCCATGCTGCTTGGCATGCCTCTTCTTTCAACTGCATACACATGTGAAGAAGAGGACTCTCCAGATGATCATCGTATGATTTCTTCATTTAGGAGACTGCTCTCAACCATAGGGATGGTCAGCTTGTTGTCTGTAGCGGAGTTGCTCACGGTAATCACCAGTGTTTCCCAACTGTCTGGTAGGGAACCCAATAGAAGAAGCACCTGGAATTCGTCATCTAGCACCATGTTCATGATACTCAATTGCTAATGAGACATAAGACTCCGAAACTCATTCAAGTACTCAACAACCTTCATCACGTCCTTATACTTCAGATTCACCAACTTCTGCATCAAGAACGCTTTGTTGGTGGTCATATTTTGTTCATAGAGCTCTGCTAGTTTCTCCCATAGTTTCTTTGCATTGGTCTCTTCTGCAACATGGTGGAACACCGATAAGTCCAGCCATTTCCGAATGGTGCCAACTATTTTCCTGTTCAGCTTCGTCCAGTCACATGCGGACATGACCTCGGGTTTGGCTATTTCTCCTTCCACCGGATCATGGAGGTCCTTACAATACAAGATGTCCTCCATCTTGACCTTCCATATTTGCTAATCCGTGCTTGTCAGCTTGATCATTATGCCTCTGTCATCCTTCCCCATCTCGATAACGCGAGCTCTGATACCATTTGTTGGGAAATCGAGGGATTCCCTTAACATGTCATGTAAAGGATGACTAGCAGTGAAATGTTCCTCCACACTATAACCAAGCAAAATAATCATATCACAATAATCAAGCAATCACAGAGACGACGAGAAATTTTACGTGGGAAAACCCTCCTTGATGTGAGAGAGGGGAAAATCCATGGATACGATGACCCGTGACAAAATCCACTAGGTCGAAAAAGCGAGAGGGCACAATGTCTTCTCAATTTTGTTTCCCTACGAAACCAAGGCTCAGTTACAAGAATAAAATCAGATAACTATCACCTTATACTTATAGAACACTATACCGATGCTTATCCTTGTCACGGGTTGTCCCTCCTCAAGAACATATCTTGCCGGTGGTTGCTCCTCGTACCTCCCGTGCAGAAGCTCCTCGCGGATGCGACTTCTCTTTACATCCCTGTGAGACTAACTCTTCATGCCTTGCGCAAACTTGCTCCTCACACCTTGCGTGGGATGCTATTCTCCTTGCTTGGGGAGAGAATTAAGAGAGAAGAGAGGGAGAGATGCTTGAGTTGAGATGAGTTCCAATGCCTTGCATGGGACCTTATTTATATGAGTTTCCACCTGCTCTCTCTCCTCCTAGTCCTATTAGGAATATGAAACACAAGTCCTACTCCTATTGCAAATAGGATCCCAAAGGGATAATTGTTCAATAACCTCCCTCCCTTTTTTTGTTTTGGGAACAGATAATAACAAACACTACATACGTTGCATGTTATATTTTTGATATCATCAACATGGCGGCATTCTTTCATTGAGGGTTCTGCACCAAAGTAAATTGTACAATAACATTGTTATATAGTGCTAAACAAATGACTGAACTGTTGAATATAACACACATGTACACTTCTATGCTACAATGCAATGGAACTAATCGGTCTTGTCGTCTGTTAGTGGTTTGCGGCTTTGATAGATACAAACATAGAAACTATATTTACATGAATACCATATAACCACACAATTTCATTCTTCGTTTCCGGCTCCAGCTCCACGTTGGTCTCTAGCTCCGCCTTGGTCTCCGGTAGTCACTCTGTCTCCAGCTCCGATGTAGCTCCATCTTTGCCTCGGGCACCAGAGCATGTTACCATCAATCTATGGGGAGATAGACAAATAACCATTATTGATACAAAACCTACCAACATTGTATCTTTCTTAGAGAGTCGGTTGAAAATGTCCATAAGCAGCACAACACCATGTGGACATTACTTGAAAACCACAACTGTGAGTCCATATATGTGAAGAAGTCCACACATGCAACATGAGTTCACATCCGTAAATATGTAGTTAAACGACATGGGTAACATGGTTTACTCCAATATATTACTACCATTGGACCTACCAATCAGTGGCGGACCCACACTATGTGTACCCTGGGAACATGCCCCCCTCCCTTTTTATAATATATATATAGGATTTTTATCTAATGCGCATAGGGCTCGTTAGCGTTTCGGTGAGCATCATTTGTAGGCCGCACACGTCTATTACCAATTGAGTGGTTACCTATTTCAAAGGATGCTGTTTTTGGAAAGAGATTAATATGCAAAGCGATTTAAAAATAAGTAGTATTCCAATTATACCACATCCTAAAAAATAGGAAGAACGTTTTGGAAAGAAAACATTCGAATCGATGATTTCTTGCAAAAAATCGAGATCCAAATACTCAGGTCGGTCATATATATACAATAATCAAGTAAATGGTTGTTGAGAGATCAGCAGTATCCAAACAACGGTCAATAATTTACATTCATTTTATTATATGGTGTAGAATTCAGTAATATATACACACTGGTCAAGTAAGTGCTTGTTGTGAAGTCAGTAAAATCATAACAAATTGTCAGTAATTTCTATATGTATTATTACTTTGAATAGAATTCAGTAATTTATAGACAATACTCACGTAAATGGTTGTTATGAGATCAGTAATATCCAAACAACGGTCAGTAATTTACATTCATTTTATTACATGGTGCAGAATTTAGTAATATATACACAATGGACAAGTAAGTGCTTGTTGTGAAGTCAGTAAAACCATAACAAATGGTCGGTAATTTCCATATGTTTTATTACTTTGAACAGAATTCAGTAATTTAGAGATGATACTCAAATAATATATATACAATTTTCAAGTAAATTATTGTTTGTGTTCAGTAATGTATATATCTATGTCTTATATCACATGTTCAGTAATATGTGTACGATTCTCAAGTAATAGCTACTATGAGATCAGTAATAACAAAGTAATGGTCAGTAAGTCATGGGCATTGCTCAAGTAAGAAAGTAACTATTTGTTAATACAATACGCATTACATACACAATGGTATTACTAATCATTTGTTATGTTATTACTAATCTCACAACACACATTTACTTGGTCATTTTATACATATTACTAAATTCTGTACAATGTAACTATTTGGATGTAAATTACTGATCATTGTCCCGATATTACCGATCTCACAACAAGCATTTACTTGACCAAATTATATTTATTACTATCATAACGTTTGGATCCTTAATCATCCACGTGGAATCATTTATTTGAATCGTTTCTTTCCAAAACGGTCTTCCAAATTTTAAGGACGTTGTATAATAGGAAATATAGGATTTTTAAAATAGGTGGTAGCCTATAATTAGAAATATAGTTATTGCTAATACACGTGTATGGCCCATAATAGGTGCTCATCGTAATGTTAATGGGCACATGGCTCATTGGATAAGCCATATATATATAGAGAGAGAGGGGGGGGTCGGGGAGGTTGTTCTGTGTAACAGCCAAGCTGGTTGTTACACGGAGTAGTTTCCCCCATTTTTTATTTTTTTTCAAAATTTTTTTCATGTATATTCATCTATATATCCCTCATACATGGCATTCAAATTTCGTGAGAAACAGAGACTCTTAAGCCCTCCATCTAGAACAGGTCGATTACAACAAAATTCAGACCGTTAAAATTACTTGTTCTAGATGGAGGGCTTAGGAGTCTCTGTTTCTCACGAAATTTGAACGACATGTAGGAGGGATATATAGATGAATATACATGTAAAAATTTTTGAAATAAAAAATAAAAAAATGGGGGGAAACTGCTCCTTGTAACAGCCAACTTGGCTGTTACACAGAACAGCCTCCCTTTCCAGCGCGCACGCATATATATATATATATATATATATATATATATATATATATATATATATATATATATTATGTCTTTAATCTCAATATAACTACCTCAAATAAATTATGATCTCTACTCCATGTCTTATAAATGCCCCTCATGATCACTCACCCTATTGGTAATCCAAGCCTCGATATCAATGCACATTGTTATTCTATCTTCATTTTGTTATCCTCCAATTAAGCATTTATTCACTATTAATTGATTCTTACACATCTTTTGCCCTCCAACTAATCATACACGTGTCCCAACATATCCCCCATTAATTTCTCAATTAATTTTCCATAAATAATTTAATTAAATACATTTTTATTTGACGTTGATGGAAGATGGATACAAAGGTCTTCCAGTGAAATGTTTACAATTATTATGAAAAACTGAAGTAACATCAACGAATACTTTGACAGTTCATGGCTATAGCATCCTATGTTAAATTTACAAAAAAACAAATATTATTCATTGTAAAACTGTATTTTATTCTTAAAATTAACTGAATGTTATTTTCATTGCTAGTGATGTCTATGATGGTGATTATCCGTTTACTTTTTGTTAAACTTTGTAGCAATCGTTGCTAATTCATTACTAGGTTAAAGAGAAAATTCTTGAAAAGGTTAATGGTTAACTATATAATTTGTTGACCATAATATGTCAATGAATACTCCATTTATTGTCAATTTCAAGGATCAAATACAATTATAAATTAATAAAAAAGATATTATGCATTGTCATAACTTCTTTTTTATTGTGGTGGTCCATTTCATTCACCTCCATCACTCATTCATATTTATTTTATATGTATAAATAATGTTGTTCAATCGAGCACCTTTCATGTTCATGCTTTGAGCACCAACAAACTACTGTAAATATGACTTGTTTAGTTGCTTCACTATAATTCTCAATTAGATTTTGATTTTCAATTTGATTGGTAAATATCAAATTTAATTATTTAAAAGGATTTATTTTTTCATATTAAAAGTAGATATGATATAGTTTTTTCAATAACTTTTATCTCATTGTAGGTCTTAATTCTTTTGTTGTATCTGATGAATACTCATTCATCACTCTTTATTCTTATATTTTAGCTACAAAAACCTTTGCAAATTCATGTATATAGTAGTAAATATAAATAATTACCAAAAGCATGCATTGTGTAAAAACCTATAATTAGCATGTTTTTGTGCAAAAATAAAAGAATAAAGATTAAAAAGAAAAAGAGGGAAATATTTAGAATAAATATTGAGCAACCTAACCCAAGGGAGGGCTCAGCATGGGCCTGACCGCATAAAAGCCAAAGTAGAGGGAGATAGGAGCTCATGTGTAAATATTTATGTAAATAAAATAAAAGTATTTTCCTCACAAAAATAGACTCAAATTGGCCTATAAATACTTGTATATATTTCTAAATATAAAATCAATATAAAAATATAAAAATTAAAAAGAAAACGAAAACATCACTCTTGTATATAGCCACCTTGTATGTAGTCCACTTTTATTTATTTAGCCTTATAAATAAATAAAATTAATTTCCAAAAGTTTTGTAAATATTCTATATTACAAGGTGTAAATAAATATTATAAATTAAAACCAAAAACAAAATAAAAAGAACAAGATCAAAAATCAAAAATTCTATTATAAATATACCATGTATATAAATGTACATATGTATTTATTTCACCTATGTATATAAATAATAAAAATAAAATAAAAATATCTTTTTATTCCTCATTTATGATACAAAATAATTAATTAAAAATCAAAATTAAAAAGCCTATATTGTACATATACCTATATATAGCTATATAATGTAAATACCTTATTTTATTTTGAAAAATTAATTAAAACTCACAAAAAAATAGAAAAAAAAATAAAATAAATATTTTTTATATTTTAAGTTTTTATTAATTCGACCATTTTCTAGCTTAAAATAAATAAACAAAAAAATGGTGATTGGCGGGCACTGATTGGTCCACGGGGGATTGTTGACCCCCGGTCAACTCTCCCCCCAGGACTACCAGAGCCGGGTCCGTCCTGCCCGACCCGATTTCACTACTTTCTCCACGGTCGACCCGATCGCCAATGACCTTAACCCCGGGCTCTGATTGATCATTGAACATCCGTGACCCACGCCCGGGGTGGATCTCAGGGATCCGAGGCTCGAGTGACTCGCCCGATCCTGATCTTCTCGGATCCCTGAGCATATAAAATGTCGTCACCGGCGACCTATTCTTCCATCTTTGGACCCCTTGCTCGCCACCAAGGAGCTCCTCCGGAGTGCCCGAGTGACAGCCGCATGCTTTGGAGTGGAAGCGAGGCACGAGTACCCAGGAGGCCACTGATCCGGTGGTTCAACCGCCGTGCGCCGCCGCGAGCGCGCCCAGCCTCGGGGAGACGACGGCTCCTTGCAGGCAATGACCCAGGAGCTTCTTAAGCTCCAGCCCAGTCGACAGCACCCGCTAGGTAACCTTCTTAGCCTTTAGTTTAGCGTAGAATAGGATTTTTAGATTTAGGTAGTTGTAGCTCCGCCGCCTCCACTCTTCATCTCCGGCCACCCATCCACCTATCCGACACCTCCATCACGTCCACCTGACCCCTCTCCACCTTCTCCGACCCTTCACTCCCCCTGGCTCGCCCCGGAGCAGGGTATTGGCTCTCACCCTCCGCCGCTCGCCGGAGAGCTTCCATATCACCCCATCATCCACCCATTTCCCGCTCTGACGGGTCGAGGCAGTTTGCCCTCAACCCAGCTCTCTTCCTGTGCAGGTATCAAGCTTATTCGACTTCATCTGGAGGTCGAAACTCCAGAGCACAGCAGCTCCAGGCCATCTGCTTCGTCGGAGCTCTCCAGAGCTTCCCGCCATCATCGGAGCTTGCCACCAGACGCGGAAGGCTCCCACATTTCTTCTCAGCCTTCCAGCGATCGACGAGGAGCCCCCACGCTCGAGTTTCGGGCCGGCGAAGTTCACCGGCCGATAGTTCTTCCAGGTCCTCCTCGCACCGTCAGATCATCCTCGGCACTCCAGTTTACAACCGAACTGTCCATCCGAGGAGTTACGTCACTGTCCGATCATTCAAGGATAGATCTGAGCCGCATGATTAGATGAAGAGACGCTCGTGATTCACAGTCATTCGATCTCTACGCGTCATCTTCTCAGTCGGTGATTGACCCAGGGTTTCGCCGCAGCGTACGTAGGCCGTTAGATCTGCCACGTGGAGTGCCCTCGGCCGTCCGATCAGGCCTGCGTTCTAGAGTCAAAGCGCCCGCTTCTCCCACCGTCAGATCATTGACGTGGCACTCATCCAGCCGTCGACATTAATAAAAGGGGTAAATAGCTCTTAGGCCCCTTTAGTTCCTTTTTTTATTATTTAGTACTGTAAATACCCAGTTTAGTTCTTTTACTTTTGTAAATTTTGCACTGAGGACCTTACCTTTTATGTGATCTGCATTTATACCCCTGCCAGTTGTGAACACGTGCATCATCACGTGGTATTTTGGTACATTTGCATTATTAACCTTGTGATTTTGGCTTGTTAAGATTTGCATTTATAGAAATAGGAATGACAATCAGGTCCCCCCAGGCCTGAGTCACGTGTATCGTGCGTGGCCCGGGGGGTAATTTGCATTCCTTATCCTACACTTTTCGATCTTGTTATTCCAGGGACCCAAAACTTTATTCTAATTGCAAATAGGTCCCTATGCACTGTTGCCTTATTTTCATTTTTAATAAAATAGCAAATATATCCCAAATCTAATGAAAATTAGACACATGGCTCCTGCCATGGTGTAAAATTTTCTGGAAATTTGGAGACAATTTTGTTTTGATTTGATATTTTTAAAAGTTCAAAAACATCAATTTTCTTTACTGTTTGAGTTCAAAAATCCCAAAAAAATATTAAAATTTATCTAAAAATTACAAAAAAAATTACCTACTGTTTGTTTTGGCTTGCTTGATTTTCTAGCCAATGTTGGCTATTTTTCATTGCGTAAAACTCCTAAAAATTGAAACACACTCAAAAATTCATAAAAATTCTAGTAATTAAATTAAAAATCAAAAAATAATAATTTAGGTGCCCAATTTTTCCTTGTTCTCTTCTTTTTAAAGGAAAAATACCTCCAGGCTTATTGGGGGCTTTTAGATATTTTATCTAAGCCCCTTAAGCTCGGCTGGACAGTACCTACAGTGTTTGACTTTGTTTTATTTTTAGAAAATTAAATAAACATCAGAAAAATCCCAAAAATTCATTAAAAACAGTAAAAATTATAAAACACACAAAAATATTTTTATTTGAATTTTTGGTTGAATTTTAGTGTATTAAATAAATTGTTGAAGTGCCTTGTTTTCTTGTTTTTATTATTTTCTTAATATCTTAAAAATCCAAAAAAAATATAAAAAGACTTAAAAACCACCAAAAATACCTTTTTATTTCATTTTCTTTTCTTTTTGACTACTTCGTAGGCCGCAAGGCCAATTCGTGCTCCTTGTGTTCGACCCTGGTCGCTATACCAGATTAAAATAATAGCAAGACCGCTATCTTGATTCGATTTGATTTTATCTTTATTGGTGGTCTATTTTCTTGATTGACACATTCTAGTCTGATTGCTTGGGTCGCAACGACCATCTAGATACCTTTACCTGAGTAGTCGGACTTTCGTGCTCATCAGAATGGCGCCGTTGCCGAGGAGCACGGCTTAGTAGTTTTGTTTTTACTTTATTTTTGTTTTCGCGGCTTTTCGCAGCTCTTTGTTTTTATTTTGTTTTTGCTTTATTTTGTTTTATTTTATTTTCTTTTATTTTTTTTGTTTGATTTTTGTTTGTTTATTTTATTTTGCATTTTTGCATATATACCCTCATTTTATTTTCATTTATTTTTCTTATTATTATTTGATTATTTTGATTGGTCTGACCACTCTATTTCTTTCTTGCGAGGGCCCGAGGACCGAGGCGGCTGATTTCAAGAAGCCGACGCAACCGCGAGACTCGGAGGTGGCTCCCTTCTGTACGGAGCCGCAGGAGAGCGTGAGGGAGAGACTGAGTGGGAGAGGTTTAGCTTAGGTTTTATTTGATTTTTGATTATTATTGTAATAATACATGGACAGACACTCTTGGACTTGAACTCTTAGCGGGTCTGTTTCGCCGAGCACCGGTGTGCTCGGGGGACCCTTAGGTTTTACGCGGCTTTTTTCGCGGTTTTGATTTTTCGCTGCCTTTTCCGGTTTTCAGCGGTTTTTATCGAGCCCCTAGACTTAGGATTTTCTACTTGATTGTGTCGTAATTAGTAGGGTCCCCACACCTAATTGCTTGCTTGTTCCTATAGTGTGATTAATTGGACCTACTAATAATTGATTAATAAAAATAACTGACTCATCTCCTTCGTAGCCTACGTGTCGTAGTCTGCCCCGCAAAGCGCTTTCTCCTACCCCCGATGTGTCGGGCAGAGGAGGGGTAGACCGAGACCGGACCTTTGGCTTGAAGGATCGGTGACCAGTTAGACGGTTCTTCGAGTAGACTTGCTTGTTTAGGACTCGGTTTTCACCACTGCACCATTTAGGTAGTTTATTTTCTGTCTTTACATTTATGCGCGGATCATATTGCATGTAGAGTGCTGGAGACAGGTACGCATTTCTGACTTTGCATGCATCATTGATTTATCGCGCATCAGCTTTTTCGTCTTCTCCCCCTTGTTTTTGACTAAATAATCAGGAGAATCGAAAAATTCGTTAGGCGTTTCTTTTTATTGAAAAATATCTAAAAACAAAAACAATAAAATCGGGACTGCTAATCATACTTGACCTAAAAGACACTTCACTGAAAATCTGTCTTGGGGAGAGTAAACCCCTCCTTGTTTGGTTTGGATGAGCGAGAGAGTGACCCGCACATTAGGATAGAGCCTCCGATCTTTTCTTGACTGATTACCGGCTTTTAATACGGGACAGTCGGTTGAGAAAGATCTGGATACCTATTTACCTCACATAATTGCTCTGATAGACTGAATGATCACCTAAAATAAAATCGACAAGATAATTGACCGATCCCATCGGTCTTCAGCTTTGTGTGCGTAGGTGAATTGGGGGTTTGCTTGTTCATCTTGTGTGATTGCCAGATCCCTTCGATCCTTCCCCATCTTCCTCCATCTATTTACCACCCTCCCTCCCTTCAGTCTTCCTCTTCTTCTCCTTTACCCCTGGATGATGGATCCCCCTCACTTCGAGCCGACTTTTACGGCTTCTTCTCCATGCTCTGACCATCAGTCCAGTCCACCTTCTAGGGAGGTCGGGACTCCGACCAACCTCCCGCTCCCTCCCTCCCTTTCATCTCACTACTCTGGGCATGCTGTGCGAGACGTCCGAGGATACCAGATAGAGCAGATGCGAGACCCGGACAATGTTGTTGCTGAGATGAGAGCGCACTCCGTTGGTGATCACAGAGAGCAGTGGAGATCGGCAGATGGATCCTATTCCGGAAGGATGGAGGAGCAGATAGCACATGAAGCTCAGTCAGCTTCTACACTTGGTCCATTCGTCTTGGATTTGGATTACATTCAGCGACTGCCGACATTTTCAGGAGAGGCGCACGAGGAGCCTTATCTTCACCTGTCCGCTTTCGAGGAGTTTTGTAGAGCACAGAGATATTCAGACGTCACTGCAGAGGAGCTGATGAGCAGGACCTTCTTGTTCACGCTTCACGACAGAGACATGAGATGGCACCGATGATTGGGGAGGACATTCGAGACGTGGGGAGAGCTACGCCGAGAGTTTTTACAGAGATACTTCCCTCTACGTAGAGCAGATTTCATGCGGTCTTTGATCACGGACTTCTCAGTTGACCTGCAGGAGCCATTGCACGAGGCATGGCCGAGGTTTCTTGACCTCTTGAGGAGATTTCCAGAGCACGGACTTCCACTGACAGACTTGATTGAGATCTCCATACGGGGGATGACCGCAGAGCAGCTTGCACTGGTGATTACCACATGTGGTGGTTCACACCGCAGTTCCAACATTCACTTCCTGGACACCGTCTCGAGTTTACTTCCACAGAGATCTTCTTCGTGAGATGCCATAGTCGGGACAACACATGCGGACGATGCAGTACCAGTGCGGTGTGTCACTTTACATGATGAGACAGTTTCTACACACCAGCCCGAGGATTTGGATGATGCAGCACCACGGACAGAGGAGATGACTGCCATAGCAGAGGTTCGGACCCAGAGTTTTCTTGAGTTCCCGTTGGTTTTCCAGCTGGAATTCGAGTCAACCCCAGAGTTCCTAGTTGACGAGTCTTGGATATCAGATCTTCTGATACTCCAGGAGCCGGAGGAGCCCCAGCTTTTACAGCCATTGACTCAGCTACTTCAGTTTCCAGTCCCGGAGGAGTCAGTCTTCTTCCTGTAGAGACACTTCCTGGATGCAAACAGCTATCAGGACCCAGCCCAGCAGCCACAGCTCGAGGAGGGACACCACCTTGAGAGTACGGACACAGAGAGTCCCGTCTTCGGGCCTTTTGTCCTCCACTATGTTGAGACAGATACACTTCCTGAGGACCAGCGGGCAGCTAGCATAGCCGCAGAGCGAGGATCAGTCGCAGTCACTTTACCAGCACCCGCGGTGTTGACTAGTACCTTCTCCTGCTTCCAGATTGCCGAGAGCTACACTTCCGATGATGATGCAGCCTGGTGCACCGAGTCGATACTTGATAGCAGCGCAGATGCCCATCTAGATCCTGATCCTCTTCTAGTCACTTCTGATCTTGCATCTATCCCCGAGAGTTATCTGCGGGAGGATGCCACACTCGATGAGTACTCGTTTCACCTGCTGAGAGTGTTTCCGATCTGGCGGAACATGAAATCGAGTCTTTAGATCCTTTTGATTCTGAGTCTTCTCACCTCGACGACCCTCGCAAGGATGAGCCCATTCTGGAGATATTCAATGATCTGCCTGATCTGACTCTATTTCATGCATCGGATATCAGTCTGCTTAGAGAGTCTCCTGATCTTGATTGTCCACACCTGCTTGAGACACTGATTGACGTGGAGGATTCTATTATTGATCCATCCTTCTCCACGTTTGATTTCTTCGACTCTATACTCTCACTCCAGTCTGAACCAGAGCCGATGATTTCTTTTGTACTACCAGATCCCGATCACTTCTTTCCATATCACTGGCCAATAGCAGACACCCGCTTGATTGCATACCTGGGTGTCTTTGTTTACACTGTCGAGTTCGTCGCTGTTTCCATACCGAGACTGCGACGAAAGTACGGCATTCGCCTTAGCGATGCCGTCCTGAACCTGGATACAGCTTTGTCCTAGCCTTTGCGCCCATCTAGGGGCGTAAAATCTAGCGCTTGTTGAGAGGCACCTCAACATTGTACTCTTTTGTATATACGTGTTTCGTCTTATTTTGATCTTTCTTTCTTCCGTTTTTGTTTTTACCCCAGGTCTCGCTTAGGATTATCTTTGCTATACTTAGGATATTGCCCATCCTAAGTATAGGGGGGTGAAAACACCGGGTTGTTCTTCGTTCTGTTTCACCACTTCTGTTGTGTTGCCTATACTTAAGGTTCTTCACCTTAAGTATAGGGGGAGTGATGTCCTCTCCTCCTTGTATATATTGGTTGACTTTCTTCGTGTTTTGCTACCCTTGTTTTTGCTGCCTATACTTAGGGATATTTCACCCTAAGTATGGGGGGGTAGACCCTGTACATTCTCCTCTCAGTTTTCCCTTAGTATACAGCATGTTATACTTAGGATTACTTGATCCTAAGTATAGGGGAAAGACCCGAGATCCTCTTGACTCTTCTATTTCATCTATTCGTCTTTGTATATAGCCTTTCTTTTCACTTCCCTATACCTAGCATGAGTTATGTCTTCTTCATCGCTCTTGACTCTGAGGACATCGTTCGAGCTAAGTATAGGGGGGTGTGTATATATTTCATATATACTTTAGCCATAACTCGTACTTTGTGTGAGTGTGTTAATAAATAAAATGGCTAAAAATCTCAAAAATCACAAAAATTAAAAATTTTTCATGTACATAAACCTTCTTTTATTTGCACATAAACAGCTAGTGTATAAATTATTTTTGTAAAAATGATTTCAAAAATCTTTTGTGTGAAGTTTGTGTAAATATTTTCTTATCAAAATTATGTATATTTTTCCAAAATGTTTTGAAAATCAAAAGTTTGCAAAAATCTTGTGTAAATGTGTGTAAATACCTTTTTGCAAAACTTGCACTTCATGCATCATCCACTCATGATTTCAAAACATTTTTCAAAAATTTTGCATGTTCGTAAACTTTGTGTAAATAGCATCTTTTGTACATATGTATATAGTTTTTTTGGATGATAGTTGACATTTAAACTAGCCTGGAATCAAATTGAGAAATGGAGCTTGATTAAGATCTTAATCCACTTAACTTCTAAGAGGAACCTTATAGGGCTTAGGTTTAAGGCTTTTCAGGTCCATGGTGACTTAATTCTTTGAGTCCACTAGGCTATGATCACATGTCATCTTAATGAGCCTAAGTAGAGCACTTAACAACAACACATGACTCATATAGATTATGGCTTTACTTGGACACCAGCACTATGCACCGAGCTCTCTACGGATGAGGTAGTGAGGAGGCAGTCTTCCTTGACTTGGGGTAGCATATGAGGGTAGTACTTCTAGGCGGAACCTCTCTTCTTCTTTTAGTGAAGGAAGTGCGTCTCAACTTGGTCTGGTTGCCATGAGGTCTAACGACGGGAGTTGTGAGTTGCAATAAAGCTTCAAAAGAGGGATAGTCTACTGGCTCAAGAGGAAAAACTCCTTGTATATATGCTGCACATGTATATGTTGTATAGATGCACTTGAAAAAAAATGCAAAAAGAAAATAACTCCAAAAAAGTGGTGGGTCTGATAGAAAATGATAATCCCACCGGAGTATGTATATAGAGTGCAATAAGCAAAGCTTGAGTTTCATGATCCACCTGATGTAGCTTGCAGCAGGGAGACTTGGCTACACTGGTCAAGCTCCCAAGGGTACATGGCTACACTGGCCTTGACCCATTCTCTTCTTCCTCCTCTTCTTGAGCCGGTTGAACTTGAACTTAGAAGGGAATACCCCGCTCCTCGAGGAAAGAGTGGCCAGATTGAGGTCATAGAGTTACCTTGTTGGGGAAGGTTGTCAAGTTGCCATTTCTGAGGTGGAGAGCTTAGTCCTCACATTCACAGGACAAGAAAAGATTCATGGTCTTCAGGGTTTGTGATTGATGACTTGTTCTTATCTGGAGCATTGAGGAGTCTTGGTTATAGATTAGTGGAACTTAGAGGCTGTTGAGTTTTAGGCTTAAGTCCAAATAAGGTTCTGACACATTAATAATCCAAAGATCTGATCGAGCTCCATACCTTAATTTAATGAAGGCAAGTTTAATAATCAGCCTTGATCCATGTACATTCTCTTTTTCTTTTTCTTTCTTTCTTTTTCACTTCTTTTTCAAATAAGTGTTTGCTAAGGGACTAGCAAAGTTAAGTATAGGAGGGTGATGAATACTCATTCATCACTCTTTATTCTTATATTTTAGCTACAAAAACCTTTGCAAATGCATGTATATAGTTGTAAATATAAATAATTACCAAAAGCATGCATTGTGTAAAAACCTATAATTATCATGTTTTTGTGCAAAAATAAAAGAATAAAGATTAAAAAGAAAAAGAGGGAAATATTTAGAATAAATATTGAGCAACCTAACCCAAGGGAGGGCTCAGCATGGGCCTGACCGCATAAAAGCCAAAGTAGAGGGAGATAGGAGCTCATGTGTAAATATTTATGTAAATAAAATAAAAGTATTTTCCTCACAAAAATAGACTCAAATTGGCCTATAAATACTTGTATATATTTCTAAATATAAAATCAATACAAAAATATAAAAATTAAAAAGAAAACAAAAACATCACTCTTGTATATAGCCACCTTGTATGTAGTCCACTTTTATTTATTTAGCCTTATAAATAAATAAAATTAATTTCCAAAAGTTTTGTAAATATTCTATATTACATGGTGTAAATAAATAAAATAAATTAAAACCAAAAACAAAATAAAAAGAACAAAATTAAAAATAAAAAATTCTATTGTAAATATACCATGTATATAAATATACATATGTATTTATTTCACCTATGTATATAAATAATAAAAATAAAATAAAAAAATCTTTTTATTCCTCATTTTATGATATAAATAAATAAAATATAAAAATGGGAATAAAAATGTATAAAAATAATTAATTAAAAATCAAAATTAAAAAGCCTATATTGTACATATACCTATATATAGCTATATAATGTAAATACCTTATTTTATTTTGAAAAATTAATTAAAACTCACAAAAAATAGAAAAAAAAATAAAATAAATATTTTTTATGTTTTAAGTTTTTATTAATTCGACCATTTTCTAGCTTAAAATAAATAAACAAAAAAATGGTGCTTGGCGGGCTCTGATTGGTCCACGGGGGATTGTTGACCCCCGGTCAACTCTCCCCCCAGGACTACCAGAGTCGGGTCCGTCCTGCCCGACCCGATTTCACTATTTTCTCCACGGTCGACCCGATCGCCAATGACCTTAACCCCGAGCTCCGATTGATCATTGAACATCCGTGACCCACGCCCGGGGTGGATCTCAGGGATCTGAGGCTCGAGTGACTCGCCCGATCCTGATCTTCTCGGATCCCTGAGCATATAAAATGTCGTCACCGGCGACCTATTCTTCCATCTTTGGACCCCTTGCTCGCCGCCAAGGAGCTCCTCCAGAGTGCCCGAGTGACAGCCGCGTGCTTTGGAGTGGAAGCGAGGCACGAGTACCCAGGAGGCCACTGATCCAGTGGTTCAACCGCCGTGCGCCGCCGCGAGCATGCCCAGCCTCAGGGAGACGACGGCCCCTTGCAGGCAATGACCCAGGAGCTTCTTGAGCTCCAGCCCAGTCGACAGCACCCGCCAGGTAACCTTCTTAGCCTTTAGTTTAGCGTAGAATAGGATTTTTAGATTCAGGTAGCTGTAGCTCCACTGCCTCCACTCTTCATCTCCGGCCACCCATCCACCTATCCGACACCTCCATCACGTCCATCAGACCCCTCTCCACCTTCTCCTACCCTTCACTCCCCCTGGCTCGCCCCGGAGCAGGGTATCGGCTCTCACCCTCTGCCGCTCGCCGGAGAGCTTCCATATCACCCCATCGTCCACCCATTTTCCGCTCTGACGGGTCGAGGCAGTTTGCCCTCGACCCAGCTCTCTTCCTGTGCAGGTATCAAGCTTATTCGACTTCATCTGGAGGTCAAAACTCCAGAGCACAGCAGCTCCAGGCCATCTGCTTCGTCGGAGCTCTCCAGAGCTTCCCGCCATCATCGGAGCTTGCCACCAGACGCGGAAGGCTCCCACGTTTCTTCTCAGCCTTCCAGCGACCGACGAGGAGCCTCCACGCTCGAGTTTCGGACCGGCGAAGTTCGCCGGCCGATAGTTCTTCCAGGTCCTCCTCGCACCGTCAGATCATCCTCGGCGCTCCAGTTTACATCCGAACCATCCATCCGAGGAGTTACGTCACCGTCTGATCATTCAAGGATAGATCTGAGCCGCATGATTAGATGAAGAGACGCTCGTGATTCACAGCCATCCGATCTCCACGCGTCATCTTCTCAGCCGTTGATTGACCCAGGGTTTCGCCGCAGCGTACGTAGGCCGTCAGATCTGCCACGCGGAGTGCCCTCGGCCGTCCGATCAGGCATGCGTTCCAGAGTCAAAGCGCCTGCTTCTCCCACCGTCAGATCATTGACGTGGCGCTCATCCAGCCGTCGACATTAATAAAAGTGGTAAATAGCTCTTAGGCCCCTTTAGTTCCTGTTGTTATTATTTAGTACTATAAATACCCAGTTTAGTTCTTTTACTTTTGTAAATTTTGTACTGAGGACCTTATCTTTTATGTGGTCTGCATTTATACCCCTGCCAGTTGAGAACACGTGCATCGTCACGTGGTATTTTGGTATATTTGCATTATTAACCCTGTGATTTTGGCTTGTTAAGATTTGCATTTATAGAAATAGGAATGACAATCAGGTCCCCCCAGGCCTGAGTCACGTGTATCGTGCGTGGCCCGGGGGGTAATTTGCATTCCTTATCCTACACTTTTCGAGCTTGTTATTCCAGGGACCCAAAACTTTATTCTAATTGCAAATAGGTCCCTATGCACTGTTGCCTTATTTTCATTTTTAATAAAATAGCAAATATACTCCAAATCCAATGAAAATTAGACACATGGCTCCTGCCATGGTGTAAAATTTTCTGGAAATTTGGAGACAATTTTGTTTTGATTTGATATTTTTAAAAATTCAAAAACATCAATTTTCTTTACTGTTTGAGTTCAAAAATCCCAAAAAAAATATTAAAATTTATCTAAAAATTACAAAAAAATTACCTACTGTTTGTTTTGGCTTGCTTGATTTTCTAGCCAATGTTGGCTATTTTTTGTTGCGTAAAACTCCTAAAAATTGAAACACACTCAAAAATTCATAAAAATTCTAGTAAATAAATTAAAAATCAAAAAATAATAATTTAGGTGCCCAATTTTTCCTTGTTCTCTTCTTTTTACAGGAAAAATACCTCCAGGCTTATTGGGGGCTCTTAGATATTTTATCTAGCCCCTTAAGCTCGGCTGGACAGTACCTACAGTGTTTGACTTTGTTTTATTTTTAGAAAATTAAATAAACATCAGAAAAATCCCAAAAATTCATTAAAAACAGTAAAAATTATAAAACACACAAAAATATTTTTATTTGAATTTTTGGTTGAATTTTAGTGTATTAAATAAATTGTTGAAGTGCTTTGTTTTCTTGTTTTTATTATTTTCTTAATATCTTAAAAATCCAAAAAAATATAAAAAGACTTAAAAACCACCAAAAATACCTTTTAATTTCATTTTCTTTTCTTTTTGACTACTTCGTAGGCCGCAAGGCCAATTCGTGCTCCTTGTGTTCGACCCTGGTCGCTATACCAGATTAAATTAATAGCAAGACCGCTATCTTGATTCGATTTGATTTTATCTTTATTGGTGGTCTATTTTCTTGATTGACACATTCTAGTCTGATTGCTTGGGTCGCAACGACCATCTAGATACCTTTACCTGAGTAGTCGGACTTTCGTGCTCATCAGTATCCCCTGACAAATTTCTCTCATTTATATTATAAAGTAATGATCTTTATATGAACTTCGAATAATAATTGCAATAATCTTATATATAACAATTTAATCATATTAAACTATTATCTTTTTATGTCTTTACTGGAAACATATATTGAATTTTGGTATTTTTCAAATAAAAAAATTCCTTTATTACTTAAGTACTACAAATTCCAATAATTACATTCATATATTGAATTTTGATATTTTTCAATAAAAAAATTATTATTAATTAAGTGCTATAAAATCCAATGACTACATTCATACTGTGTCCCACCTATCATCAAATCCTGGGTCAGCCACTGCTACCAACTACATGAAATGAAACATATATATATGTATATATATGTGTGTGTGTGTTCATGATTGTGCTATAATATCCGAATATTTTAAGAATAAAATATAGATATATTAGGAGTTATGAACCATTTTTAGTGGAGATGGCATCTGCACAAGAGCCGAATCTGAAATGCGAACAAAGAAGTCATTATTTACATTAGAATCCCAGAGAATCCATGGAGTTGGAGACATCATCTACACTGGAGCTGGAGATGGAGCTGGCATTAGAGCCGAATGTTTCATGTATACTATAGTCCGAGATGGAGGAAAAACACATTCTCGTGTGTAGCACACAAGGTACTGTTGAAAGCAAGCGGTTCCAATTGTTTATATGAAATTATCATGTAAGAAACTTTTATGCATACAATTGGAACCATTTACCATGAGTGTTACCTTGCTCGATACGGATGCACGTTCGTATTTTCATAATATCTTCGATATTGTAGGTAGGGCAAGTTAGACAATCACGTAATATCATACATGTACGAAAACAATATGCTATATGGAAATTACCAACATCATATGTTGGAGAAGTTATGTAATCACATAATGTGATGCCCTGTCCTTCTGGCTGCCGAAATCGACGGGACGGGAGTGTTAAATCTATGATCCAACTACGGTCATGATCTCTGATACTTGAGAAACCAACTAATGCACATTAGATTAACATTTGAAATATATATAATTGTAGGAGGATAATATAAAATAAAATGCAAGTACAACATTCATTCTCATTAACAATATCCATCAAGTCCATGTCCACAAAATGAGATACAAGATATGACTATTGAACTCAAATTTTCTCATTGCATTGTCTCTCAAATAGAATAGAAAACAAGGTGGAAGCAAATAAATTATTCTGCATATTACGCACCCAGTTGGTGCAAGTGTGGCGATAGAAAGTTCGTTCTCCTCAAAGCCACTACTGTTGAGGTTGCTCCTCAGCTACATCTGTTAGTCTCACGCGAGGGTAACATTATGAACAGTTGCTCAGTAATGAGACAAATACTATAATAACTAATGTAGGGATAAGAAAGGCATGTGTACTCAACTCTATCTATTGACATATGCATATATTGTAGAAACTGAAATATACCAAGTCGTCCTAATTTTGTATTGATTTGATGCTTCATTGATTTTATTTATTGGTTTAATATCATTTGCACTACCACATAATATGAGATTTACACTTATTGGTTAGAGTTCATAACGGTGTAAAATACATATATTGGATATTTAATCACGAATAATTTCTCATATTAATTTAGCACACGCAAGTACGCGACTCGCAGGCCTCTACTACGTGAGAACTTGGTAGTAATCTTGAGTAAACCTTCAAAGACCTCTGTTCAACTAGAACAAGAAAAGATCACAAATCATATCTTTGACTTCAAATCACATCTAGGAATACCTCTTGCAATAATAATACTCGAAGTAAAATTCGATATGGAAACATCGAATTTAAAAATGAGTCTTAAAATCATGTATAAGTGACAAATTAAGAATGTCAACCATGCCACCTGCCTACTCCTTCGAGCGACTTTGGATGTAACTAGGCTGCTGTGATGCCCCGCCCCTCCGGCTACCGAAACCAACGAGACGGGAGCGTCGGACCTACGGTCCAAATACGCCCATGATCTATGATACTCAGCAAACCATCTTATGCACATTAGATTAACATTTGAAATATAAATAACAACATGAGAATAATATGAAATGGAAATAAAAATGCAACATCCATTCTGATCAATACACATAAAGTCCATGTCCATGATATGAGATACATCAGAAAATCTCAACTTTGTAGAAAAACTCTCCACATATGTCACTACAAAGTCTCTCAGAATAACATAAAATAAAGCGGAAGTAAATAAATTACTCTAAGCAGGACGCACCCTGCCTGATGCGAATATGACGAAGAGAAGTCTGGTCTCCTCAAAAGAGCACTACGGTGGCGGTTGTTGCTCAGGTACACCTGTTGGGTTCACACGAGGGTAACGTTACGAGCAATTGCCCAGTAACGAGACAAATATTATAACGACTAAAGTAGGGGTAAGAAAAGAATGTATACCCAATTTTATTTAATGGAATATGCATGTATTGAAATAGTTCAGAAAGAACGTCAAGTCATTTAAAGTCACATTCGATCACATTGATTTAAAAAAATAATCGTTTAAGTTCTACCACTATGATCATTGATATTTTGACAAGTTGGTTAGAGTCCACAATGATATACAATACCTGGCATCCGATCATAAATTATTTATCCGTTCTCATATTATTTTAGCACATGCAAGTACGCGACTCGCGGGCCTCCGCTGCGCGGGAACTTGTTTGTCATCTTGGATAAACCTCCAAGTATTTCAACCCCCAATTCTCCAACTTCAAACCATATCCCGGAACACCTCTCACAATAATAATACTCGAAATAGAATTTGGTGCGGCCACACCTAATTCTACTATGAGTCTTAATATTGTGTATAAGTGCGAAACCAAGAACGTCAACCGCGCCACCTGCCTACTCCGTCGAGCGACTCCGGATGCTACCGGGCTGCTAGGTGCAACGCGTCACCCAACTCGTCCATTGGGGTCGCGACCTTCATGGTATCTACCCGGGGCCCAATGGTGCATGCCCAATCCCTTGAGGCACCTAACTCCTCTACTCAAATAATGTGAAATTACATCCATGTTACAATTGCCACAACACAAAATAGTACTGATGACCTGTTTGAAAATTTTGAATTTATCAAATCAATAACCATCGTATATATAAATTTTGACTTAACCGCAACTTTGCCAATTGTAACGACCGATACACACGCTATCCTATCTACTCGGTATTGCTCTACACGAAATTTGAAAGGCATCCAAAAAGTGAAAAAAAATGGACTCCACTCTAATTATCTATATCATCTGATTTACTTGCTCCAATGTACTGCAATTGAAAGGACGAGTACCTTTGTGTGTGTGTGTGTGTGTGTGTGTATATATGTATATATATATAACAATTCGATAATATCATGATAATTTCGTTATTAAACAAGAATTTCCTAACGATAATTTCGTACTCGTAAGATACTTGCAGATTTTCGATATTACGCAAATATTTATTGAAATACTTATTTGCTGTGTAAGATAATGGGTACAAACAACCATACTGAATCACTAAAAGGAAAGTTCCTCGCCCTAAAAAAATCTAAGGAACCGATTTCTACCACATGAAACGTGAGGAGGGAATTATAAACGTAAGAAGACATTTTGTTATACTGCAAGATCTCATCTTATCTTTTTTTTTCAAAAAACTCATCAGTATTGCTCATCTCCTAACGTTTATGAACTAAGAACGAATGAGTGAATCAGCATATGAAGTATAATGGCCTAGAATAATATAGTGATGCAATTTATTTGTCCCATTGAGTTTTAAAATAATCCCCATCCTTTATGAAACGACATTCTATAATTTAAAACTTACGTTTCTTTTTTTCCAGTGGAAAGCAAACCATGCAAAAATGAAACGACACTCATTCTTAATTTAAGATATATATACTAATACTTAAATGCTAATGACTTTATTTTAAAATCTTGAATTGAGCATTTCATCATTCAAATCCTTACTGATAATTTATATTAATGAAATTCAATGGTCTTTAAATAATATAATAATAATAAAAGAAAACGGTCGAATCACCTACATCAACAGCATGCTTATTTCCGAATAGTGAAATTCTAATTGCTTTTGTGTCGCGAGATTTATCGTATGATATGTGGTTAGAAGAGATGGCAATATTAACCGAGTAAAAACCACTTATAACAACATCAAGAATCACGTAGAGAACATCCCACAAGAAAACATATAGCTCTAACAGTGTTCAAGACATATGATCAAAAATCGTATGAAACCAACAGCAAGAGGGGGTATAATATCGTTACAATTTAAGATTTAAGGTATAAAGATACCTAAGGCTCTAGAAGGTACCAATATAGTCTCAAAATTCGTGTGAAACCAACAGCAAGAGGAGGGTATTTATCGTTACCTCCGAGGATGTTCCCTCGGGATCTCCTCTCACACGGAATGGTATTTCCGTCGCTCGATCGCAGTGCGGAGGCGTGCACCATGGTGACCTTGAGCTTTCCTACGTGATGGTGGTCGCGGAACTTCGATCGGAGCTCCTTCTCCGACGTTGACGGCGGCCCTCCGATGACTACACTGACCAAGATGGTGGTGCTCCAATGAGAGGGGAGGATGGTGGTGGCTAGGGCTTTTGAGAGGGTAACCTATCATAGCATATTTATAGAAAGAGAGGTGTAAATGGATCAAGTTTCGGATCCGGTTCGGATCCATATATGGATCTCGATCATCCAACATAAAACATTGATATCTTGGGATAGGAATGTCAGAATTTGATGTTCTTGGGCTCGTTGGGAAGATCTCGATGAAATCTACGAAAGTGCATGATTATTTGAATTTTTTGGATGTCAAAAATACTCCAGATTTTTGGAAAACGAAAATACGTGGTTTTACATCATAAAAATCTTAAAGGAAGTCTCGTCCTCGAGACGTAGGATTTAACTTATAGGTTTTGAATGTGGTGTAGATTCAGGCATAAAAATCTTAAAGAGAACGAAATCCATAAAAATCTTAAAGAGGATTGAAATAGGGTCTCGTGAACATACCTTCAAAAAGATAGGGGTATTTCTGTCGCATATCTGCTTCAGGTTCCCATGTGGCCTCCTCAACATTCTGACTTTGCCACAATACCTTGACTAAAGGGATGTCTTTCCGTCGTAACCTCTTGACTACCCGATCTAAAATCTGCACGGGTGCCTCAGGAAAAGACAAATTTGGTTCAACCGCGAGATCCTCATAGCTAATCACATGTTGAGGTTCTCGAATATACTTCCAGAGGTTTGACACATGGAATACATCGTGCACGCCTTCCAAGTTAGGGGGGAGTGCTACTCGGTATGCTACCTTCCCAATACGAGATAAAATCTCGAAAGGGCCAACGAACTGTGGTGCCAACTTGCCCTTGACACCAAATCTATGAATACCTTTGATTGGAGATACTTTTAAGAATACAAAGTCTCTGGTATCAAATTCAAGATCACGGCGTCTCTGATCAGCATAGCTCTTCTGACGGCTCTGTGCAATCAATAGTTTCTTCCTAACCGTTTCCACTGCTCTTGTTGTGTCCTCGATTATCTGAGTAGAATAAATACCCTTATCACCCACTTCCTGCCAACACAAGGGAGTAGTGCATCTTCGCCCATTCAATGCCTCGAAAGGTGCCATACCAATACTAGCATGGTAGCTGTTATTATAGGTGAACTCCACTAAAGGAAGGTGATCCTTCCAAGATCCTTGCCACTCAATGGCACATGCTCTGAGTAGGTCTTCAAGGGTCTGAATTGTCCTCTCTGATTGCCCGTCAGTCTGCAGACAATAGGCTGAACTAAGACATAGTTCGGTTTTTAGGGCCTTCATGAATTCTCCCCAATAATGCGATGTAAAACGAGAGTCTCTATCAGATACAACCTCCTTGGGAATCCCATGCAAGCGAATAACATGCTGAATATATAACTTGGCCAGATCCACTGGAGTGCATGTCATGTTCACGGGAATGAAATGTGCGGACTTGGTCAACCTGTCCACAATAACCCAAATAGCATCATATCCACCTACTGTACGAGGTAAGGATGTCACGAAGTCCATAGATATACTCTCTCATTTCCGCAACGGAATAAGAAGTGACTGTAACAAGCCAGGAGGACGCTTGTGCTATGCCTTCACCAATTGGCACGTAAGGCAACGAGTAACATGTTCTGCAACATCTCTCTTCATCCCCTCCCACCAGAAGTGTTGACGGAGGTCTCTATACATCTTGGTGCTCCCTGGATGGATAGATAATCTAGAACAATGAGCCTCATCTAGGATGTCTCTCCTTAACTCACCATCTTCAGGGACACAGACACGGTCCCCCTTCCATAAGATGGACTCACAGACTCTGAATCCATCAAACTCCTCCTTCAGGCATCGATGGAATAGGTCTTGTAATTTCGGATCTGTTTGCTGACCATGCACAATCCTATCCCATAGTCCACTATACTTGGCAGGTATTGTTATAGCGTCTGAAGTACTATCAAAGGGGTGCCACTCACTAAGTGCTGCGAGCATATCCCAAGTATGTAGCCATGTTGCGGTGCCCTCGGTATGTGCTCTTCTACTCAAAGCATCTGCTACTACATTCCCCTTACCCGGATGGTAAGAGATAGTGCAGTCATAATACTTCAACAGCTCCATCCATCGCCTTTGCCTCATATTCAACTCTCGCTGGTCAAAGATATATTTGAGACTCTTGTGATCTATAAAAATCTCAAACGTGACCCCATATAAATAGTGACGCCATATCTTCAACGTGAAGACTATAGCTGCCAACTCCAAGTCATGAGTAGGGTAGTTCCGTTCATGATTCTTTAATTGTCGTGATGCATATGCCACGACATGACCACGTTGCATCAACACGGCTCCTAAACCCTCCTTTGATGCATCAGTATACATTGTAAAGGCTAAGGGGCCTGAAGGAAGTGTGAGAATCGGAGCACTGATCAGTCTTTCTTTCAGCGTACAAAAGCTCAGCTCGCACTTGTCACTCCAAATGAAAGGAACATCCTTCTGTGTCAGACGAGTAAGTGGTAGAGCTAGCTGCGAGAAGCCCCTAACAAAACGTCTGTAGTAGCCGGCGAGGCCTAAGAAGCTGTGTATCTCGGTAACTGTCTTGGGCTGCTCCCAGGACATGACAGCCTCTATCTTGGCTGGGTCAACTGCCAAACCTGCTCCTGATATTACATGACCGAGGAAAGCTACTTCGGTAAGCCAAAATTCACACTTGTTGTATTTTGCGTACAACTTGTGTTCTCTGAGTGTCTCAAGAATAGTACGAAGGTGTTGCTCATGCTCATGCTCATCACGTGAGTAGATCAAGATGTCATCAATGAACACTACCACAAACCGATCTAAGTATGGACGGAAAATTCTGTTCATCATGTCCATGAACGCGGCAGGTGCATTCGTGAGTCCAAACGGCATAACCACAAACTCATAGTGGTTGTATCTGGTACGAAAAGCAGATTTAAGCACATCTGTGTCCTTAATTCTCAATTGATGATAACCCGATCGTAGGTCAATCTTTGAGAATACCGCTGCTCCTTGCAATTGATCAAAAAGATCATCTATTTGTTGATGTGGATAACGGTTCTTCGCCGTCCTTTTATTCAATTGCATGTAGTCGATGCATAAACGCATAGACCCATCCTTCTTCTTTACGAAGAGGACCGATGCTCCCCAAGGTGATGTACTGGGACGGATAAATCCCTTTTCCAACAACTCATGCAGTTGTACTTTGAGCTCTCTGAGTTCGGCCAGTGCCATTCGATATGGAGGTATGGAGATCGGTTGCGTGTCAGGTATCAAAGTAATCTCGAACTCGATCTCCCTCTCTGGCAGCAGTCCAGGTAATTCCTCTGGAAATACATCAGGAAAATCTCGTACAATTTTGACATCTTCAATCATACGATCTTCGGCAGGTAACTCCACAACATAGGCGAGAAAATCTATGCAACCCTGATCAAGCAAGTGTTGGGCCTTCAATGCCGATACATATAAGACCTCACTATCTGAGGCACGCCCATCAAACTGAAAGGTAGGTTCCCAAAGAAAGGTATATTGGATATTTTTCTTTAAATACAATATTCATAAGTATGTAAGATTTGAACCTTTAGTCAATCTAAAGTTTCATCTCTTATCAGTCTATTGATCACATCAACAAACAAATGTCCAAAACATGATGCCAGATCATTATCAAATGATTTATGTCCTCCTATTGATCTTTAAAGGTTTAATTTTAAGTATTAGAAATCTTAATGAACCATTCATTAATTTTCTAATTTAGTAGAGTCCACTAGATGTTAGATTACTATATGAAATATCTCCATCATAACTCTTTATGATAGGTCTATTCCAGATTTCATGTTTATTCCCAACATTTAGAAATAAACAATGAGTGCATTCTAATATCTAGGTCATAGAGACATTCTCTAAGACTAAGGGCTCCCACTGAAAATATGAAGTCTATTCATCCGGTGGAAATTATTGCAACATTTGCATCAATTCCAACATAGATGATCAATAAACCTTAAGATTAAATTTCTAATATTCTAATACAGATGCAACCAATTGCAAGTGTCATTAGAAGATTGAGATACAATTATTAGACTTTATCTTATCAAATAAGTAAGTCAATTTCAATGATTATATGTAGATTTTTCTGATGTACTATCTGATTCCTTCTCTAAGGATTCTAGATAGATTTGATAGTCATACTATCAACACATCAATTTATTGCAGTATTGGCATTCATCCAACTCTTTGGATGTCATATGGAAGTCACAGAAGCACATTCAACTCTTTGACTATAACTCTTACTTGGGTCCAACCCATGCTTCCACTGCGCTCCCTCTATCTCTAAGCAACCATTGCTCAAGACCAAGGATCTCTTATGTTAAAATCAAAATTTTCAATATAAGAGTATTTCAACATTTATACATGCTTCATTAAATTCATACACTATGAATATTATGAAGCTTCATGAATGACTAGAGTATAAATGGTAGAATGATGACACTCATCATTTACATCCATCTAAACTCTTAAAACGTTGGTTCAGGTAGGTATTCAAACATTTTGAATACATCATCTCTTATGGAGCTACCATTCTACATGATGCAGAAAACAATGTCATTCATGATTAAATGTGAAAAGAGCGCATATGTATGCCAGAATATCTTCATTGATTTTTATAAGGATTATTTGACAATTGCAATCATCATCGACATGTCACTTCCAAAGTACATTCGATGAGATATAAAGACTATAGAGACATACAAACCCTAGGGTTGTAGTCCTATTATCTATTTAATTGTCATTCCACATTAGTATGAGGAAACTTGCACATCGCAACCACATACATTATGTGTCCAACTGCAAGTACAATATCTGGATCATGAGTCCAATCCATGATATTTTACTGGTTATTATTGAGTATAACATTGAGTGGGTTTAATGAAGGATTATCTGAAATAAGAAATTTGCATAAGGATATATATTTATATTTATATATATATACATGTTTTACTTTGATTTAGGAATTTTTATATCAAAGTTGTCTTGCCATGTCAACAATGAAAGTTCATTCCCTTAATCACATTCAATGTAAGAGATATCCTTACCATTATATCTCAAGCAAGATCTGGGATCTCCTTCCTTATCTTTGTTGCATCCCAATAATATGAGAACCTACAACTCGGATAAAAAGAAGCGGGAACACATTCCGCCTTGCAAGTCCAACTTGCATCTCCCAATTCTGTCTTTAATACCCGGGCCCACCACCCCTAAGGTGATGTTGACCCGTCATTAATTGAACCAACCGTCAACATGAATACAACTCGCTATGCGCAATCCAATATCGCTCCAATAATATGAGGACCCGATATTGGGGTCACTACGCATACGTCCTTACTCTTTCGAGAAGCGACGAGCCCGATCCAAATGGATCATATGCAGGAGCTGTCACTTCGGACAGGCATCTCCTACATATAATATCTGGCGACGAAACTCTTCGCCTTGACGGGAGACCATGGATGTCACTTATGTGATCCTCCATATCATATTCAAATTCTAATTAATTATCATGAATCACATTCACATAATTAATTCTTCCAAGGGAATTATCAACTCTAATCATATTAGAGTATAATTGGACATAATCAATTCAATCATATTAAATTAATTATCAATCCAATTCAATCAATCAAACTTGATTGTTATGCTTGAATATATATGGTATTATTCTCAAAGTACGTATTAATTCGTATTATAATAATTATAAAAATACAACTTAATCCCTCGGACATTATCCCGGCCCTACCCGCTATCATGGCCAGTACCGGCGGGAGTGGGACGGACCGCATACGTTGCAACCCGCTACCCCAGCGATCCCCGACTAGACACCATATCCGCCTCAGGAAAGGATAATGCCAAATTGATTAATTTGTACTTGAGATGATCATTGGTTCTTCAACCGAAATTATACCATATAGTAATCAAAACAATTTTGATTATAAGGAAATTTGCTACACAAATTCTCAATCCTATTCAAGCAAGGAGTTTGGTGATTGTGTTTCCAATTATGATCTAGATCAAATCTAATCAATTAATTGGTTGAGGTCAAGTCATATAAGAAAATAATCATATTCTAATATTTATCAAATATTTTCCATAATTATTTCATGAAATTAACAATTAATTTCACTAATTGACAATCACATGGTTCTTGATTAGGAAAGTAATTTCAGCAGTGACCCCTACTTACTAAAATTAGCATATCTCAATCAATTTAAATCCAAATTAAGCAAAGTAAGTTTTCATAGTTTGCTAACTTGATTTACAATAGAACCTATGTGATTTACACGCATTTCGAGACGTCTCTAAACAGTAATTAACTCCTTAATTACGTTAAGATTCGCAGTCCCCGTAACAGTGAATACATGTTCATTAAAACAACCATATCTAGAGCAAACGAAATTCGATTTACGCAAACTCAGATCCTATGGTTTCCTTATTTAATGGGGAATAAAATTCAAGTATTAAATTCGTTTTTAAATAATTTAAACAGTGCTGAATTTATTTACTAAACAGATCTGCGAAATCAAATGCGATGAAAACTTTCGCGACCTTAACGAACCCAAGTCATCCTCGGTTTGCGAATCATATTCGAAACCGACGACCTAAGTATCTGATACCACTTGAATGATATGGTTAGATCCTCAAACGCATCACGGAAGCGTGAGCGTCGTATCGAATACGACGAAGAGCGACTAGTCGCACTAGTTGCTCGATGCAGCGGAATTTAAAAAATGTTCTTACGACGAAACCACATGATCCAAGAACACTTCTCGGATCGTTTCATCTAAACCACAAACAAGTAATAGGATTACCTCTTGAAGCGTGGTTGCGATCGAGTATCTAAACGAAGAGACCTCCTGTCTCAAGTCCGATCCGACGGAGGAGACGCTTGCGAGCGCGGGGATGAACCGCGTGCTTCTCGCAATCCATGTTGATGATCCAAGCGATGGATCTCCTGATCTCGACACATGAGATCCGACGTCTTCTTCACGAACGAGGCGCACCGAAGGAGACAGAGATCCATGAGCAGAAGAACGGGCAGCATAATGATGATGCCGCGGCGATGGAGAACCTCTCTTAGGTCATCCATGGTGGACGGCCACATGAGAGGGAGAGAGGGTTGTCGAGTAGAGAGAAAAGAGAGAGAGAGATGCTTCTCAAGCATTGTGTCTAAAATAGAGAGCATGGTATGCCTATCTATTTATAGGGTTTTGGGATCCATTGATCTCAATCCATGTGACATATAAAATCAATGGATGAGATTGATTTATGTCAATCCAATGGCTAAGATTGTTGTTGGTAAAACCAACAAATTTAGATCAAAACATATTTGAAAATATCAAATACAAATTAATCCAAAATTACACCAAATAAATAAGGAGAGAATATACATGGAGATTACATCTCCATGTATATTCCATATGGACGGCCACCCATTCCTATTTAGAATTGGGTGTCGCCCAAGCTTTCCATGAGGAGAGCAATCTCATGACATGTCATGAGATTGCATATCTCCATGGAAATCTCTTTATTTATTTCCAACAACTATTGTTGGGTTTTATTCTTCAAAAATAATTCACAATTATATTTGAGAATATTGCAATCTTGCCATTGAAAAATTGTGAATCATATTCACAACCCAAAACAACATATAATTTACATTGTCAATTAATTACACAATGTGTATCCAATACCCATAATAATTAATCAACACATATAAATTATAATTAGCTCTCTCTAATACATTATAAATCACATTTATAATATATTATGAATAATTGGATATTACTATCCACATTATTCTTATCCATAATAATTAAATCACATTTAATTATATTGGATAACTTATTCTCATGTGCTCAAATAATATGAATCACATTCACATTATTTACATCTTTGATAATCAAATCACATTTAATTATCTAAGATAACTCTCCTTATAATATGAATCAAATTCATATTATTCATGATAATTAAATCACATTTAATTATCCATTTTCTCAATGCTCGGATACATATATCAACAATAGAGTTATCCATGAACTCTTTCAAGGATAATGCGCTTTCTCCGCGAATACTTGGGATAAGGATAGTGCGATTGTATTGTTCCACGTATAGTGACTTGGATATTAAGATCACATCTCAAATCCAGATCGCGGGCCTCCCATTGATGCTTGATTAAATCAAGACCGCAAATCTAATCTTCTCATTGCATCTGAATCATATTCAGATCAATGTCCAATAATTGGACCAAGATAAGATTACTTCTCTACTGAGAGGAGTCACTAAAATCCAGACCCGTTTTATCACTCCCTAGGAATGGAAGCGTCATGGTTATACAATCGTTTATGATCACATCACCCTCAGGTATTCCCAATACCTGTACATCCTACATACTGGAAGACTCAGATTAAACCCGAAGTATTAGATCAACTTTACACTACCTACTTTGTGGTTTTATCAGTAAGTTTCTCATTCGATCATTGGGAGTCGGTATTGATCATATACTCATTGTTTTTAAAAACGCACCTCGAGGCGCTGAGGCGTACGCCTCGAGGCGTTTTTCTAGGAAAAACGCCTCGAGGCTATAGCCTCATGCAGTCTCAGTGAGGCTTAAGCCTCGAGGCTTATGAGGCGCGCCTCGAGGCGTAAGCCTCGAGGCGTTGCCTCGAGGCGTAGCCTCATTTATGTGCTGATTTTTTGAATTTTTTCTGCAATATTTTTTTCTTTTCTTTTTGATAGTGGGCTTTTCATCTTTCATAGACAAGTATGTTCAAGTCCTTAAGCTCACAATTCACTAAAATGCATTTTTTTAGTTTATTAAAGTATTGAGCTTATTTTTACTTTGTTATGCATGTTCTTTATATATCAACATGAACAAAAATTTGGATCTTGATATATTAAATCTAATGCCCCTACTCTTAATATGCATCTTGTGTTACATCTAGCCCCTTTAGTAAATTTTATTCAAGACTTTAAATTTTGCAGAGAGTTACTTATTATTGTGCTTGCATATTTATATTTACTTGACTCCTTACTGATTTAGAGTCCAAAAAAGAGTGTTATATAACAACTTCGATGTTTAAACCATGATATTAGCCTTAAAATGTCATGGAGTTATGTATTTACTCATAACTATTAAATTTCTAGAACTTGAAAATTGTAATTATGGTTAATTATGATGTTTTATGAAAAAATTTCTTCCACGAATGAGGCTTACGCCTCAATACGCCTCGAGGCTTACGCCTCGAGGCAATACTGGGAAAACGCCTCGATACGCCTCACGCTTTTTAAAACCTTGCATATACTTTCCAAAAGCATATATCATACCTAGGTCTTGATCATATACTTTCCAAAAGTATATATCAAACCTACAAATTCGGTCAAGCTTCCAAAGCGAGATGACCATGCGCATGGAATTTGATTCTTCCCAATATCTCATGAGTGAGCTCATGTCTTCCGGTTCAGAAACTGAACCTGTATGATCCCTTTGAGAGATCGTATTACTCATATGCCCTTATATGCACACCAACGCGCCGGTGTATAGACCTTGATTAGGTCATCAACCTATTGGTCTGCCAAATGTACATACTCAAATATATAGTAACACATCTGTCTCCGATCAGAGGATGTGTGCCTTTATCGTGACAGCATACGATATAGGACTTTGGTTATCTCGATCTCGTTAAGTCAACTCTTTGACCTAACTCATCTGACACCTCCGAATCTCTATTCCTATGCAGAGGACCTGCATCAAGAGGTCGGTCAGATATCAGCCTAACCGAAATAGGATTGCCATCTCCTACTCAGGCTGGAGATCATCTCTTAATAATCATTTGACGGTGCTTGATGAGTCCTCAATCTAACTCATTAGATATTCATCTAAGCACCAGCCTCTATGATTCAATAATTGAATCAACAGCTGTATGATCATTAAGATGGCCATGGTACATAACCCTAATTGTACTAAGGGACCTATTATGCAAATTATTCATTCTTCATTTCAGATCAGGGAATGATATTCGCAATAACATTTATTGCATAATGGCTCACCGTGGGCTCGCATTTCCAGCAACCCTCTCCAAAGCCCTAGCCACCACCATCCTCCCCTCTCATTGGAGCACCACCATCTTGGTCAGTGTAGTCATCGGAGGGCCGCTGTCAACGTCGGAGAAGGAGCTCCAATCGAAGATCCGCGACCACCATCACGTAGGAAAGCTCAAGGTCACCGTGGTGCATGCCTCCGCACTGCGATCGAGCGACGAAAATACCATTCCGTGTGAGAGGAGATCCCGAGGGAACATCCTCGGAGGTAACGATAAATACACTCCTCTTGCTGTTGGTTTCACACGAATTTTGAGACTATATTGGTACCTTTTAGAGCCTTAGGTATCTTTATACCTTAAATCTTAAATTGTAACGATATTATACCCCCTCTTGCTATTGGTTTCATACGATTTTTGATCATATGTCTTGAACACTGTTAGAGCTATAGGTTTTCTTGTGGGATGCTCTCTACGTGATTCTTGATGTTGTTATAAGTGGTTTTTACTTGGCTAATATTGCCATCTCTTCTAACCACATATCATGCGATAAATCTCGCGACACAAAAGCAATTACAATTTCACTGTTCGGAAATAAGCATGTTGTTGATGTAGGTGATTCGGCCGTTTTCTTTTATTATTATTATTATATTGGTTAAAGACCATTGAATTTCATTAATATAAATTATCAGTAAGGATTTGAATGACGAAATGCTCAATTCAAGATTTTAAAATAAAGTCATTAGCATTTAAGTATTAATATATATATCTTAAATTAAGAATGAGTGTCGTTTCATTTTTACATGGTTTGCTTTCCACTGGAAAAAAAAAGAAACGTAAGTTTTAAATTATAGAATGTCGTTTCATAAAGGATGGGGATTATTTTAAAACTCAATGGGACAAATAAATTGCATCACTATATTATTGTAGGCCATTATACTTCATATGTTGATTCACTCATTCGTTCTTAGTTCATAAACGTTAGGAGATGAGCAGTACTGATGAGTTTTTTGAGAAAAAAAACAGATAAGATGAGATCTTGCAGTATAACAAAATGTCTTCTTACGTTTATAATTCCCTCCTCACGTTTCATGTGGTAGAAATCGGTTCCTTAGATTTTTTTAGGGCGAGGAACTTTCCTTTTAGTGATTCAGTATGGTTGTTTGTACCCATTATCTTACACAACAAATAAGTATTTCAATAAATATTTGTGTAATACCGAAAATCTGCAAGTATCTTACGAGTACGAAATTATCGTTAGGAAATTCTTGTTTAATAACGAAATTATCATGATATTATCGAATTGTTTCATATATACATATATATATACACACACGCACAAAGGTACTCGTCCTTTCAATTGCAGTACATTGGAGCAAGTAAATCAGATGATATAGATAATTAGAGTGGAGTCCATTTTTTTTCACTTTTTGGATGCCTTTCAAATTTCGTGTAGAGCAATACCGAGTAGATAGGATAGCGTGTGTATCGGTCGTTACAATTGGCAAAGTTGCGGTTAAGTCAAAATTTATATATACGATGGTTATTGATTTGATAAATTCAAAAGTTTCAAACAGGTCATCAGTATTATTTTATGTTGTGACAATTGTAACATGGATGTAATTTCACATTATTTGCCTCAAGGGATTGGGCATGCACCCTTGGGCCCCGGGTAGATACCATGAAGGTCGCGACCCCAACGGACGAGTTGGGTGACGCGTTGCACCTAGCAGCCCGGTAGCATCCGGAGTCGCTCGACGGAGTAGGCAGGTGGCGCGGTTGAAGATCTTGGTTTCGCACTTATACACAATATTAAGACTCAGAGTAGAATTAGATGTGGCCGCACCAAATTTTATTTCGAGTATTATTATTGTGAGAGGTGTTCCGGGATATGGTTTGAAGTTGGAGAATTGGGGGTTGAAATACTTGGAGGTTTATCCAAGATGACAAACAAGTTCCCACGCAGCGGAGTCCTGCAAGTCGCGTACTTGCATGTGCTAAAATAATACGAGAACGGATAAATAATTTATGATCGGATGCCAGATATTGTATATCATTGTGGACTCTAACCAACTTGTCAAAATATCAATGATCATTGTGGTAGAACTTAAACGATTATTTTTTGAAATCAATGTGATCGAATGTGACTTTAAATGACTTGACGTTCTTTCTGAACTGTTTCAATACATGCATATTCCATTAAATAAAATTGAGTATACATTCTTTTCTTACCCCTACTTTAGTCGTTATAATATTTGTCTCGTTACTGGGCAATTGCTCATAACGCTACCCTCGTGTGAACCCAACAGGTGTACCTGAGCAACAACCGCCACCGTAGCACTCTTTTGAGGAGATCAGACTTCTCTTCGTCATATTCGCATCAGGCAGGGTGCGTCCTGCTTAGAGTAATTTATTTACTTCCGCTTTATTTTATGTTATTCTGAGAGACTTTGTAGTGACATATGTGGAGAGTGTTTCTACAAAGTTGAGATTTTCTGATGTATCTCATATCATGGACATGGACTTTATGTGTATTGATCAGAATGGATGTTGCATTCTTATTTCCATTTCATATTATTCTCATGTTGTTATTTATATTTCAAATGTTAATCTAATGTGCATAAGATGGTTTGCTGAGTATCATAGATCATGGGCGTATTTGGACCGTAGGTCCGACGCTCCCGTCTCGTCGGTTTCGGTAGCCGGAGGGGCGGGGCGTCACAGATGGTATCAGAGCCCGATACTCCATTCCCTCTTTTGTATATTAGATTATAAGTGGGATTTGAATTATAAATACAATGATAAGCCTTTTGACCTTGTCATTGTTTTAAGGAGAATAATATAAGTCATACTCAATGTGTCCATTGTCTCTCTAAAAAAATCTGATATAATGATTCTCGCAGGGAATCATGCCGCCTCGTGTTGACCCTGATGTTGCACAACAGCTGGCCTTATTAGTTCAAGCCGTGCAGGGTATACAACAACGTCAGGAGGCATTGGAACAGAGGCTACTTCAGCAGGAAGATTCTTCTTATCAACCTTCCCGTGAGGAAGAGGGCAGTATTCATCCTTCGGTATCTTTGGACCCTGAAGGGTCGGAGGATTTAGAGGCATTGCAGAAACATCAGACGACTTATGCCGCCTACCAGAGGTCTAAGGTGCCCCAATTTTTCGGCACAGGCACACCAGATGAGGCTGAACTATGGATGGATCACGTATCTAAGGTCTTGCGGATGATCCATGCTCCTGAAGAGTCTTGGCTTACATTTGTGAAATTTTCACTAGCAGGTTATGCTGAACGTTGGTGGTATGCCACCAAGGAACATCTGGAGGATCCCATAACATGGGAAATATTTATTGACGAGTTCCGTAGCCAGTTCTACCCAGACCATTGGGTTGAGGATCAGAGGAGGTTGTTTGCTGAGCTGAAGCAGGGGTCAATGACGGCCCAAGAATACCTCATTCGCTACATTTAATTCTCCCGCTACTCGCCAGCGACTACTGCTTTTCCTGAGGAGAATTTACAGAAATTTATCCGAGGATTACGTGACGATGTGCAACACCAGCTATCTGCATTGGATTTCACTTCCATCAAGGAGGTAGCTGCTAAAGCTACCAAGATGGAGGCAACTCAGAGTCGACTTCAGGGGAGTCCACCACACTCCCAACCACCTCAGTCCGGAAGATCTGCTCGCCGAGATTTCCATAGAGCTTGTAGAGAGCGTTGTTTCCACCCAGTGGCTACTACTCCTACCGTTAGCAGATTTGCTCCTACACCTACTTTGGGGCAGGGTTTGGCGAGTCGTGGTACTACTTCCTTCCGCTCTTCGACACACTCGCAGAGTCGCAAGACAGGAGGTGCTAGCCTTGTCTCAGGAGGCTCCTTCTCTCAGCCAGGAAATTGTAGATGTTTCACTGCCAACAGTCGGGCCATTTCAAGGCCAAGTGTCCTTTACTTGCCAGCAGCTCAGATGGCCACCCACCAAGTATACGACCATCTTTCTCATCTGCACAGTCACACGGATCAGTTTCCCGCTGTGGGGGTCGAGGTTTTCAACGTCCTCCACCATGACCAACCTTCAGTGCTGCAGGTTCTAACGCCCCCCCCCCCACAGCCTCAGTGACAGTTGAACGCAATCACATAGGAGCGGGCCCACGCCTCAGGAGCTGTACTGCGAGGTATGATTTCAGTACATGGTATATCCTTACACGCCTTATTTGATTCGGGAGCTACGCACTCTTTTCTAGCACATCGCTTAGTATCCAAGTTAGATAAAGAACCAGTCAGCGTTCCATCTCCTTACTACATCAAGGGTACAGGGGGCCAATTATTCATAGTGCGACAAGCGATGGAGAAGGTAGCAGTGCAGATTGGCGGGCACCTAATGCCTGCATATCTTTTACTCATTCAGCTAGAAGATTTTGATGTCATCTTAGGTATAGATTGGCTCGAGCAACATCATACATGCCTTGATTGCTTCGAGAAGACGGTAGTATTCCGTATCCCAAACTAAGATGTCAAGGTATTCGGGATCTCATACATATTGATGTATGTGAATCGTCCATATCATAGTAAACACTATAGATATGTGATATCTATCAATAATTGTGTATGATATGAAATTTCTTCTCTTCACCTAAGAAACCTTTGAAATGTTCAAAGATTTCACAATTTTGGTTTAGAACCAAAGTTTGAAGGAAGATGAAATGAATTTGATCTAACCAAGGTAGCTTGTACCTATTAGATGAATTCAAGGAATACCTTAAAGAGATATGAATATCATTTCTATATCAACTCTCCTAATGAACCTTAACTCAATAGAGTTGTAGGAAGATACAATTGATCATGTGTGACATGATTTGATCAATGATTAATCTTAGCATAATTATCTCTGAGTTTCCAGGTATATATATGTGGTAGAGACTACATTATATATCCCCTTTTTAAGATTCCATGCTAGAAAGCTGGAATCTAGCACCAGAGAGTGCTACTTCATTAGGAAAATAAAGGATGGTATTGGATACCTACTTTATGACCTTGAGATTCTTAAAAGATCTCATCTTTGAGAATATGATTCTTATAGGATGACTCTCTTGAGAATCAATATGAAAATGAAGAAAAGGAACTCATTTAATCTTGAGAAGATAATGAGGCTCCTGAAATCGGAAAACTAAATAGACAATTAAAGATGAAACATTAATATCTCTTCGAATAAGTTTGAGGATGGATTCCATGTGTCAGTTGAGTCTGAAAATGATCGGACTTCATGTGATAAAGCTCCTGAGGATCATGACATGGAAAGATGGATGTTAGCAATAAAAGTCTAATGTAGACTTCAGATACAAGTGTTGTATATGGACCCTCGAGGATCCACCTATATGGGTCAGACCCATTAAGGTGTAAATGGATCTTCAAAAGAAAGAGGGAACCTGATGAGAAGGTAGAGACCTTCAAAGCACGGTTCGTAGTCATGAGCTACACACCTAAGAGAAGACATCGCTCGCGATGAGACTTGCTCTCAAGTGACCTTGCTTTAACCCATCAGAATATTGCTAACTGTAGCTACACAACTTGACTATGACTTCTTCATGATGTGAGTCAAGATTGCATTCCTCTATGAATACCTCTCTGAGGATATTCATATGAAGTAGCCCAAGGGCTTCAAAATTGAGGAAAGCAAGATGTGCTAGCTGAAGAACTCCATCTTTGGACTCCAATAAGTTTCTTGTAGTTGGAACATAAGATTTGATGAAATTATAAATGTTGTGATTTCAGATAAAATCTTAATGAACCATGTGAAGCTTAGTGGGAGTGCCATTGTGTTCATCGTGCTAAATGTAGATGTTATTCTAATCATTTAGAATGATATAAGAATAATAATAAGTGTTTTATAATTTAGTTGTTCCATACCTTGAGATACGATCTCAAGGATACCTCTTAGATCTTAATTCTGAAGTTGTTCGGAAGCAAAGAGTAAAGGGTATTGGGACTGTCACATTAATAGTACACCTTGGACCTATTCCATTTTTCTGGAAAATTCCAAGAAAAGCTTCCTTCCCTTAAGATGTGGTAGTGACCTGTCTAAAGGGATCGCACCTCAAAGAGTTGAGGAAGTGAATGCTAGAACTACTTGCACTTGTGCATCAGTTATGAGAAGCTGGGTATATGCTAGATGTGTACAAGAGCCAGATGTCTGCCATGCAGTGGGAGTAGTAAACTATTACTTATCCTACTCTGGAAATAAAACACTTAGTTGCAGTAATAACAATATCTTCAAAGATGATGAAACTTAGAGATAGTGATATCAAAGTCTTATCTTTAAAAGTTTAAGAGCTTGTAGATGGTGATTGATGAATACCCATTCATCACTCTTTATTCTTATATTTTAGCTACAAAAACCTTTGCAAATGCATGTAGATATGTGTAAATAGGAATAATTAACAAAAGCATGCATTGTGTAAAAACCTATAATTAGCATGTTTTTGTGCAAAAATAAAAGAATAAAGATTAAAAAGAAAAAGAGGGAAATATTTAGAATAAATATTGAGCAACCTAACCCAAGGGAGGGCTCAGCATGGGCCTGACCGCATAAAAGCCAAGTAGAGGGAGATAGGGGCTCATGTGTATATATTTATGTAAATAAAATAAAAATGTTTTCCTCACCCAAAAATATGCTTGTAAATACTTGTATATATTTATAAAAGATAAAAACAAAATAAAAAGTTAAAAATCAAAAAGATTAAAAAGACCCCTTCATCATGTACATATAACACATCTATGTATTTATTTGACCTTGTAAATAAATAAAGTTATTTTCCAAACTTTTTGTAAATATTCTATGCTATATATTGTAAATAAATAAAATAAAAAGAATCAAAGCAAAAATCAAATAAAAACAACAAAATTAAAAATACAAAAATACATTGTACATATACCTTGTATATAGTTGTACATAACTATTTATTTTACCTATGTATATAAATACTAAAAATAAAATAAAAACATCCTTTTATTCCTTATTTTATACTATAAATAAATAAAATATAAAATAGGAATAAAATTGTACAAAAATAATAATTAAAAATCAAAAATCAAAAAACCTACATATTGTATATATACCTATATATAGCTATATAATGTAAATACCTTATTTTTATTTCCAAAAATTAATTAAAAATCACCAAAAAATAGAAAAAAAATAAAATAAAAATATTTCATGTTTTGAGTTTTGGCTGAATCGGGCCCTAGCTACCACCATTTGTCACTCCAATCTCCTGCCACGTGGCCTGACCGCATTGGCTCCTGGGGATGTTGACCGCCCGGTCAACTGGCCCCCCCAGGACCACTTCTCACGGGTTCGAGAGTCGGACCCCACTTCTCGGATTTTTCCCCGCTCGACCCGATTGCCTATCACCCAAACCCCGGCTCCGTTTTACACCTCCCACATCCGACAACCTCGCCGGGCATCAACCTCGGATCCGCGCGCCACCATGACCCTACCCGAACCTTTCTTCCCGGACCCGCCAGCATACTTAAGCTCAGCTCCGCCACCCATTTCATGCATCTTTGGCCATTCGCGTCATTCTCCAGTGAGCTCCAGAGAGAGAGAGAGGTGACAGCTCGCGCCTCGACCTGTTGCAGCGAGGAGAGGAGGTGAAAACCATCGATCCGGCGATATATCCGCCGCAGCTCCGCCGCCTGAGCGAGCTCCGAGCCTCGGGCTAAGACGACCCTTGAGGCCACGACCGGGAGCTTCCCCAGCTCCAGCACAGTCTCCTCGACCACCCAGGTAGTCCCTTAGCTCCGCCTTTTCGTTCAATTTCCATTTTCCCCAAATCGCACCTCCGACGTCTTTCTTCGATTCACCCCGGTTCCGACCACCGTTCGATCATCGGACCCGACCCACATCTCCGCCTTCCTCCGCCGCACATTCTACACCCACTCACACAACCCAGCTCGCACAGGAGCTGGGAACCGGGCTCCACCGTCTCCCACCTTCGCCGGAGCCCGTCGCCCCGACGCACCCGCCATCTTCACACCGCCTAACGGGGTCGAGGCACTTTGCCCTCGACCCGCGAGTCTTCTGAGCCCCTTTGCATGTCATTCCGAGCCCATCTGAGGGCTTGGTCATCCAGGCTGGGAGTCCCAGCTCCGCCGACCGTGCCTGAGCTCCTCCGAGCTTGGGACGATCATCGGAGTACCGCAACAGATGCAGGAGCGCGCGAGCCTTCTTCTCCGATCATCGGCGCGCTCCGAGGAGGAGGCCAGCACCCGCACGAGCCCGGCGAAGTTCGCCGGGGACCAGTTCCTCCAGGACCCTCCAGCGTCGTCGGATCAACCCTCAGCTCCAGACGCCATCCAGTCCGTCCATTCCTAGCGCCCCCTTTGACGTCAGATCTGAGGCGATAGATCCGGACCGTTAGATCCACACGTGCCCTGGCCTGGACCGTTGGATCGAGCAGAGCAGCAGCAGCGTTGAGAGCCGCCCCCCTCCTGACCGTCCGATCTACACGTGGCGGCCATCCATCAGCTCTGCATTAATAAAGGGTAATTTACCCTTAGGCCCTTATCCTTATTTTATTTCGCATTAGTCCTGTAAATATTTAAAGACGTTGTTTAGGTTTAGGTTTATTTGCATAGAGGACCTCGAGCTTATTTTATTTGCACTTATACCCCTGCCTGTTGTGAGCCACGTGCTTCGTCACGTGTTGTTTTGGTGTATTTGCAATTAAAGCCCCTGTAGTTCTGGTTGTTCTGAAATGAATGAAATCTTTTTGATATTTGCATTTATGCCCCTGTGAATGAGTTATTTTCGCATGTGCGTTTATTTTTGGGTAAATTGCAACTAAGGCCCTCGGACTTTTGGTACGAGTTACCAATAGGTCCTCGGGACTTATTTTCTTTACAAATAGGTCCCTGAGTGCCCCAGGCACGCGCTTGGCGCGTGATTAACTGGGTTAATTGCACCGGGACCCCCAGAACTTTGGGTATTTGCATTCCAGTCCCTGTGCACAGTACCCTCTTGTCATTTTTGAATAAAATATCAAATCACCTCCAAATTCAACGAAAATTTGACACATGGCTCCTGCCATGGTGTAGGATTTTTGTGAATTTGTGAGGACATTTTTGATTTCGTTTGTTATTTTTAAAAATTCCAAAACCTTAGTTTTTGCTACTGTCTAGATTGAAAAATCATAAAAAAAATATAAAAACACCTCTAAAAATTCTATAAAAATTAGTTACTGTTTAGTTTGTGTTGTTTGATTTTCTAGCCAATTTTGGCTATTTTTCATTGCTTAAAAACCTTAAAAACTTTAAAACACTTAAAAACCAATAAAAATTCTAATAAATTAATTAAAAATCCAAAAACAATAAATCTGGTACTTAAATTTTCCTTATTTCATCTATTTTATAGGAAAATTACCTCCAGGCCTTTTTGAGTCCTTAGGTATTTTATCTAGGGACTTTAGGCTTGGTTGGACAGTACCCCTTGCTTTCAGCACTGTTTGATTTTTAGAAAATAAAATACACATCAGAAAAATCCCAAAAATTCACCAAAAACATAAAAAGGTATAAAACACAAAAAATATTTTTGTATGAATTTTTGCTTGACTTTTGATACCTTAAATAATTTGTTAAAGTGTGATTGTTTTTGTCTTTCTTATTTTCTTTACATATTAAAAATCCAAAAAAATATAAAAATAATTAAAAACCACTAAAAACATTTTCCTCTTTTATTTTATTCATTTTTACTACTTCGTAGGCCTTCGGCCAACCCGTGCTCCTTGAGTTCGACCCTGGGTGCTATACCAGGTTAAACATATAGCAAGACCGCTACCCGTGTTTGATTGATTTTATTTTCATTTAGTGGTTCATTTTTCTTGATATACACGGTCTGATCGCTTGGGTCGCAACGACCCTATTTCTGTACCTTATACCCGAGTGGTCAGGCCTGTTATCAGAATGGCGCCGTTGCCAGGGAGCACGGCTTAGTAGTTCTTCTTTTCTTTTCATTTTGATTTTCGCGGCTTTTCGCGGCTCTTCCAGAGCTCGCGGCTCTTCGCGGCTTTTGTTTATATTTTCTTTTTGTTTTATTTTGCCTTATTTTTCTTTTTCTTTTATTTTTGTTTTTGTTTCTTTTGTTTGTTTATTTTATTTTACATTTTTGCATATATACCCTGTTATTTTTATTTTCATTTCTTTTTCCTTTATTATTTGATTATTGGTTCTGGCCACTCTGTTTCTCTTGCGAGGGCCTGAGGACCGAGGCGGCTGATTTCGAGAAGCCGGCGTAACCGCGGGATTCGGAGGCGGCTCCTTTCTTCGTGGAGCCGCAGGAGAGAGTGAGAGAGAGTTGAGTGGGCGAGGTTTTTATTTCCAGTACTGTTGTAATAATACAGGACCATTCTCTGGACTTAGACTCTTCTACCGTAGCGGGTCTGTTTCGCCAAGCACCGGTGTGCTCGGGGGACCCTTAGGACCTTCGCGGCTTTTCGCGGCTTTTTCGCGGTTTTCTTTTCCTTTTCTTTCTGCCTTTTCCGGTGTTTACGCGGTTTTTGCTCGAGCCCTTAGACTTAGGAATTTCTGGTGACTGTGCCGTACTTAGTAGGATCCACACACCTAACTGCTTATCTGTTCCTATAGATCGTTAATTGGACCTACTTAAAAATCATTAATAAAAATAACCGATTCACTTACCTTCGTAGCCTACGTGCCACAGCCCGTCCTGTAAAGCGCTTACTCCTACCCCCGATTTGTCGGACAGAGGAGGGACGGGCCAAGACCGGACTCTTTGGCTTGGAGGTCGGTGACCGGTTAGACGGTTCATCGCTAGAATTGATCGTCTAGGACTCGACTTTCCTCGTTGCATCATATAGGTAGTTTTCTTTCTGTCTTTACTTTTATGCGCGGATCATCTTGCATGTAGAGAGCTGGAGACAGGTACGCATTTCTTACTCAGCATGCATCATTGATTTATCGCGCATCGGCTTTTTCGTCTTCTCCCCCCTGTTTTGGACTTAATAACCAGGAGAACCGAAAAATTCGTTAGGCCGTTTGTTTTCATTTGAAAAAGACTAAAAAGAAAAACCATAAAATTGGGACTGGCTAATATTATTGATCTTAAAATCCGCTCACCCTAAAAACTTTGTCTTGGGGAGAGCAACCCCCTCATTGTATGGTTTGGATGCGCGAGAGAGTGACCCGCACCCTAGGTAGAGCCCCCCGTTGCTAGTCCCGACTGATTACCGACTTTTCCGTGCGGGCCAGTCGGTTGGGTTAGCATCGGATATCCTAACAGGTCACGTAAGAGCTCTGATATTTTGTGTATTCACCAAATAAAATTGACAAGATAATTTGACCGAACTTTCACGGTCTTCAGCTCGTGTTGCGTTGGTGAACCGGGGGTTTGTTTTCTGATCATAATTTTTCCAGATCTCATCCGCACTACTCGCCAGATCAAGATGATGGGTAGACGGTCTCTTAGGCAGCCTCTGGCTGCACCGCTTTCGGGCACGTCTACCTCATCATCTAGGTTGGCTCGCGAGAGCTCAGACCCGCTCTTCGAGCCCGAGTACGATTCCACCCTGTTCCCCCTCGACCCCCTTTCTGTTCTACCTGAGAGACATGAGCCCGAGGAGAGACTGATTGATTTGACAGCACCTGAGTTGGGCTCGTTTGATTTTGCAGACGTCGCCATGGCCGGCAGTTCTGAGGATCGTTCCCGTACAGAGCACGTTGTGATGGATCAGGGAGCGATCAACTCCACCTTGATCGCCTCATTAGAGACAGTTCAGCAGCAGTTACGCAATCAGGGAGCATTCATGATTGAGATGAGGAGAGAGTTGGAGCGCCTCCGAGTAGAGCGAGATGAGCAGAGCGAGCCTGAGGACGGACCAGATGCAGAGGCACGAGCCGCAGCAGCAGCCGCAGCCGTCGCCGCAGCGGCAGCAGCCGCGCGAGGAGGACCACCTAGACCGATGCGGGAGTTGCACAACCCCGGATCTACACTGATGCACCATTGGGTGGTGGTACCTGCTATCGTGGGGGACTTCAAGTTCCCCCCGAACACCCTGCAGATGCTTCCTCGTTTTCACGGACTTGCCACTGAGGAGCCCCACCTTCACCTCCAGGAGTTCCTGATGATCTGCAGCACTGTCCACGATCGCCATGTGGACCAGGACACGATCCGGATGATAGCCTTCCCGTTTTCACTGGCAGATAGAGCAGCCACCTGGCTGAAGCATCTTGGGAGGTTTGTCTACACCTGGGAGCAGCTCCGCACCGAGTACTTGAACAAGTACTATCCACTCGGGCGGACGAATGCAGCGAGGGCCCTGATCAGCAACTTCTCCATGTTCCCCGACGAACAGTTTCACGAGGCTTGGGAGAGGTTCCGAGAGCTCCTAGACAGATGCCCGCACCACGACATCACGAAGTCGAACCTTGTGCAGAGCTTCTTCAGCGGGTTGACACCAGAGCTACAGGGCCTGGTGAATGCTTCTTGCGGCGGGTCCTACTTCGCCAAGGACCACGACCAGGTCTGGGCCATCTTCGAGGAGATGGCTGAGAACTATATGGTGATGTCTCAGACCAGGTTGTATACTCAGAGACCCCAGCCACAGCAGCCAGGACCCGTGCAGTACCAGCGGATAGCACGGGTAGATGCAGGTCCATCTAGTTCGTCCGCAGCCGCAGCAGCACAGGCAGAGTCAACAGCTGCGGACATGGGCATTATCAGCGAGAAGTTGGACCGCATGGAGCTGATTGAGAAGAAGCAGTGCCAGAGCATCACTCAGATGGAACAGATGGCACAGGTTCTGAGCGACATGAAGACACAGCTCATGTGTCTCCAGGAGGCACAGACGGCTCCTCAGCCCCGTCTTCAGTCGCGAGGCGACTCCGGCAGCAGCAGCAGCTCGTCCCAGCGCTCCAGCACCCCTGTGCAGCCTAGACAGGTTCACCTTGTACAGGCGGAGCCGTACCAGCAGCCGCAGCCCACCCACCAGTCCCCACCATCTCCAGAGATGCATATGGTGGTCTACCAGCCGGACCAGCCTCTGGCAGTACTCCCACCAGCCCCCTACGATGCCGAGCTGTTGATGGATGTCAACGATATTTTGTATGACCGCCCCCAGCCTGGGATCCGACGAGACCATCCCGGATTCAGGTGGGGGAGTGGTGGTGCCCAGCCCCAGCAGCAGCCGTCAGGACAGGGAGGGCAGTACTCCCAGCAGAGAGATCACCACCAGCCGCAGCAGCAGCCCCCAGCATACCAGCAGCACCAGTCATCCTTCGGTCCTCGTCCCTATCAGCAGCAGGGACAGTCGTGGAGACGTGAGCAGCAGGCTCACCCAGTTCAGCAGCAGCACCCTTCCTCATACCCCTCTTACCACCAACAGCAGTACCAGCAGCCTCACCCCCAGAGAGGCTACCCGTCAGGCTCCCACGAGAGCCCCGCTTTGGATGATATCGCCCGCCTCCTCACGGACCAGCAGGCCACATTCAGACGGGAGATGGACGAGTTCCGCCAGGAGATGCGGGACTTGGTGAGAGGGAAGGCCGCCATTCCAGCCCAGATCGAGCCGAATCCGAATAACCTCAAGAGGAAATCTGAGCAGGTATTACATACTGAGTCTGCCACTCCTAGTGACCCATTTGTTGATACATCTTCGTATCTATTTGATGCTGATTTTGTCACACTTAGGAGCGATAGGACCCCAGCAGGCGGCGGCGCCTCATCTGAGCTTCACCACGAGGATACTTCAGAGGCGCCACATGAGGAGGAGGAGAGCGGTACTGAGGCCGCTCCAGATGATGACGGTGGCACTGAGACCACCAAGGATGCTGATCCCACCGGCGGTACTGAGGCCGCCGCTTCACCAGTTCGAGGAGGTGGTACTGATGCCACCCTTTTAGCCGAGCCAGCCCGCGGTACTGATGCCGCGAGACGTCTACCAGCAGCAGCAGCAGAGCCAGCCCACGGTGGTACTGAGGCCACCAGTGTGTGTCGTGATAGAGATGTTGTCTTTCCTTCAGTTCATGTACCTCAGAATACTGTTGTGAATAAAGGAAAAGGTTTAGTTTCTTCTGGTCCCACTGTGGTGCATGATGTATGTGTGGATCCGGTCATCGAACCGTCTAGGCCTTTTCCTAGTCCTTCATCTGAGAAGGACCCAGTGATCCCCTTCCCTAGAGCCCTTCAGATGGGGAAGGGGAAGAAAAAAGAAAAAGATCCAAAAAAAGAGAGAGCTTGAGGAGTTCAGCCAGAGCATGATCGATCGATTCCACATCCAGCTGACCCTCCAGGAGGCTTTGCAGCACATCCCCCTTCTCCAGCGTTCTTTGAGAGACAGGACCACAGTCAGGAGGAGGAGGAGGAACCACACTTCAGAGATACATGTGCTGACGAGAGCCACGTGTTTTGCGATCCAGAACCGACTGCCAGCCAAGAGGCCAGATTCAGGGGCCCCGTATGTCAGATGCCAGATCAGTGAGCAGAGGTTCGACCGTACTCTTCTAGATAGCGGATCATCGATCAACCTTCTTCCAGCAGCCCTTCTCGACCGTTTCGGGTTGGGCACTCTTCGACAGAGCAGGACAGTCCTTCAGTTCGCTGATCGATCTGTCAAGAGGCCGAGGGGTTATTACGAGACGTTATCGTCACGATTCAGGGCCTGAAATTCCCAGTGGACTTCGTAGTGTTGGACATGGAGATCCCTGAGTCAGTGACCGATACCCCCATCATCCTTGGTCGTCCGTTCTTGGCCACAGCCAAGGCAGTGACTGATCATGATAGCGGGAAGGTGTACTTTCGCGTCGAGAGCGAGAGTATACAAATAGAGACGGTCGAGGACTACAGAGCTAGAGAGAGAGCCCGCTCAGATGCGAGTACAGATTCAGAGCAGCTGACAGACGCAGAGCCAGACATCCACCAGGACTGTGATTTTGTGATCACAGACGATGAGGCAGCTTGGGCAAATCCTGCAGCACAGACCATCCTCTCATATTCAGATACAGCTAATGCCGAGATAATAGCAGAGGAGAGTCTGGAGAGCACAGCCCTGGTTCAGGATACCATAGAGGCAGCAGAGCCGGTCCTTGATCGCGACACGATTTTCAGTGATGGTGGTGCTGAGGCCACCTTGATTTACGGTGGTACTGATGCCACCGCGGTTGATACAGATCCCTCGGATTCAGAGTCTGATTGGGCCGATTGCTATGATCAGATGCCAGACCTGAGTTCACCTGAGCCTGTAGATGAGGAGGAGGTAGATGCAGAGCCGAGCAGAGACAGTGCAGTTGAGCAGCCTTCTCCCGATCCAGTTTGCGAGAGTACGCTTTCACTTTCCCAGGCAGATTTAGCAGACTTAGCAGCTTTCACTCAGTTTCTTCCACAGCCAGATTTGCCAGCACCGAGCATTCCAGAGCTGAAGCCGCTCCCTACTTCGCTGAAGTATCGATTCCTTGCGGGCGAGCCAGAGATGTACCCAGTCATCATCTCCGCCGAGTTGACTGGAGATCAAGAATCCCGTTTGATGGGGGTTCTTGAAAAGAACCGCAAGGCGATCGGATGGAGCGTAGCAGATCTCCATGGGATTAGTCCATCAGTGTGCTCCCACCATATCTATCTCGAGGAGGGGGCGAAGCCGTCGCGTGAGTTCCAGCGGCGACTGAACCCCAACCTGAGAGAGGTCGTGATGAAGGAAATATTGAAATGGTGGAGTGCAGATTTTATTTATCCCATTTCCGACTCCAAGTCGGTCAGCCCCTTGCATGTGGTGCCTAAGAAGACGGGCATCACGACTGTGATCAGTGAGTCGGGAGAGGAGATTGCTACACGAGTACCCACCTCTTGGAGGGTTTGTGTTGACTACAGGAGACTCAACCAAGCCACCAAGAAGGACCATTTCCCCCTGCCTTTTATTGACCAGATCATTGAGAGACTGGCAGGGAAGAGCCATTATTGCTTCCTGGATGGGTACTCGGGCTACAACCAAGTGGCCATCGCTCCTGAGGATCAGGAGAAGACCACCTTTACCTGTCCCTTCGGCACATATGCTTTTCGACGCATGCCATTTGGGCTATGCAACGCCCCTGCGACTTTTCAGAGGTGCATGCTGTCGATCTTCTCGGACATGGTAGGGGAGTGTTTGGAGGTCTTCATGGATGATTTCTCGATCTACGGCGACGGATTCGATTCTTGTCTTGACTGCCTAGATCGAGTACTCCAGCGATGTATTGAGTATCATTTGGTGCTATCTTGGGAGAAGAGTCACTTCATGGTGACTCAAGGGACGATGCTTGGCCATATCATCTCCAACAGGGGCATGGAGGTTGATCCGGCCAAGGTTGATGTCATTAGGAAACTCGCACCGCCGTCCAATCTGAGGCAGCTACGGTCATTCCTGGGGAACGTTGGATTTTATAGGAGATTTATTCAGGATTTCAGCAGGATTGCCCGACCGTTGACTGATCTCTTGACGAAAGACACCGAGTTCCTTGTCGATGACAAGTGTCTTTCGTCGTTCGCGACTCTCCAGCAGTGTGTTATTGAGGCTCTTGTCCTCCAGCCGCCTGATTGGTCTCTCCCATTCGAGATCATGACGGATGCCTCCGATTTTGCCGTGGGGGCAGTGCTGGGACAGAGGAGGGATGGAGTTCCATTTGCCATACACTATGCTAGCCGCACATTGGATTCCGTCCAGCGGAATTATACGGTCACAGAGAAGGAGATGCTAGCCGTAGTGTTTGCCCTGGATAAGTTCAGATCGTATATCATTGGATCTAGAGTGACTTTGTTTACAGATCACACCACCATCAGGTACCTCATGGCAAAGAAGGATGCCAAGGCCAGACTGACTAGATGGATCCTTCTACTCCAGGAGTTCGACATTGAGATCAAGGATAAGCCTGGAGTCAAGAATGTGGTGGCGGATCATCTCTCCCGACTAGAGCAGCCTGAGGATTCTGAGCAGATTGACCCTATTAGAGATACCTTCCCAGATGAGGCTATCCTTGCTATCGCCTCACTCCCATGGTACGTCGATATTGTGAACTTTCTCGTTGCTGGGAAAGTCCCACAAGATTGGCCCAGGCAGAGGCTTGAGACCTTCCTCGCGAAGGCCAAGTCCTACCATTGGGAGGATCCCATCCTTTACCACGAAGGAGGGGATAGCGTCTGGCGTCGGTGTATTCCTCAGGAGGAACACCATAGCGTCCTCACTTACTGCCACAAGCTTGAGGCAGGAGGACATCATTCTGGGAGGAGAACGGCACAGAAAGTGCTCCAATCCGGCTTGTGGTGGCCTACCCTCTTCAAGGACTCAGATGAGTTCGTGAAGAGGTGTACTGACTGTCAGAGGATGGGCACTTGTGGACAGCGTGATATGATGCCGATGCAGCCCATTCACTTCTGTGAGGTTTTTGACGCATGGGGCATCGATTTTATGGGTCCATTCCCTAAGAGTCAGGGATTTGAGTACATTCTGTTGGTCGTTGATTATGTGAGTCGTTGGGTGGAGGCTATCCCCGCCCGAGCCGCTGATGCAAGGACAGTTTGCAGATTTTTGAGGAAGCACATCATCACGCGGTTCGGGGTTCCACGAGTTCTGATTTCTGATGGGGGATCTCACTTCATCAACGACCAGGTGAAGGCACTTGCTAGCGAGTTCGGCATAGACCATCGTGTTGCTACACCTTACCATCCACAGACGAATGGTCTAGCCGAAGTGTCAAACAGGGAGATCAAGACTATTCTGCAGAAAGTCGTCCGCCCTGACCGAAAGGATTGGTCACAGCTTTTGGACTCGGTTTTGTGGGCATATAGGACGTCTTTCAAGACACCTTTGGGCACATCTCCCTTTTGCCTCGTGTATGGCAAGCCATGCCATTTACCTGTTGAGCTGAGGCACAAGTCACTTTGGGCAGTCACAGATATTTTGATGGATCCAGATGGTATGGGAGACCAGAGAAGGGCAGAGCTAGCTGCCCTGGAGGAGCTTAGAGATGCAGCTTTCTCAAGCAGCCTACATTATAAGGAGAAAGTCAAGGAGTGGCATGATTCTCATATCAGCCACAAGCATTTTGAGATTGGACAGAGAGTATGGCTGTTTGATGCGAGGCTACGCCTATTTCCAGGGAAGCTACAGAGCAAATGGAAAGGACCTTATCTGGTTAGAAAGGTACACGACAACGGTAGCATCGACATATCTGAGTTGTCTTCTGAGAGTACCTTTCGAGTGAACGGCCAGCGGCTCAAGCCATTTCTAGATCATGAGCCGCGGGTCGTTGATCTTGCCCCTATTCATTTTGCGTGAGGTGTGGTCTTTGACTCACATCTAATGCATCTCACGCCTGAGTTTCACTGATCTTCCGCTGTATATAGATCCAGATGTCCATATCACTACATTCTTTAGTCCCACATCCCTTCCTTCATCTTGTGATTATGCTATACTTAGGGTGCACTTTACCCTAAGTATAGGGGGGATGTGAGACCTTTCGGGTATTTCTTTTGTTTCTGTTTACCCCTGTTTTTGCTGCCTATACTTAGGGATATTTCACCCTAAGTATAGGGGGGGTAGACCCTGTACATTCTGCACTCAGGATTTCCCTTAGTATACAGCCTGCTATACTTAGGATTATTTGATCCTAAGTATAGGGGGGAGACCTGAGTCCCTCTTGACTTTTCATTTCCCTTTTGTATAGCCTTTCTTTTCACTTCCCTATACCTAGCACGAGTTATGTCTTCTTCATCGCTCTTGACTCTGAGGACATCGTTCAAGCTAAGTATAGGGGGGTGTGTATATATTTCATATATACTTTAGCCATAACTCGTACTTTGTGTGAGTGTGTTAATAAATAAAAATGGCTAAAAACCACAAAAATTAAAAATTTTCATGTACATAATCTTCTTTTATTTGCACATACATAGCTAGTGTACAAATTATTTTTGTAAAAATGATTTCAAAAATCTTTTGTGTAAAGCTTGTGTAAATATTTTTGTATCAAAATTATGTATATAGTACGAAATTTTTCCAAAATGTTTTGAAAATCAAAAGTTTGCAAAAATCTTGTGTAAATGTGTGTAAATATCTTTTTGCAAAACTTGCACTTCATGCATCATCCATTCATGATTTCAAAACATTTTTCAAAAAATTTGCATGATTGTAAAATTTGTGTAAATAAGCATCTTTTTGTACATATGTATATAGTTTTTCTGGATGATAGTTGACATTTAAACTAGCCTGGAATCAAATTGAGAAATGGAGCTTGATTAAGATCTTAATCCACCTAATTTCTAAGAGGAACCTTATAGGGCTTAGGTTTAAGGCTTTTCAGGTCCATGGTGACTTAATTCTTTGAGTCCACTAGGCTATGATCACATGTCATCTCAATGAGCCTAAGTAGAGCACTTAACAACAACACATGACTCATATAGATTATGGCTTTACTTGGACACCAGCACTATGCACCGAGCTCTCTACGGATGAGGTGGTGAGGAGGCAGTCTTCCTTGGCTTGGGGTAGCATATGAGGGTAGTACTTCTAGGCGGAACCTCTCTTCTTCTTATAGTGAAGGAAGTGCGTCTCAACTTGGTCTGGTTGCCATGAGGTCTAACGACGGGAGTTGTGGGTTGCAATAAAGCTTCAAAAGAGGGATAGTCTACTGGCTCAAGAGGAAAAACTCCTTGTATATATGCTGCACATGTATATGTTGTATAGATGCACTGAAAAAAAAATGTGTGCAAAAAGAAAAGAACTCCAAAAAAGTGGTGGGTCTGATAGAAAATGATAATCCCACCGGAGTATGTATAAAGTGCAATAAGCAAAGCTTGGTTTCATGATCCACCTGTTGTAGCTTGCAGCAGGGAGACTTGGCTACACTGGTCAAGCTCCCAAGGGTACTTGGCTACACTGGCCTTGACCCATTCTCTTCTTCCCCCTCTTCTTGAGCCAGTTGAACTTGAACTTAGAAGGGAATACCCCGCTCCTCGAGGAAAGAGTGGCCAGATTGAGGTCATAGAGTTACCTTGTTGGGGAGGGTTGTCAAGTTGCCATTTCTGAGGTAGAGAGCTTAGACTTCACATTCACAGGACAAGAAAAGATTCATGGTCTTCAGGGTTTGTGATTGATGACTTGTTCTGATCTGGAGCATTGAGGAGTCTTGGTTATAGATTGGTGGAACTTAGAGGCTGTTAGGTTTTAAGCTTAAGTCTAAATAAGGTTCCGACACATTAACAATCCAAAGATCTGATCGAGCTCCATGCCCCAATTTAATGAAGGCAAGTTTAATAATCAACCTTGATCCATGTACATCCTCTTTTTCTTTTTCTTTCTTTCTTTCTTTTTCACTTCTTTTTCTAATAAGTGTTTGCTAAGGGACTAGCAAAGTTAAGTATAGGGGGGTGATGAATACCCATTCATCACTCTTTATTCTTATATTTTAGCTACAAAAACCTTTGCAAATGCATGTAGATATGTGTAAATAGGAATAATTAACAAAAGCATGCATTGTGTAAAAACCTATAATTAGCATGTTTTTGTACAAAAATAAAAGAATAAAGATTAAAAAGAAAAGGAGGGAAATATTTAGAATAAATATTGAGCAACCTAACCCAAGGGAGGGCTCAGCATGGGCCTGACCGCATAAAAGCCAAGTAGAGGGAGATAAGGGCTCATGTGTATATATTTATGTAAATAAAATAAAAATGTTTTCCTCACCCAAAAATATGCTTGTAAATACTTGTATATATTTATAAAAGATAAAAACAAAATAAAAAGTTAAAAATCAAAAAGATTAAAAAGACCCCTTCATCATGTACATATAACACATCTATGTATTTATTTGACCTTGTAAATAAATAAAGTTATTTTCCAAACTTTTTGTAAATATTCTATGCTATATATTATAAATAAATAAAATAAAAAGAATCAAAGCAAAAATCAAATAAAAACAACAAAATTAAAAATACAAAAATACATTGTACATATACCTTGTATATAGTTGTACATAACTATTTATTTTACCTATGTATATAAATACTAAAAATAAAATAAAAACATCCTTTTATTCCTTATTTTATACTATAAATAAATAAAATATAAAATAGGAATAAAATTGTACAAAAATAATAATTAAAATCAAAAATCAAAAAACCTACATATTGTATATATACCTATATATAGCTATATAATGTAAATACCTTATTTTTATTTCCAAAAATTAATTAAAAATCACCAAAAAAATAGAAAAAAATAAAATAAAAATATTTCATGTTTTGAGTTTTGGCTGAATCGGGCCCTAGCTACCTCCATTTGTCACTCCAACATCCTGCCACGTGGCCTGACCGCATTGGCTCCTGGGGATGTTGACCGCCCGGTCAACTGGCCCCCCCAGGACCACTTCTCACGGGTTCGAGCGTCGGACCCCACTTCTCGGATTTTTCCCCGCTCGACCCGATTGCCTATCACCCAAACCCCGGCTCCGTTTTACACCTCCCACATCCGACAACCTCGCCGGGCATCAACCTCGGGATCCGCGCGCCACCGTGACCCTACCCGAACCTTTCTTCCCGGACCCGCCAGCATACTTAAGCTCAGCTCCGCCACCCATTTCATGCATCTTTGGCCATTCGCGTCATTCTCCAGTGAACTCCAGAGAGAGAGAGAGGTGACAGCTCGCGCCTCGACCTGTTGCAGCGAGGAGAGGAGGTGAAAACCATCGATCCGGCGATACATCCGCCGCATCTCCGCCGCCTGAGCGAGCTCCGAGCCTCGGGCTGAGACGACCCTTGAGGCCACGACCGGGAGCTTCCCCAGCTCCAGCACAGTCTCCTCGACCACCCAGGTAGTTGTCACAGGGTCAAAATCCCGCTACTGATTTCGACCGATCCTGTGCGGCGTTAGCTAACCCGTAGCTAACCAGCCTTCCCGAGTAGAACGGTCACAGACGCGCTCCAACTCTTCTCGATACTCCTGCTTGCTAGCGCACCGACGCTTCCAACACAAACACGAGCACGAACTCCGGATCGCTCAAGAACACGATCACACAAGCACGGGCACAAAGCTCTTCTCTTATTAGAAGGGGAACTCTCTCTCTCTGGAGTGGGGTCTACAAATGAGCCACCACCTCTCCTTTTATACAAGACTCAAGGCAACCCAAGGGACACTCATTATTACATCTACAATAATGATACATAAAGACACAAGAGACCCTTCGAGTTCTTTGGCAACCCTTCGCGTTCCTCAGCAACTCTTCGTCTGCTCGTCTCTTCGACTCCCTTGTTGTCCTTTCGTCTTCCCGCACGGTCGACGCCCAGTCAACCGTCCAGTCACCAGCACGCATGCGCTCCAACGCCCTGCTGATGCAGCTTTGCCTTAATCCACCAAGTGCCACCAAACACTTGGTCTTGTGCCATAAGGGAACCCGCGGCCTCCAGACCCTCGTGCGGTAAACCCTTCCTTAGCGTTCTGCATGCTAAGGGGAAGTTCTCCAGAACTTCGCTATCGTGGCCTCCAGACCACTCTCGTACGCGTACTACCGAGCATGCTCGACTATGCTTGTACTCAGCACCTGCAACGCTCCATGCCTCCTTGGACAGCCACGCATCAATACCGATACCGTGCGCCTTCATGCGTACGCCTATGTGATCGTACCGCATTGCTCCTCGATGCGTACTGCTTCACTACGTACCGCCCGTCTGCGCTCGCGTACGTACCGCTGCGTGCATCCACCGTCATGTCTTGCACTGCTGTCTGTACTCGTTGCTCGCACTGCTATTAGCACCGCGACACTCTGCTACCGAGCCAGTGTCCTGTGACGCTTCTCCATCACGTACGGTAGAGCCTCCAGACTCTCATGGATAACCTCCCAGATATCCATGCATTTCGGACTCCTCCTGAAGTCCTAGCTCCATCGATCATTCTCGAGCATCCGCTACCGTGTCTGCACGATCATTCTCGATCACGGAATTTGGGGGTGTGACAGTAGTCCCTTAGCTCCGCCTTTTCGTTCAATTTCCATTTTCCCCCAAATCGCACCTCCGACGTCTTTCTTCGATTCGCCCCGGTTCCGACCACCGTTCGATCATCGGACCCGACCCACATCTCCGCCTTCCTCCGCCGCACATTCTACACCCACTCACACAACCCAGCTCGCACAGGAGCTGGGAACCGGGCTCCACCGTCTCCCACCTTCGCCGGAGCCCGTCGCCCCGATGCACCCGCCACCTTCACACCGCCTAATGGGGTCGAGGCACTTTGCCCTCGACCCGCGAGTCTTCTGAGCCCCTTTGCATGTCATTCCGAGCCCATCTGAGGGCTTGGTCATCCAGGCTGGGAGACCCAGCTCCGCCGACCGTGCCTGAGCTCCTCCGAGCTTGGGACGATCATCGGAGTACCGCAACAGATGCAGGAGCGCGCGAGCCTTCTTCTCCGATCATCGGCGCGCTCCGAGGAGGAGGCCAGCACCCGCACGAGCCCGGCGAAGTTCGCCGGGGACCAGTTCCTCCAGGACCCTCCAGCGTCGTCGGATCAACCCTCAGCTCCAGACGCCATCCAGTCCGTCCATTCCTAGCGCCCCCTTTGACGTCAGATCTGAGGCGATAGATCCGGACCGTTAGATCCACACGTGTCCTGGCCTGGACCGTTGGATCGAGCAGAGCAGCAGCAGCGTTGAGAGCCGCCCCCCTCCTGACCGTCCGATCTACACGTGGCGGCCATCCATCAGCTCCGCATTAATAAAGGGTAATTTACCCTTAGGCCCTTATCCTTATTTTATTTCGCATTAGTCCTGTAAATATTTAAAGACGTTGTTTAGGTTTAGGTTTATTTGCATAGAGGACCTCGAGCTTATTTTATTTGCACTTATACCCCTGCCTGTTGTGAGCCACGTGCTTCGTTACGTGTTGTTTTGGTGTATTTGCAATTAAAGCCCCTGTAGTTCTGGTTGTTCTGAAATGAATGAAATCTTTTTGATATTTGCATTTATGCCCCTGTGAATGAGTTATTTTCGCATGTGCGTTTATTTTTGGGTAAATTGCAACTAAGGCCCTCGGACTTTTGGTACGAGTTACCAATAGGTCCTCGGGACTTATTTTCTTTACAAATAGGTCCCTGAGTGCCTCAGGCACGCGCTTGGCGCGTGATTGGCTGGGTTAATTGCACCGGGACCCCCAGAACTTTGGGTATTTGCATTCCAGTCCCTGTGCACAGTACCCTCTTGTCATTTTTGAATAAAATATCAAATCACCTCCAAATTCAACGAAAATTTGACACATGGCTCCTGCCATGGTGTAGGATTTTTGTGAATTTTTTAGGACATTTTTGATTTCGTTTGTTATTTTTAAAAATTCAAAAACCTTAGTTTTTGCTACTGTCTAGATTGACAAATCATTAAAAATATAAAAACACATCTAAAAATTCTATAAAAATTAGTTACTGTTTAGTTTGTGTTGTTTGATTTTCTAGCCAATTTTGGCTATTTTTCATTGCTTAAAAACCTTAAAAACTTTAAAACACTTAAAAACCAATAAAAATTCTAATAAATTAATTAAAAACCCAAAAACAATAAATCTGGTACCTAAATTTTCCTTATTTCATCTATTTTATAGGAAAATTACCTCCAGGCCTTTTTAAGTCCTTAGGTATTTTATCTAGGGACTTTAGGCTTGGCTGGACAGTACCCCTTGCTTTTAGCACTGTTTGATTTTTAGATTATAAAATACACATCAAAAAAATCCCAAAAATTCACCAAAAACATAAAAAAGTATAAAACACACAAAAATATTTTTGTTTGAATTTTTGCTTGATTTTTTATACCTTAAATAATTTGTTGAAGTGTGATTGTTTTTGTCTTTCTTATTTTCTTTACATATTAAAAATCCAAAAAATATAAAAATAATTAAAAACCACTAAAAACATTTTTCTCTTTTATTTTATTCATTTTTACTACTTCGTAGGCCTTCGGCCAACCCGTGCTCCTTGAGTTCGACCCTGGGTGCTATACCAGGTTAAACATATAGCAGGACCACTACCCGTGTTTGATTGATTTTATTTTCATTTAGTGGTTCATTTTTCTTGATATACACGGTCTGATCGCTTGGGTCGCAACGACCCTATTTCTGTACCTTATACCCGAGTGGTCAGGCCTGTTATCAGTGATCTATAAGGGTCTTAACTGTAGATACCTTAGGAGATAGAGATCTCCAGGAATGAAGGTATTCTAATAAGGATTATGGGAATACTGGTTATGATAATTAATAAGATGTAGTGTCAAGGACATTATAACCAACAAAATTGAGTATCGGTTGCATGAGATGCAACATTCGCATTGGATGCGAGCACTGTTACTAGGAGATATGCAAGTGTCGTAAAAGGACTTGGGATAGTCTCTTGGGAACAGAGTGAATGATCAGCTTACCTAGCTATTTTCTAAATAGCCTATGATTGTCACATGAGTGTGGGTTTAAATCATTAGCCCATTAATGGCTCTTTGGGCTAGTGGGAGATTGTTGGAAATGCGAGCCCACGGTGAGCCATTATGCAATAAATGTTATTGCGAATATCATTCCCTGATATGAAATGAAGAATGAATAATTTGCATAATAGGTCCCTTAGTACAATTAGGGTTATGTACCATGGCCATCTTAATGATCATACAGCTGTTGATTCAATTATTGAATCATAGAAGCTGGTGCTTAGATGAATATCTAATGAGTTAGATTGAGGACTCATCAAGCACCGTCAAATGATTATTAAGAGATGATCTCCAGCCTGAGTAGGAGATGGCAATCCTATTTCGGTTAGGCTGATATCTGACCGACCTCTTGATGCAGGTCCTCTGCATAGGAATAGAGATTCGGAGGTGTCAGATGAGTTAGGTCAAAGAGTTGACTTAACGAGATCGAGATAACCAAAGTCCTATATCGTATGCTGTCACGATAAAGGCACACATCCTCTGATCGGAGACAGATGTGTTACTATATGTTTGAGTATGTACATTTGGCAGACCAATAGGTTGATGACCTAATCAAGGTCTATACACCGGCGTGTTAGTGTGCATATAAGGGCATATGAGTAATACGATCTCTCAAAGGGATCATACAGGTTCAGTTTCTAAACTGGAAGACATGAGCTCACTCATGAGATATTGGGAAGAATCAAGTTCCATGCGCATGGTCGTCTCGCTTTGGAAGCTTGACTGAATTTGTAGGTTTGATATATACTTTTGGAAAGTATATGATCAAGACCTAGGTATGATATATGCTTTTGGAAAGTATATGATCAATACCGACTCCCAATGATCGAATGAGAAACTTACTGTTAAAACCACGAAGTAGACAGTGTAAAGTTGATCTAATACTTCGGGTTTAATCTGAGTCTTCCAATATGCAGGATGTACAGGTATTGGGAATACCTGAGGGTGATGTGATCATAAACGATTGTATAACCATGACGCTTCCATTCCTAGGGAGTGATGAAATGGGTCTGGATTTTAGTGACTCCTCTCAGTAGAGAAGTAATCTTATCTTGGTCCAATTATTGGACATTGATCTGAATATGATTCAGATGCAATGAGAAGATTAGATTTGCGGTCTTGATTTAATCAAGCATCTATGGGAGGCCCGCGATCTGGATTTGAGATGTGATCTTAATATCCAAGTCAGTATACGTGGAACAATACAATCGCCCTGTCCTTATCTCCAAGTATTCGCGGAGAAAGCGCATTATCCTTGAAAGAGTTCATGGATAATTCTATTATTGATATATGTATCCGAGCATTGAGAAAATGGATAATTAAATGTGATTTAATTATCATGAATAATATGAATTTGATTCATATTATAAGGAGAGTTATCTTAGATAATTAAATGTGATTTGATTATCAAAGATGTAAATAATGTGAATGTGATTCATATTATTTGAGCACATGAGAATAAGTTATCCAATATAATTACATGTGATTTAATTATTATGGATAAGAATAATGTGGATAGTAATATCTAATTATTCATAATATATTATAAATGTGATTTATAATGAATTAGAGAGAGCTAATTATAATTTATATGTGTTGATTAATTATTATGTGTATTGGATACACATTGTGTAATTAATTGACAATGTAAATTATATGTTGTTTTGGGTTGTGAATATGGTTCACAATTTTTCAATGGCAAGATTGCAATATTCTCAAATATAATTGTGAATTATTTTTGAAGAATAAAACCCAACAAAAGTTGTTGGAAATAAATAAAGAGATTTCCATGGAGATATGCAATCTCATGACATGTCATGAGATTGCTCTCCTCATGGAAAGCTTGGACGACACCCAATTCCAAATAGGAATGGGTGGCCGTCCATATGGAATATACATGGAGATGTAATCTCCATGTATATTCTCTCATTATTTATTTGGTGTAATTTTGGATTAATTTGTATTTGATTTTTTCAAATATGTTTTGATCTAAATTTGTTGGTTTTACCAACAACAATCTTAGCCATTGGATTGACATAAATCAATCTCATCCATTGATTTTATATGTCACATGGATTGAGATCAATGGATCCCAAAACCCTATAAATAGATAGGCATACCATGCTCTCTATTTTAGACACAATGCTTGAGAAGCATCTCTCTCTTTTCTCTCTACTCGACAGCCCTCTCTCCCTCTCATGTGGCCGTCCACCATGGATGACCTAAGAGAGGTTCTCCATCGCCGCAGCATCGTCATTATGTTGCCCGTTCTTCTGCTCGTGGATCTCCGTCTCCTTCGGTGTGCCTCGCTCGTGAAGAAGACGTCGGATCTCGTGTGTCGAGATCAGGAGATCCATCGCTTGGATCATCAACATGGATTGCGAGAAGCACGCGGTTCATCCCCGCGCTCGCAAGCGTCTCCTCCGTCGGATCGGACTTGAGACAGGAGGTCTCTTCGTTTAGAGACTCGATCGCAACCACGCTTCAAGAGGTAATCCTATTAGTTGTTTGTGGTTTAGACGAAACGATCCGAGAAGTGTTCTTGGATCATGTGGTTTCGTCGTAAGAAATTTTTTTAAATTCAGTTGCATCGAGCAAGTAGTGCGACTAGTCGCTCTTCGTCGTATTCGATACGACGCTCACGCTTCCGTGATGCGCTTGAGGATCTAACCATATCCTTCAAGTGGTATCAGAGCCTTAGGTCGACTCTTTCGAATATGATTCGCAAACCGAGGATGACTTGGGTTCGTTAAGGTCGCGAAAGTTTTCATCGCATTTGATTTCGCAGATCGGTTTAGTAAATAAATTCGACACTGTTTAAATTATTTAAACATGAATTTAATACTTGGATTTAATTCCCCATTAAATAAGGAAACCATAGGATCTGAGTTTGCGTAAATCGGATTTGTTTTGCTCTAGATATGGTTGTTTTAATGAACATGTATTCACTGTTACGGGAACTGCGAATCTTAACGTAATTAAGGAGTTAATTACTATTTAGAGACGCCTCTAAATACGTGAAAATCACATAGTTTCTGTTGTAAATCAAGTTAGCAAACTATGAAAACTTACTTTGCTTAATTTGGATTTAAATTTATTTAGATATGCTAATTTTAGTAAGTAGGGGTCACTGCTGAAATTACTTTCCTAATCAAGAACCATGTGATTGTCAATTAGTGAAATTAATTGTTAATTTCATGAAATAATTATGGAAAATATTTGAGAAATATTGGAATATGATTATTTTCTTAATTGACTTGACCTCAACCAATTAATTGATTAGATTTGATCTAGATCATAATTGGAAACACAATCATCAAACTCCTTGCTTGAATAGAACTGAGAATTTATCTAGCAAATTTCCTTATAATCAAAATTGTTTTGATTACTATATGGTATAATTTCGGTTGAAGAACCAATGATCATCTCAAGTACAAATTAATCAATTTGGCATTATCCTTTCCCGAGGCGGATATGGTGTCTAGTCGGGGATCGCTGGGGTAGCGGGTTGCAACGTATGCGGTCCGTCCCACTCCCGTCGGTACTGGCCATGACAGCGGGTAGGGTCGGGATAATGTCCGAGGGATTAAGTTGTATTTTTCTAATTATTAAAATATAAATTAATACGTACTTTGAGAATAATACCATATATATTCAAGCATAATAATCAAATTTGATTGATTGAATTGGATTGATAATTAATTTAACATGATTGAATTGATTATGTCCAATTATACTCTAATATGATTAGAGTTGACAATTCCCTTGGAAGAATTAATTATGTGAATGTGATTCATGATAATTAACTAGAATTTGAATATGATATGGAGGATCACATAAGTGACATCCATGGTCTCCCGTCAAGGCGAAGAGTTTCGTCGCCAGATATTATATGTAGGAGATGCATGTCCGAAGTGACAGCTCCTGCATATGATCCATTTGGATCGGGCTCGTCGCTTCTCGAAAGAGTAAGGACGTATGCGTAGTGACCCCAATATCGGGTCCTCATATTATTGGGGCGATATTGGATTGCGCATAGCGAGTTGTATTCTTGTTGACGGTTGGTTCAATTAATGACGGGTCAACATCACCTTAGGGGTGGTGGGTCCGGGTATTAAAGACAGAATTGGGAGATGCAAGTTGGACTTGCAAGGCGGAATGTGTTCCCGCTTCTTTTTATCCGAGTTGTAGGTTCTCATATTATTGGGATGCAACAAAGATAAGGAAGGAGATCCCAGATCTTTCTTGAGATATAATGGTAAGTATATCTCTTACATTGAAAGTGGTTAAGGGGATGAACTTTCATTGTTGACATGGCAAGACAACTTTGATATAAAAATTCCTAAATCAAAGTAAAACATGTATATATATAAATATATATATATATCCTTATGCAAATTTCTTATTTCAGATAATCCTTCATTAAACCCACTCAATGTTATACTCAATAATAACCAGTAAAATATCATGGATTGGACTCATGATCCAGATATTGTACTTGCAGTTGGACACATAATGTATGTGGTTGCGATGTGCAAGTTTCCTCATACTAATGTGGAATGACAATTAAATAGATAATAGGACTACAACCCTAGGGTTTGTATGTCTCTATAGTCTTTATATCTCATCGAATGTACTTTGGAAGTGACATGTCGATGATGATTGCAATTGTCAAATAATCCTTATAAAAATCAATGAAGATATTCTGGCATACATATGTGCTCTTTTCACATTTAATCATGAATGACATGGTTCTCTGCATCATGTAGAATGGTAGCTCCATAAGAGATGATGTATTCAAAATGTTTGAATACCTACCTGAACCAATGTTTTAAGAGTTTAGATGGATGTAAATGATGAGTGTCATCATTCTACCATTTATACTCTAGTCATTCATGAAGCTTCATAATATTCATAGTGTATGAATTTAATGAAGCATGTATAAATGTTGAAATACTCTTATATTGAAATTTTTGATTTTAACATAAGAGATCCTTGGTCTTGAGTAGTGGTTGCTTAGAGATAGAGGGAGCGCAGTGGAAGCATGGGTTGGACCCAAGTAAGAGTTATAGTCAAAGAGTTGACTGTGCTTCTGTGACTTCCATATGACATCCAAAGAGTTGGATGAATGCCTATACTGCAATAAATTGATGTGTTGATAGTATGACTATCAAATCTATCTAGAATCCTTAGAGAAGGAATCAGATAGTACATCAGAAAAATCTACAAATAATCATTGAAATTGACTTACTTATTTGATAAGATAAAGTCTAGTAATTGTATCTCAATCTTCTAATGACACTTGCAATTGGGGTTGGTTGCCGTGGAGTTTGGAGGAAGTAACCTTTGGAGCAGTTCTTCTCCAGCATTCTTCCCTACAGTTTGGCAACGGATTTACCATTGGGTGATATTTCTCCTCTCTATTATTATCCATTGTTCGGTGATTTGTAGCATTGTATTAAGGGTCGGCCTTTTGTAAGCTCTCTCGGGAAATTACTTCGATTATAGTGCTTGGTTTTGGATTATGATCAACTCCGTGGTGTTTTTCCCTTACATTGAGGGTTTTCCACGTTAAAAATTCTCCGTGCATCTGTGGTTGAGATACTTTCTTGTAGTTGATATATCGTGCAGGATCCGCCTATCGATTTAGGTTATTTTTTCGTAATTCAATTTATAAGGAGAATCTGTTCCAAACAAATGGTATCAGAGCAAGGTTCAATGGTGGATTACAAGATAGAATTTTATTCGAGCATCATGATTAGTCTTAATGGGACTAATTACAATTTGTGAAAGAACAAGATGAATGGTCTTTTATATGTGAAGGCTATGCACCTTCCAGTGTTCTCCACGCAGAAGCCTGAAGCCAAAACAGATGAGGAATGGGAGTTTGAACATGAGCAATTTTGTGGCTTCATAAGACAGTTTGTTGATGAGAATGTCTACAATCATATCCACGATGAAAGTCACGCTAGAAGCTTGTGGTTGAAGTTGGAAAATCTTTACGCCTCCAAGACTGGAAGTAACAAACTGTTTCTTCTCAAGAGACTAGTGAACTTGAGGTTCAAGGAAGGCAACTCTGTACTAGATTTTATGAATGAGTTCCAAGGAATTACTAGCCAGTGGATGAGAATGGGGATAAAATTTGAAGATGAGATGTTGGGACTGTTACTGCCTACTACTCTACTAGATTCATGGGAGACTTTTAGAGTCTCACTTACGAATTATGCAATCAATTGAGTTGTTTCTTTGGAGACAGTCAAGTCTGGCATTCTCAATGAGGAGATGCGAAGAAAAACCCAAGGAAGCTCTTCACATTTAGAGGTTCTTGTCACAGAGAACTGGGGAGGAGTCGGACCAAGACTTATATAGGTAAAGATAATGGCAGAAGCAAGTCCAGATCCAGATATCATAATATGGGGTGCCACTATTGTAAGAAGAAATAGCACATCATGAAGTATTACTTCCAGTTCAAAAGAGATAACAAGAATGGTGGCGACAAGAGAAAAAGAATGAACAAGTTCCTGCAGCTGCACAACATGAGCTCCTCATTGTCTGTGACGAGGAGATGGCAGATGTCGCATAGGATGGTACTTCTGACTTGTTGATAGCGGATCTGCTCTACATGTCACATCTCAGAGAGAGTTTTTATCTTCATATACAGCTGGTGATTTTGGTACATTGAAGATTGGGAATGGTTCTTTGTCCAATGTTTTTGGCATTGGCACTATTACATTAGAGAATGCCAATGGAGATGTGTTGACGCTCAAAGATGATAGGCATGCACCAGACATTCACTTAAATCTCATTTCTGCAGGCAAGCTTGATGATAAAGGATACTTCAATACTTATGGTGATGGTCAATGGAAACTTACCCGAGGATCCTTGGTTGTTGCTCGTGGAAAGAAGTATATCAACTATTTTTACATCATGAATGCATCCATCTCTCATGATGTTGCACATGTGACTGGAGATGCAAAATCCATTGAGTTGTGGCATCAATGATTGGGGCAGATGAGCGAGAAGGGACTGTAATGTTTGATGAGGAAGAATATACTGACAGATCAAGAAAGAAAAGCTGGAGAGATGCACACACCGCTTGGCTGGGAAGCAGACGAGAGTCTCCTTCAAGAGTCATCCACCTTCTAGGAATATGCAACCATTGGAGCTTATTCACACAGATGTTTGTGATCCGTTGAAAGTAAGTTCTCTCGATGGTGCACTTTATTTTGTTACATTCATTGATGATTTCTCCAGGAAAGTTTTGATCTATGATAAACCGCCAATCCGGCCGTTTAATAATGTGGAATTAGCACTTAATATGTCATTGCAGTCGGGCCGAACTAGGTTCATCAAAGACCATCTAATTGATATGTCAATAAGAATCGGAGGGTCATATATTATTTTACTTGGCAAGAAACCAAGGTCGAACTTAGGGACACGAGCCTCTCTCGTGATTATCCAAATTTTTATCTATCTATTTAAGTGTTGAATTAAATATCAATAGGTCAAAGTATGCATGAAGTCAAGACAATGCATTAAAGAAAAGAATAAACATGCATTTTATTATTTTATTTTAATCATGCGAATAAATGCGATGCAATGCAACACAAGTGATATGCCCTAGAACAGAATAAATATGGTGAGCAAATTTAACATGAGTCAATGTCGGGTTCAATTTAGATGACAGATTTGATGAACAAATTAAACAAGGCATCAGGTTAAGCAATAATAGACACATGGCTACTAAAATAATACATCAAGATTACTGTGTCCAAAATAAAAATTGAGCATGTCATTAGAAAGATCATCAAACAAACTTCGAAATAAAACTGAAATCAACTCAATCGGAGTTACGAAGCTCAAGATACGCATAAAAGAAGACAAGGGCATTATTGAAAGAAAACATGAAATAAAATTACAAACAGGTCCCTGGGAGGGACTAAAATGTGAATACGAAAAAGATCAGGACCTTCCCTGTAAATGACCCACACGCACAGAGCTATTTTTGCAATTATAAAAACTCATGGTATCAATGCAAAATACCCACTGCGTACGTGTGATGCACGTGATATGGACCTGTATGCAAATTGGAGAAGACGACGGGGCCTCCCTGCAAATTTCCCGGGTCACACGTGACCAGCACGTGCTCTCCCAGGCTCAGGTGTCTTTGAGGCTTGGGGGAGGCTCGGCATTGCTTCGGCTAGGCTCGGAGGCTGGTTCAGGCTCGATGCAGGCTCGGCTCGACTCGAAGCTCCAGGAAGGCTCGGCGTAGGCTCGGGAGCTCCGAGCCTGGAGGGTCGGATGCTGAAGCTCGGAGAATCTCTAGGATCGCCACATGGTCGAATGTGAACCATCCGATCGTGGCGATCAGATGGCTACTGTAAGCTCCTGGAGTCGTTGGCGTGGCCTCATCTGGACCGTTGGATGAACGTCTGAGATTAACATCCAACGGTCGTTGTACCTTCTCCTCCATCTTCAGCTGGCGGCGGGTTCAGAGCTCCGGCGAAGGAGCCCAAGCTCCGCCGCCTTCTAAATTGCTTGATGAAAGTCCCCAGAGCTCCGTGGAAGATTGGCGATGTCGCTGGAGGTCATGGAGATCTTCCGAGCATCCTGGACGTGGCTGATCATGCTCGAAAGACGGAGGCGAGGCTGTGCAAAATATCTTCGGTGAGGATCCCGACCATTGAAGTATAGAGAACCTACATCGTTAATTTATAGCTGAAGCATGGGGTTTCGTGAAGGAAAATGAGGTGGAGAGCTCTACGGGCGAAGAAAATGACAGCTCTGAGCTCCTCCGCCGTGGATGGCGGAGGAGAGGGGTCGGAGGTGTTCTGAGGTTGTGAAGGAGGGACTAAGTGATCGGAGTGAAGGTGAGGATGGGGGTGATTGTGCGAATCTCAAAAGATGAACGATGAAGGTTGACGAGGAGTATAACTACCTAATTAATTCCGAGAAGAAAGGTGAAAAATAATAGAGAGTTGGAGGGGACTTACCTGATTGGAGATGGAGGGTATAGCTTGGGCTTGGGGTTCGAGAAGATCCTCGGGTCTTCGTTGGACCCCGTCAGCTACTCGGGGCAGCTCGAGCGAGCTAAACGCACTGCAACACCGCCATGATCGGTGGTGGGTCAACACCGGGGAAGATGGTCGTCATCGCTCAATCCTCCACCTCCCCCTGTCACAGGGAGATGGAGGAGGGTTGGGCCTCCCCCCACGTAAAGGTGGACGAGGTGATCAGGCGGAGGATAGAGGATATTTGAAGGGTGAGGGTAGTAGTTCCGGTCAAGATGGTCGAGGTTTCAAGGAGAACGTGGAGCGACTGGAGGAGCTTCATGGAGTGCGTGAAGGCTCGCGAGGGTGAGGGAAGATGGGAGAACGTGGTGAGGCGGTTAGCGATTGGAGAGGTCGTCGGAGAGGGTGGAATAAATGGGAGAGGCGAAGGTGGTGCGCGAGATGGAGAATGTGTGATAGAGGGGGGACTGGAGGTAGGAGATGAGGTCTCGGTCGTTGGATCTTGCGATCCAACGGCTGAGAAGATGGCGCTAAGGAGCGACGTGGATTGATTCTGGGATGGTGAGATCGATGGTCGTATGGTGCGCCACGTGGCGTAAGCAGGACACGGTGCTGGTGGACGACTGTGATGGCTTCTGGAGCTTGATCGAAGGGTTGATGATGCATGCGGGGATAGACGGTGGTGATGGAGCAGCGGGAGCGCGATCGAATAGTGCACAACGCGGCCACGTGGCGCCAGGAGGGAAAGGCGATAACGGAGGGTGGAGATGAGATCAGGAGCCTAATCGGACGGTGGATGTCAAAGGCGTGCATGGAGATTGCGGAATCGTTGGATCAAGAAGAGATCCAACGGCCAGGAAAACGGGTGGATAATGCAAAGAGGCCGGGCCACGAGGCTTAAGCAGAATGGGCCATGTGTCCCAATCAGATTATTCCGAGAAAGAACTTGAAATATGAGGGTAAAGATGGATGAATTTGAGAAAACTCAAAACATGAAAGTTGTAGATCTCGATGAGATCTATAAGTTTCATGTTGACCAAAAATGGAAACAAGGTCAACTGAAGACACAAAATTTTTTTTAAGATATTTTTAAGGTTAAAAATACCACGAATTTTAATTTTGTCATTTTTTTGTGATTTTTAACTTATTCAAGACTCGGATAATTACAAGACATTATCTGGATTTTATTGACACATATTTAAGCAAGGGGGTTAAAAATAGAGAATTAAGATGATGAAATCGGGTCTCATCACCCCCTATACTTAAACTATGCTCGTCCCCGAGCATCAAAGCGAATGAATAAGCTGGATTAACCCCCTTGTGCATGTGGGTACAGGATCCAATCTGTTCAAGTCCACTTGACTTTAGAGGTCCAAAATTCTAGAGTTCAACCCAGCCTTAATCAAGAGGCACCCAATTCCTCTAATTATCAAGACTCTCTTTGATGTACATATACACTAAGGATATGACATTTAGTGTTGACTATGATCACGAGAGTAGAGTCAAAACTTCACCCAAGGTCTTGGCCTGAGAAATTCTCCTAAGGATCCAATCCTCAACACTAGGGAATAAATCAAATCTTGCATCCAGTCTACTGTCTCTTTAGTTGTCAGACTTAGAAAATGTAGATGGAAGGCCAGTAATGGAGGGCATGAGATGAGATTGTGTCATTTCTTCTCTCCCTCTCATTGGAACAAGGATTCTCTCTAGTGCCTTTTTACGCAACACATTTTTTTGGTGTTGATGAGTGCGTCCGTCAAGAGAAGTTGGAGCCGTCTGCACTTGTTTTCTTGAAAATACACCAGGGTGTGTCTTTTTTGAGTACCTATCATACCTTCGACACCCAGACTTGTAGCATTTACGATGCAGAGTCCTTTTTTGGTGCAAGCCCGACTCCTGGTCCTAATAGCGGTAGTCCAAGTGGACACTTTGAAATGGTTGGGAGCGCTCTCCTTTGGTGGAAGCTCTTTGATATGTAACTTTGTGGAATGAGAGCTTTTCTTTGACATTTCATTTATTTGTAGTATTTTTTGCTAGCTCCGCTGCTTTTACCAAGAGTTGGCGCACACTGATCAACATTTTTTATTTATTTCACACCCTGGCACTTAGGTCAATGTCAAGAGATTAGTACAAGAACCAAGTTCTCATACTGTCTAATATTTGCTGACATTCAGGTTTCATGAAGCCTCCAAAGATTTTATCCCATCCTCGAGCATCATTAGATCAAATCCAAACTTGAATTCCTCATCCCAATCCCCCAAGTGAAGAGTCAACTCATCTCATCGAAATCGCAGTCGTGCATGTGATGTGCTGATCATATTCTTATTGTCTGAGACTAAGCATGGAATATAGCATGCAAATCTAGAAATCCAGGGAAATGTGGATGATTAAGTCTACGACTCTGATGGCTAAGGTTGGTTAACCTAAAATTTCAACTCCTCATAAAATCGAATTTTCTTGAACATTTCAGATCCTGGGTGGAAGTGTAAAAAGTAGAGGATTAATCCAACTCCTTCATTCAAAAACACACACTTTTTTTAAGTTTCAAGAGATATTAGGACTGCCTAAACTCAATTAAGTAGATGCATCTGCATTCAGCCAGTATGGATGTAAGTACAGGCCGGAGCCCGTTGCTTGAGGACGGGGCCTTACGTGATGTCCTCTAAACCATCCAATCTGCTAAGGGCAAACCCTCACTGAACGCGGCTACTTAATTGGGCTTAGTAGTCACTAATGACTCTTAAAGGATTTTTGGATTTTTTTTCCATTTTTGTGTATTTTAATAGAAGGTTAGAACACTGGTTAGACCCAACTTTCCTTGAAAAAAGAAAGAAGCTTCCAAAACCATGTCACACGAATAAAAATTTTCAAAACATTTTCAAAAGATTTTTCAAAACAAGAAAAACTCATTTTTCAAATCATTTTAGAAAATATTTTTATAAAAATAGTGTAACATAATATAGAAAAGCCATGAAAACATTTGAGTCTACTTAGTTCAAAGGATTTTACTTTAGCCAAAAAGTTTTAAATTTTTCAAAATTTTCAGATTATAGCTAAAGTAAATATATTGTATATACGGTATACCCCCCTATACTTAAACTTCGCTATGTCCTCATAGCACTAGATGATACAAGTCCATAGGTCCATTTAAATATAGAGAAATATACGGGAACCAAGGAGGGCTCCCCCTATACTTAGGTTAGAAATAACCTAAGTATAAAGGCAAGAAAAGATGAGTGGAGAAAATCACAGGGACTTGGATCCCCCCTATACTTAAGCTGAAATTAGCCTAAGTATAAAGACGAGATTTGATGTTGGTAGAGACCCAAGGTGAACGAAGAGGAAGGATGGATTTACAAGTGAGCGGATGAATCTGCGGAGATGAATGGAGTGTTTAAGGCTCTGGGGAGTGTAACGGAGCAAACATGGCTCAATCAAGCATGCAAAACCCTTCCATTTCACCAACTCACACATGAAACCAACCGAAGTTGGTTTATTATCTTGTCGGTTTTATTGTTGGTTTCAAATCATTATTTAAATATGATATGCATCGGATTTTAGGACTTGAGAATGGATAATTGGGGGGAGGGGGTATTTTTGCATGTAATTAATTATAAGTCATATTACTAAAATAAATATAAAATACAAGCTTTAGAATTTTGAAATTTGGTATTCAAGCCAAATTCAGACCTATGAATAGATGTCATATTGCATGATCTTAAAAATGGAAAATTGGGATATTCAGATACAATTATGCCTAAGAGGATTTTATATGAATTAAATTCGGATTTTAGACAAATGTTTAGGCTACAAAATTTTGTTTGAAAGATGGAAAATGGGATCTTATCTGAATTTGATCTTAATTCAGACCAATGATTAGGCTACAAAATTCATGCTTCAGAAGATGAAAAGATCTAGGGATCTATGCATGAATTGAATAATAGAATTCAGATCTATAATTAGGACAATCTTATAAATTAAAGAAGATATTCTAAATTTAATTATAAATATTAATACCATTCTCCTTTATATTCAATAAATGATTTCTGAAGATCATTATAATCAATAATCCTCATAAATTAATTCATTAGGATAATTATATCTTTATGCAAAAAGAAGTATCAAGTAAAATTAATGCGTAAACGAGGGTGTTGCTCTCCCAAAACAAAATTTTACTCCATTTTTAGGTTGACTTGAAATTAATAGTCCCAGTTTATTATTTAAGGTTGTCATTGAATTAAGGTGAGCACAAAATCAAGCAATCATCGTCTACCGTTCATTCACATTTTCCATTAACCTAGATGATCAGGCTAGGAGGGGAAACCGAGAAAAACCATGTAACCGATAAACCATGATCTAGGCTAAGCGATATAACATGCGGCGACATAGCAAAGATACCAAAAAATTGGACTATTTTTAAAGCCCAAAAACATGTATGCAAGTCGATCGAGAAGCCGCACCTAACATGTTTCTATTAGCGTGAAAAATTTCTTTTGAATTTGACTAAGTGAAGCGATGCTACGTGCATCTTGAATTAAAGTGTGTCCTACCTACGAACAAGCACATAAAAAATGAAAAAGATAATAAGCTCAAAGAGCCGCGTGCCTAGTCCTAGGTCGACACTCAAGTGGGGACGATCCCCACACAACCACATATAGTCATTCTTTTACAACCGCGAGCTTTCGAATGAAGACCGCTGTAAAGGACGATTATTACAAAATAACATGACATGCAAAATAACAATTTTTTCTTCTCGACATGCTCCAAGCATGCTTCTGCGATACCTCACAACGGGTAGCTCCTGCTCCTCGCCTCCTTGAACACCAAGGGCCCTACCACAGAATCAACAGTTAGAGATCAACCGAAAAGAAAATTTTATAATGCAAGACAAATTAACAATTTGACCTATAAAGAAGAAGCACTTAATTAGATAAATAAAAATCCAAATAGTATAAAAAATGAGTCGTGTCCCTGGCAACGGCGTCATTTGATAAACCGCCAATCCGGCCCTTTAATAATGTGGAATTAGCACTTAATATGTCATTGCAGTCGGACCGAACTAGGTTCATCAAAGACCATCTAATTGATATGTCAATAAGAATCAGACGGTCATATATTATTTTACTTGGCAAGAAACCAAGGTCAAACTCAGGGACACGAGCCTCTCTTGTGATTATCCATATTTTTATCTATCTATTTAAGTGTTGAGTTAAATATCAATAGGTCAAAGTATGCATGAAGTCAAGACAATGCATTAAAGAAAAGAATAAACATGAATTTTTTATTTTATTTTAATCATGCGAATAAATGCGATGCAATACAACACAGGTAATATGCCCTAGAACAGAATAAATATAGTGAGCAAATTTAACATGAGTCAATGTCGGGTTCAATTTAGATGACAGATTTGATGAACAAATTAAACAAGGCATCATGTTAAGCAATAATAGACACATGGCTACTAAAATAATTCATCAAGATTACTGTGTCCAAAATAAAAATTGAGCATGTCATTAGAAAGATCATCAAACAAGCTTTGAAATGAAACTGAAATCAACTCAATCGGAGTTACGAAGCTCAAGATACGCATAAAAGAAGACAAGGGCATTATTAGAAGAAAACATGAAATAAAATTACAAACAGGTCCATGAGAGGGACTAGAATGTAAATATGAAAAAGATCGAGACCTTCCCCGTAAATGACCCAAACACACAGGGCTATTTTTGCAATTATGAAAACCCACGAGGGTATCAATGCAAAATACCCACTGTGTACGAGTGATGCACGTGATATGAACCTGTATGCAAGTTAAAGAAGACAGCGGGGTCTCCCTGCAAATTTCCCGCGTCACACGTGACCAGCACATGCTCTCCCAGGCTCGGGTGTCTCTGAGGCTCGGGGGAGGCTCGGCGTTGCTTCGGCTAGGCACGGAGGCTGGTTCAGGCTCGATGCAGGCTCGGCTCGACTCGAAGCTCCAGGAAGGCTCAGCGTAGGCTCGGGAGCTCCAAGCCTGGAGGGTCGGATGCTGAAGCTCGGAGAAGCTCTGGGATCGCCACGTGGTCGAATGTGAACCATCCGATCGTGGCGATTAGATGGCTATTATACGCTCCTGGAGTCGTTGGCGTGGCCTCATCTGGACCGTTGGATGAACGTCTGAGATTAACATCCAACGGTCGCTATACCTTCTCCTCCATCTTCAGTTGGCGGTGGGTTCAGAGCTCTGGTGAAGGAGCCCGAACTCCGCCGCCTTCTAACTTAGGTCTATGAAAGTCCCCAGAGCTCCGTGGAAGATTGGCGATGTCGCTGGAGCTCATGGAGATATTCCGAGCATCCTGGACGTGGCTGATCATACTCGAAAGACGGAGGCGGGGCTGTGCAAAATATCTCTGGTGAGGATCCCGACCATTGAAGTATAGAGAACCTACATCATTATTTAGAGCCTAAGCATGGGGTTTCGTGAAGGGGAATGAGGTGGAGAGCTCTGCGGGCAAAGAAAATGACAGCTTTGAGCTCCTCCGCCGTGGATGGCGGAGGAGAGGGGTCGGAGGTGTTATGAGGTTGTGAAGGAGGGATTAAGTGATCGGATTGAAGGTGAGGATGGGGGTGATTGTGTGAAGCTCAGAAAATGAACGATGAAGGTTGACGAGGAGTATAACTACCTAATTAATTCCGAGAAGAAAGGTGAAAAATACTAGAGAGTTGGAGGGGACTTACCTGATCGGAGATGGAGGGTATAGCTTGGGCTTGGGGTTCGAGAAGATCCCCGGGTCTTCGTTGGACCCCGTCACCTACTCGGGCCAGCTCGAGCGGGCTAAACGCACCGCAACACCGCCATGATCGGCGGTAGGTCAACACCGGGGAAGATGGTCGTCATCGCTCAATCCTCCACCTCCCCCTGTCACAGGGAGATGGAGGAGGGCTGGGCCTCCTCCCGCGTAAAGGTGGACAAGGTGATCAGGCAGAGGATAGGGGGTATTTGAAGGGTGAGGGTAGCGGTCCCGGTCAAGATTGTCGAGGTTTCGAGGAGAACATGGAGCGACTGGAGGAGCTCCATGGAGTGCGTGAAGGCTCACGAGGATGAGGGAAGATGGGAGAACGTGGTGAGGCGGTTAGCGATTGGAGAGGTCGTCGGAGAGGGTGGAGAAAATGGGAGAGGCAAAGGTGGTGCGCGAGCTAGAGAACGTGCGATAGAGGGAGGATTGGAGGTAGGAGATGAGGTCTCGGCCGTTGGATCTTGCGATCCAACGGCTGAGAAGATGGCGCTAAGGAGCGGCGTCGATTGATTCTGGGACAGTGAGATCGATGGTCGTATGGTGCGCCACATGGCGTAAGCAGGACACGGCGTTGGCGGACGACTGTGATGGCTTCTGAAGCTTGATCGAAGGGCTGATGATGCATGCGGGGATATACGGTGGTGATGGAGTGATGAATCCACATTTCATCATCTTTATTCTATCATTTTGGCACCTAAAACCCTAGCAAATGCTTGTAAATAGCCTTAAATCAAGCATCTTAGCATTCATGCATGTGCATCTAAACAGTGTGTAAATTACTGTAATTAAGGCCAAAATTATAGAATAAATAAAGAAAAGAAAAAGAATAAAATATTGTAAATATTTTATGACCCAAAAACCCCGAGACCTAGGCATCTTGATGAATAGGTCGACAAGGAATAAAGTAGGGGGAGATAAGGGCCAAAATACAGTGTAAATACCTAGACATTCTATCTATTCTTTATTCATTTTGGGACCTATTTTTGGTTCCACTTTTTATTCATCAAATAAAGAAACTTTGTACATGAAAGTTGTAGATAATTTCATAAAGAAAAAGACAAAATTGATTTCACAGAAAAAGAATGTACAGACAAAAAGTTCTGGTCTGAATAAGAATCCAAAATCCCAACTTCCCAGACCCGTATCTCACAAACGACAATTCCAAATGCATCAAACTCACCTTTAATTGTATATAGAATAAAATAATCTATCCAATGGTGGTGGTTTCGCATTTGGCGGAGCTACGGTTTAAAAGTTGAGTTTTGGACCCCTGTTGTATAGCTATACTGAATAAAATATTCAATTTATTCTTTATTCATTATTTATTCATTTTTATATTTTTATAATTTTGTAAATATTACTTATACTATATATGTGCATTAAAATTGAAATAAAATGAAAAGAAAAATAAAACTAAAATTACCTGTATAAAGCATACATAGGTATACTGCATATACCTATACCTGTATAGAATACTTTTAGATTTTATTAAACACACAAAACAACTCAGAAAAATAAAATAAAAATATATTTATGTATATAAAAGTATGTTATAATGTTATAAAATACTAAATAAAAATAATAAAAATAAAATACCAAAATAAAAATAAAAATATCAAAATACATAGGTATTATACCTAAATAGGGTTGAAAAGGTAACTTATAAAAATAAATCTCATAAAAATAAATAAAAATCAGAATTAAATACTACATAAAATTTTGAACATTTTTTGTTTTATAACTTTTATTTAATTCGGCCATTTTTTATTTTAAATTGAATTTTCAAAACTTTTTCGCATGGTTTTTCCTGGTTGGTCCACGTGGACCAACCAGGAGGCAGTCAACGTTGACCCCAGGTCAACTGCCTGCCCTACCCCCCTGTAGACCTGTCAGACTTGGTTTTTGAGCTTTTTCTTGGCTTTTTCCCAGCCGAGTCTTGCACTATTTCATACCACTTCCTTCTGCAAAAATCTCCCCTGTAGATTCATCTTGCCCGCCGAGTGATTACATTGGGCTATGGATCAAGGAGCTGCTCCAGGGATCTTGATCTTTGAGCCTCTGCCACCTCGGGTCAAACCACATATAACCAACCCCCATCTTTGAATTCAAACTCGAGTCCCCTTGGTCCACCCCTCTCCGCCTCTCCAGTGCTCTGACCCTTGCCGGAGGTGACAGCTCCGCCGCGAGCTTCTCAGCCAAGGCGAACGAGGTCGAGGACGACTCCAGCACCTCCGCCAACCGCCGGCGTCGAGGTAACCTTCATCCTCTGGCTCCGGCCATCGAGGGCTTCCACCCCGCTATTTCTTTCTTGCATTCACCTCCTGTTAGCTTTAGGATCAAAAACCCCAAAAAAATCTTAAGTTTCATCGCGTATTTCGTCCATTCACGCATCCTCGCCGGAGCGCACCTCCGGCCACCGCTGATCACCCTCCTTCGCGCATCGATTAGGTCACCCCCAGGTCCAGGCACTTTGCCCTGGACCTTCTAACGCTTTTTGCAGGGTCAAAGTACATTGACTCGCGCCTGGGCGCGATTTTGAAGCTCGCCGGAGCTCAGCCTAGCTCTCCAGCTCCGCCGATCGTCTGCGAGCAGCACGGCCATCGCCGTGCACTTTTGAAGCCCCCAGGAGGTAGAGGACGACCCCAGGAGTCTGCAGCTCCATTTTGGAGCCCTAACTTCGTCGGAGGACGAAGATCTGGAGCAGCGAAGTTCGCCTCGCCGGCGTTCTTCGCTGTTCTTCCTCATCGCCTCCCAGCCGTTGGATCGAGCCGCAGCTCCAGATCAAGCAGTAGCCGTTAGATCTCCCCACGTGCCCACCGTCCGATCGTCGAAGGAGATCTAATCCAGGCCGCTCGAGCCAACCGTCATCGCGCGCCCAGGACACGCCACGTGGATAAGTGGACCGTCTCCAGCCGCTGGATCGCGCCCCGTCGCCCAGCCGTTGGATGCGTGCCACGCGTCTTCATCAGAGCGCCCGGGCGAGGGTATTTTGCATCTCAACCCTCACCATTTTTGTATTTAATATTTAGTTTTTAAACTTTCGTCTGTAGCGTAAAAAGTTTGTAATATTTGCATAGAGACCCCCGAACTTCTCTTATTTGCATCTGAGTCCTCAGCCACGTCACCTCACGTGACCTGTACACGTGAGGTGGGGGCATTTTGCAGAGGGCCCCTCGAATATTTGGGTATTTCGTTTCAGTCCGTGAACTTTTGAACTAAGTGTAAACTTTTTGGATAAATTGCAAGTAGACCCCCAGGGTTTTCTGATATTGCATTCCAGTCCCTCCCAGGCGCGTGCAAGTCACACGCCCTGGTGGGTAATTTGTGAGCGTGCCCAGGCGGCTTTTGTATTTACATTTTGGTTCCAGAAATTGAATATTCAGTTATATATTTTTTTGGAAAATTGCACGTTTGTCCCTGGAAGTTTCGTAAATTGCATTTATGCCCCTGCCAGGCCTGATTATTAATTGGTTGCTTATTGTATTTATTTGAATGATCATTTCAAGCCCAAAAATTCCACAAAAATAGACTTAAGCTTCTGGATAGGTATACTTTAACGCCAGCTATTTAGTTTTTGATTTTATTTTATTTTCTTATTTATTAAAAATCAAAAACCCCCTTTTTGTGTACTGTCTACCTTAGAAAATACCAAAAAAATATCAAAACACCTCCAAAAATTCCTAAAAATTCACATAGTGTCCATTTTATCCTATTTTAGTGTCAGTCCAAAAATCATTAAAAATTTCAAAAGAAAAACACTAAAAATCTAAAAACACTTAAAAACTTCAAAAAAATATATAAAATAGTAGAAAAATCCAAAAAAATAAACTCAGCTTCTGTTAGTCCCTTATTTTGTTCTTTTTATTAGAAAAATAGTGTGAAATATTTTTAGTACTGGTTGCTATTTTTAAATTACATTTTATTCCCAGCCAGCCCTATTTCCACTGTTTTCTCTTATTTCAGTAATTAAAAATATCAAAAACATTTTGAAAAACCCTCAAAAATCACAAAAACAGTAGAAAACCTTAAAAATACCAAAAACATTTTATTTCTGAATTTTTGAGTATTTTTGTGCATTTTTGTAAATAGTTTACCTTACCTTTTATTATATTGCCTTTACTTTCCAATATTGAAAAAAAAGAAATAAAAAAATATAAAATATAAAATATAAAAATCAGAAAATTCAAAAATCAAAATACAAAATTAAAAATAAAAATAAAAAAATTAAAAATTTAAAACCCACAAAAATTGTAGTTGCTTGCTTGCTTGGTGTATACATTCACACATCACACACTCACATACTTTTGCACTTGCTTGAGCTATACTGCTTGCTCCCTGTGTTCGAACTCTCTGCATACTTGACACTATACACCATTTGTGCAGAGTTAAAAATAAATTTCAACTCCACATTGTTTCTAATTTGTTGATCTTAGTGTGGGTTAATTGTTGATTAATTTCGGAATTTGTGTGGTCAAACACCGACTGTTGACTCGCCTTGTGAGTCGACATAACCGCATCGGATTCCGTGATTATCATGGAGCAGCGGGAGCGCGATCGAATGGTGCACAACGCGGCCACGTGGCGCCAGGAGGGAAAGGTGCTAACGGAGGGTGGAGATGAGATCAGGAGCCTGATCGGATGGTGGATGTCAAAGGCGTGAGTGGAGATCGCAGAACCGTTGGATCAAGAAGAGATCCAACGGTTAGGAACACGGGCGGATAATGCAAAGAGGCCGGGCCACGTGGCTTAACCAGAATGGGCCACATAGCCCAATCAGATTATTCTGAGAAAGAAATTGAAATATGAGGGTGAAGATGGCCGAATTTGAGAAAACTCAAAACATAAAAGTTGTAGATCTCGATGAGATCTACAAGTTTCATGTTGACCAAAAATGAAAACGAGGTCACCTGAAGATACAAAATAGTTTTGAGGGTATTTTTAAGGCTAAAAATACCACGAATTTTAATTTTGCCATTTTTGTGATTTTTAACTTATTCAAGACTCGGATAATTACAAGACATTATCTGGATTTTATTGACACATATTTAAGCAAGGAGGTTAAAAATAGAGAATTAAGATGATGAAATCGGGTTTCATCAGTCTACACCTTAAAGAAGAAGGACCAAGTCCTTGATGTTTTCAAAGACTTCCATACGCTAGTGGAGCGACAATCTGGGAAGAAACTTAATTGTATATGCAGTGATAATGGTGGTGAGTATATTGGGTCATTTGACGAGTATTGCAGATCTCATGGTATCAGGTACCAAAAGACTCCACCCAAGACGCCACAATTGAACAGGATAGCAGAAAGAATGAACAAGACCTTGATGGAGAGAGTCAGATGTCTCCTTTATGAAGCTAAGTTGCCTAAATCTTTTTGGTGTGAAGCACTTTATATTGTTGTTCATGATTAATCTATCTACACATGTAACCTTGGATGGCGATTTTCCTGACATGGTTTGGCATGGAAAGAATGCCTCATACAACCATTTACGGGTCTTTGGATGCCGCATATTTGTGCATATTCCCAAGGATGAAAGGTCCAAGTTAGACGTAAAGACAAAAAAATGCATCTTCTTAGGATATGGACAAGATGAACTTGGCTACAGGTTGTATGATTTAGTTGATAAGAAGCTGGTGAGGAGCATGGATATGATCTTCTCTGAAGATCAAACCATTGAAGACATTCGGAAGGCTACTAAGGAGTAAGGACTCTCCTTCGAGCAGCTATCAAACAGATGATATGGAGCCAGTCCCTTTGCAGAGGACTCCACATGTGATTTCAGATGATGCATGTGAGCAGGTACCAGATGTAGGACATGAGGAGGATGTACCACAGATCACCACTCCTGATGATGATGATGTAGATGGCGGTTGTGATGATGGTCGACAGGATGATGAGGGCTCTTCTTCTTCCGAGGCTCTCCCACCACAGAGACCCGTGGGAGAGTGGAGACCCTCCACCATATATTTTGCACATGAGTACATTTTGTTGACAGACAGTGGTGAGCATGAATGATATGAAGAAGCCTTGCAAGATGCAAACAAAGAGAAATGGGTAGAAGATATGAAAGAGGAAATGGAGTCCCTTCATGACAATCATACATTCGAGCTTCTCAAGTTGCCCAAAGACAAGCGGGCATTGAAAAACAAGTGGGATTATAGAGTGAAACATGATGAATACTCTACAAACCCAAGGTACAAAGCTAGGTTGGTTGTGAAAGGTTTTGACCAAAGGAAGGGAGTTGACCTTGAGGAGATCTTTTCTCCTGTGGTGAAGATGTCTTCTATCGGAGTGGTTCTTAGCTTGACAGTTAGTCTTGATTTGGAGGTTGAACAGATGGATGTGAAGACAAATTTTCTCCATTGTGACCTCGAGGAGGAATCTACATGTTGCAACCAGAGGGATTTATAGTCAAAGGCAAGGAAAACTATGTTTGCATACTGAAAAAAAGTATATATGGCTTGAAGCAAGCACCTAGGCAGTGGTACAAGAAGTTTGACTCGTTCATGGGAGAGTATGATTACTCCAAGACCACTTCAGACCATTGTGTGTTTGTGAAGAAATTCTCAGGTGATGATTTCATCATATTGTTGCTTTATGTTAATGACATGTTGATTGTAGGCAAAAATGGAGAGAGAATTTCTAGCTTGAAGAAAGGGTTGAGCAAGTCCTTTGCTATGAAGGACTTGGGACATGCAAGTCAGATACTAGGCATGAACATCACTCGAGACAGGGGAGCAGGGAAACTTCAACTTTCACAAGAAAAATACATTGAGAAGGTACTTCAAAGATTTCATATGGAGAAGGTAAAGCCAGCTAGCACTCCTATTAGAGAGCATTTCAAGTTAAGTTCCAAAGATAGCCCACAAAATAATGCAGAGAAGTAAGATATGGAAAGGGTTCCCTATGCATCAGCCACAGGTAGTCTCATGTATGCCATGGTTTGTACAAGACCAGATATTGCTCATGCAGTTGGAGTTGTTAGTATGTTCATCTCAAATACAGGAAAACAACATTGGGAAGCAGCTAAATGGATCTTGAGATATCTTCGAGGTACTAGTAGTTATTCTCTTTTTTTGGAGCAAAGAATCCTATTCTTCTTGGATACACAGATCTGGACATAGCAGGTGACATTGATGGGAGAAGATCCATATCAGGTTACATGATATCCTTTGTAGATGGTGCAATCTCGTTTCCAGAAGTGTGTTGCTTTATCCACTACAGAGGTTAAGTTCATTGCAGCTATAGAGGCGTGCTAGGAGTCGTTGTGGATAAAGAAGTTCATGCAGGAACTTGATTTCCATCAGGACAAATACGTGCTTTACTGTGACAATCAGAGTGTTATTCATCTCGGCAAGAACTCTACATTCCATACAAGATCAAAGCAAATCGATGTCAGGTATCATTGGATATGTGATGTGTTAGAATCAAAGCAGCTTGTACTTGACAAGATCCACACAGATGACAATGGTGATGATATGATTATAAAGACTTTGTCGTTTGGAAAGTTCGAGAGATGCTGCTCCCTCGCAGGGTTGGAGCAGTTCCCACATCATTTATGAGGAGAAATTTGTTGGATGGGTTCCCCTCCTTGTGGGAACCTAGTCCATATATATAGGACATTGGTAGTCCTACTTGGAAAAGGAAAGATCAGTTACCTTTTAGAATTAATAGTCATCTTTTCCTAATCCTATTGGAAGTATGAGTCCATGTTTTCTTATTTGCTCATTTCCATGGAGTATAAATAGGGGGTATGGGATGCATGCCAGGATCATCCCAACACAAGCTCTCCTAGCACAAAAAAGAAATAAGAGAGAGAGGAAGAAGAAAGAAAGTTCATGGTTACTGCGGAGTTTGGAAGGAGTAATATTTGGAGCAGTTCTTCTCCAACATTCTTTCATACAGTTTGGCGACGGATTTACCATTAGGTGATATGTATCCTCTTTATTATTTTCTATTGTTTGGTGATTTGTAGCACCATATTGAGGGCTGGCCTTTTGTAAGATATTCACGGGAGATTACTTCGATTATAGTGCTTGATTTTGGATTGCGATCAACCCCCTAGTTTTTCCCCTCACATTGAGGGTTTTTGACGTTAAAAATTCCCCATGCATTTATGGTTGATTTTTTCCGTGGTTGAGATACTTTCTCATAGTTGATATATCGTGCAAGATCCGCCTGTCGATTTTGGTTATTTTTCCGCAATTCAATTTATACGTGGAATTTGTTCCCAACCAGTACTGACATTTTCATGTGAGTTTATAATATATCCATATACAAAGATCGAAGTATATAATTACCAAAATTATTTTGTGATTACTATCGTATCATGATACATCAACATATGTCCCACTATTGAAAAACATGTGGACATTCGAAAAAAAACTGGTTTGCATCCATTGTAGCAGTGAAACCCTATAGACATTAGTCCATGTTTCTTTGTTTAATGTTGATAGATAACGAAAGGAGTCTAACACATTTAATTTTTTATCATTTGGTATAATATAGCGAATAATGAGCTTCCCGATTCGATAAGAAATAGTAATCCCTGTCAAATTTGTCATGGTAGGACATTGACTAGTAACATAAATGATAATGAAAAAATAAAAATAAAATAAAGCTTCAAATTGGATTGCTTTAAACAGATGAATGCCATGACATTATAACATAACTTTATATTCTCATGAGCGTTATTTTCTTTGCAATATCTGGTTGATATGACGCTATACCTATTTAAAGTCCACATCATCAATGATTCCAGTTTTTCAATCGCAATAAATTTGGATTTAGTGAGATTTACAATTCAACGCTATAACATATGTAGAACTATCATTCTTGAATATGACAAGACTGGATTGTGATAAGGGGATTAGACAATGAGATATACTCAATCTGGGAAATTTAAACAAGCAGATACGTAAAGTCCTTTCCCTAAAAAAACATTTTTTTTCATCAGATCAAGTCCTTGAAACTAGATCCTTTGCTAATTCCATTATAATGATCAAAATGGTTATACCGTTGGGATGTGATTTTGCGCAACACGACATAGGCAACCACATAAGAATCATGTACCAAAAGACACCTCTAAGGGCCTGTTTGGTTACTGGGTTGGGTTGGGCTGGGTTGGGATGGGTGAATAGTAATCTGTGAGGAGGAAGTACCCTTGTGAATAGTAACCAGGGTTGGGCCAACCCTGCCCAACCCTGCAACCAAACGAAGCCTAAGGGCACTCATGCACATGTCCAACAAAATTCATGTGAAATCAACAACGAAAGGGATGGTTTTATCGTTACTTCCGAGGATGTTCCCTCGAGATCTCCTCTCGCACGGAAATGATATTCTTCACTCGATCATAGCGTGAATGTGTGCAAAACGGTGACCTCGAGCTTCCCTATACGATGGTGGTAACAGATCTTTGATTGGAGCACCTCCGACGACGATGGTGACGGTCCTCCGACGATGATGGTAGCAATCATGTGACGACTAATCCGACAAAGATGGTAGTACTCAAATGACGGGAAAAGTGGTAGTAGCTACGTATTTGAGAGGGAAGCCTACCATATCCTATTTATAGAAGAAGAGGTGAACTCGGATCCGATTCGGATCTGGTTCAAGTTCATACATGAGTCTCGATCATTCAACTTAAAACATCAATATCTTGAGCTAGGAAACTCGGAATTTGATGTTCTTAAGCTCGTTGGAAAGATCACAACGAGCTCTACAAAACGGTGTAGTCTTTTTTATATCAAAAATTCTTCAGAATTCAGGACGAAAATGGGTGGTTTCACACATATATATTGCTCATGTAAGGTCAAGGGACTACCTAAATTTACATTAGTGCACAACTACTTTGGCCCGATAGTTAGTTACTAAATATGATTGAATATAATGTAAGGTATATAATATTGTGTATACAGACATGCGAATCCAAATGCGTACTTCTTATATGTTGCTGTATTCGTTTCATTTTTAACAATTTTACTCAAACTACAATATTTCTTTATCTTAACTCACACTTTAACAAATATTTTAAACCTCTCTTCAGATCAACGTCCACCAAGGAGAATGCAAGCGTGCTTAAAAACTAGTTTTAAAGCTATGTTTTACTTTACACACTTTTCTTTCTCGTGATATATACAACAATGTATGATGTTGATTCATGCTTCACTATTCATTACATTATCTGCTTTGTTATGCTACAAATTATGCCATTTCTATCTTTTTTATACATCTCTACCATATTTCCAGCTCTATTCAATCAGAAAAATACAAGAACCATATGTAGTATATTTACGTTTAGAATAGTCCAAACACATGTGTGTGTGTAGAACCTCCTTTTGTAAACTGCTTAGATTTGTCCCACACAGAATGTACAACATTTACATTACATTCCTTTAACCGGTAAAAAAATAGGGGACACCCTATAACCATACTTAACTTTAAAACTATTTTCTATCTTCACAAGTTACATCATCAGCGTTCCCTTAATTAGTAAATTTCACCACACTATTATTTCTCAGCTTAACTTATGTTTAAATTTCATTAACTTCCCAATATATTCACACAACCATCTCAAATTTCGTTTATTTGATTAAATTTCTTGACTAGGTAGCACATCTCCTGATTGTGTGGCAGATAATGCTTCATCCTCAACAAGAAAAAGTATTTGTTTCATAGGTTTCCTCACGTAAATGAATTCCTACTTACATCGCTGAGAATATATTTAGGAAAATACAATGACCATTTCGACCTCGGTGTACCAAGTTGTTCTTGCCCTTACTGCGGTGCTATCATGTGGTCCACAAAAAAAAAGAAAAAGATATGTAAGAAGAGAACCAATATTTTGCTTATGTTGCTAAAATGGAGCGATAAAATTACCTCTATTGCAATGAACGCCCCTTGCTAGATTATTAGCTAGTCCTTATTGCTCATCCTCACATTTTCAGAAATTCATATGGCAGTACAACACATGTTTCCGTTTCACCTCTATCGAAAATGATGGCGTTCCCCTTTTGTTATAGAATTCACGGACATATGTACCATAGAATTGGAGCATTGTTGCCTATAGAAACATCTCCTTGTTTTGTGCAACTATACATCTTCGTCCCCTGTCATAAGACTGAAAATCATTGCCATACATTTTGGTCAACTATCGCTCATGCAGTAGCGAATGAAAATTTAATTGCAGACGTGCAACTAATGTTACATGTGTGTAACCCTTATGCAAGGATTTTCAAAGAAGTGAGTTATTGGATTGAAAGAGATGAAGAATTCCATTTACGGCTAAAAATCCTCCACTCAAGAAACAACACAGCACAGTCTGCCTTCAGATGATGAAATTGTTATGCTCGTTGTTGGTCAGGAAGAAGATGAAATAAATAATCGTGATCTTGTTATATGCAAAAAGACTTATGCTTTTCAAAGAATAAGTCAAGTACATCTTGCATATATGCCCTTACAATATCCGTTGTTATTTTCTTATGACGAGGATGGAAGGAGAACGAGTTTAACAACTCAAAGATCAGTCAATACTCCTATTTCGATGATTGACCTCTATTCATATCGACTTCAACATGTGAGCTTGAAGCTTTCTAAGAGGGGCTCGATTACTACAGTAATTTATTGTAGATACATTTGCAGTCATAGAACAAAGCTGTCTGAATTGGTTTTGCCATAATCGGGATAAAGTAATGCTTTAGAACTTCACAGATATATATGATGCAGTTTCCACTAGAACACAACTTGGCAAGAATGTCGGAAAACGAATTATTTTATGATCCTCTTTCACTGTAGGTCCTAGATATATGTCACAACATTATTATGATTCCATGGCATTATGTGCTTGGGTTGGAACACTTGATATATTTTTAACCTTTACATGTAATCCTAATTGGAAGGAAATTATATAAATGTTGGAACTTAATGGTTGTGACTCACCTACAGATCATCTCGATACAGTTGCGTGGGTATTTGATTTCAAAGTGGCGGAAGTACGAGATGACACTATAAAACAAGTATATCTTCGAAAAGGTGAAATTGGTTTGTTTTATTCCCACATGTAAAAATGGTTATAGTTATCATGTGAAAATTTCAATTAGTAGCTAACTTCATTTTATTCATAGACTTGTCCATGATAGAATTCCAAGGACGTGGCCTTCCTCACATGCACATGCTTATTGACGCTACACAGAGAAGATAAAATTTGAACTCATGTTGATATTGATAGGATAGTATCCACATGAGTTCCCTACCCAACCAATAATAGGTATGCTTATGAAACTGCTACATGATGCTTAATCTATGGCCCATGTGGTTCGCTTAATCCAAAGTCGCCATGCATGCCTTATAAGAAATGCTCGAAATTCTATCCGAAGAGATTTACTAAAGCAACTGCTTTTGATAATGATGGTTATGTAATTTACAGAAGATGAAGTGATGGGAGAACAATTGATGTTAGAGGGACATCCATAGACAACATGTGGATTGTGCCATATAATGTTGACTTATATGACGAAGCATGATGCTCACAATAATGCTGAAATATACAATCAAGTTCAGGCCTCAAATATTTATCTAAATACATGCATAAAGATTAGGATAAGCTATTATTTTCACTTCATAATGGAAACTCAAGATGTCGATGAAATCACTCGGTATTTGAGTGGAAGATGTATTTCTACAATTGAAGCCTCATGAGGAATTTTTTACTTCAAATAGACCTGGACAATGGGCTGGGGCCCCGCCCGCCCAGCTTGTCCAGCCTGCTCATGGGTTGGGGTTGGGCCAAGAGATTTTAGAAATGGGTCAGCCCGGCTCGCTCTTTGCCCCGTTCGTCAACTGGGCGGGTCGTGGACATGTGCTATAAAGTCCGACCCAACCAGGCCCGCACATATAAAAATATATGTTTAAAAATTATATTTTAGATACTTTTAATATAATATACTTCAAGTTTTTGTTTTACATTATCACTATTACATCTTATTTTATAGTTTACATGCAAAGTAACACATATTATGATTACTCGAATTTAGAAAGATTGGAAGATGCTAAAAAGCTTAACTTCTTATACATATCATGCTCCCTACACATCAGAAGAAATCCTTACTGTAAATGACGAAGGGTGTGGCACTGCAATTCCGCCTAAGTTAGGTTACCAATAGGTGGCATTCCCTGTCCTACAGGAAGAAAATGTTGGCCAGAAGCTGGAAAGAAGAATTCATAGGTCTAAACTGTAATTACCAAAGAAAAATTTACCCTGCCTCAACACCAATAAAGAGTTATTTAATAATAGTGAATACAAATCTTAATCAATACTAGTTACTATTAAAAAGAAGTAGCATTAGCTACCTGCACTGGCAAAGGTGGAACAAAGTTTTGAGGCAGACCCAGGCGCCCTGTAGTAGGAACAAAATGCTGTACAGTTAAAAGATACGCAAAAAAGGTCAAAAAAGTATGCAAACAAACCTTATTGAGAAGTCATTAAGTAGCAGAAGGAACAAAACTATAAATCACATGTGTCCCAGTTGTTTGAGGATTGCTTCCCATTATATCAGATAACAACCACTTTTAGTAAAAGGTCACAACCACAAATATCAGAAAATCATATGAGAAGAAATTTTATTGTCAACCATCAAACAGTAACGTCTTGGAGGTCCCCTAATTCTTGCTATTTAAGGCTACAACCAGAAGTATCATGATTTATGTGGCCCCTTAATGTGACAGTTAGCAGCTAATTTTGGCATATGTCATCTTACATTCAGACCATGGGTCGGCCTGGCTCGGACCTTGATCGGGCTTGGGCCTTGAAGTATGACCCATGGACTGGGTCGGGCCTTGGACAGGGGGTTTTAGAACGTCAGCCTGTTCGGTCCAGTCCACAGCTCGGCTCGGCCCGCACTTTGGTCATGTCTACTTCAAATTACATTACAAAAATTCTATTGTGCATGTATTATAGTATCATCTACCCAATCAACAACATATATTCTTCCATGACAAAGATACCTTGCACACCGTTATAGAAAATCCTTACAGTAAGCGAATAGTATTGACATAATGATTCGATATAAATATAAGATATCCCGAAGCAAGAAGATTAATGATGTTGAATTTCCTGAATTTTACGTTAGGGATTGACATAATAAGGAGTGGAATCCTCAAACTCGAGGGAAGTGTATTGGCAGATTCCCAAGCGCAAAAGTGGCATGCGATGAACTATATTACATGTGATTGTTACTTCATAGAGTACTAGGAGCGACATTCTACATTGACCTTCACACAGTAAATGGTGTCTTTCATGATACATTTAAGGCAACTTGTGAGACCCGTGGGTTCCTCGATGATGACAATGAGGGGGCTAATGCAATCGAAGAGGCGTCTGTTTGGGTAATTGGTTGTCAGCTTCGACACTTATTCGTTTCTATTTTGCTCACATCGAAAATAACTAGCCCAAAAATTTATGGGAAGATATTGGAAAATGCTAACATATGGTTTTCAATCAAGACATGCAAATGATAATGATCGAGTGAGTCCTAAACTACTTGATATTCAATTGCAAGAGAAAGGATTAAGGCACCTTCAATCCATTTCAAGTAGGAATGGGAAAACTCTTGCTGATTACTCATTGCCTTCAACTTCATGCATGCTCTGGCCATTCCTTCCAAGAAGACAATAAAATGTTTTTGGATGAACTACAATATGATGTTTAACTTGAAGAAATTGAATTCCTTCGACTTTTCATCTTTGAATGAAGAAATAAAATGCTTTATGATAGAATCATTGACTCGTGTAACAAGGACATTGGCACCTTCTTCTTCATCCATGGTTTGCTTTTTTGGAAAACATTAATTGCCCATCTTCGATCGCAATAGAAAATCATGCTTCCTATTACCTCATATGGAATTGCATCCTTATTATAGCCAGGTCATCGTACAATACATTCGAGGTTGAAAAATACCTATCTACGTAGATGAACTCGTGACATGTCATATAACATGCTTCACTTGCAAAGCTAATTTGCAAGACAACATTACTCATATGGGACAGAGCTCCAATGATGCACATACATACATTCGAAGCAATAGGCAAGAGTTTTAAAGATTTATTAAGCAGTACTAGAGTCAATGCAGAAAAACATGCATTTGGTGGTATAACTGTTGTGCATGGGGGGGTCTGTCAAATATTTCATGTTATCTTTAGAGGTAATCATGTCGATATTATTGTTGCTTCTTTACCCCAAAGCTCTCTTTGGAAAAGCTGTGAAGTATTATGTCTTACAAAGAATATGCTATTAGCACTAAGTTGTGAATGTAGTGCTCCAAATGATTTTAAATTACAAATTGGCTACTTGATAGTGGTAGTGATAACCTTCAAGATCCTCATGTTACTAACTCATCTGGTTATTCCTTGATTAATATCCCTTCATATTTATTTTGCCTGAACAAAGCATAGAAGGTTTGGTTGATGCTATGTATTTTGACGTTGATCAGAATTATTCATCTTCAACTTTCTTCAAATATCGCACCATCTTAGTGTCTCAAAATGTTGATGTTATCGAGATAAATGATCTCTTGCTAAAGAAACATCGTATGTAAAGAATACACTTTTTCCAGCTTTGATACAATAATACATGCATATGGTAGCGGATATTATTGAATACTTTGTGGAATACTTGAACTCTATCAGTCTTCCTGAATTACATCTTGGAATCCTACGATTGAAGGTCAGTGCTTATGTTATGCTTTTACGGAATATCAATCAATTTGTTGAGTTCTGCAATGGTACATGGCTTATTATTAAAGCCATCCCCATAAGAGTTGTCAATGCTTAAATATTAACTAGAGATTGTATGGGTCTTCGTGTTTACATTCCAAGAATTAACTTATCAGTTCAAACACAAGCGACAACTTCTCCTTGAAACGAAGACAAATCCTAATAAAGTTACCTTTTGCCATGACTATCAGCAAAAGCCAAGATCAAACATTACAAAATGTTGGCCTATACATACAAGCACTTGTTTTTAGCCATGGAAAACTACATGTTGCCTTGTTGAGAGTGTCTGCTCGAAGCAGGCTGAAGATTTTGCTTCCAAAAAATGAAGAAAACTCACATAATTGTATAAGAAATGTTATCTATGAAGAGATTATAAATGAAGTTAGATTGCGATGCCACGCATCCTTCTAATACAGCCCATGTAATTCACATTAAACGTAGACATATATCCATCAAATTTCCTACATATCTATACATATATTAAAGCTGGGTTCTCCTAGCTTTAGCCCTTGCATTGACACGTGGAATTACATGGAGACTCCCCGCACCTCTTCTCTCCCCCTTCTCTCTCTCTCTCTCCCATGAAATTTGCACCCATCTCATGCCACGTGTATAGTCTCTCCATCTTCCTCCCGTCCCCCATTATTCTTGCATGTGAGCCATGGGCCCGTGGTATTTCTCTCTCTCCCCGCACTTACAAATATACTCACTTTCCTCTCTCATCTCCTCTTTCTCTCTCTCTCTCTGCATTAAATCGTAATAATTAATAACAATGGTGCAAGATATTTCTTTATACCTACATTTGCCACTTTTTTCTCTCTACGACTATAACCTTAAATTTTCTATAAACAACAAAAGTTACTAAAGTAGGTACTAAATACATTAGGCTGAGATTAATTTCAAAAGATTGATTATGACCAAATCAGCCAATCAAATATATGAAACATACTGATTTTCAAAGAAAAATGTGTAAAAGGAAAAGATATATTTGTATTTTCAAATATAGAAAAATAATTTAACAATAAACCTATGTAGAAAAGCCTTAAGTTATATACTACATTAATCTAAATTAAGTTAACTGATTACAGTATTAGATGAAGAATGAATTTTGGTTACCCTCTATTTAGAAGAATATGTTTTGAATTTATGCATGATGTATATTCAATTAAGGTGAATATTACTAATTAAAGTATGTTTTTTGTAATATATATTGCTTTTATGATTTAAACATTTGACAATAGTTTTCAAAGTAAAATGAAACGTCCAAAAGTTATATATTATATAGATGCCATCCGATGAATTTTGCCAAATGCATTATTTGCATTATAAGTTACCGAAATTACTAATTAAGTGTATGTATTATAAAATATATTTTTTAAGATTTAAACATAAAAAACACTGATCAATTTACGTTATATATATGCCATCATATGGATTTATTAAATTACCCATTATGGAGTTAAAATTTTAAACGTGTTAAAATATTTCAAGAACAATTGAAAACAAATCGCATATAAATGAGGTGTACATTAGTTAACATCAATATTGAAAGAAATCTATAAAACATCTATAGATTATATAAAAACACATCTTTAATGTGATTTTTCAATACATAAATTTAGCCTATTACATATCCGATGGTGATAGCTATAAATTTCACTTTCTTCTTTCTTTTTTTATTCAATTTCGCTTTTCTTTTTTCTTTATTGGAGATGACCATAGATTTGTTTTAATGTAATTTTGAACTACTAAGATTAAAGGATGGAAGGATAGTATGACCAACTCAATTTTATTAGTCTTAGGCCACGTTAAAACATATATTAAAGATTGGTTATCAAATAGTTGCTTTTTAGATACAACATATAATTGAATAATTCTGAATTTTCAAATTTCTTTATATTAATGTCACTTTTTAAAATCTCTGTCATGGACCCTTTTTTAATGCAATTAGTAAATCTAATATCATTCTTTTATTTCTAATTCAAAATTTTATTTTATTGTAAATTCATATTGGCAAAGTTTACTCTTAGCGATAATTGACAGCATTTCAAGCTGTAACTTTAGTTTGATAAAATCATTTAAGATAATATTAAAGTTTTATGAATTGCATGGGAGCTACAGTATTAATAGAAAAAATTGAATATAGCAAATGGAGATAATTAAAAACAAGCAACATAATTTATTGTGTATTACCATATGAACGAGATGAAAGAATTCGATGGAACAAATAATTTATAAGAATATTAGATATTTTATGTAAATATTAGTATATGATCATATAGACAAAAGTTCAATGTCAATTCGTAATGATATACTTGAAAGTCTTCGACGATTCGATTGGAGCCTATTTACCGTCGTTTGATCATTGGACCATCCTACCTCATCTGAACTATCACGTGTCCAGACCACAATCCTTCGATCAAGTATAGCAAAAGTGATCCAAATCGTTCGCATCTTAAACCAACACACAAGCTAAGAATGTGGTCACTATATACCTTGGAAATTTGCATGTAATACCCTCGGAATTTTGTATTATTGTGAATAGGTCCTTATTCATTGATGTCATCTGATTTGCGATCGGATGACAACACAACGAGTAAAGTGTGCACTTCAGCATATAGATTATTTTTACTCCTTGTTTTAGTTTCTATTTTAATTATTTATAATATATGCTAAGGATTTTAAATGTATTTTTAGTACATGTTCATATCTATATTTACAAATTACAAGTGTAAATAAATATGACTATCTGTAATATATGTAGTACGATTTACCAATATAATAAAGATGACATGAAATCGAAAGAAAAGTACCAATAGCCAAAACCTACAACCTGTAATAAAGAACAAATATCAGAAATAAATATTTTGACGGCCGTATAATATTTGCATCTTTTGGCAAACAAAATTTATACAAACAAGACTGCTCTTCTATGTACTATATTCCGTATTTGGACTCCTTTTATCGCGTAATCAAACCATAATAACCTGACTATGAAGAACTGATGGAATAAAGTAACAATGAGTAGAGATCTCAATCCCCTCTCTAACATACATAGAATGGAACCTATTGTTGAAACTTTATATTTTTAAAAAGAAATATGTATTTTTGCAGGATTACCTGAATAAAGGTGAGTGTGTGTACAAAGACATAACACATTCACGGGCAAAGCCTACATATCCCTTTGTAATTTAATAGTCATTCACTGTACGTGGCGTTCTCCCCACGCGCCTCCTCTTTTCCAGCGAGTGCACTCCCTCTCTCTCATTCTCCCTGCCCGCACCACTCTCTCTCTCTCTCTCATTCTCTCTCCAACTTGTGTTTCCGTCCATTCTCTCTCTCTTAAACTTTTGCTTTCGTCTACTCTCTCTCTCTCCATCCAACTTTTGCTTTCCTGCGTCACTCGCCCTATATCTTTCTCTACGATTTTGCCCATATTGTGAATATGCTTTCATCTATATTTATCTCGATACAATTCAATTTGGCGGAAGAACCCATATCACCTCCAAAAAGCATGTTCTCCTTTCTGATCAGAGAACAACAATCTCACGACGAATTGTTTCGAGCCGACTCCATCTCGAGAAACCTCAAGCCTGTTTGGGAAGAACACAGTACATTTCCCAGGTTTACAGCTGTCGCACGCTGCCCAACCACTTCGAAGGTCACGTGACCAACAAATGCGAGGAGATATTTTGAGAAAACCTGCATAATTAATCCTTGGATTTTATTGAAGATGAGTTGTTTGGTCCGTTCTGAATCCAATGCTCAACAGATTCCTGTATGTCGATACTCTGGCTAACATTTGTGCGGTGAAACTTGCAACCTATTGTCCTATGTTCGAATTATCGATCAAGTAGTTCTGAAAGTGTTCAGGCTCATTACGACAAGCTCCTACAGTACTAAATAAAAGCAAGTGGAGTATATATTCATGCAAACGGCAACAATATTGTGTATGGGATGAAAAAGGTACCATGGTCTTCCTTTTGAAAAAGATCAGGATTTGCAAGGTAAAAATAATATTAAGAGGTTGTAGGTGAAGAAAAAAATAGAGATGAAGGGTACGGATGCAAATCTTGACAAAATATCAGATGTCATAAATAAACAAAGAACGAATTATGCAACTTAAAACTATCGGATCCCCAATGAGAATGACTAAAGAGACAACACAAACAATTGCTTTATACTTATTATGTGGACGTAGAAAATACATCGATACATAACTAGATCAATGATGAAATAAAAATTAATTTTAATTGCATCCGACTAATTGTACAATTATCATCTATCACACTACAACAAATTTGTTTGTGTCTTCATTCTTTAAATTCAATAAAAATTGCTTTTGCATACATATTTCTATTAATTAAAAAAAGTCCATAAATGATAGTCTCTATATGAACATTTCATAAAGAATACATAATTCATTGCAAATTATAAGAATAGCAGATAATTTGCAAATAATATCCATTATTACACATATAATCTTAGAAGATTGACAGTGAATATTATTTGTGGTATCATCTTTCTCATGAAGAGTCGTTTTATGGCATGATGATATATTGCTAATTGTGTATTCGGTCAAAAGAGAAATAATATATATGCTATCGACTAAATGAAGCTTCACTACATTATGTCATCTCTAATTGTCTTTATTTAAATAAAGAAAAAGAGGAGAAGAAAAATAATTCACATGGATTTACATGTATGAAATGATGTGATTTACGTAATATTTGACACATATTATGATCAAATGAGAGATAAGAGTTACAAAGTTTAACGTAATTTGTTTTGATTTTCAAGTAAAATTATTACAAGGTTTAAGGATATCCTTCATCCTCCAAATTAGAAAGGTGCACAAGATATATACTAACTTTCTAGAATGAGGTGAATGAGAGGAGAGATCTCAATGTTACTATGTCAATAATTTAAATTGCATATCCTCTGTAACACGACAACGAAGCGCGGGCTTATCTGCTAGATACATATAAATATCACACAAGAATTAATTTTTCAACAGATGATTTAGAAATAAAATTACTTTATCTTTAGATTTTTTATATGTTATTATCAAAAAATATTTTTTTTTAAAATCCATCCTGTCACAAAGCACGGGTTTACTAACTATACATTATATAACACAGTTATATTAACTCGTTTACTCGCTATAGATAATACACACTTTCTAAAAAATACCAAAGCCTAATTCTTTTACATTTCTTCTTTCATGAATAACAATAAATCCCCATGCTCAATTTCAGATGATAGTACGGATCAGCTACATGTTCTCTCCACCCCAACATCCTTAGCTCTTAACAAAGCACAGAAATATGTCAGCGACACTCAATCGATTGTATGCTATGCACAAGACATAGGCGAAGCACCTTACAAAAAGCATACATCATGTGTGATTATTATTCACAGTAAATTATATTCAACTTATCAGATTGTGCTTATACCTACAAGTATATTATTACATTTCTTACGCATGCGACACTTCAAGATTCTGCAATTACGTTAGGGATTCACAGAATAAGGAGTGGAATCCTCGAACTCGAGGGAAGTGCATTGGCAGACTCCCCAGCGCAAAAGTGGCATGTGGTGAACTATATTACATGTGATTGTTACTTCATAGAGTACTAGGAGCGACATTCTACATTGACCTTCACACAGTAAATGGTGTCTTTCATGATACATTTAAGGCAGCTTGTGAGACCCGTGGGTTCCTTGATGATGACAATGAGGGGGCTAATGCAATCGAAGAGGCGTCTGTTTGGGTAACTGGTTGGCGGCTTCGACACTTATTCGTTTCTATTTTGCTCGCATCGAATATAACTAGCCCAAAAAATTATGGGAAGATATTGGAAAATGCTAACATATGGTTTCCAATCAAGACATGCAAATGATAATGATCGAGTGAGGCCTAAACTACTTGATATTCATTTCCAAGAGAAAGGATTAAGGCACCTTCAGTCCATTTCAAGTAGGAATGGGAAAAATCTTGTTGATTACTCATTGCCTTCAACTTCATGCATGCTCTGTCCATTCCTTCTAAGAAGACAATAAAATGTTCTTGGATGAACTACAATATGATGTTTAACTTGAAGAAATTGAACTCCATCGACTTTTCATCTTTGAACGAAGAAATAAAATGGTTTATGATAGAATCATTGACTCGTGTAACAAGGACATTGGCACATTCTTCTTCATCCATGGTAGTGGCGGAGTCGAGAAAATGCTTTTTTGGAAAACATTAATTGCCCATCTTCAGTCGCAATAGAAAATTGTGCTTCATATTACCTCATATGGAATTGCATCCTTATTATAGTCAGGTCGTTGTACAATACATTCGAGGTTGAAAAATACCAATTTACGTAGATGAACTCATGACATGTCATATAACATGCTTCACTTGCAAAGCTAACTTGCAAGACAACATTACTCATATGGGACAGAGCTCCAATGATGCACATACATACATTCGAAGCAATAGGCAAGAGTTTTAAAGATTTATTAAGCAGTACTAGAATCAATGCAGAAAAACATGCATTTGGTGGTATAACAGTTGTGCTTGGGGAAGGGGGGGTCCGTCAAATATTTTATGTTATCTTTAGAGGTAATCATGTCGATATTATTGCTGCTTCTTTACCCCAAAGCTCTCTTTGGAAAAGCTGTGAAGTAATGTGTCTTACAAAGAACATGCGATTAGCACTAAGTTGTGAATGCAATGCTCCAAATGATTTTAAATTACAAACTGGCTACTTGATAGTGGGAATGATAACCTTCAAGACCCTCGTGTTACTAACTCATCTGGTTATTCTTTGATTAATATCCCTTCATATTTATTTTGCCTAAACAAGACATAGAAGGTTTGGTTGATGCTATGTATTCTGATGTTGATCAAAATTATTCATCTCCAACTTTCTTCAAAGATCGCGCCATCTTAGTGGCTCAAAATGTTGATGTTATCGAGATAAATGGTCTCTTGCTAAAGAAACATCATAGAAAAGAATACACTTTTTACAGCTTTGATACATCAATACCTGCACATGGTAGCGGAAACAATGGTATTATTGAATACTTTGTGGAATACTTGAACTCTATCAGTCTTCCTGAATTACATCTTGGAATCCTACGATTAAAGGTCAATGCTTATGTTATGTTTTTATGAAATATCGATCAATTTGTTGGGCTCTGCAATGGTACATGGCTTATTATTAAAGCCATCCCCATAAGAGTTGTCGATGCTTAAATATTAACTACAGATTGTATGGGTCTTCGTGTTACATTCCAAGAATTGACTTATCAATTCAAACACAATCGACAATTTCTCCTTGAAACGAAGACAATTCCTAATAAAGTTACCTTCTGCCATGAATATCAACAAAAGCCAAGATCAAATATTACAATATGTTGGCCTATACATACAAGCACATGTTTTTAGTCATGGAAAACTACATGTTACCTTATTAAGAGTGACTGCTCGAAGAGGGCTGAAGATTTTGCTTCCAAAAAATGAAGAACATTCACATAATTGTACAAGAAATGTTATCTATGAAGAGATTTTAAATGAAGTTAGATTGTGATGCCACGCATCCTTCTAATACGGCCCATGTAATTTGCATTAAACACAGATGTATATCCATCAAATTTCCTACATATACAATTGACGAATCTGAGAATGCCGGTTTTAAGAATGTGTTTTTATCGTGTCGTGCGTTGTAGGCGGCAATCGGAAACGATCAAGAAAATACCACAAATAAGTTATTCAATTTTTAATCTCGTGGTTTTATGTTTATTTTACTTGGGCAAGTCCCAAGGTCGATCACAAGGAGGCAAAGGAACAACCTAGATATAAGTCTATCAAAGTTCGTGTTCGGTTTTCGAGGCGGTCTTTTTTTGGAATTTTCAATGCACTAAAGGGTGCAAAATGCAAATTCGGCCTTATTTTAGGGACTAAAATGTAAATTTCGATCAAACGATGTCCGAAAATATGAAACTTGGCCACAATGTAAATTATGATGAAATGGGTGCAATGTAATATTTTTGGAATTTTTTGATGCAATATGAATTTTTTTATGGATTTTTAAATGCAAACAAAATGATTTTCAATATTTAATTTTAATAAATATCAAACCTACTTATTTTCAAGGATCAAAATTATCTGACATCTATCACTAGGTGACGAATCTCAAAAAAATCCTAAACCTCGAAAATGTGGGGTTTAATACCTATTAAAAATTAAATACTAAAGTGTGCAAAATGATTTTTCAGGACAAAATATGCATGCAAATGCAAATCTTTTTGGGCACAATGTTAAAAATAATTAATTCTACAAGAAGTGATTTTTCGAGAATTTTTAGAGCAACGGTTAATCAACTACGAATTTTAGAGCAAGAGATGGGCAAAATATGCAAATTTCCACAAAACAATTATTTATTAATTACCATCAATCGTAAAATTTCCCACAACATGTCAAAGTGTAGAGAATCAATTAACAAACATCATGCTATTTTTTGATTAATAAAATAATGTAGAGAGAAGGTTCAAAACTGAGGGGGAACACAGGGGTATAGATGCAATATAAATAAATAAATAAAAATGCAAAGGGGGGACTTGTTTGTAGTTACCAATACTGAGAGGGGGCGATGCTGCAAAATGTCCAAGTGACACGTGCCAGGCACGTGCCCTTGGAGGCGGGGGCTGACGCGCGAATTCGTGAAGCTCCAGGGGGCGAATTGAAAATAACCCACGGTCACGTGCGGTGCACGTGACCTGGGTGGCTTTGACTGCTGACGTCCCTCCCGGGACGCACGTGCGTGGGGAGGTCTCGGGCGTCGCGCCCGGTGGTGGAGCGGCTGATGCGGCTGGGCACGACGGAGATGCGCAGCCGACTGTGGAGGAGGGAGCAGGGCTCCTGTGACTGCTGGAGGAGCCGCCCAGGTGCGGCGGAAGTAATTGGCTCTGGTGGCTGGAGGTTGGCGTTGTCGGCCGATGGCGGTGGCTGAAGTCGAAGAAGGCGCTGTCGATGACGATGACGGTCGAAGGTGGTTGTGGCGTTGGGGGCGATGAACGAAGGTGGTTGTCGTAGACGGTGACGGTGGCTCGACGGGGAAGCCCGGAGCTTCACAGCAATGGCGTCGCGAAGCGCGCGTCTGCAACGAGGACCTGGGAAGTACCTCGGATCTTGCCTCCAAGGTACCTCGCCGGCGCTGTCACCGCGGCGAGGGTTACCTGTGCTCTGTCGGTGGATGAAAAGCGAGGTGCGGCGGAGAAGCTCTTTAAATAGGGTGTCGGATGGTGTCGGAGATGGAAGGAGATCGGGGGTGATTTGGGGGATCGGCGATGGATTTGACGAAGGTGCGGAGATGGAAGGTGGCGATGGGTGAAATCGTCGAGGGGGTGATCGCGGGGCGGCGCGAGATTCGCGGGATCAGTCGAGGGATTCGTGGGGAAGGGGATATGACGAGGCGGTGGCGCGAGATTCGCGGCGAAAGCTTGGAGCGGCGGAGTTAAGCGGCGGTGGCGGTGGAGCTTTCAAAGGGGAAAGGAGCTGAGGGGGACGACGAGTGCGGGGCCGTCCGAGCGGCCGAGATCGGATGGCCCAGCGAGCGACACGTGGCGAAGTGTGGGTGCAAAGAGGGCGCACGTGCAGAGCACGTGCCTTGAAGGCACGTGCGATGCACATGCGTCTATTATTTTTATTTTTATTTTATAAAAACCGATATATAATAAGCCCAAAAATGGCTGATACATGGCGGCACCAGGTGCTGCCACGTGTCAGCACCAGAAAATTCAAACATAAAACATTTGTAAAATCAATAAAAAATAGTAAATGACCTCGGATCAAAAAAGTTTCTTCTTGAAAATTGCTCGTCTCGATGAGATCTACAATTTTCATGAAGACATCAAAACCAAAATTGATCATTTTCACAAAGTGAATTTTTGGGGTATCCCATGTATAGAGAATACCATGATTTTTTGGGTTTTATAATTTTTTTTGTCATTTTAAACAAGATAAAAATCCAGAAAAATATGGAAAAATCAAAGATAAATAAAAGACACATTAATCTAATTTTTTGGATTTTTATTAATTAAGAAAATATATACATAAAATACAAGGTCAAAAACCGCGAAAATATACAATGTACAAAAGAGGCCCAAAACCCAACTTTCATATATGAGCTCCGATTTACTTGAACTTGGTATTGTTTTGAAGGTAATTGAATGCATATGAGTTCAAAAGTGAGTAGGATTAAATCGGACACTGGATGGGGAAGATATGTGGCTTTTAGTCTGAAAATCCTGAGATTAGGGTTTGGGTTTTTGGTCCACTTATTTGGGTTAGTTATTTTTTTTGTATTTTTCCTTTATTCTTGTTAGTGATATGTACACAGTGGAAGGGTTTTGAGTTATTCGGAGTTAGCATGAATGAGTTAAAAATCCGAGAAGTTAGGCTATTTACAGGTCATTTTGGCTTGGATTTTTGGCTTCTTATTTTATGCAGATTTTTGTGCTAAAATGTCATTCTTATGAAAACATGCATGAATGCTAATTATGCAAAATAGATGCAAGAATGCTGTTGATTTTTAGGGATTTGAGCTTAATAAATGAGATTTAGAGTGATGAATACAAGATTAATCACCCCCCTATACTTAAACCATGCTCGTCCCTGAGCATCAAAAAGAAATGCCATGAGGTGAAATGAGATTGGGTTCCATACCAAGACCATGAGCTGAAGGTGAAAGTGAACCTAAACTTAACCTTTGGATTATTTGTGTGTCGGAACTTCTGTGAGACTTAGAATTTTAAAATCAACAGCCCTCAAGTTGTACACATCATTGCTACAGTTTCGGCTCAGAAGTCATCTTAGATCAATCATCTTCCCAAAGTATACCCTATGAACATTGAATAACCGACTCATGTGTGTGAAAGGTTTTAGCTCTTCCCATTCAGAATGCCAGACTACCGTGCTCCTCTCCTTTCCAGTAACTCGTCCTCGGGGAGTCAGGTATTTCCTTCTAAGGTCTGTCGCGCTGTGTTCACAATCGACTTGGGGGGAGATAATAGAAGAATGAGAAAAGAATTGGAGGGTGGCCAGTGTAGTCACCTCTCCTTGTGAAGATGGCCAGTGTAGCCGAGTCTTCACCAAGATCTGCAGGTTTCTTGAAGCTTGGACCTTTTTGGTCAGATTTTTATTTGGTAGAATGCTTCTTTGTATTTGGAATTTTTGGTGGTTCTGCTTGGATCTTGTTTTGCCCCTACGGATATAGCATCTTTTGTTCCGTACATTTTTTGGGGTCTTAGAAAAATTGTGCCCAGCCGTCCATCCCTTTTCCGAAGCTTTATTTCAACCCGTACTCCGGTCTTTAGATTTCCACGCTACCAGAGAAGAAACTCACACAGTCTTCCAACATCCCGTCTGAGTTGAGCTAAGTGTATAGTGCGAGAGTACAAATTAATTCCTTATTCCAGATTTGTACCCAGAATGAAGAGACCAGGTTAGACACTAAGAGTCAAACTCTGTGCATTGTTATGTGGAACTCAAAGAATTAAGTCAAAGACCTGAAGACTCTAAAATCCTATTTCTCGGTGAAGTTCCTCTGAAAATTAGGTGGATTAAGGTCAAGTCCAGACCACTCTCGGTTTCGGCTCATAACTCAGTTCAGAACCCAAAGACTTTTCACATATGCAAATGCGATGCTTGGATGAAGTGCAGGTTTGTGAAATGCAAACACAATTTTTTTTCTTTTCTTTTTCTTTTTCTTTTTTTGTGCAAAAATTGAATAAGAAGCCATTTTTTTTTCAAAAAATTTGGGTGTAGTCAGTGTTAGTGGCAAAACGTTTTTTTTCAATTTTTAAGAAAAACCCACCCCGTAAATACATATAGACTTACGCGAAAGTACGAGGTATGGCTAAAATATATACACAGTATATATGCAGACCCCCCTATACTTAGCGAGTGATGTGTCCTCAGAGCACAAGAAGCGTAAAGAAGACATAGCTCGGGCTAAGCGTAAGAGAGTGAAAAAGAACAAGATTTACAAAATCGCCCCCCTATACTTAGACTGTGAATAGTCTAAGTATAGAAGAAGAGCGGAAAAGAAAAAAGAAAAAAATGAAGGGGTCAGGGTATGTGAATGAGGAGAGTATATACAGGTGGGCGTTGGTTCCCCCTATATTTAGGTTTTGGTCAGCCTAAGTATAAAAGAAGGGTGGAGGCGAGTCGATCTGGAGATGGAGTGTGATGGTATATATAGATGGCATCGGTCCCCCCTATACTTAGGCCTTGGCCTAAGTAGAGGAAGAAGCTGTACAAGGAGACCGATGTGGTCGGGAGGGAGGGTGGGTAGCCGATGATTAAGGCGGTTTTCGGCTAATCTTCTTGTGAGCACGCGGTGGGAGATCGTAATGAGTTTGAGATGAAGTATATGATTCCCAACTATTATCAGTGTCATCCTCAGAAAAGTCATGATGGATAGTGGACGAAGTGTTTGAGTCAGATGAAAGATATCCATCATCAGAGTTATCCTCAGAGGAATAGTATTTGAAAGTGGACACACTCCAGATGTTCATGTCTTTTTGTTTCTTCAATTGTTTCCTCAAGATTCGTTCCTTTTTAAGATCAATCGATTTGTCCTCAGATGAATATTCAGATGCTCCGGTCTCAGTCAGCTCATAAGAAATAATTCCAGTGTACTTGTGGAAGGTAGGAGCATCAGCTTTGGATGAGTAATACTTTGGAACGGGAGTTGTCCAACGAGAATCGAATTTTGGATCCTTGCGAAGATATGGCTTTAGAGCTGCCGAACAGACTTCATTCATGTAGACTACCTTTTTCGGACCTGATGAGGGATCATCAACCGATTCCTCTTCCGAAAGATCAAAGGTGACTTTCTTTTTCTTGTTTCGTGAAGATGTCGGTTCACTTGAGTACCCGGATGAATAGCCATTAAAATTCTTCTCCTTGGTCGGTGTTCGGGCTACGTGTTCCTTCTTAGTTTCCTGAATGTTGGTGTACTCTTGATTTGGAAGGATTTGGTCAAGATAATCAGAGTATGTTGCTCCAGGGTGCGACCATGCAAATGTCTTAGGATCGTAGTAGAAGGATTTGTCTATTTTAAAATCTGCAGGAATTGAGATATCGGGGAGAGTCTCTAAACCAATAGTCTCATTAACAAACGCAATCTCAGGTGTAGCAGCGGGGTAGGGCTCTTCTACCATTTCATGGTTGCGGTTGTTGGGGACTTCGTGGGTTACCTCAGAAAATCGTGTTTCCTCAAAGACTGTATCAGATCGTAGTGATTCCAATGCCGTAAAATTTATTTCCCGAGTCTCACAATCGATACTCGCCTTGGCCAATGCCAAGAATGGTTTTCCGAGAATGATTGGAGACTGGGTGAATTCTTTTTGATGCTCAATATCAATGATCGTGAATTCTACCTTGAGCGGAGCACCTTGGAATTTCATGATGATAGAAATGATTCCTCTCGGCCGCTTTATCGATCGGTCTGCCAATTGAACAATCTCTCGTATATTCCGAATTGGTCCGAGTTTGAGTTCGTGAAATACAGAGGTCGGGAGGATATTGATCGGTGAATCGTCATCAATACGAGCATGGGTGAAAATTGTGTCTTTGATTCTGCAGTCAAATCTGGGCAACCGCTTCACTATGCGACTCTTGGTTTTTCTCCTCAACACCAAGGAGGAGGCCATTGACAAGATATGTCTTTCAGTTTTTGTTCTAATCCTTCCCGGCTTTTTGACCATTAATTTGTCCATTAAAAATTCCTTTAGGTCAGGGAAGTGTTCAATGGCCTTAATAAAGGGAAGTTCAAAAATCAAGTATTTTTCCAGTGCTTCCCGTAAAGCAGGGTCCAAATTCCTCAGATCTTCTTCAGATTTAATTTTTATGAGATTTTTTGGATTTTTGATTTTTTTGGTGTTTTTGAATATTCCAATTTTTTGGTATTTTCTGTGTGGTGTGGTGATGTGGTGTCGTCCATAGATGAGAAGGGGCTTTGGTGTTCAGGGTATGGATCAGTGGCATAATCATTCCTAGGGGAATAATGAGCAGAAGTGTTGATGTTAGAATCATCCCTAGGTCTTTGAATATCCTCAAAATTTTTATCATGGGATCCAATTATTTCCTCATTCAGTTTTACACCTGATCCACCATAGAATGAGATTACTCGGTCGACAAATTTTTGAAATCTATCCTCCATCAATTCAAATCTTGTTTTTATCCTCGAAACATTATCCTCACAATTTTGCTCATGATCAATCATGGGAGCACTCGGATTTTGTTCAATGATTCCGTCTTCCATTTTTCTGTACGTACGGAGAGGAGAATTTCTTGGAATATCCATTATACGATCATTTCTTGAAAATTTCTCCACCAAAATTATGGAAGGAGGCTGCTCATATGATCCAGGCATGTGTATTTGATCTGAGTAGAGTTCAATCCTTTGATCATGATTAGTCAGATCTTGATATTGTGGAGTCAGCATACAGGGTTTATATGTGTCTAGGAGGTCCGTTTCCAATCCTCTGTATGGGTTTTATGTCTGACGAGGGGTTTGTCGTGGTCAATCCAACGCTGATGATCATTAAGTGCATGTCCTTCCATCTGGGTTTGGTTTCTCTGCCAGTCATGGGATTTAAAGGGATTTCGATCTTGAAAGGTTTCATTGGCGAGAGATTGAGAATGAGGTGATTCAGTCCAAGATGGTAAGTGGTCATTTCTGGTTGGATGTTTTGAGTAAGGATTCAATGAGGTGGTCGAATTCATTTGTAGTTGAAAGTTTCCCACAAATGTTGGAGGATTATTGAAAGAAGAGGATGCAATTGATTTGGGCCTAACCGAGACAGATTTGTTTTCATAGTGATGTTCGGTCATTTTTGAAGGAGTTGAGAGAAATGATGGGTTGGATCTGAAATTTGGAAAAATTTCCATGATGAGATTAAAATCAAGAGATGAGAGAGATGATTGTATGGGACAGAAAATTTATCAAAAGTGCGGCTATTGATCTTCGATATCGGTTCACGCACACCAATACAAACACAAATCAACCCTGGGTTCACCAACTCACACAATGAAACCGTAAGATTTCGGCTATTATCTTTTCAATTTTAGTTGATGATAATTCAATCTTGGCAAAAATTTAGCGAGCTGAGATTTTGGATTTGGGCTCTATCCTTAAGTGTCGTCTCTCGCTCACTCAGAAAAATAAAATCATCGAAGGTCGGGGTTGCTCTCCCGCAGAAATTCTTGATTTTATGGGTTATTAAGATCGGCTATATTTAGCAGTCCCAATTTTAATGAGGTGATCACTGAAAAATTAGATGAGCAAAAATACACGTCTACCGTCCAGTCCCAATTTCCTTTAAAATTATGTGATAAAACAAGAGAGAGGAGTTCGGGAAAAGCCGATGCACACGGAAAACTATGATAAGTGCTCAGTTAGAAGACTTACAGTGAATCCTCGCAATCTCCATGTGGGATGCTAGACAGAATTTAAAAATTATTCTAAATGAAATGCAAGCCGATGGAAAACCGCACCTAAGCAGAAAGTTCTATTAACGGGAAGAATTGATTTAAATTTTTGACTAAATTGAACGATCTATGTGCGTCTCGATTAAAGTGAAATGTGGCTAAAGATCCTACGAGCACAATCAAAAATTAAATTGCTCTGAGAGCCGTATGTGTAGGTCTATCCTAATCGCCACTCAAGTCGGGCCCCACCCTCTCCGGAGAGTGAAACAGGCCACGACACACCACAGGAATAATTCAGAGTCTTGTTACACACGTGAGCGTCCAAACGGACACCGCTATAAATAAGCAATTAATTACAAAAAATTTAAAAATTGCAGGAATTAAAAATCTAGACTCTACGCTCTCTCACAACTCAACTCGATCTTAATTTTATTGCGGCTTCTTCGGGTGTCGGTGAAGATGCTTCGGTTTCTTGAAAAACCGCTCCACGTGCGCCGGGTACCTCGCAAGAAAAATAAGAGAGAAAATGTAAGAGAGTGACTCAAAAAAATAATAAAATAAGAAAATAAATGCTGAAAAATAAATACAAAAAATAAAATGGAATTTATAATGACAAATTCGGGGGTCAGACTACCCGAATACGGAAAACCGAATGAAAAATGTCAAAATAAAAATCTAAGCCATTTGCCTCCCCGACAACGGTGCCATCTGACGAATCCGAGAATGCCGGTTTTAAGAATGTGTTTTTATCGTGTCGTGTGTTGTAGGCGGCAATCGGAAACGATCAAGAAAATACCACAAATAAGTTATTCAATTTTTAATCTCGTGGTTTTATGTTTATTTTACTTGGGCAAGTCCCAAGGTCGATCACAAGGAGGCAAAGGAACAACCTAGAATTAAGTCTATCAAAGTTCGTGTTCGGTTTTTGAGGCGGTCTTTTTTTGGAATTTTCAATGCACTAAAGGGTGCAAAATGCAAATTCGGTCTTATTTTAGGGACTAAAATGTAAATTTCGATCAAACGATGTCCGAAAAATATGAAACTTGGCCACAATGTAAATTATGATGAAATGGGTGCACTATAATTTTTTTGGAATTTTTGGATGTAATATGAATTTTTTATGGATTTTTAAATGCAAACAAAATGATTTTCAATATTTAATTTTAATAAATATCAAACCTACTTATTTTCAAGGATCAAAATTATATGAGATCTATCACTAGGTGACGAATCTCAAAAAAATCCTAAACCTCGAAAATGTGGGGTTTAATACCTATTAAAAATTAAATACTAGAGTGTGCAAAATTATTTTTACAGGACAAAATATGAATGCAAATGCAAATCTTTTTGGGCACAATGTTAAAAATAATTAATTCTTTAAGATGTGATTTTTCGAGAATTTTTAGAGCAACGGTTAATCAACTACGAATTTTAGAGCAAGAGATGGGCAAAATATGCAAATTTCCACAAAACAATTATTTATTAATTAACCATCAATCATAAAATTTCCCCAACATGTCAAAGTGTAGAGAATCAATTAACAAACATCATGCTATTTTTCGATTAAAAAAATAATGTAGAGAGAAGGTTCAAAACTGAGGGAGAACACAGGGGTATAGATGCAATATAAATAAATAAATAAAAATGCAAAGGGGGGACTTGTTTGTAGTTACCAATACTGAGAGGGGGCGATGCTGCAAAATGTCCGAGTGGTACGTGCCCGGCACGTGCCCTTGGAGGCGGGGGCTGACGTGCGAATTCGTGAAGCTCTAGGGGGCAAATTGAAAATAACCCACGGTCACGTGCGGTGCACGTGACCTGGGTGGCTTTGACTCCTGACGTCCCTCCCGGGACGCACGTGCCTCGCACGTGCGTGGGGAGGTCTCGGACGTCGCGCCCGGTGGTGGAGCGGCTGATGCGGCTGGGCACGGCGGAGATGCACAACCGACTGTGGAGGAGGGAGCAGGGCTCCTGTGGCTGCTGGAGGAGCCGCCCAGGTGCGGCGGAAGTAATTGGCTCTGGTGGCTGGAGGTTGGCTTTGTCGTCCGATGGCGGTGGCTGAAGTCGAAGAAGGCGATGTCGATGACGATGACGGTCGAAGGTGGTTGTGGCGTTGGGGGCGATGAATGAAGGTGGTTGTCGTAGGCGGTGACGGTGGCTCGACGGGGAAGCCCGGAGCTTCACAGCAATGGCGTCGCGAAGGGCGCGTCTGCAACGAGGACCTGGGAAGTACCTCGGATCTCGCCTCCAAGGTACCTCGCCGGCGCTGTCACCGCGGCGAGGGTTACCTGTGCTCTGTCGGCGGATGAAAAGCGAGGTGCGGCGGAGAAGCTCTTTAAATAGGGTGTCGGATGGTGTCAGAGATGGAAGGAGATCGGGGGTGATTTGAGGGATCGGCGATGGATTTGTCGAAGGTGCGGAGATGGAAGGTGGCGATGGGTGAAATCGTCGAGGGGGTGATCGCGGGGCGGCGCGAGATTCGCGGGATCAGTCGAGGGATTCGTGGGGAAGGGGGTATGACGAGGCGGCGGCGCGAGATTCGCGGCGAAAGCTTGGAGGCGGCGGAGTTACGCGACGGTGGCGGAGCTCCCAAAGGGGAAAGGAGCTGAGGGGGACGACGAGTGCTGGGCCGTCCGATCGGCCGAGATCGGATGGCCCAGCGAGCGACACGTGGCGAAGTGTGGGTGCAAGGAGGGCGCACGTGCAGAGCACGTGCCTTGAAGGCACGTGCGATGCACATGCGTCTATTATTTTTATTTTTATTTTTTTTATAAAAACCGATATATAATAAGCCCAAAAATGGCTGACATGTGGCGGCACCAGGTGCTGCCACGTGTCAGCACCAGAAAATTCAAACATAAAACATTTGTAAAATCAATAAAAAATAGTAAATGACCTCAGATCAAAAAAGTTTCTTCTTGAAAATTGCTCGTCTCGATGAGATCTACAACTTTCATGAAGACATCAAAATCAAAATCGATCATTTGCATAAAGTGAATTTTTGGGGTATCCCATGTATAGAGAATACCATGATTTTTTGGGTTTTATAATTTTTTTGTCATTTTTAAACAAGATAAAAATCCGGAAAAATATGGAAAAATCAAAGATAAATAAAAGACACATTAATCTATTTTTCGGATTTTTATTAATTAAGAAAATATATACATAAAATACAAGGTCAAAAACCACGAAAATATACAATGTACAAAAGAGGCCCAAAACCCAACTTTCATATATGAGCTCCGATTTACTTGAACTTGGTCTTGTTTTGAAGGTAATTGAATGCACATGAGTTCAAAAGTGAGTAGGATTAAATCGGACACTGGATGGGGAAGATATGTGGCTTTTAGTCTGAAAATCCTGAGATTAGGGTTTGGGTTTTCGGTCCACTTATTCGGGTTAGTTATTTTTTTGTATTTTTCCTTTATTCTTGTTAGTGATATGTACACAGTGGAAGTGGTTTTGAGTTATTCGGAGTTAGCATGAATGAGTTAAAAATCCGAGAAGTTAGGCTATTTACAGGTCATTTTGGCTTGGATTTTTGGCTTCTTATTTTATGCAGATTTTTGTGCTAAAATGTCATTCTTATGAAAACATGCATGAATGCTAATTATGCAAAATAGATGCAAGAATGCTGTTGATTTTTAGGGATTTGAGCTTAATAAATGAGATTTAGAGTGATGAATACGAGATTCATCAACAATATATAACACAATTATATTAACTCTTTTGCTCTCTATAGATAATACACACTTTCTCAAAAATACCAAAGCCTAATTTTTTTACATTTCTTCTTTCATGAATAACAATAAATCCCCATGCTCAATTTCAGATGACAGTACGGATCAGCTACATGTTCTCTCCACCCCAACATCCTTAGCTCTTGACAAAGCACAGAAATATGTCTGCGACACTCAATCGATTGTATGCTACGCACAAGACATAGGCGAAGCACCTTACAAAAAGCATACATCAGGTGTGATTATTATTCACAGTAAATTATATTCAACTTATCAGATTGTGCTTATACCTACAAGTATATTATTACATTTCTTACGCATGCGACACTTCAAGATTCTGTAATTACAGTTTTACAACTATCTCTTTTGCAATACCACGTGTACCTCCTATATTTTTATAAAATTCTCAGTATCGTCTTTCTGCTAACATAATATATGGGCATAACGATAACAATATAAGGGTAATATTATGAATTTTGTAAAGATAAAAGACACAAATGTTATTGGAAAAAAATAAAACCATAATTCTAATTACAGAATCTCGAAGCTATGTAAATGGAAATAAAACCAATATAACTTTTTTGAACTAATGTCACGGTTCTTTTATAGATGATATTCACCCACAAGTGCAGAACAACTTCCATACATAAGCACAATCAATCAAAGGCAAAGAAAAAATGGGAGAAATTGCCTGCCAAAAAAACAAGGAAGCAAACCCTCCCATGCAGTCGAAAGATAATAACACTTAGGGCATGTTTGATTACTAGGATGGGATGGGTTGGGGTATCCTCCTGTGAATTGTAGTTGTTTGGATGGTTATGAGGGTTGGGAGAGGGGATGTTTGGGGTGACAATTTATAGGCAAGTAAATACATAATGTGATGTGATGATACTTTGATTTGTGGTGGACTTCTAGCCCAGGAATGCAGAGGGGTACATCGGGTTACCCCGAGGTAATCCGATAACCAAATGGACCATTAATGTGACACACCCCGATAACTGCAACTCAATTTATAGACTACGGGTCAACAATTTATGGTATGGGTAATTAATTGGCACCAACTATGGAAATTTACTTGCCTTTGTTATAGATGAGAAAGTCGTATACTTAACTTTCTTCTTTACATTTCATTCAACTATTTTATTAAATTCTTTTATTCATGTTGCTGGGTTGCGAAATGTAAGGTTTGATTTCTGACTCCAACTTGGAAAAATGAAGGGCAAAGCTAGAAATCGGTAACATCTATTTGTTTGTTAATAATGACATCTACGAGGCAAGGAAGAAATGTATGATCACTAATCATCGTTATTAGATGGTACTTAAAGTAGATCCATGCTCCATTTACTTGACGGCGATCCTTCCTTTCCACGGTTTGTTTATCATTTTGTCACACTCGCCGGCCTTTCCTCAATTGAACTACGTGGAGTTCCACTTATAAGTTCGTACATATTAATGTTGCTTTATATTTTTAACACCATGGTTTCCCTTTCCTCACTATCTTCTTCTCCGCGTGTAGTATGTAGTATTCATCATATCTTAATAATTTCTCAACGGAAATACTTTTTCAATGAACTTTTAACATGCCCCTCTTGTCATTTCTAATAAGTTAATAGCTACAGACTTTTTACACATATGTATTAGGAATAATTGTTGAAGCCCGTCCTATCACAAGCATCAAAATAAGAGACGGAAGTTACCAGAACAAATTAAATATTACTCTTACCGATCAAAGGTAAGCTATGTTCTTTTCTACTATAAACCAATAAGACTCTTACATACCTATATATGCATCTATGTGCAGTGAGACCATTACTCAAGTTATAATGTGGGGTAATCTCGCAGTAGAGTTTATAGAAGAACTTAGAAATGAAGCCAAAAGCAATGACGTCCTCTTTGCAAGCTAGCTTTCAGTTTCTACGTACCACGGTAACATTGTCATTATTACATACCCTATCATAACAAATATTTTGATTTCGCTTCATATGCTAATGCTATCATCACATTAGGATCATACACCCTCTCCACGACTAATTTTTCCAGACACAACATAAATCTGCTAGAAATCAACGAGACTTCAAGCATCAGCATTTGGTTTCACCTCTTTCCATCAAATAACTCATTGATTAGCTATTATTTCACATCAAAACATCATCCAACATAATCTTTTGGTCCCACTAGGTATCATGCATATAAAAGTGAAGGAAACAAATACTTCTCTCGCTCTTCTTCACATACAGAAGTGTCAACAGTCCAATCATAGACATACTGGATGCATGTCAAAGATCACCTTCACTGGTTTTATGATCTCTTCAACTTCTATGTTCATCTCTTGATTTGTTATACATAAAGTTTCTCGCTTATGTATTTCTTAATTTATATTCTTTAGTATGTAGTCAATCGACATATACAACAAAGGCGACGGTAACTAAAATTCTTACAAATACAAAGTTATGGTATGATTGTTGCGATGTCTGCTACACCATTTACTAATTAGTGAAGAAGACATATGCAGCGATTGTGGAACAACTGACCCACATTGCTTCCCAAGATCATTCCTTACTCGAAGTTAATTACTTTTATGGTAACATTCCTCTATTATCGTCCATTTATTCTTCCTTCCCTCGTCAGGATAAAGCTAAAGTTGAAGTTGTAGATAACACGCCCCATGCTTACATTACCCCGTTCGTCGATATTGTAGAGAAAATCACATGCTTGACTATTGGAGAACTGCAAGAACTTATTCAAAAAGTATCATTGTGTTAATATATTTAATCTTGTCATTTTCTCAAAGTCATAACGCTTTTACCTTATTTATGTGTAGGATGCATCACAAAGTTCTCTAGATGATATAACAAAGGCATGCTTATCAAAGGAGCACACATTTGAAATACGTGTAACAGAAAGTAACCTTCCTTATGCAGCTCGCAGAGACTTCACTGCCAATGCAGTAAAAGAACATTACCAAGAAACATGCGTTAACAAGAGTGACAATGCCAACTACATTGCTAGATACTTCAATAGAAGATCTACACTATAACATACTCCTTTCATTTCATCAACCTTTTCACATTGTTTACATCTTCACTGGCATTAATTATCTATTGTTACAAGGTAAGTCCTGGCATAGAGCTCTATGATAACAACTAAGTTTGGCCAGGTAAAAGATATGCATGCTTTCCTCCAAATATTGTAATATACCACTTTTGTGACTTGCACTTACTACTAATACTTCTGTACACCTTACATATAATGATGTTAACGGTCACTCCTAGGCCTCTCCTTTGTTCTTCCTTCTTTTCGTAACTAAGCTTTCTATACTAATACTTGCTTTTGAAGTTTTCGTCGCATTTGTCTTTAATAATTAAGCATTAGTATTATAGTTAGTACAAACATCCTCTATTTTACCTTTTCTCCTGCATACATTAGACTCAACCCTTTATTATGTATTGTTATTTACAGGTGTATTTGAGCGGGAGGCATAGGAAGAGCAAGCATTATGTTGTTGACTAGTAGTGGCACGTTTACATTCCATATCCTTGACATTGCGGAGAATTTTTGGTACTTCAGGCAAATAGTTAGACTCGTGGGATACTTGACATTTTTGTGCAACGAAAAGAGATGTATATGGATACAAGATAGTAGATGATGGTTGTACATAAAAAGAAGCATGAGACGTGTTTGGTATTTTGAATACAGTTTTTGTGTCGGGATGGAGACAATGGATTAATTGAAAATATTTATGAAATATTGCTATATTTTATTTCAGGTACATGATAGTATTTAGGAGTCCATAATGTGGAGGATATGATATTGATTTTTTGAGGCATGTTAGCTAAGATTATAATGTCTTTACAGACATAGTAATTATGGTTAAGATTAATTGTTGTGCTAATCCCGGCTAACGGGTCGGGTCGTGACATTAAAAAAGGATAATATAGGTTCTCCCTTGAGCATATACATGATTTTAGTGTTCAAAGTGTAACAATAAAATCCAAATGATCAGGTCATACTTAGTACGGAATTATAAAATTTATTATATTTTAATTCTACAACCTTCGAGAGTGTTCTATTTCTTTAAAACCGTTACTTACTAATAACTTCATTACATATTGACTAATATATGACTAATCTGACTTCAATGGTTATCCTCACAACGATTAAAAAGGTATCCATGCACTGTTAAATCGCCTTTAAACTCGTATCATGCGTTCTCTACACTAGAAGTTACGCGTGATGTTACTTTACTAAATAAATTAATCAATACCCTAATTTTTAATTACTATCAGTGAATTACGTAGTGCCTGAATCATGTACCTTTGCTTCCTTTTAGACCGATGTAGCCTTTGCTCAATTGATGAGTTGTATATTATAGCTAGGTATCTTCACTTACTTGCTTATCTAGACATTGCGAAACATTGCCTACTTACCATAATTGTCGAATATATTTGTGTGGAAGAGAGATTCTTGATGACTTTATGCCATGAGAGGATATTGTTGACATCGAACTAATACTAATTACAACATTTGCAACTAAGTCTACTGGAAACACCAACGTGGTCGAGACATGTTGTCTGCCAGGGGAGGAGCATCGAAGGGAAGATTGTTCGAGCAACTGAAAGATGATGACTGGTAGTACCTCCATGTAGCACAACATCAGCACACATTATTTTTTTCGCATTTAGATATTAACTTCAGGCACAAACAATTTGTATCTCACTGTTGCCTTTATTCAACGATGTGCCTTACATTTCATTAATATTCACAAAATTTGGTGAAACATTCAATATTTCTAGGTCATCTCAAACAAACTTCAATGACATCACAAATTACAATACAATTAAAGGATGACTATGCTATCGACTATCACGATTACAACCTCCTCATTAGATTTTCCTTCATCTTATATACCATTGCTACTAACTCTATAATGCCGCTCTCAATTTACATTATTGCAATTGAATCGTCACCTGATATTACAGCAACAACACAACAACCATTCTCTCCACATTTATTTCACAATACGGAACTCCATTCATTCAAGCCAGCTAATCCAACCATACCTACATTTCCATACCGAGCAACGCACAGGTCAACTTCTAATCTATTATATATATATTAAAGGTCGTCGAGCCATTAATTTTCGATCATATAATTCCCATTTTGCCCTTCTAAATTCCACCTCAGCACCTGCTGTCTTTCCATTTTTGCCCTCGGCCACACATAAAATATATATATTAAAGGCCGTCGAGGCATTAATTTTCGACCATACAATTCCCATTTTGCCCTTCTAAATTCCACCTCAGCACCTGCTGTCTTTCCATTTTTGCCCTTGGCCACACAGAAATTACCCAATTCAACCGCACCCTCTCCCCTTGTGCTGCGAATGCCCTAGAATACCGACAACCTGGGGATCCCCGTCTCTCCAGCCTCCCTGCCTCCCACGAACGTTTTGTTGTGCGCACTGCCAGATCCCCTACCTCTCCCTCCTCCGTTGTCTCTTTATCGCCTTCCGCCCTTTGGCCCATCTCCCCTCCCGGAGGCTGCACTCCTCACGGGACATGATGGAACCGTGATCCAATGTAACAATCCATTATATATATTAAAGGTCGTCGAGGCATTAATTTTTGACCATACAATTCCCATTTTGCCCTTCTAAATTCCACCTCAGCACCTGCTGTCTTTCCATTTTTGCCCTCGGCCACACAGAAAATATATATATATATTAAAGGCCGTCGAGGCATTAATTTTCGACCATACAATTCCCATTTTGCCCTTCTAAATTCCACCTCAGCACCTGCTGTCTTTCCTTTTTTGCCCTCGGCCACACAGAAATTACCCAATTCAACCCACACCCTCTCCCCTCGCGCTGCAAATGCCCTATAATACCGACAACCTGGGGATCCCCGTCTCTCCAGCCTCCCTGTCTCCCACGAACATTCTGCTATGCGCACCGCCGGATCCCCCTACCTCTCCCTCCTCCGTTGTCTCTCTATCGCCTTCCGCCCTCTGGCCCATCTCCCCTCCCGGAGGCTGCACTCCTCGTGGGACATGTTGGAACCATGATCCACTGTAACAAATTGTCATAAATATTAAAAAAAATGCATATTGAGATATGCCTAATTACTAAACAGCTGATACCACACCTGTGGTTCTTCCAATGACATTTGATATTGATTCATCTCATTTTTCGATTTCTCAAAAAAGATGTCGGGTGATTTAAATGCTTTAGATGATGAGATGGAATTTAAATATGTCAATGTTTCTGTGCATTAAATATGAACAAAATGTAATAGGGATGAGAATTAAAATCCCATCAGGAACCAAGGAATGTACTGATTGTAAGGTCATCAGTGATGTCTACCTGTAAAATCAATAATCTTTTTAAGTCCTCCAATCTCTTCTCATGCAGTTTCCTGATCTCAACAAGCGGTCTGATGATTTGTCCTGGTATGTAACATAAATAGATAAAACCGAGCAAAAGCAATAGCACATGAATCACGAAAGGGTAGCCAAATCTCAAAAGTAAGTAACCTACCATCAAATCTTTGTTAGCAGACTGAAGATCATGAAATTCCTTCTCCGTCTCTCTCTTTGGCCCCAACAATATGATTAGCTGCAAAAGTTGAAAATAGAAAAGGTGTCCCCTTTCCATTATTCTTCAATGTTTTGAGGCTGCCAGCTGAGTTTTGCGTTCATGCAGCTCCGTATAGGCACTTTCCCGTTCCCCTACATAATTATGACCACCAACCACTAGCTTCAGCCTTCAACCCTTTAAGCATCATCGCACAATATGTATAACGAGAAAAACCTTTTAGGTAAAGACCATCCACGTACTTTCCAGTTGCTTCAGTTCAGCCTTATATTTTGCCTTCGAATCCCGTTGAATTTGCACTTCATTTGATAATGATCTATGCTTTATGTGGAACTCCTCAAATGCACAGTGCAAACCTTTCATTTCATATAACCATCAAAGAACTTTTTCTCTCAGTTGACTGGTTGGATCTTATCAAAGAAGTGGAAGATAATCCAAAGTGCAACACCATTAAAAATCCCCACCCTCCCTGCCCGCATTATCTCTTTATTGGTTACCTCCCCAGAACGTCAGGCTACGTGCACTGCCTGATCCTCCTGCTTCTCCCTCCTCCATCGCCTTCCGCCATCTCCACTCCTAGAGGTTGTACTCCGTCACAGGACGTAATTGGGTCGTGATCCAATGTAAGAAGGAAGCCATGTCACCTTATGCTCAGATTCTCTACGGCGTATCGCAGAGAGGATGGCATGGGCATACATCCTCTGTCCCTCGACAACATGAGCCTTGGTATTCGGCAATGAGGTAGGCCTTCTTGTATGTGAAGCCGGGAGATCGAGGAGTGTCGCCACCTTCATCAATTATCTCAAATGGAATCATCATGGCCCAAATAAAACCATCATCGAAGAGGAGGAGCAGTTGATCGTTCATCGCAGTTATCACTTCACCACTCGAGCACTTCCTCATCTATGGAGGGTATCATTTGTAGTAGTTCCAGAGCAGCACTTGATCAACTGAGGCCTTTCATCAGGTTGCACCCTAGCAACTGCAGATCACCACGCTTCAAATCCGACCTTTGTAGGAGATCCATTATATGAAGAAGAGCTAAGAAAGCCATCTTCAATTGACCTGTTGCCTAGAGCGACAATAATTAGGAAGAACATGAGGCACATTCCCCTAGAGGTGTCGTTTGATTAAATGACAGTAACAAAGATCGATCGACCGATATACAACTTCCCTCATCATCTGAGTTAGCATGGTGTTGATGGGCCTTGAAGAGGCTTCGTTAGAAGAAGCAATGGATGATAAGGAATTTAAACAACAAAAACTTCACGAGCATGTAGGCTTGGAAAGACGCAGTTCCTCAGACAACACTTCATTGAATTGCATTGAGAATTGAAAGAGAAAGGCACAATCAAAATTCTTGAGATTAAATCCATGGTTGAATACTAAGTAGCAGAAAAATTATATCTTCAATTGGATGTCTTCAGATCTAGAGAGGTAGAACCATTATATGAAGTTAGAGTAGATGAACAATATAAATATCACGTAGCTGGTTATGACGAGAATGCCAGTTCAGAGAAGATCGACTTCTTGGAGCATACTTTTACGGGTGATATGCGGATTGTTAAGAATGTTGTTGAAGCTGCGTGATAATCCCATCATAATTATGTCATCGATGTTGGAGTTTAATTCTGCCATAATTACCTTCTTCATTTTCAAAACTACAACTCTGTATTCGATTAAAACCACTGTGAAGAAATTATATCTACAACGTCAATCACTTTTGACACGGTTACTTATATTGTGATTTCAAATATATGATAACGAATATTACATATTGCAAATTTGCATTTTTTGTTGGAAATTCCCAACAAAAACTACATCATTATATTGTTCATATAGCAATCAATATATAAGACCAAACATCATTTAGTTCGAAATGACATTCTAACTGAAATCCATATGAAACAACAATCAGTTTTTTATAATAGTTTTTGTTGTTATAATGATAATTATGATATTGAAGATGACAGCTTTTTTAAAAACTTCCTTCTCCCTGCAACGCACGGGCTCCCTACTAGTTTCCTTTTAATGGAAAACAAATGATAACATCATTCGATCACCATGCCACTTAGCTCACGAGCCCTTGAAAGTTGAAACGTATCATCTATACTTCCCAACTTTTAACCAAGAGAAATAGTTTCAGTATAGTAAAAACCTAACCCCTGCGTGTGGCTGCTCCCGCTCACCGCATCTCCACGTCCCACTCGCTCCCGCGCGCCCGCACCAGCACCTCTTCTCCCCCACACCATCACCTCACATATAAAGCCATAATTTTTCGAATCACAAATCACCATCTCGACCCCCTCTTTGCTTGTTCTCCAAGCCCCCTTTTACTCGCAAGTGCGTGGGAGATGGCGAGCAGGAAGCTCGTCCGCGACCTCCTACTCTCTGATCGCCAGCTGCATCACTCGCTCCTGCAATCCCGCATCGGTCAGGTGATTATTTGCGGGAGAAAAACTCATATTGACCGGTCGTTCCTGTTGATGTTGATCGAAATTGGTTCCGATCGCTAGCTGCGAGCTCACAAGTTACAATTCTCGTGATTCGACTCAGGGCGTTTCTGACTTTGAATGCGTTCCTTTTTTGTGTATTTGTTGGAAAAATTAGAATTGCTCGGATTTCAGTTGTGGGGAAAGCGATTGCGTTTTCTTGTCATAATCGCGTCTGAAAGGTGTTTTTTTGTTAAATCTTGGCCATGATCGAGATCCTATTTTGGCATGGATAGGTTGCAGGTAGCCGATTTGGATTGCTCACAGATGGTAGGCCTTCCAGTTCTCGTGAGTTCAGCGTCTTCAATGAGTTCAAGAAGCAAGTGAAAGGGGAGGCGACTAGGTATTAGCTGCAATCAGTGCTGCGTTGGACAGTTTTCTGTAGTACTGATAATGTTTTTTTGTGCGTGAGAATTTGAATTAAGATCATGGAACCTCCCTCTGATACACGCTCAAACAACCATTTTAAGTGTTTATTACCCGGTTCAATTTGCGTTCTTATTCTTCGTGTAACCTCCATGGTGATGGTTGCTCGAAGGCAGGAACAATTGGAGGAACACTGGTAGAGCGTCAGTCTACCACATGGCTTCTTCCGCTCTCGTCCACTAAGGAGACATTTCGAAGATCAAAACGAACTATATGGCATTTAAACCCTTTAAATGTGTATGTTATCATCGATTTCAAGTGAACTAAAAGTAACCCCAGTCAAGATGAACAGCACAAGAGATTCTCCATTGCATTGCATTTTTTCCATGCTTTTGGTTGCAGTACCATCTTTCCCTTTTCACTGAATACCGGGCAAAGGAAGTTCTTGGCTTAAGCATAGCCTTGGATGGCAATGCTCCAGCGCTATCTCTGTTATGCCTTTTCCCCCTTATGTTTCTGAATTTGAGTGCATGCCACCGATCCAAATTTTCTTTGATGGTAAACGAGGCTTGCAAAAACAACAGTGACTATAAGAATTGTAAAGTGCACTATGTTAAATGGAGGGCTCTCACATTTAAAGAGTTTATTGAACCTCCCTTTGTTTCCTCTCATTTTGTTTGTACACTGTCATTCTTTCTTGCACTTTGACATCAATTAGTTTCTCTTTATAAATATATCATAAAATCCAAAAGTTTACAATTTCATGAAAAACTGTATGAAAACCATTAGACTGTAGCATTAACATGGAAGTCAAGTTACTCATAATGGCAATGTCTTTATCGATGTCTCTTAGCTAATTTAATTTTTTTTAATCTAAACCATTTATATGAAACGATTAATTGACATGCCATTGTGGCAGTAACTCTGAATTCCAGCAATCAGTGAAGGAGCTAAATGAGAAAGTTGGAGGAATCAAAGAAGACTTGAAAGCCAGGTAACCAGTGAACCATTGTTCACCAGACGATCACTTGTTTTTATTTATGGCTTGAGACATACATTGTATGTCGAAGCTGACAGAAAGGAACCCCTCTGATTTAGAAGAGATGGTGAACTGGCGAATGCAGAACTAAACAAACAACAGAGAAGCTATACAAGCAGGTGGATGGCATCTGGGCGGAGGCTGAGATCACAGCGAAGAAGGTCAGTTTGGAAAGACTATATGCATCGACGTTCAACATGCTTATTTGATGGAGTTTGCACAAATGACTTGATTATCTTGAGACCATATCTTATCTCTGTTGATTGGATTGTGGTTTCCTAGTCGTAGGCTTTAGTCATAATTCTGGATGCCGAGACTGTTTTGTTATGTACAGAAATGGCACTGTCGACCATATGGTGAGGAAATCCTGGAAAGCAAAAATCAGTATAAAATATAACAACTTGATGATAAAATCGTTCTTGAATCCTTGAATATTATTTATGATAATTTATAATTGAAGCAGTGCTCAGGGAACTTTTAAGAGATGTGCCAATTGTTTGTGACGAGAATCGCTTGATTATCACCTTTTTTACCAACTAACCCAAATACAAGACCTGTGCCTTGCCACCTGTTACATTGATTTCCAATATATGGGCATGATACCGTGATATTGCATATCGACAAACATATAGCCTTAAAAATAGAAAACAATAAGCTATATATTATGGTCATAATTGGCTTTAAGAAATAAAAAGTAAAACCAAGGCTAAAGCAAATATGCACGGCCAATATGACAATCAATCAACATTGCCATGATTTACATACATCAAAAGAAAACAAAATGTGTAGTGAGATATAGTAGAACACGTGCTTATGGTATCTTTCCTTTCCTGTCATCCAAAGCAAGTTTTAAAAATCGAAAGACGGGACGAGGTGGTTTCCTTGGAATCAAGGGGATGTGTAGCCATGCGGTGGTCAAGGTGTATACCTCATCTATCTTCCAAAAAAACATGCAATTTAGCTAAAAAGTTGTATAACATTAAGAAAATTACACTACACAAATTTCCATGGATTTGAAGCAATTGAGTGATTTTTAGTGTAATTCTTCATTGTCGTAGAGGAATAAAGGTTTGGATATATTGTGCTTGGGAGCTATTTTTATGACCTTTAAATTCTCTTAAGTGAAAATATCCTTTGATTTTCTCGACATCTTCAAAATATACTTTTATGGTCGAATATGTGGATGCGTTGAATCTATACGTCTATTTTTCAGCAATTAGCTCTTCCATGTGGCATAAAAAATAGCTCTTCCATGATCACATTTTATATCATATTTGATACTTGCAAGAGGCTAGCAAGTTGAAATTCAAGTCTGTTTTTTGAATGACCTTCATTTGTTGGTTTAATTTGTAATTCTTGCAAAGTTTTTGCAAGTTCATATAACCTCACTAGTTGCGTCACTAGTTCATATACACCATTGGTCGAAATTCAGTTTCGGTAGGGTATAGCATGCAAGACAACTCTGGGGTGGTCGAGGGCGGGCAACGGAGTACGGCGTGGGCGGGGATCTTCGGGCCCTACTCAACGTCGGGTGGGGGGATAACTCCGATCTTTCGGGGCCGATGCCTCTGATGTGGCGGATGGGGGCATCGTGCAACGGATTGCAGGGATCCCGTTCGGTGCTTCATGTCTGGAGGAAGCGGCCATATAAGTTTTTGCTGTCCAAAGAGGGGTTCCTGTTTTGCGGAAGGAGGGGGGCACTGCTGGGGCGAAGGCGGATCAAATATTGGTGGGGGTGTGTCGGAGAGAGGAGAGGCACCTGGTAGACGCAACGACAGATATTGGAGGGACGGTTGGTCGCGGATTTGGTGGAGATGTCGTATTCTTGGATGAACTCCTGTTTTGCGCTCGGGGACTATTGCCAGAGGAGGAAGGGAACCTGATCCACCTCTCGCGCACGACAACGGGGTTGGTACATTGGATGACCCCTCTCTTGAGGGATGGAGGATGCGACTTCAGGAGGCCGGAATTAATCTTCTCGGTCAAGGGGTTTCCAATTGTTGGGTGGAGCTTGGCGGTGATCAAGGAGGTTCTCATGCCGGTACTGAAGGTCACATGTATTGCTGCTGATGGGTTGCGCTGTGGCGACTCGCCATGGATGCTGGTCAAGGGTATCGGTTGGGAAAGGACTTTGTCGAAATTCCTTGAGGTGCGCTTCATTGGGGTGTTATTTTACTTGGAGGTGCGTGGAGAATCAGAGTGCGACAGTGTGGAGGTAGAGGACAAACGGGCCTGGGCAGATGGAGCTGCAAAGGGAAAATCTCGCTTTCGGCTGTTTTCAAAAACACATGCCATTTTTGGAAGTTGACGTGGTGTGCGGTGCAAGTCAGGACCCGGGGACCGAAGCATGCAGCATCAAGGGGCGAGCCTCCTACACGGAAGTTGTTTCGGGTCAGGTTGACGGGGATATGTGCCGTGGCAGATCCCCTGTGATTCTGGCTGATCCAGGCATGCGAGATATGATTCTTAAAAAGTTGGGGATCCATCTTTTATTCGGGATACAGGTTGCTGGCAGAATGGACCTGGTGGCGGACACCATCTTGGGGTATCCGAATCCGGAATGGGTGGAGGGACGACATTTCGATGGTGATCCGATTCAGCTGGAGGAACACGACCCTCTTCGGATGGATGCATAATGCTCGTGGTTGGGGCACATGCCAAGGGAGCGACTGGATGACATGCAGGTGACAGAGAATGGAAGTTCGAAGGGAGTGGCGTGCCACTCGGAGGGCCAGATGTGATGCGGGAAACGAGGAACATGTGTTCGATGGGGATAACGGGGACATCTGTGATTCTGATATGTCGGCGGGAGGCGCTTGAGGGCTTAGGAGGTGAGGTATGCAGAGAAGCAGAGGTGATGGGTCGATTTGGGATGCATTATGCTCGAAGCAATATGTAGGAAAGAATGAGATGTCGAAGTTCATCTATTTACAGGAAACTGGAAGCTGTGCCGTGCATGGTCTTGTTTGAAGGAGGTGGCACCGTGAGAGGCTGGGGGGGGGGATGGGAGGTTATGCCGGAGCGAAGTGTGGCGGCGGTGCTTTGGGAAGATGTGTTCGTGGGAAAGGAGGGTGAGGATGGGAATGAGGAGGTGCCTGCTGGGGCAGCGAAGGATGCATGGACGAGTATGGATAGGGAGGTGTTGGCTTGCATCAGAGTCGTGTCACTGAAGGGGGGATCTCACGGTTCCCAATGAATGTGTTATCTTGGAATGCCAGGGGCTTGGGGCAAAGGGAGAAGAGGATGACAACGAAAAATATGCTAACGGAGAAAAGGACAGACATGGTGATACTGCAGGAAACTAATATTGCGTGAGATTTTGAGGGGTTGTGGAATGAGCTTGGGGGACCGTGTTGGGGGAGGTCAAAGTGATTGACTTAGCGGGGGTTGCTGGGGGGCTCACGACGGGCTGGAATGGAGATAAGATGCAGATGGAGGGGGATGAGGTGCGGGGAAGGCATTCGCTCTCCGTCTGTTTGCGTCGTAAGGCTGGTGGAATGAGGTTCGTTGCTACAAATGTTTATGGCCCTTGGGGGGGGCAACACTGCTGTGTTTGTAGACGAGCTTTTCTTCGTCAGGACCAGATTCCTTGATGTGACGTGGATCATCGGGGGAGACTTCAATGTGACTTTGCCCCCGGAAGATCGGTCGAGGGTGCGAGGTGGGAGAGATAAGGGCTTCGCGGGGATATGGGTGATGGTGGACGGGCTTGGGCTCCAAGTGATTGATGTTGTAGGATGTATGCACACATGGCGAAATTCAAGATCGCTGTCGCGCATTTATAGATTTATGGTATCCACAGAGGTGCTCCTGCGGTTTCCTATGGCTGGGGCTAGGGCGCTGCCCAGGGCGCACTCGGATCACACACCGATATTGTGGTACTCGGGGAAATGTGTTGCCCTCACTCTTTCTTCAGGTTTGAAAAAGCTTAGTTGCTAGGGGAGGGATTCTGGGAGTCTGTGGGGAATCTGGGCCGCTTCTCGACCGTCGGGGTCAACAATGACCAGATTTTCATGCAAGTTGATCGAGCTCGGGAGATTTCTGATGGCTTTTAATAGGGAGAACCGACTCAAGCGTAAGGAGAGAAGATCCATGGCGTAGATCAGGGTGATTAGACTTGATGGAATTGAGGATGAACGGGAAATGCGGGAGGGTGAGATGGAGGAAAGAAGAGGGCTCCTGGGTGTGATCCTTTGCTAGGATAAGAAGGAGGAAGTAGCTTGGAGGCAACGGTCTAGGCGATGGTGGGTACGCGAGGGGGATGGGAACACACGTTTTTTCCATACCGTGGCTAGTGGAAGGAGGCAAAGGAACTACATCCATTCAGTCGAGGTTGGTGATGAGGTGGTTGAGGGGGATGGTCATGTAGGGGCGGCGATACGGGCATATTTCCAAGCTTTTGGGAGAAGGGGGTCGCGGGCAGGATGGGGATGGCAAGGGAAGGGAGTGTCTCAGATATCCGACGAGGAGACAAACACGTTGACTGAGGCCTTTTTTGAGGAGGCAAGGCGGGTGCTTTTTCAGCTGAATGCGTAGGGGGCACTAGGTCCGAACGGATTCCCGATATGTTTCTACAGGGAGTTCTGGGAAGTGGTGAAGGGGGATGTGATGGATGTGTCGTCAGAGTTCATGGAGGGCAATCAGAGTTTCGAGAGGCTCAACAAGGCGCTCCTTTTTTGTTGCCGAAGAAGGAGGTGCCAACCACGGTAGAGGACTTTAGGCCAATCGCATTATCTATCGCTTTATACCTCATTATCTCCAAGATCCCCGCGAGGGGAATGCTGTATCGAATCATTTCGCCAGAACAGATAGCGTTTATACCTGGGAGGCAGATGACAGATGGCACGGTGTTGGCTTCTAAGATGGTGACAGATTGGAGAAGAAACAAAATAACAGTGGTGCTTTGGAAGGTTGACTTCTCTAAAGCATATGGCTGCAAAGACTGAAGATTTATATGAGCTCTCTAGAGAAGAGGGGTTTCCCAGACTTGGGGATTGTGTGGATGGTGCGTGAACGGGATCTCACGTGGTGCTGGTGAACGAAAGATCGAAAGGTTTTTTTTCCAACCTCAGCGGGGGATTATGCAAGGATGTCCTTTGGCGCCGCTACTGCTCGTTATTGTTGCTGACGCTCTGACGATTATGATGAGCTTGGCAGGGTCTGGGGGCTGCCGGGCTGGTGCTCGGGATGTACAAGGGAGGACATATCCATTCATATGCTGCAATATGCATATAACACTATGATGTTCATGGAGACTGGGGAGGACAATATTAGAAGGGCGTCATGTATCATGGAGATATTTAGGGAGCTATCTGGTCTCAGGGTCAATTGGGGTAAGTCTGCTGTGGTTCGCTTCGACGGCGTTGGGGTGCCCAACAGCCACAGTGTCGATCATGTATCTGGGTCTGCCGTTGGTGGCAGGGAGGCACAAGATGAGGGATTGGAAGGAGTTGCTGGAGAGGCTGGAAGGGAAGTTGGCGGGTTGGAAGGCGCGGATGTTGTCAAGGCAAGGGAAGCTGATTCTTCTGAAGCACGTTCTATCGGCAATACCTATTTTCTTTTGCTCTACGAGGATGTTGCCAGTGGGGGTGCGATGAAAGATGGAGGTGTTGATGAGGAGGTTTTTCTGGTTGGATGAGAGTCATGCTAAGAGGGGTATGCATTTGGTTGACTGGAGTAGTGTAACCTTGCCGAAGGGCAAGGGTATCCAGGGAGTCTTGTGGATGGAGGAGATGAATAATGCATTCATGGCTAAATAGGTGGTCCGTCTCTGGGGTAACTCAGAGGACTTGGTATGCAGATTGACGAGGAAGATCTATGGGATCTCTCTGTCGTTGGAGGTTGATGCTGGCTACCTTCCGTCATCATTGTGGATTGGCATCACGCAGGTGGTTCTGGAGTTGGCATCTAAGTTGAGACCAATTCTTGGTAACGGAGTCGGGTTTCATTTTTGGCAGGATGACTGGACATGGAATGGTGCATTGCTGGAAAGGTACCCGAGGTTGGTGCAGCTGGCGGTGGATAAAGAGATATCGGTACGACGGATGTGGGAATTGGGATCCTGGTCCCTAACTTTTGCATCGGAGTTTTCGGAACAAAGGGTCAACTAGTTCATGGAGCTACACTCTGAGCTTGCGTGACTGGAGGGGTCGGGGGAAGGTAGAGATCATTTTTTATTAGGGGATGTCAGGTTTTTGATCAAGAAGGCGTACCATTTTTTGGTGGAGGAGGTGGAGGTTGTTGGACATGCGTATGATTTGGAAATGCAAGGTCCCGATCCGAATCAAGATATCTCTCTGGCTAGTTAGGCCAGAATTCTCACCAAAGAGCGAAGGGGGCGGCTGATGGGGGCGGAGGATGACACTTGTGATGGATGCAGAGAGGTGGCGGAAGATTTGGATCACCTGTTTTTCTCATGCACATGCTCGGCTTAGGTTTGGTATGGGGCAAGCTTACCTTGGACCATCGGACATAGCTGCTCAGGTTTTTGGAGGGATATGAGATCGGTGTGTGGCTTTGAACACGAGGACTTCTCTCTTCCTTTTGCGTTGTTGCGGGCGATTTGGTGTGTCAGAAATGATGTCATTTTTGGGGGAAATACTTTTTATTATGAGAATGTGGTTGAGCATTGTCGAGCGCTATGTAATGCTTGGACCATATAACAACTTGTAACTTTTATAGATTATATATATATATATATATATCCTGTGGTGGGTCCCAAATTGGGAGGTATCCCTTTTCACTTCTCATTTTTTTTGCATAAAAAGCTACATCTGTGCAATGCAAATGAAGTTGATTGTTTGTTGCACTATAATTTTCTTTATACCTGCAGTTTCCATCAAAATACCATCCAAGGTGTCTCCTTTCCCACCACCACCTAACTAAACCGTGCTAAGATAATGCAAGGAATGTATTTATTATTACACGTTTATTAAATGCTAGAAATAAGAATCACCATTAAAAAACTAACTTCCGCATTTATATATTTAGTCTAAGCACATCAAGCAACATCTTTATTGAATTCAACAATATGCTCCAATATGTAAGTCATATAATCTTTCTTGAAAATAAAAACAATTGAAAAGTTCAAAATTTCTAGAGGGCACCGCTGCAAAGTTTGTACCATTTTGTTGATATATGATCAAGGTTCATGAAAGCGGTATGTGTACGTGTTTGGGCAGGTCATTGGACATCGATTAAGCGGTATGCGGGAGCATTGCAGGGTATATGCGGTTCTACGCGGTTTCCTATTTTTAAAATAAATAAATATCTACAAAAGTGACTACAATTGATCTGAATTTATGAAGCCTCTCCATGAACCATTAAAACAATACCACCCTCTCCAAACAATTCAAACGATAACACCCTCTCCATGAACCACTAAAAGGAATATTAAAATAATAACTGCTATTGTATCTCATATTGAATCTCAGTTCCATTTTCAATAATTGTTTTTTGCATTCCATTTTTCTCCTATGAAATCTATTAATTCCAAAATCGTGGTTAGACATTCAGATTAAGTTAGAATCCTGTCGGTTAGCTGCATTCCACTTGCACAAGTTTTATTCCTTCAGAATCCCTAAATATCACTAATTCAAAGAATAAAATACATTGAACCAATATCATAAATTTTTTTGAGTAAAGGAATGGGGGAGCCCTCCCGAGGCGGGAGTCACCACACCAAAGCATTAATTAATAAAGAAAAGAGTACATCAGTTAGATAACCAGAAATTGTACAAAACATTACAGTGGGCTACAACATTCTCCGAGTAAAACCGCTGGCCCTTGAAGATTGTATCATTCCTACCAAGCCAAATAGCCCACAGAGCGGCAAAAGGCTTGGAGACATCATCGGAAGACCCATGGCCGACCCGACGAACCGATCGCCAAAACTGATCAGCATCAAAGGCCCGGACCCATGTGAGCCCCAATGACTCCTAAACCTCAGCAGAAGACCGACAACCAAAAAAGATGTGGTCCACATCCTCCAACTCGTCCTCGCATCTGTCACACTTAAGATCCGTCCCACCCAACATTCTGCCTCTTCTCACTTTGTTACAAATACGACCTCTCCTCACACACCAAAGGAATACCTTCACCCGCGTAGGAATCTTAGCTGCCCAAATCATCTTCACGTCAGCACACATCTCTTCATCACGCTCCACCAAAGCCGCTGTAACCTTCTGATAGGCCGCCTTCACTGAGAACCTACCACCAGTCCACTCAAAACGGTCCGGGTCCCCCGACAGGTCCCCGACAGGGGGAATCTCAGACAACATCCTCAAAAAGTCCTCTAACCTCTGATCCGAGAGATCCGCAAGGAACCTCGGCGCCCACGTCCCAGCTTCGACGACCTCCGCCACCTGCGCTGCCCTATCAACCGCCAAAGCCATCAGACGAGGGAAACGAGAGGCCATGATCCCATACCCCGTCCAGTCATCCAGCCAAAAACGGAAACGGAGCCCATCCCCCAAAATCGGCCTAAGAAGCGGCCGGAGCACCGGAAGAACGACACGGATCCCAATCCATAAGGAAGACTCATGACGCTTCCTCTCCGCCACCAACTCCCCATTAACATCATAAATCTTTCTAAGCAGCTGCAAGACCGGCGAGTCGGACGAACCCCAAATGCGCACCACCCACTTGGCTAACAGAGCTTTGTTCATAGATTCCACGTCCCTAACGCCAAGGCCCCCCTCTGCAATCGGAACCGCCAGGTCCTTCCAAGCCACCAGGTGCAACCCCCTCTTTGCTTGTCTCCCATCAGACCAGAAAAAGGATCTCATCAAGGTCTCAATCCTCCTTCTAACACCAACATGCATTAATCTCGTCGAAAAGAAAAAAGTCGGGATGGCCGAAAGAACATGCTTCAGCAATGTAAGCTTCCCACTCTTGGACAGAGTGACAGCCTTCCAACCTTCCAGCCGCTCCTCCATTCTGCGCAGCACACAATCCCAATCGGACTTCCTCAGCCTGCCTTCAACCATAGGCAAACCCAGATAGGTTATCGGCAGTCTCCCCAAGGGGCATCCTGCCCACTCCGCCAGCCTGATGCTCTCCTCGCCACCCAAACCCATTGGAACAAGGACCGACTTCTGCCTGTTAATCTGCAACCCAGAGAGGCACCCAAAAACATCCACCAGCATAGCTGCATTGCGGTTCTGCTCCTCTGACCCTCCTAGGAATATCAGCATGTCATCCACATATTGCAACACGGGGACTGAGATGTCCCCCCATTTAGAAGCCCTCGCACCAGTTCTCCTCCACCGCCCGATCAAACAAAACCGCAAGACAATATGCAACCAACACAAAAAGCAGGGGAGCAAGGGGGCAGCCCTGATGCACCCCCCTCTGCGGTTGTAACCATCCGCCCTCGGGCCTCCCATTGACCATCACCGAGCATGAGCTAGTGGTGACGCATCTCTTAACCCAAGCAATCCAAACTTCCGGGAAACCCCTTTTCTGCATAGCTAACCAAAGGAATCTCCAACTGACACAGTCATAAGCCTTGGAGTAGTCAATCTTGCAAACATTCCCTTTTTTTGAGACTTCTTCCACTCACGACAAATCTCTGAGGCGGTTACGATCCCATCCGCCATAGATCGACCCGGAATGAAGGCTGATTGGGCCGGCAAAACCACGGAGGATAAGACCCCTCTAAGTCTGCTCGCCAACACCTTGGCGACAATAAGATAAATGCCATTGGAGATAGATATCGGCCTGTAGTTCCCCACCCCCATCGGGGTATCTTTCTTCGGCAGCAAAAAAATCAAAGCCCTGTTAATTTTCTCAAAACCCATGTTGCCCCCCTGAACTCAGTCAGAACCTCCAAGATATCCCCCCTCAGCAGATCCCAGAACTCCCTGTAGAAAACCATGGAGAAGCTATCCGGACCCGGAGCCCCGTCCGCATTCAGCTCCCAAACCGCCCTGCGCACCTCAGCCTCCGTGAACTCGGCCACTAACGAATCAGCCTGGGCACCACTCAAGTGCCGCACCCCCAGACCCGACCAACCCCAGCCATCCTCCACCAGCACCCTCCTGGAGGCACTCACAAAATGACCCCGCAAGGCGATCGCGATCTCCCTTTCGCCTGACACTCTTTGGCCCCCTTCCTCCATTTCATGCAAGAAGCTCCTTCTCCTTCTTCCTGATGCCACAGAATGGAAGAACCGCGTGTTGGCGTCCCCTTCCCTTAGCCACTTCTACATGGCCCTCTGTCGCCAATGAACCTCCTCTTTCATGTCCTCCCGAAGCACAGTCTCAAGCCATGCCGCCCTCTCCTCCACCTCCTCCGGAGACAGGCCCCGATCATCATCAAGCCCTTCTAATCTGCTGATCCCAGCCTCTGCCTCCGCCCTAACGGCTCGTCGCCTCCTGGCGACATCCTTCCCATAACTCTGCAACAGCCGCCTCAGTGACTCGATCTTGGCAGCAAACTGCGACACTGCCGAGCCTGCCACCACCACACTCCGCCAATGTTCATGCACCATGTCCCGGAAACCATCCTCCAACATCCACTTCTCAAAACGAAAGGAGAACCGAGCCAAGCGCTCCTCACCAGAAAACCATAGAACATGAGTGTGATCAGATATAGTCCTCGTAAGCGCCCAAGCCCTCGCCAAAGGGAAGACCTCCCCTGCCTCAACCGACATCAGGAATCTGTCGAGTCTGGATCTCGCCCTCACGTTCCTCCAAGTGTACTTGCACCCAGCCGCATCTACAACAGACAACCCCAGAGATCGAACCACCTGCCTCATATCTGCCGAACCCGGATCAGAGCCCCCGCTCCCCCCCGGCCTGTCGTCCGGTAGCAGGGTGACATTGAAGTCGCCACCGATGATCCAAATACCGTCGCCAGCCTCAGGCCCAGCACTCTCCAGATCCCCAGCCAAGCTACCATCCTGCCGCCGACACGGACCATAGACATTAGTAATGCACAGACATATTCCATCTGCCCTCCGCCGCAACCGAACATACAAAGTGAACTGGGATGCGGAGATCCCCAGCAAGTCAAAGGAATCAGATCTCCAACCGGAGAGCAACCCTCCGAAGCCCCAGCAGCCCCCTTGTCCGCCGACGAGAAAATCCCCCCTACTAATCTCCCGCCGCAACTGGTCCTCCAAAGACTACAACTTAGTCTCCTGAAGCAGAAAAATATCTGCACCAGCCTCTCTCAGCAGATTCTGCACCCCGAGCCTCTTTTCAGGCCGGCCCATGCCCCTCACATTCAAAGATAGCAGCTTCATCTGGCGACCAATACTTCCCTCTTCTTTGGGGGAATAACCCCCAAGCGCCGTGCCATGTCCCTGTCGAGAGCCGCAAAACGGTTCCGCACCACCAACGGGCTGGCCGCCCTCACGCTCACAGCCTCAGCATCTGCCCCCGATGCCAGAGATGCCCTTAGAGCAGCCCTCGCCTCCTTGTCAGCCTTCCTCCGCTTCCCCCTCCCCCTCTCATACTCCACACCAAAACGCCGCGGTAACTCCTCGCCCAAAAGCTGCAAGGATCCTCCCACTTGCCCCCTCCCAGCCGGGTCGGCCCCACCCCCAGCTGTAGCCTCCCCACCCAACGCACCCTCAGACGGACCAGCCACCCCAACCACAACAGCCGCCCCTTCCAGCTGAAAATCCCACCCCAAAGAAACCTCCACCCGCAGAGAGTTCGCAGCTCCCCCCCTCTCGGCAGCTGCACCCAAAGCAACCCCCTCCACACCAATATCATAAAAATGGCTTGATTTATTTCAATTTATTACACCAATAGCATACAATACATAATATCATAAAAATACCTAACTATTTACTTGATATGTTTCAATAATTGCAGCCTATTCAATCCCTATTGGCTTCACTTTCCTATAGAATAACATATTAAATAACATTCAAACAATAACCTTTCGGTACAACAATAGTGACATACACGATAAGAAAAGCATCAAACATAAAAAAGAACATCAATTAAGAGAAAATGGGGTTCTAGGGTTACCTGGCAAAGGCTATGACGATCATTGTGGAGCTGGGAGGCAGAGGAGCTTTGCACGGAGTGGCGGAGGTGCTTCACGACATCGTTGGATGCGGAGGATCGCAACACTTTTGAAGGCGGAGATGGAGGAGCTTTGCATGGTTGGAGGCAGAGGCAGAGGTGCTTCACACGATTGGTGGCGAAAGCGAGGTGCTTTAGGGCGTTGGTGGAGGTGGAGATCGGAGGACGCGGAGGCTGGAGGAGGCAGTAAGGAAGACAATTAGGGCTTGATAGCTTCCACTAAGCCCTCGATGGGGTTCTGGAAGTGAGTTTGGGAGTCACCCAACCCCCATCAGGCTTCCATAACCATTTGAGATCTGGATCTTATGATCTGGATCCGATTACCCAATTATGAGGGCCACACATTAAGCGGGAGCACAATGCGCATATGTGGCCGCATTGCCTGCATATGTTGCCCGCATATGCACAAAGGGTACACAGAGGGGGGCTTCGTGTATGCGGTGCGTTGAGATCGCTTTCATGAACACTGTTTACGATGGAGAATAGTAATTGCAAGGTTGTAGGTGGAAGAGATAAAAAAGTGTGAAATTTTTTGCATTCGAGGCGCATGCCTCGCCTTGCCTTACCACATCACCTTGTCAAGGCCGCCTCAACCTTCTGTAGCGTACACTTCATCAAAACCATCCGAGGCTACGTCTTTGAGGCTAAATTCCTCGCATTACCTAGATGCATATGTCTCGATTGACTCGATGCCGACCTTTCATAAGATGATCCAAAGTGCTCCTGGAGATCAAACCCTTTCTTGACCTCTAGAGTATTCTTGCGGTCTTTCCTGCCAAGTCTGATCCTAAAATTACACATCTTCTCCTGGGTTCAACACCATATATGTTTTTCTTCTTAACGCCACCAACTATCGTTGCTGCTTTTTCACATTTGCACACTTCAAGTTTCTCCGTTCTGAAAGTAACTTTTACATTTTCAGCCACTTGACGACTAGGGATGTCTATCGAGTTCAACGAGTCAGGTCGACACCAACTCAGACTCGATCTTGATAGGCAAACTCGAGCTTGAGCTCGAACTTGATAAGGTTCGAGCCCTGGAATGTTGGCTCGGACTCGAACTCGTGTTCGAGTTGGCTCACAAACCTCTTATCGAGCCTTATGTAAAATGATTCCAAGCAGCTAGTTCTTGATGTTTGGTCTTGAATGTAAATCCATCATGAAATTTTATTTTATATTTTGATATTGGTTGCATTGGTTCGCAAAATTGGTAGAATAAGTTTTGGTCAAATGGCTTAGTTACTCCTTTGTGCTCCAATTTTAGTTTTGCACCCCTTTTCCCAACAATAGAAAAAGACAGACAATCTTACCAAAGCAATGCATCCTATCAAACTAACAACATTCAGAAATAAAAAACAATGTGTTCAATCAATCTTCACCCGACCGGAAATGGAAGCAATCGAGCTTGGATATTACTTCTACTCCTTCCTCGGGCCTAAATCAAACACTTCAGATCAAAACCATAAAAGGGCGAAAACTGGTCGAGATTTAGGGTAGATGAGGTGAGAGCATCATGGAGCTCGAGGGGACAGGCGTCCTTGCCCCAGCTGATGCTGCGGGTGGACTCGAGGTACTGGAGGCAGACGTGGCGGCAATGGTCGAGGTGGTTGACACCCTTGAGGATGGAGAGGGCCACATCTCTGTGAGGGTGAGGGAGAAGTAGAGGAGGACGAAAAGGAGTGGAGGTGGCTGATGTGGAGATTCTAGAGGTAGGGTTAGGGCCAGAGGAATGGCTCGTGTGAAGGCCTAAGGGGGATAGAACTTGGATGCGATGTGGGAGTGGAGGGGGAAGGAAGTTGGCCCATACCATACCTATATTATATTATTATATATAGTGGGAAATAAATAAGAATTAAATCGAGTTATTGAGTTAAGCTAGCGAGTTAAGCACGACCCAACTCTAGCTCGACTCGATAACCCTAACGAGTCGCATATCCAACTCGAGCTCGGACTCATTAGGTTTTCGAGCCAAGCTCACAAGCTCTTATCCACCTGAGCCCGAGTTGAACTCATCGCCCTCGAGCTTTTCTGATAACCCTATCAGTGACTAAGTCACTTCTTCCTCACGTGCAACACCTCTACAACTGAAAATGAAGTATCATTTTTCATTGCGGTGCTTTTTTCTCCTTGTCTTCGCAGGAGTCATCTTGGATGGAGTAAAAATTCACGCTTTCTTGCTAAGAGTTTCTCCCTTTGGGGCAACAGTGCCACTGGAAAGGGGGGCATCCACTTAGTCAGTTGGGAGGATATTCAACGCTCCAAACTTTGGGGGGGGGGCTAGATGTGAGATCCCTGGAGGACTTCAACGAGGCTCTCCTGCTCAAATGGGCTAGCAGGGTTTGGGGCCCGGGTAACGACCTCGTTGTTATGGCTATTCGCGAGATTTATGGGGTTAAGGGCATGCCTCATTCGCAGCCTATTAATAGTAGCTCCATTACGCCTTTCTGGAGGGGCGTCACGAAAGTTTTTCAAGCCAGTTATGGGGGGTGGAAATGACTTCATTTTTTGGATGGACGATCGGTCGGGGGCGGGTGCTCTCTCTACTCGCTTTCCCTGCCTCTTTGCCTTGGCGACTGACAAGCTTTGCTCGGTGGCGAGCTGCTGGGTTGATGGTACCTGGTGCCCCACCTCCACCAATTTCTCCGACAGAAGATTTGTTGAGTTTCTTGATCTCCTCGAGACCTTGAGGAACGTGGGAGCTCCCAACGGGGGTAGAGATCACTGGGACTGGAAAGCATGCCCTTTCTCGGTTAAGGGGGCATACGGGGCTATCTGCAGACCCCCACCGGCGAACTCGGAATCCCTGATCAGGGATTGCGCTTCAATTTGGTCCCTTCGCCTCCCGGAGCATGTGGGGATTTTCTTGTGGCTCCTTCGGCGCAAGCGGCTCTTGACTCGCGACCAATCTGGCTGAACTCGGAGATCCCTTGGTGCCGGTTAGATGACTTCCAATCGTTCTGGAATTCGATCCACCTGAACAAGGACAGACCTAGAGCAGATCGCCTTCTTCCGATGGCTTACCTTTGGGCGATTTGGCGTGGCAGAAACGACCTCCTATTCTCCGGGCAAAGATTTTATGAGGAGAACGTGGTTTTCCTTGCGAAAAGGCTAGTCGAGTACTGGATGTTGTAGTGCTTTTGCTCTGTTTGGGAGGGCTTCTTTTACTTTTTGTAAGGAGGGTTAATCTGTTTTTAAATATGTACTTTTCTTTGTTTCGCTTTTTGTTATAAATAAATTTTTGATGGGGAGGATGCCACCGAGCACTGCCCCCTGACCAGCAGACTTTCAAAAAAAAAAAGAGTTTCTCCCTTGTGTTTCTATTGAAACGAAGCTCGATAGATCATGCACACCCGAAATAGGCTTCACCTTGTTCATCCCCATTTTTTCACGCTTTCTTCCTTACATTTTTCAAGAGCATGCCAATCACTCGTCAAATTCAAGCCATCAAACTAAAAGTTATTGTTTATTAACAAACCCAGATTCTGGGGCATGTGTCTCATGATATCATGGATATCAAAAAAATTACATGACAGGAGGGGCAGGAGGGGCTTTAAGCCTTGGGATGGCCAACATGGCCTTAACAAAAGCAAACCATTACTAAAGGTATGACTAACATGACCTCAAAGAAGGAAAACTATGGGTTATGCCAACATGGCCTTAAAGAAATATAAAATAACGAGGCTCAGAAGGTTCAGCGCAAGGTTCTCAAGTATTACAGATGACAAAATATATCCTTAGAGATGCACCCTTTATCGCCAACCTTCTCTTGTAGGTTTTTGATGCTTGTTCTCCATTTACTTCTTCCAAGTTCCAATCAAGCCATTTCGGAGTAGGGGTGCTTCGGTCTTGTCATGGTTCCTCATCCTTTATTGGAATTCAGCATGGCAATTTTTGAACCATGTTATCATAATTTTTAGCCGACCCTACTTAATTGTGGGAAAAGGCTTTGTTGTTGTTGTTATATGCATGATCCTGTCATGTCCATCATTTGGTTCGCTTACATGATTCTTTTTCTGAATTCTCCAATCCTCTCCGATCACATTTTAGGATCAAAGGCTACCACTTAGCTCTTTCAAATACTTCCCTTCACACATTTTCCACATCATAATCAGGATGTCATGTATAATTGTCTTCACATCAATTCCTTTGCTTCTTCCTCTCTCTTCTTTAGTAAAGATGTTCTTGCAACCCAATCTCTGCTCTCTCTTCTTTTGTAAAGATGTACTTGCAACCCAATCTCTGATAACTTTTGTCTTTTCACCTTTTATCTACTCATAGATCTTGAAATAGAACAAATCTTTCATACAATGGTTCATGGATAGCCGCTTGGTGCTTCCGGTAAAAAAGACTGGTGGCCTTTGTTAGCCCAAGACATCTTTCCTCCACTATGTTTTCAGACTTTCGGCCTTCCTCTAAAATGCTTAAACTTTCCCTTGCTAAGGGAAAATCAAGGGTGCGAGTTGTTACATTCCACGTCAGGGCTCCTTTTGATCTTTGTTTGATTTTCACCCAATCTTGACAATTCAGGCGAACTGGTAGAATCCCCAGGCTGCAGCAGCTTAGCAGTAGCACACACGGGGATACTTGTATTTTGTTGCTTCTTTTGCTGTGCTGGCATCGATTGCACTGCATTTGAGAACCCAGCTACTGACTGCTCTTGTTGTCCACACCTTGTTGCGCTGCTGCTTGATGTTGCTGTAATTTTTCATCAATCATAGGTCGCTGGAGCTTAACAGCCCCCTGCTGCTGGTAACTCATTTCAGAATCAGCACCAAGATGATTCTTCTGCTCTTCGTGCTGCTGCTTCAAATTTTTTTTGAGATCTACGGTGCACATCAGTAACTTTTTTGGGTCTGCCTTTGACAAGCACCGGCAGAGGGCTGAATTTTTTTGGAAGGGATTGCTGCTGCTATTTACAGAACTAGCACTCCCCTTCCATTTATCAGACGGAGGATGTTGTAACGATAGCTAGGATGCTGAACAGCGACATGCTTATTCATCTGAATCATTTTCGGTAAAGAATTACATTGTTCCCCTATGTAAAATTGAGCATGGTGCTCTTTTGCCTTCCCACTCACAACTTTTTTCTCCCTTGCATCTGCTCCTGACACTTCTCAAAACTAACTTTAGTTGCAATCGAGATGTTTGCTGTCTTGACTCTAAGCGTCCTTGTTTTTCAGAACCCTCCAACGTTAGCTCCTCCAAAACTTCCCATTTTAATCTTCCACTTTCCTTCTTGAGTAGGTCCTCTACCGAATCATGTTTCGAATTACCTATAATGCAACATCCACCTGTTGTTATTGGTCATTATCATTAAAATAGACCCTTGGATGATCTAACTCCTTCCTACGAAGAATTGGAATCCACTTTGCTTTCATCTCTTTCCTCTCTTCCTTTTCTACTTCTGTCTTTATGGAATTGCTGCTTTTGCATTTGTGTATCATGGCTGAACAAAATTTTCCTACGAAGAATTGGAATCCACTTTGCTTTCATCTCTTTCCTCTCTTCCTTTTCTACTTCTGTCTTTATGGAATTGCTGCTTTTGCATTTGTGTATCATGGCTGAACAAAATTTACGAACCTTCTCAAGCACCACTCCTTTTTTAAGACTTGGGTACCATTCTTGATTGACGTACGCTCTATTTTGGGCTTAAGAAGGCCGGGTCAATTTCCTCATAGATCCTCATGTAATCTAGTCTTGTAAACTCCACGACGTCGCCATCCACTCCTATATATTGACCTGTGCTATTGATTTGATAACACCAACTCTCCCTCGGTCCACCTCTCATTATTTAAAACCTTGATTCCATTAGATCAGTTCTTGAATGCCCTTTCCTAATAGAGATATTAAGGAAATTACAAAGGCTTTTTGCGATGCAATCATTTCCTAAGTAATTTCGATGACATTTTCTCCATCCATAACAATGGGGCTTCTCATCGATAATGGCTCTCCAAAAGATGAAACATCATGCATATCTTTTGCTGTAGTGCATAAGACAATTTAATTGTCCATCTTTCCCCAATTTATCGGACTGATCTTTTTCTGAGTCGCGGCCTTCTTCAGCTCCACTTTTCTCCCAATATAACATGAGATAAAAGGGGATGGGATTAGCATATGAAAGGCCTTCAAACTTTCCCTCAGTGTTTATGATCATTTTCAGTCATTTCCTCGAAACACTGAGTGCACATGTAGCGACTCCATCCAAGTTTTGCCCATCTCTCTCATGCAAAAAAACTAGCACTTGGCATGCACAAACCACATCCTCCAAGCAACAACTCAATCAAATCCCATAGAATTTGCTTGCTCCCCAAGTTAGAATGGGGATGAAAAAGGCATTTTCCTTTGACCCAATATTTTTTTCTCCTTATAATTTGAAAAAGATAAGAAAATTTCAGGATAACAAACGTCACCCATAGCTGACAGCTGACATAGAATAGATATTTTTTGCTTCCTACTCACACAAACCCATATTCATGCTTTTCTACTAATTTTTAGTCTTGCCATATGATATTATAGTGTTGGTATAAATAGAAATTTTGTTATAGTGCTTTGACCAAAGTGGCTATCCAATGGATAGAATAATTGAGATAATGGGTTATCCATGGATATAGGGCAATATAATCTGATCAAATATAGTATAAAAGGAAAAACTATATAAAATTAATAATACTTTGGATTCCATATTAGATATTAGATCATTTATACATTTCTTGTTCTAATTTTTTTGTCACACATTGAGAACTTATATTGGATGTCGTTTCTATCATATTAACAAGAAGCATGTTGTATGGTATTATCCTTTGCCTTTCTCTCAATATTCTATGCATTTGAGAAATGCTTACTAAATTTACTTTGAATTAAGATTATATTATAGAAGCATTAGAGAAGGGAAAAATAATCAGCACCAAAGTAATATGATGAGCGCACTGAAACAATCTAGAAAGACATCTAAAAGGGATAGCAATATTTATTTACAATTATCCAACCGACGGAGTAAACGATGCCACTAAAAGATCAAGTATCATGGCAATGATCTACAACAACTATTAGAAAAAAACATGAAAGGCACATATTAAACTCACCATGGATTTTCTATTCCTTTCTTGTTATTACTGTTCTTCCTTTGATGTTTGATAGGAATTGTAGAAAAGGATAGGGAGATCAGAGATGGAGCAGACACGTCAAGGGTGTTTTTTTGGTATTCTCACTTGACACTGCGATATAGTTCGAATCATGGGAGCTATAGCCCTATCCCACTTGTTCTGATTGGGGCACCATTGTTTAAGGGTTCACACATAATGGGTAATTTGAATCAGACTTGCCTATCGTGTTTCCAGTAAGTCAGTGTGAAAACAACGCAGGTCGGATCAGATATCCATCCAATCCAGTTATTGTAAACAAACTTACCCCGGGAACCACATAACATACCAATGGATCACCACTCTTGACATCAGTGCATGCATCTCTTTGCAGTAGCTATATCTTCCTTCCCTAAGCAACCTCCCAGGCTCTCCCTTGGTTCCAGATCGAAGGATCTTCACATGCTTACACCAAGACAGAAAGCCCCTCCAGGTGTCTAGAAGCAATAACTCCACCAAAACATTAGACGGATAAGAGTAGCTCCTTCCTCAACCCTAGATGGCAAGACCCAACTCACAATAGCTCCACTGGATGAATATCCACCAAGCTTTAACCCGAAAATGCTTCTCCACTCCAATGCTTTAGTGTAGTAGCTCCACGATAGTATACCCTTGCTCCAGCTTCACAATTGAAACACCAAGATTGAGTTTCCTCAAAGATAGGGATAATACTCAAGTATGATTCAAACGCCAGATCATTGGCGAAGTCTGAAATAGAGAGGCTTCATAAGAAGCTCTTGCAAAGAGGAATACATATTTGGTAATTGATGCAGACGAGATTCCCACAGTGAAAAAATAAATTTGCTGTTGGAGGGTAAACGAAGAGAAGATTCGTTGGTTTTAATATTTTCTCGGTGGAGGATGAGAGGGAGTTGGACGAGGAGCTCATGAGCCGCGGGGTTGTTCAAAAAATCTTGGAGGAGGATAAGAAGTGTGAGTTTGAGTGGCAGCAGAGGTCGAGGTAAGAGTGGTTAAAGGAAGGAGATGCAAATACTAGGTTTTTTCACGCGGTGACGAACAATGGTGGGGAGTTGTTCCTTCGGAAGGGAGATGTAGTGAGGATGATTACTGATTATTTCATGGGCATAAGCAGGTGACCCCCTCACTGTGGGTCTCGGTGGTTGGGGATAGGGGTGAGCCATGTTTCTGACTTGGATGCCGAGTTTTTTGACAAGGGGGTTCGAGATACTGGAGGTTCATAAGGTCGTTTTCAGGTTGAATCTGGACGGTTGCCCTGGTCCGGATGGTCTTCATGTCTTCTTCTACTTGGAGTTCTGGGATCTTATTGCAGAGGAGGTGTTGGGAGTGGTGGCAGAATTTGATGAGGGAAACTATGGCTTTGATTGGCTCAATTGGTCGTTTATTTTCCTACTCTCGAAGAAGGATGTGACAACAAGAATTGAGGATTACTAACCAATTGCTCTATCCAATGCGATTTATCTTGGGGTGACCAAGCTGCTGGCAAATCATTTGCAGTGAGTGGTGAACAAGATAGTGGCCTGAAGTGCCTTCTTCCATGGTAGACAACTCATGGATAATGTGGTTTTAACTTCAGAGATTGTGACAGATTGGCGTACGAGGAAAGTGAATGATGTCTCGTGGAAGGTAGATTTTTCAAAGGCTTATGATTGCGTGGATTGATGATGAGGCAACCCGAGCGACTAAGGTAAAAATGTATCAATGGTCGTTGCGACCTCAACCTCTCGGATCGGACTCAATCAAGAAAAAGGAAGACCACCAATATAAAAATCAATCAATCAAACAAATCAAATAGCGGTCTCACTATTTTATTTTACCTGGTATAGCTACCAGGGTCGAACACAAGGAGCATGGTATGCCTAGGCTACGAAGTAATCGAAAATCTAATAAAATAAAGAAATAAAATAAAAGGTAGATTTTTATATATTTTTATTTTTTTTATAATTTTTAAAATGAATAAAAGGTGTAAAAGGAATCAAAAGGTCACAATCAAACAATTATTTAAGGGAGCAAAATGATCATTAAATTAAAATAAAAATATTTTTGATTTTTATAATTATTCAAGTGTTTTTGGTATTCTTCTTGGATTTTTCTGATTTTTAGTTAATTTTATAAAAATGAAACACGGACGAAAATAAAAGGTAATGTGCAGCCAGAATCTAAAGGCTATTCAAAAAATGCTTAAAAAGCGTATAAAATTCGAGCAACAATTTTATGAGAAACTAAAACTAAAAATCTAAATACAAAAACTGAAAATGCATTTTTTTGACTTTTTAGGAAATTTTAATGATTTTTCTAAGTTTTTTGGTGTTTTTCAATTTTTAGGGTTTTTATAAATCCAAATGCAATGAAAATTGGACAGAATCAAAAGCAAACCAAAACAAGCTATCATAAATTTTTTGGATTTTTTAGAGGGGTTCTAATATTTTTAGTTGATTTTTAAAACTGGACAGTAGCAATTTTTAAGGTTTTTTAATTTTAAAAATACTAAATGAAAACAAAAAGCAACCAAAAATTTAAGGGAATTTTTACATCATGGCAGGGGCCATGTGTCCAAATTCCACGAATTTTGGCCGAAAATTGCTATTTATTAACACCAATCAAAGAAGCACAGCACACAGGGACCAATTCGCAACGAAAGTATATTTCAGGGACTAAACAATAACACACGTCAAAAGCTTATGGGCCCTACTGCAATTTTCACACAATTTTAGCACATATCCAATAGCAGCACGCACAGGGGTATAAATGCAATTACTGAAACTAAAAGTTCAACTCAGAATATACAATAAATCCAGAGTAACCGTTGCAAATAACCCACTAGACATGCGACGTAGCACGCGCATCCACACAAGGACTAAAACGTAAATACTAAAAACTACAGGGGCAATGATGCAAATAGTCCACAATGTAACTTTTATTTTACAGACTAAATAGAAACAGAAAAGAAATGTAGGGAAAGTGGCGCAAATTACCCAGCTGAATCGTGCGGGTCACGTGAGGTGCCAAGTGTCGTCCTCAGACTGGATGGTGAATGTGGGGCTCTGGAGCGGACACCTGGCGAATCCAACGGCCCTGGCTGGATGATGAACATGGGCGTACAGAGGCCGTTAGCAAGGTTGTAAAAGTCGGTAGTCGGTACTCAGTCGGTTGGGTCACTGACTAAGGATTAATCGGCAGTCGGACGACTAATCGGATTTAGTCGAACTTTAATCGGTTTGAATTTTATGATTATTTTAAATATATAACTCATTTTTATTCATATATTTACATAGATTTTGTACATTTTTATACTATCATAATAAAATACAAAAAGTAATTTAATTTAAATAAAACACTAAGCATATTATAATAAGTTTGAATATAAAAAAAGCAAAAACATTTAAAAATATGGTATCTTCAAGCAAAATATGGTCGACTAGTGTGCCTAGTCGGAATTAATTAGTACTCGGTCGGCCACCCTACTGACTAGACTAGTCGGACCTACTAGTCGGGCTAGTCGAGGGACTTTTACAACACTGGCCGTTAGATGCCGGATCTAATGGCCTGACAAGGTCAGGTGCTGGACGGTTGAGATCTAATCTGGGGCGAAGACTGGATCCAACGGCAGAGGAAGATGCTGGACGAACTCCGCCTGGGCGTAGTTCACCGGAGCACCGGCGGCAATCCGGCACTCCGATGGGCAAACGGACGGCGACGGTCGAATCGCAAGACCCCTCCGCGTCGGGTGGTGGGCTCAGATGAAGTCGTCAACGGTCAGATCTCCTGGAAGGGTACTGGGACCTGGACGAGCTCCGGCGAGGCTAGATGAAGGCGAGCTGGGTCGTAACAGTGCGCGTTTTGACCTGCAGATGAAAGCTTCGACTCAGAGGGACACTCCGGTCGGTGTTATTTGGTCGAAAATAAAGGGAAGCGACGATGGAGGGCGAAGGTGGTTCTGGCGAAGCGGAGGATGGAACCTAATACTAATCTTGGCTCGTATAGCCAAGATTTGGATGATCAGGATGCGGAGGAAGGGTGACAGTGAACGGGGGAGTCGATCTAAACGGATGGATGTGACTGATGGAGCTCCGACCGGCCGGTCGTAGCAGGCGGAGCGGCGGATGAAATATCTGAAATAAAAGGAACTAGGATCGAAATGAGGGTTACCTGAAGGTTCGAGATTAATCCTAAGCTCCAGGGGTGACGTTAAGGTGGGTCGTCGCCTCGACCACGTTGCGGAAGGCGGGGAGGCTCAACGCGGTGGAAGTTCGGCCACGTAGGGTGAGCGTCGGCAGCAGTGGCTCTCTCCGGTCGCCAAGAAGCTCCTCCGGTTGCTGTCACCAAGGGGGAGCGATCTAGGGTAGGAAGGGAGTGTGCGGCGCGAGCTGAGGTGCTGGGGAATCGAATGAATCTTTAATAGCAAGTCCCAGGTGGCGAAGAAGAATCGGAGCCCGCGCGTGAACCGAGGAAGATCCGTCCTTCCGTAGGGATCCGCGAGGGTCGTGGATACAAGGGGAAGGAGCGGGCGAAGAAATCGGGGAAAAGGAGGCCAAGATCTGATCGGGAAAATTACGAGAAGATGGGGCACAAACCGGATCCGGGCGAAGATTGGTCCGGGAGGGGGAGTTGACCGGGGTCAACATCCCTCCTGGACTAATCAGAAAATTTCATGGTCAAAAATTATTTGAAAAATAAATTAAAAATAGAAGATGATTTTATTTTTAAAATATGTTCAAAATGAAAAATGTTTAATATTTTTAAAATTAATTTTAGTGATTATTATTTATTTTTATGAAAAATAATTTATGATATATACAATATATTATATTATATACAGGTATAAAATACCTAGGTATTTTATATAATTATTTTTATTTTCTTATTTTTGTACAAATACCCCAATTTTGTATTTTATTTATTTACAACATATTATTTAGAGTATAAAATAATTTTTATTTTATTTTTATTGGTTATTTACAAATGTGAAATAAATTGAAGTATGATATATATATGTATTATGTACAAGGTTGAGAGAGAAATTATTTTGTTTTTATTTTAATTTTATTTTTATAAATATATAAAAGGGATTATAAACACATTTATATTTTATTTTTGTGAAAATAAAATATATACATATGAGAAGGAATATTCACAAGGTTGAGTGGCCCTATATCTCTCCACTTATTTTATTTGACGATCAGACCCATATTGGGCCATCTCTTGGGTTTAGGTCACTCAATATTTATTCTAAATATTTCCTTCTTTTTCTTTTATTCTTTGTTCTTTTATTTTTGCGTAAATACGTACTAATTATTAATATTTAACAAAAGCATGCTTATTGGTAACTTATTGTATTTACAGCTATCTACATGTTATTTTGCCAAGATAATTAGCTAAAATAAAAGAATAACGAGTGATGAATGAGTATTCATCACCCCCTATTTGCTAGTCGCTTAGCAAACACTTATTTGAAAAAGAAGTGAGAAAGAGAAAGGAGAAGAAAAAGAAGGTGAATCAAGGCCAACTATTAAACTTGTCTTCACTAAATTGAAGTATGGAGCTCAGTCAGATCTTTGGACTATTAGTTTGTCGGAACCTTGTTTGGACTTAGGTTTTAAACTTAACAGCCTCTAAGTTCCACCAATCTATGGTCAAGACTCCTCAACAATCCAGATCAGAACAAGTCTACATACACAAACTCTAATGACCATGAATCTTTTCTTGTACTGTGTAAGTGATATGTAGCTCCCCACCTCAGAAATGGCAAAGCGACAACCCTCCTCAACAAGGTAACTCTAATACCCTAGTCTGGCAACTCTTTCCTCGAGGAACGGGGTATTTCCTTCTAAGTTCAAGTTCATCTGGCTCAAGAAGAGGAGGAAGAAGAGAATGGACCATGGCCAGTGTAGCCATGTATCCTAGGGAGCCTAACTAGTGTAGCTAAGTCTCCTTGCTGCAAGCATCATGAGATGGGCCTGGGTAACATAAACTTTGCTTTATTGGACTATATACACTTCGATGGGTATTTTATTTTCTATCAGACCCACCACTTTTTTGGAGTTTTTCTTTTTGCACATTTTTTTGATGTGCATATGTACAACATATCTATATGGTGTATCATATATAAATAAGGAGTTTTTCCTCTTGAGCCAGTAGACTATCCCTCTTTTGAAGCTTTATCGCAACACACACCTCCTGTCTTTAGACCTCACTGCTACCATACCAAGTTGAGACGCACTTCCTTCACTAAGAGAAGAAGAGAGGTTCCACCTAGAAGTACTACCCTCATATGCTACCCCAAGTCAAAGAAGACTGCCTCCTCACCACGTCATCCGTAGAGAGATATGTATAAAGTGCTGGTGCAAGTAAAGCCATTGTCTGTGAGAGTCATGCGTGTGTTGTTAAGTGGTCTACTTAAGCTCATCAAGATGACATATGATCATAGCCTAGTGGACTCGAAAAATTAAGTCACCACCTGAAAAGTCTCAACCCTAAGCCCTATAAGGTTCCTCTTAAAATTAGGTGGATTAAGATCTTAACCAAGCTCCATTTTTAATTTAATTCCAGGCTAGTTTTAAATGTCAACTATGATTCAGAAAAACTATACAAATATATACAAGAACGCAATTTTTGTTTTTTTTTGAAAATATGCAAATTTTTTGAAAATGTTTGAATACATGGATGTATGCATGAATGCAGAAGTTTTGCAAAATATTTACACACATTTACAAAAGGATTTTTGCAAACTTTTTGTTTTTCAAACATTTTACAAAAACTTTGTACTATATACATAATTTTGATATCAAAATATTTACAAACTCTTTACACAAAACATTTTTACAAATATTTTTACAAAAATAATTTTGTAAGTAGCTATGTATGTGCAATAAAGAATTTTATTTACTAGAAAAATTTTAAATTTTTATGATTTTTTAAGGATTTTAGCCATTTTATTTATTAACATACTCACACAAAGTACGAGTTATGGCTAAAGTATATATGAAATATATACTACACCCCCTATACTTAGCTCAAACGATGTCCTCAGAGTGAATCAAGAGCGATGAAGAAGACATAACTCGTGCTTAGTATAGGGAAGTGAAAAGGAAAGCTATACTACAACGACGAATGAAAGAATAGAATAGGAAAAAGAATCTCAGGGTTTTCCCCATATAGTTAGGATTAAGTAATCCTAAGTATAGTAGGCTGTACATAAAGGGAAATCCGAGTGGGAGAATGTACATGGTCTACCTCCCCTATACTTAGGGTAAAATATCCCTAAGTATAGGCAGCAAAACGGAGATAGAAAAGAATTAAAAGAAATCAAAAGCCTCACACCTCCCCTATGCTTAGGGGTAAAGTTCACCCTAAGTATAGCATAATCAAAGATGCAAAGGGGGTGATGGACTGAAGAATATGGTGATATGGACATCTTGATCTATACAAGTCGGAAGACAGTGATAATCAGACGTGAGATGCAATAAATGTTAGTCAAGAGACCACATCTCACGCAAAATGAATAGGGGCAACGTCAACGACCAGTGGCTCATGATCTAGATAAGGTTTGAGCCGCTTCCCGTTAACACGAAAGGTAGTCTCAGATGACATCTCAGATATGTCAATGCTTGTATTGCAATGTACCTTTCGGACCAGGTATGGTCCCTTCCATTTGCTCAGCAACTTCCCTGGAAATAATCTAAGCCTGGCATCGAACAACCATACTCTCTGTCCTAGCTCAAACTGCTTGTGGCTGATATGAGAATCATGCCACTCCTTCATCTCTCCTTATACTGTAGGCTGCTCGAAAAGGCTGCATCTCTGAGCTCCTCCAGGGCTGCCAACTCTGCCCTCCTCTGGTCTCCTACACTCACTGGATCCAAAAGTATATCTATGACTGCCCAAAGTGACCTATGTCTCAGCTCAACAGGTAAGTGGTAGGGCTTGCCATAAACGAGGCGAAAGGGAGATGTACCCAAAGGCGCCTTGAAGGACGTCCGATATGCCCACAAGACCGAGTCCAAAAGCTGTGACCAATCCTTTCGGTCAGGGCGGACGAGCTTCTGCAAAATAGTCTTGATCTCCCTGTTCGACACTTCAGCAAGACCATTGGTCTTAGGATCATGGCCTCAAATTTCAGCGAAATTCGGTCGAATTTCTGTCGAATATCGATATCCAGTCGAAATCGAAATTCGACCGAAATGACCGAAATGACCGAAATATGGGGGTCCTAGTACAAAAAATGACCGAAATGACGGAAATTCCGGTCGAAATTCCACCGAAATTCCACCGAAATTCTGTTTTGGTCGATACCGAAATGGTGACCGAAACCGACATTTGGGCCTTGCTTAGGATGATACGGTGTGACTACTCGATGGTCAATGCTGAACTCGCTAGCAAGGGCCTTTACCTTGTCGTTGACGAAATGAGACCCCCCGTCAGATATCAATACTCTAGGCACCCTGAACCGTGAAATTATATTCTTCTAAAAAATCAGCATACAGTCCTAGCATCTGCGGTTTGGGCGGGGATGGCCTCAACCCAACGACTCACATAATCAACGACCAATAGAATGTACTCGAATCCCTGACTCTTAGGGAATGGACCCATGAAATCGATGCCCCATACGTCAAAACCTCACAGAAGTGGATGGGTTGCATCGGCATCATATCACGCTGTCCACAAGTGCCCATCCTCTGACAGTCAGTACACCTCTTCACGAACTCATCAGAATCGTTGAAGAGGGTAGGCCACCATAGGCCGGATTGGAGCACTTTCTGTGCCGTTCTCCTCACAGAATGATGTCCTCCTGCCTCAAGCTTGTTGCAGTAAGTGAGGATGCTATGGTGCTCCTCCTGAGGAATGCACCGACGCCAGACGCTATCCCCTCCTTCATGATAAAGGATGGGATACTCCCAATGGTAAAACTTGGTATTCGCAAGGAAGGTCTCAAGTCGCTGCTTGGGCCAACCTTGTGGAACTTTCTTGGCAATAAGATAATTCACAATGTCGGCGTACCACGGGAGAGAGGCGATAGCAAGGATCGCCTCATCTGGGTACCACACCGCGAACCCTAAAAAACAAGCACTATGGTGATGGAGCGCTGGTCGAGAGCGAGGGGGAGTACGGGTGCGACTTCGAAGGGGTTGGTCGGGGCTCAGGGGGAGGCAGAGCATGCGAAAGGTGTCGGTGCACGTGCATCGAAGAGAGCTGCAGGGGGTTGCTGCGGCAATAGGGGTGTTCAAAAGGGGAAGGGGGTGGTGCAGTGGGAAGGGGGGAGTTGTCGGGGCGAAGGGAGTAACGTGGTGCATGGGGAAGGCGACGAGCAGGTGGGAGAGGGGGATGGGGGATGGATGCGGGTATCTCACAAGAAGCCGGAGAAGCGGTGCTTCCGGTGTGGTCGTCGTGGGCATGCGGCCTCGTTGTGTGAAGTTCCCCCGAGATGTTTTGGGTGTTGGAGGTTGGGACACCGGAAGGCCTCTTGCTGGTTCCGTTCTGGGCGTGTTCGTGCCTCTGTTCCGACTATTGTTGGTGCGGGCAATGGCGGGGTGGCGATTGATGGGCCCTTCGACGGGCGGGGTGTGAGATCTTTCGCACAGGTGGTTGCGGGTGCTACCAGAGGTTTGTTTCGTGCAAGCGTCGGAGTTTCGTATGGTGCGGTCACCTCCAACTTGCCGGAAGCCGTGGAGGGGAGGCAGGAACATGCCGCTGTTATGCAAGAAAAGGTCTACATGGGGGGTGTTGAAAACATGGCGGTGGTCGGGATCGCCTTGCGGAACTTCATCTTCTTGGACAAGGTGAGGGACCATCTGCATGACTTCCTGGGATCTCAGTTCGTAGGGGACATTGTGGCTATTGATGCCAAGCGATGCTGTGCTCGTGCCTTTCGCCGGAGCAACGGGATCGGCTTATTAGAAATGGTGTGACAAAGGATATAATTTGGAGAGTTTTGCGCTTCGCGGACGGGGCCTGTTCAGACGTCGAGGTTTGCGTGGCGGAGGTGCGTGGGGTACCCTTTCTCTCCAGGTCGGTCCAGTGCCTGATCCGGGCTCTCCGACAATGGGGAGAAGTTCTTGCGGTCGTCGATGATGGCCTGAAGCCGGGCGCTGATTGGAACATCACGTGGGTCCTGATGGAGTGCAACAAAGTTTGCTCGACGATGCGGTTGGCAGGGTCTTCTCCGAGGCCTTGGAGATAGGGCGATTCCGTTGTAGGGTGGAGTTGACATTCATCGAGCCTCCACCTCCGCCGGAGGTGACGAATTCGCGAAGGGCCGGGGTCGACGTACCGGAGGTCCCCGAGGGTGGTCGGCGTTGCCTCGTCTTCCGGGCGCCAGGTGGCCTTGCATGGGGGCGTTTCGCATGCTTCGCCCCGTGGGATTGATGACCCACGTCCTTTCGGATTCCCACCTCGGGTGTTGTGCATGACATCTCCAAGGGACGATTTGTCTGCTGAGGTGGCTCCTAGGGTCTCTTCTCCCTTGCTTTTCGGACTCGGGCTTCGGATCCCGACTTGATGGTTCAGCATGTGGATCCGTTGCCGGGTCGGGCGGTCCTGGATGCCAACCGCTGCTTCTTGTTCGGATCCGGAGCGGTGGAGCGATCGGACCAAACTTCAGTCGTTCTCCCTGCCCCTGCTGTGGCCTTCACGGCTCATTTCTCTGGTGTGGCTCTCTCTTCGGGTCTTGCGGTCGACACTGCGGGGAGGCTTGGCTTCTCGTGGAACTCCTCGGGTGCTGAGGATTGGCTTCGTATCAACTCCACGGCGGCGGTGCTGGAGGGCCCTTTGCTGGAGGGCCCTTCCTCCATTGCCTCAGGTCTCGTTTCTACCTCAAACTCTTCTGTGACGCTCCCGGAGATGGAGGATACTGGCGAAGCGGGAAGCCTTTCATAGAAAAGATCAGGGAAGAGATACAGGAGGAGGAATTTGACTCAGACGGTGGTTTCCCAGCTGCAGTCTTGCGCGACTCTTAAAGATACTATTGCGGCGGCCGCTGGGCTAGTCTGGTTGGGGAACACCGGGATGGTTTCTTATGAAGATCCTTACCTGAACGTTCGGGGTTGGGGGAGGCGGACAAGAGAAGAATTATGGGATCAAGATTCACAGAAAGGGGATGTGATGTTGTTATGTTGCAAGAAAACGAAGCTGTAAGGGGCTAATGATGTCCTCTGGCGGTCGTTTGGTACGGGGGGATTGGATGAGTTCAGGGCTTTAGATGCGGATGGAGCGGCGAGTGGGTTGTTTATCGAGTGAAGATCGGCGGCTCTCGCCTTCAACTCGATGCTCAGGGGGAGGCATGTAATCTCAGTTCAGTTGGTACGTGTGGACTCTGCTCTGCCTATTGCTTTCTCTTGTATTTACGACCCTTACTTCCACATTAAAAGAAAGAACTTTGGGACGATCTGCGTGAGGCAAGCCGGCTGTTCGAGGGGATCCCATGGCTCCTTGGTGGAGATTTCAATGTAACGCTTCTTACGTCGGATAGGCCCTGGTCCAGGGGTGGTTAGGACCCGTGATCCCTTGACTTTGCGGAAGTGGTGGACTCTTTTGGCGCTCGAGAATTTGGTGGTGGGGGATATCGCTTACACGTGGAGGAATACCCGCTCCCGTATTGACCGGTTCCTGGCTTCTAGGGAACTTCTTGAGTTTTTCCCTCTTTGTTCGGTGTCTTCTAGGCCTCGAAGTATGTCTGATCACTCACCTATTATATGGGAATCTGGTGATGCGCCCACGGTGAGGGGCTTCTTTAGATACGAGAGGTGCTGGCTGCTGGAGGATAACTTCAAGGATATGGTAACTTCTCATTGGTCTCAGTTACAGGTTGAGGGATCCGCGGTCTCCAAGTTTGCTCAAAAACTCACGTCTTTGCGGAAGAGATTATCTTTGTTCAAAAGGGCTTCTAGGGAGGCGAGGACTGCCGCTAGGTCGGAGGCGGAGGGGGTGATTAGCAGCCTCGACGTTGTGGAGAATGGTAGTGAGCTCCTGCCGGAGGAGTTGCTTGCGCGCTTTCTTGCGCAAAAGCGGATCGCGGTTGAAGATCAGAAGAGGGTAACTGAATGCATCAGAGATCGAGGGTAACTTGGCTAAAGGAGGGGGATGCCAATACGACGTTCTTTCGTCGTGTCTCTAATGGAAGGAGACGCTTTAATGTCTTGCGCTCTATCACGATTAATGACAATCAGGTTGAGGGAGACAGGGAGATGGGGAGAGCTATCGCCGCTCATTTCAAGGATTTCTCTGCGAGGCGCATCCCGAGGGTTTGGCGGTGGTCGGGGGGTGGGGCGGCGTCCCTCCCACCCGCTTTATGTGAAGGCCTGACGCGGGCGGTTTCGCTGGAGGAGGTTAAGGCGACTGTTTGGGATTTGAACGCAGATGGGTCTCCGGGTCCTGATGGCTTCCCGGTAGCTTTCTATTGGTTTTTTTGGAGTTGGTTGGTGAAGAAGTGCTGGAGGTTATCACCGAATTATGTGATGGCAATACAGGTTTTGATCAGATTAATAGGGCTATCATTGTGCTACTTCTTAAGTCATCCTCGGCGGAGAGATTGAGGAGTTCCGTCCCATCTCTATTTCCAACGGCCTGTACCTTATCGTGGCTAAGGTGTTAGCTTTACGGCTTGCTCGGGTCCTCGACTCGATCAATTCCCCGGTACAAACGGCCTTTATTCATGGCAAACAGATCGGGGACAGCATTACTCTCGCTTCGGAGCTGGTTGCGGATTGGATGAAGGAGGGAAGGCATGTGGTACTTTGGAAAGTTGACTTCGCAAAAGCTTATGATTGCCTTGACTGGAATTTCTTGTGGTCGGTGTTGCGGAGGAGAGGATTTCCGGAGCTATGGATCTGTGGATGCGTCGTTGTGTGACCACGGCTTCGTTCTCAATCTTGATTAATGGTTGCCCGGAGGGTAGTTTCTTCCGGCCAAGAAGGGGGTCCGTCAGGGATGCCCCTTTGCTCCACTTCTTTTTGTTATAGCCACGGATGTTTTGGCTCGCATGACTGATCGTGTTGTGGAATCCGGACTCTCGACGGGCTACTCTATGGGCGGGATGAGCGTACCCTTGCTTCAGTTTGCAGATGACACCATCTTTTTTATTGAGGGGGGCCTTGCGGAGGTTTCGGGATATCAACGACACCTGACTTATTCAATGAGTTGTCGGGCTTTTATAAGAATGTTAACAAGTCCAAGGTGGTCCCTTTTGGGCATTCGGAGGGGGAGGCAGTCTTAGAGGAGTGCGGTCGTGTTTTGGAGTCTCTTCCTGGGGACTTGCATATTGAATACTTTGGAATGCCGTTGGTTATGGGAAGGGCCAGGCTCCGAGATTGACTGGTGGTCGTCGAGAAGGTGGAGAAGAGGCTGGCCGGGTGGAGGTCGGCTCTGCTCTCTAAGGGGGGACGCCTCGTCCTCCTCGAGGCGGTGTTCTCCTCTTTCACGATTTATTTCTTATCGAATCGCCGGATGCCGGTGGGGATTCGCAACTGCCTCGAAAAGCTTATGCGAAGATTTTTGTGGGCAAAAATGGGAGACGGCGGGAGGGATGCATTTGGTGGGGTGGGATGAAGTTACTCAAAGCAAGCGTGAAGGTGGTTTGGGCGTGCGAAGATTGGAGCTTGTGAATGACGCATTCCTTCTTAAATGGGCAACAGGATTGGGGCCCTGGTGAAGACTTCTACTCCAAGATCTTGCGGGAGATTCACGGGGTTAGCGGGGCAATTCCTACTCCAGCTATTATGATGGGACCTCAGACGCCCTTCTGGCGTGGGATGTTGGAGGTTTTTTCGGGAATCTGTCGCTGTTTGCGCCAGTTTTGGGTAATGGAGGTTCCTTCAGATTTTGGAAGGATGATTGGACCGGGGGGGGGGGGGGCGTGCGGTTCCCTCGCTTATTCGCGTTGGCTGCTGATAAGGATGCCTGCGTCGCCTCCTGTTGGGTGGATGGTTGTTGCTTCCCGCCATTCCTTTGCAAATTTCTCTGATCAGAAGCTCGAGGATTTTCTTGGCTTATGGACGTCATCGGGGATGCCAGCATGCCTAATGGTGGGAGGACCACTGGTCCTGGTGGGGGGGGGGGCTTTCTCGACGAGAAAAGCTTATGGGGCAATCTCTAGGCCCCCGCCGGCTCGGTCGGACATCTTGGTACGTGATTGCGGGTTCTTTTGGGGCCTGAGGCTCCCCGAACGTCTGGGTTTTTTCTATGGCTCTTTGCAGACAGAGGTTGATGACGAGGGATCGTTGCGCGAGGTTGCTTGGCAGTGTCTCAAATAGATGCATCTTATGTGAAAGTGCAGTGGAGACCATTGAGCATCTATTCTTCGCATGCCCACAGGTCATTGGGGTTTGGCAGGAAACGGCCGTGAGATGGGCTTGCACTAATGACTTGGCGGCCTTCTGTGATTCGTTGGTGACCAACAGAAACATGGAGAGGAGGGAGCTCTTATGGCCATAGCGAGTTTGTGGGCGATATGGCTGGGCAGAAACGCAACTCTCTTCTCGGGACAACGCTTCTAAAAGGAGAACATCCTTGTCTACTGTGCGAGATTGGTAGATGATTGGGTGTTGGTTTAGCTCCTGTTTGGCCTCTTTTTGTTTTTTACTTCTGTAACCGCCTGTTTACTATTTTATTTCTTTAATATATTGGGGCGAACACCGCTGAGTGTATCCCCCTTCTTTTTGGATTAAAACAAAGACTACGGCTAGCATCTCTTTCTCAGTGATGGTGTAGTTCCGCTGAGCGGCATCCAAAGTACGGCTAGCGTAGTGAATGGCAAATGGTGCTCCATCCCTCCTCTGTCCCAGCACGGCCCCTACGGCAAAATCGGAGGCATTCATCATGATCTCGAATGGGAGAAACCAATCAGGCGGCTGGAAGACATGAGCCTCTACAAATAGACTCTTGAGAGTCTCAAATGACGCTAGACACTTATCATCCACAATGAACTCGGTGTCGTTCATCAGTAAATCAGTCACGGCCGGGCAATCCTACTGAAATCATGAATGAAGCGCCGGTAGAAACCGACGTGCCCCAGAAAAGATCGTAACTGTTGCAAGTTAGATGGTGGACTGAGTTTCCTAATGATATCCATCTTGACCGGATCAACCTCCATGCCCCTGTTGGAGATGATATGGCCAAGCACCGTCCTTGAGTCACCATGAAGTGACTCTTCTCCCAAGATAGCACAAGATAGACCTCGATGCATCGCTGAAGGACGCGGTCTAGGCAGTCAAGACAAGTATCAAACCCATCGCCGTAGACCGAAAAGTCGTCAATGAAGATCTCCAAGCACTCACCCACCATGTCTGAAAAGATGGACAACATACACCTCTATAATGTCGCCGGGGCGTTACATAGATCAAAGGACATTCGTCTGAAAGCATATGTCCCAAAGGGACAGGTGAATGTGGTCTTGTCCAGGTGTTCGGGCGCAATGGCCACCTGATTGTATCCGGAGTACCCGTCCAGAAAGCAGTAATGACCCTTCCAGCTAGCCTCTCTATAATCTGATCAATAAAGGCAGCGGGAAATGTTTCTTCTTGGTGGCCTGATTCAATCGTCTATAGTCCACACAGACCCTCCAAGAAGTGGGTACCCGGGTAGCGATCTCCTCTCCAGACTCACTCACAACTGTAGTGGTGCCCGTCTTCTTGAGCACCACATGTAATGGACTAACCCACTTGGAGTCGGAGATGGGGTAGATAAAATCGGCGCTCCACCATTTCGAAATTGCCTTCATGACAACCTCTCGAAGATTCGGGTCAGCCACCACTGGAACTCACGCGACGGCTTAGCGTCATCCCCGAGATAGATATGGTGGGAGCAAAGGGCCGGACTTGTCCCCATGGAGATCAGCTACACTCCATCCTATCGCCTTGCGGTTCTTTTCAAGAACTCCATCAAACGAGATTCTTGCTCTCCAGTCAAATCCGCTGAGATAATGACTGGGTGCATCTCATGCTCACCCGCAAGGAACCTATACTTCAGCGATGATGGCAAGGGCTTCAGCTTTAGACAACTGGATGTTGGTGGATCTGGCCTCTGAAATGTCTGAGTGAACGCCACCAAATCTGCATGGGAGAACTCTCGCTGATCTGAGAATTTGGTGAAGACTGCTCTGCTGGTGTATCTGTGCTCTGAATGGGAACAATCTCCACCTTAGCTGCTGGCTCTATGGAAGTAAGGACATGTAATCATATCATCAAAATCTCCCCAATCAATGTCTAACTCTGAGGGATCTGAATCTGTATCAAAAGAATCAACTGCCTCGCTATCAGGAACGCAATCTGCTGCCTGAACTGTATCCTGTACCGGGAATGCGCTCTCCAAGCTCTCCTCTGCTGGAATCTGTGCCCTCAGCGGTCTCTGAAGGTGAGGAGGATGGCTCGTGAAACTGGGTCGGACCAAACTTCCTCATCATCTGTATGTAATCACAAAATCACAGTCCTGGTGGATGTCTCGCTCTGCCTCTGTCATCTGCTCTGATTTGTGAGTGGCTCTGAGCAAGCTTCTCCGCGCTTTGGTGTCATCGATCGTTTCTATTTGTATACTCTCGCCCCTCGACGCGAAAGTGTATACCTTCCTGCTATCATGGTCGGACACTGCCTTGGCTGTGGCCAAGAACGGGCGTCCTAAAATGATGGGGGCGTCGGTCACAGACTCAGGGATTTACAAGTCCAACACAATGAAGTCCACGGGCAATTTCAGGCCATGAATTGTGACGACAACGTCCTTCAGTAGCCCCTTCGGCCTCTTGACAGATCGATCAGCAAACTGAAGGATCGTCCTGCTCTGTCGTAGAGGGCCAAACTCGAATCGGTCGAGTAAGGCTGCCAGAAGTAGGTTGATGGAAGACCCGCTGTCTAATAGAGTCCGATCGAACCTCTGCTCATGAATGCGGCATCTGACATAAGGAGCTTCTGCATCTGGCCTCTTGGCTGGCAGACGGTTCTGGATGGCGAAGCATGTGGCGCGAGTGAGCACATGGATCTCTGACTGGTGGTTCCTCCTCTTCCTGCGAATAGTGGTCCTCTCTTTAAGATTCCTCTGGAAGAGGGGGATGTGCTCCATGGCCTCCAGTAGAGTCAGGTGTATATGAAATCTGTCCATCATTTGCTGGCTGAACTATAACTGATGTGATTTTTTGGATTTTCTTTTTAGTCCCCTTAGCCAAGCGAAGTGCTTGGGGAAAAGGGATAGATGGGCCCTCCTCAGTTGGAGGGTTAGGATCGGGTCCCTGCTGGTGTGGCAAAGTAGAATCCATACAAATATCTTTAACAATCACATATGGACCAAGGTTTGAAAAAAACGAAAGGCGGAACGAGGCGGTCTCCTTGGAATCGAGGCGAGGCGTAGCCTCGAGGCGGTCGAGGCGTAAGCCTCAGTTATATATAGAAAAATATGTATAAAACTACAATTATATGTCTCTTTAATGTAATTATATGTTCTCTGCCCAATATATAATAATTTACACTACAAGATATGATGAAATAAATAAAGATAAGAACCCCAAAATAGAAAGATATACAAATGTATGAGAATGCATATGTTAGTATCATCAGAATTCTAACTCTCTAACCCAAGTTGAAGAACTAGTGTATGCACCCCTCCTGCCATAACATACCCCAACAAGACGGGGGTCTCGCTGCCCGGTCAGCGAGCCTGGGGGGGGGGTTCTAGGGGGGAGCAGGTGCGCTCCCCCCTGCGGGGGTGTGGGGGCAGCGCCCCCGGCGAAATTTTTTTATTAAAGATTTTATTTCTATTCAGATATATGGATTTGTTTGTATGAGAATGTACATGACCTCCCCTTGAATTCTATCTTGTTTGTCCTTCTCAGTATATTGCATAGCTTATTGTGTAACAACTCCTTAAATTAAGTTTACAAGTAATGCTTTAAATGATATTTGCGGATTTGCGGATTTGTATGTTGCCTTAAATTAAGAGTTTTTGACATAATTGGACATGTTTAATGGTAAATATGAACATGAAAGTGGCCAAATTTAAGCATTCATCTTGTATATTTATATCCTAAACAACTAGACTTTTATAAACATATGAAATTACTAATAGGATAAATGATTAACATAAAAAATATTTTGAAAATAAAAAAACGCCTCAGGGACCGCCTCGCCTCCGCCTCGACCGCCTCGACCGCCTCGACCGCCTCGACCAACTGAGGCGTTCGCCTCTCAGAGGCCCCCTGAGGCGGCCGTTCTGGGGCGGTTTTAGGCCGCCTCGCCTCGAGGCGTACGCCTCGTGCGCCTCGAGGCGCGTTTTTTTGAACCATGATATGGACTCGTAAATGAAGAACCCTTTCCTTTATTCATAGAATAGTCCTGAGATACTTGAACTGAAGGAAATGCAACAAGAATGTAAATGGTGGCATCAGTACTACCCTCAGCATCTGGACTCGCGGCATCAGTACCGCGCTCTGGCTCAGTAACTCTGGTGGCATCAATACCACCTCCTGTATCTGGTGAAGTGACGGCCTCAATACCGTCAGCTGGATCAACGTCCTTGGTGGCATCAGCACCACTGTCATCATCATCATCACGAGCGGCATCAGCACCGCTCTGCTCCTCGTCTGGCGCTCCTGAAGCTGCATGGGATCGTCGCTCAGACGAGGCGCCGCCGGCTGGCATCCTACCGCTCCCAAGTGTAACAAAGTCAGCGTCAAAAGTGTATGCAGTAATATCACCAAGTGAATCACTAGGACTGCTAACCTCTGTAAACTCTAACTGCCCAGACTTCCTCTTGAGGTTATTCGGGTTCGGCTCAATCTGGGCAGGGATGGTGGCCTTTCCTTTCACGATCTCTCTTATCTCATGACGTAACTCATTCATCTCCCGTCGGAGGGTAGCCTGCTGCTCGGAGATGAGGCGGGCTAAATCATCTAAGGCGAGGTTCTCATAGGCGGGCCCATGAGAACCTGACGGGTGGCCTCTCTGGAAGTGACGCTGCTGCTGCTAGGAGTGAGAGGGATACTGGGGCTGAGAGTGTTACTGCGGAGGCTGCTGCTGCTGCCTCCAAGACTGTCCTTGCTGATAGGGACGAGGACCATACTACTGGTAAGACTGCTGTGGATGTGGCTGCTGCTGGTGTGGGAACTGGGGCTGCTGGTGCTGCTCTCGCTGCTGGTCGTACTGGCCACCCTGAACTGGATGCTGCTGCTGGGAACTAGTACCTCCGGTCGACCAACGGAATTCGGGATGGTCTCGTCGGATCCCAGGCTGAGATCGGTTATACCAAATCCCATTGACATCCATCAACGACTCCTGCTCGTAGGTGGGTGGGGGGAGTACTGCCAGGGGCTGGTCCGGCTGATACACAACAATCTATTTGTCCTGAGATGGTGGTGGCTGAACGTAATGCTGCTGCGGCTGTTGGAACGGCTCCGCCTTAATATGGTGAACCTGTCGGTACTGGGCGGAGGGTTGGGTCGAGCTGCTGCTGTCGGTAGCTGCCCGTGACCTGAGACGGGGTTGAGAAGCCGTCTGTGCCTCCTGGAGACACATGATCTGGGTCTTCAGGTCACTCAGCGTCTGTGCCATCTGATCAATCTGCGTCATGCCCTGACACTGCTTCTTCTCAATCAACTCTATCCGGTCCAACTTCTCGCTGATAATCCCCATATCAACGGCCGCCGACTCTGCCTGTGCTGCAGTTGCTGATGAAGTGGATGGACCGACATCTACCCATGCTATCCTCTGATAGGACACGACCTGCGGTGTGGGCTTCCTCTGAGTATAGAGTCGGGTCTGGGACATCATAGTATAGTTCTCGGCCATCTCCTCGTAGATGGCCCAGACCTGATCCTCATCCTTGACAAAATACGAGCCCCCACAAGATGCATTAACTAACCCCTGCAACTCCGGTGTAAGCCCGTAGAAAAAGCTCTGGACAAGGTTGGGCTTCGATATATCGTGGTGGGGACACCGGTCTGTGAGCTTTCTGAAGCGATACCATGCCTCGTGAACATGCTCATTGGGGAGCATGGAGAAATTGCTGATCAGGGCCCTAGCTGCATTGGTCCGACCGAGTGGATAATACTTGTTGAGGTACTCGTTCCGGAGCTGTTCCCAAGTGGTGACGAATCTCCCTAAATGCTTCATCCAGTTGGCTGCTCTGTCTATCAGGGAGAAAGAGAAGGCCATCTGATGCAAATCGAATTTAGCGTGACGAAAAATATTTATTTTTGAATGGTGGATTTTTTTGGTGGTAGAGAAATAGAGGGGTTGAGAAGAGAACTCGTCGGGAACACGAGGGGATGGAGAGGAGAAGGCGTGTAGACCACGACAAGGGAGAGAGAAGGAGAAGGGAGAGGAGAGAATAAATCTCAAATTTTGTAAACACTGACCGCCTACATAAGTAGTCTATCATCCCTTTATATAGGAGGGATGGGATTACAAAAATAGAAATTCAACTAATTATCCTAAATAGACTCTAACCGACTAACCGACTAATTTGAAATTCAAATCTCTAACTAATTGAGATCAAAGGCGATCCCGTTTATTTAAAAATACGACGACTCAAATAAACGTAAATAAAATTAACAGATAAAATTAAATAAATATGCGGCCCTATATTTCTGTTCTACGCTGCATCAACTCTCCTCCGCTTTTAAAAATTCGTCTCCCGACGAATTGTTGGAACTGGATGCGTCGTTGGAGAACTCGCCGTTGTCATTGTAGCTTGCAATCCCTTCAATTACATCCTTTTCAACGTTACGTTTGTAGTTCTTTCCAATTGGAGGGTGTCTCTGCAATTTTTGTACCCCTTCACTTAAATAGAAGCCATAGCATAATATATCCTCCAATTGACCCTTTGGATAAGAACTTTTAAGAAGAGGGGTCTTCCTGCAAATACCCCAAAATATCTCTTGACTCCGATTGTCAAGGGATACGATGGAGTATACACCCTCAGATTTTAGGGTTCCTTTCTTCTTAAGCTGGCGGCGACCGCATTGAAACTGGAATCGGGGACGATGCGTGCGACGCAAGGATCGGTGGCGGCAAACGGCATGGCGCGAGCGGGGCCATTGGTGTGGAACAAGCTTCTGAAGACAATGCAGATCCGACGGGGAGGGGCCGATAGCAGGTCGCTATGTTGAGGAGGCTGGGGGTAGCGGTGGCGGAGGGGGGTTGTTCGGGAGGGTGTCGATGTCACAGTCGAGCAGAGGTTGGAAAGGGTGGGAGCGGGGAAGCAGTGGTGTGGGGGTTGAGGGTTGCGCAGCAGGAGAGGTCGGTGATGACGCATGGAGGGGTGGCGCCGTGGCTGGGGCCGCTGGGGGCGAGGGGGAGACTGAGGGTACACGGGTCTGCGTGGAAGGGATTGGCGATGGCATCGGGGAAAGGTGGAGGGGGTTCGTGTAGGGCGTTGTCGCGAGGTGAGGGCTATTTGCTGGGGGTGCCGGGTCAGTGGGAAGGGGGGATAGCGACAAGGGGATCAGCGGTGGTGATGGGGCAAGGGATTTTGACGGGGGTGCAAGGGCAGCGGATGGCGGTGGCGACGTGGATGGGGATGGGGTTGTGGACGTCGAGGAAGGCAGGGAAAGTACCTGGGATAGTTTGGGCAGTGCCGGGACGGCCGGAGGGGGCGATGGAATCGATTCCGATAGCAGAATCAGATCTGAAGCATCCTGGACTGCAAGCATTTGGTTGCCGACGGTGAAAAATACTTTTTTTTGAACGGGGGATTTTTTTGGTGGTAGAGAAATAGAGGGGTTGAGAAGAGAACTCGTCGGGAACACGAGGGGATGGAGAGGAGAAATGGTACAGACCACGGCAAGAGAGAGAAGGAGAAGGGAGAGGAGAGAATAAATATCAAATTTTGTAAATACTGACCATCTACATAAGTAGTCTATCATCCCTTTATATAGGAGGGAGGAGATTACAAAAATAGAAATTCAACTAATTATCCTAAATAGACTCTAACCGACTAACCGACTAATTTGAAATTCAAATCTCTAACTAATTGAGATCACATGCGATCTCGTTTATTTAAAAATACGACGTCTCAAATAAACGTAAATAAAATTAACAGATAAAATTAAATAAATATGCGGCCCTATATTTCTGTTCCACGCTGCATCAACTCTCCTCCGCTTTTAAAAATTCGTCTCCCGACGAATTGTTGGAACTGGATGCGTCGTTGGAGAACTCGTCGTTGTAATTGTAGCTTGCAATCCCTTCAATTAGATCCTTTTCAACGTTACGTTTGTAGTTCTTTCCAATTGGAGGGTGTCTCTACAATTTTCGTACCCCTTCACTTAAATAGAAGTCATAGCATAATATATCCTCCAATTGACCCTTTGGATAAAAACTTTTAAGAAGAGGGGTCTTCCTGCAAATACCCCAAAATATCTCTTGACTCCGATTGTCAAGGGATACGATGGAGTATACACCCTCAGATTTTAGGGTTCCTTTCTTCTTAAGCTGGCGGCGACCGCACCGAAATTGGAATTGGGGACGATGCGTGCGACGCAAGGATCGGTGGTGGCAAACGGCGTGGCGCGAGCGGGGCCACTGGTGTGGAACGGGCTTCTGAAGACGATGCAGGCCCGACGGGGAGGGGCCGACAGCAGGTCGTGATGTTGAGGAGGCTGGGGGTAGCCGCGGCGGAGGGGGCTTGTTCGGGAGGGTGTCGATGTCGCAGTCGAGCAGAGGTGGGAAAGGGTGGGAGCGGGGAAGCAGTGGTGTGGGGGTTGAGGGTTGCGCAACAGGGGAGGTCGGTGATGACGCATGGAGGGGCGGCGCCGGGGCTGGGGCTGCTGGGGGCGAGGGGGAGATCGAGGGTATAGGGGTCTGCGTGGAAGGGATTAGCGATGGCATCGGGGAAAGGTGGAGGGGGTTCGTGTAGGGCGTTGTCGCGAGGTGAGGGCTATTTGCTGGGGGTGCCGGGTCAGTGGGAAGGGGCGATAGTGACGAGGGGATCGGCGGTGGTGATGGGGCAAGGGATTTTGATGGGGGTGCAAGGGCAGCGGATGGCGGTGGCGACGTGGATGGGGCTGGGGCTGGGGTTGTGGTCGTCGAGGAAGGCAGGGAAAGTACCTGGGATAGTTTGGGCAGTGCCGGGACGGCCGGAGGGGGCGATGGAATCGATTCCGGTAGCGGAATCAGATCTGAAGCATCCTGGACTACAAGCATTTGGTTGCCGACGGCGATCTTTCCTTCGTCAAAATCGGTTTCGATGATTGGTATCGTTGGAGCCTTTGATTTGGCAGCGCATAGGGCATCTAAGTTAGCCATAAGATCTCGAAACTTGGAGTGGAATGTGGTTTGTAAATCAAGTAGCATGCTCATCGTCTCCTTGTTGTAGGCGTCGTTGGCTCGCCGTTTTCGTTCGGACGAACGATAGTCCCTCGATGCATGTCGGTGCGAACGTCTGGACGGATCGTCAGATCGTGAGGACGATCTGTTGGCCATGCTCTGATACCAATTGATGCAAATCGAATTTAGCGTGACGAAAATATTTTTTTTGAACGGTTGATTTTTATGGTGGTAGAGAAATTGAGGGGTTGAGAAGAGAACTCGTCGGGAACACGAGGGGATGGAGAGGAAAAGGCGTGTAGACCAAGGCAAGGGAGAGAGAAGGAGAAGGGAGAGGAGAGAATAAATCTCAAATTTTGTAAATACTGACCGTCTACATAAGTAGTCTGTCATCCCTTTATATAGCAGGGATGAGATTACAAAAATAGAAATTCAACTAATTATCCTAAATAGACTCTAACCGACTAACCGACTAATTTGAAATTCAAATCTCTAACTAATTGAGATCACATGCGATCCCGTTTATTTTACAAATACGACGACTCAAATAAACGTAAATAAAATTAACAGATAAAATTAAATAAATATGCGACCCTATATTTCTGTTCCACGCTGCATCACCATCATCCTGATGGTGTCCTCGTCCACAAGGCGGTCATGGACGGTACTACAGATCATCTCAAACTCTTGGAGATGAAGGTGCGGCTCCTTCGTGGTAAGTCCGTGGAAGCGGGGGAGAAGCTGAATCGTCTGAGGCGGAAGCTTGAAATCTCCCAAAATAACAGGCAACACTATCCATCTGTGTGTAAGAGTTGCACCTGGGTTGTGCAACTCCCTCATCGGTCTCGCGGCTGCTGCTGGCTGTACGGGCTCCTCAGGCTGTCGGGCATCGGGTCCCTCTCCTCCTCCTCCTGCGGGTCTGCGTTGCTCTCTGTCGGTTCGCATCTGCTCCATCTCCCGGCGCATATCCACAATGAAAGCTCCCTGATAGCGGATCTGTCTCTGCATCGTCTCAACTCTCAAGGGAGGCTAATCGGGTGTTGTTGATGGCACCCTTATCCAATACATAAGTCAGGTTCCCGCTGGTTCCATCAGTGCGCTCCTCGCTGTGGCCATGGTCTTTCCAAAGGTAAAAGACCCAAACTCAGGTGCCAATAAATCAACTGGCTGCTGCTGTCTCTGATCGGGCACCCCAGGACTGATAGAAGGGTGGTCAAGGGAGAACAAGGTGGAGTCGAACTCGGGTTCGGAGAGCGGGTCTCGGCTCTCGCGGACTAACCTAGATGAGCGGGCCGGAGTGCTCGAAAGCGGTGCAGCCAGATGCTGCCTAAGGAACCTCCGACCCATCATGTTGATCTGGCGAATGAAGGCGGATGAGATCTGGCAAAGCAAAAAAGATCGGTCAAGCAAACCCCCGATTCACCTACGCACTCAGAGCTCATGACCGTGAAGGTTCGGTCTTTTATCTTGTTAATTTTATTAGGTGATCAAACAGTCTTTCAGAACGATTAAGCGAGCTGTTGTGATTCCAATACCTCCAGGAGACTGTTCCGATCCAAAGCTAGATCTTTCCCAGCCAGTATAAGTCGCGGACCGTTTACCGGCTACCCGATCGACTTGCTCTGTTAAGGATATCGCGACCTGTTTTTCCGGAGATCGGAGCGATCCTCACTGGAGAACGACTAACTCGAGACCAGTAGTCTGAAGGGTCGGATGTGGCTCTAGCTTAGGGTGTGGGTCACTTTCTCTCTCATCGAATCCATACAAGGAGGGGATCGCTCTCCCAAGACAGATTTTTCCGGTGAAGTGTATTTTAAGGTCAAGTTTGCTTAAACAGTCTCAATTTTATAGTTTTTATTTTTTAGGTATTTTTCAAAACAAACGACGTCTAACGAATTTTTCGGTTCTCCTGATTATTTATAAGTCCAAAAACAGAGGGAGAAGGTGAAAAAGCCGATGCACGACTAAACACGATGATGCATGCTGAGTAAGGGATGCGTACCTGCCGCCAACACTCTATATGCAAAGTGATCCGTGCATAATTAAAAGACAGAAGTAAACCTAATCTATATGATGCACGAAGAAATCAGTCTTAAGCAGAAATTTCTACCCGCGAAGCACAATAGCTAACGGGTCAACGAGAGGGGTCGGGGTCCGGTCTCTGATGCCGATCGGTGTCCGCCACAACGGATCTTGCTAGTGCTGTATGCGGCCTCTAACGACACGTGACCCCTCAAGTGATCTGGTTGTCTTTTTATTAGTGAATTAATTAATTAGGTCCAATTATTCGATTTATAGGAGCAGGCAATCAATTAGGGTTGGGCCTTAATAATTACGTCTCAGAGGAAGAGAAAATCCTAAGTTAAGGCTAAATTCATCGGGAATCAAAGGAAAATAAAATCGATAAAACAAAACTGGCAAAAATCACGGTGAGGTCCCCGAGCACATCGGTGCTCGGCGAAATAGACCACAAGCAATCACCAAGTCTGAGAGTCTCTGAGTGTCCTGTATTATTACAACAATAATAGAGTCTGTACAAAAATAAAACTAAACTAAGCCTAATCTACAACTTCCCACACTCCTGCTCCCCTCTCTCACGCTCTCCTGCGGCTCTATGCAGGAAAAAGTCGCCTCCAAGTCTCGCGGGTACGTCGGCTTACCGAAGAAAGCCACCCTCGATCCTCAGGCCCTCGCAAGAAAAGCAAACCAGGCGATGTGTCAGTTCACAGTTATTATAATAATGAATAATAAAATAAAATAAAAATAAATGCAAAAATAAAAACAAATAAAAAGAAAGGAAATAAAAACACAAATAAAAACAAATAAAAGCAAAAACAAAAATAAAAATAAAAAGAAAACAACAACAACAACAACAAAGCCTTTTCCCACAATTAAGTAGGGTCGGGTACATGGATTCTTCGCCTCCATTCAGATCTATCTTGGGTCAATCTCGGATTTATATCCAAAAAACTAAGATCCCTTCGTATAGTCTCTTTCCAACACTTCTTGGGCCGTCCTCGCCCTCTCTTAGCCGGCTCAACATCCCAACACTCGTATCTCCTAACCGGTGCATCAGTTGACCTTCTTTGCAAATGACCAAACCATCTTAAGCGGTTTTTTCGCATCTTATCCTCGATCGGAGCTACACCAATTTTCTTTCTGATTGCATCATTCCGAATCCGATCTTTACGTGTATGTCCACACATCCATCTTAGCATTTTCATTTCTGCTACAACCATTCTCTGCACATGTCTATGGTTCACAGGCCAACATTCAGAACCATAAAGCATAGCAGGTCTCACGGCTACTTTGTAAAACTTTCCTTTAATTTTTAAAGGAATTTTCTTATCACAGAGAACAGCGGAGGCTCCTCTCCACTTTAGCCAGCCTGCATTTATTCTATTAGTAACATCTCCATCAATTTCCCCATCATGTTGCAAAATAGATCCCAAATATCTAAAAGAATCTCTCTTCTGAATGTTATCGTCACCAATCTTCACCTCGATTCCTTCACCATTGCTTCCATCAAAGGTGCATTCCATATATTCCGTCTTAGCCCTACTTAGACGAAAACCTTTAGTCTCCCATGCATGTCTCCAAACCTCAAGCTTCTCATTTACTCCATCTCTAGTCTCGTCAATCAACACAATATCATCAGCAAATAACATACACCAAGGTAACTCATCCTGAATGTAACTTGTCAACTCGTCCATAATCAAAGTAAAAAGAAATGGACTCAAAGCTGAACCTTGATGCAAACCAATGTTGATATCAAAATAGTCAGTCTTCCCCGTCGGGGTCCTTACACAAGATAAAGCCCTATCATACATATCCTTTATGAGATTAATGTATAGGACAGGTACTTGTCTCTTCTCCAAAACTCTCCACAGTATCTCTCGTGGGACGGAATCATAAGCCTTCTCCAAATCAATAAAGATCATATGGAGATTCTTCCTTTTAGCTCTATAAATCTCCATTGTTCTCCTCAGCAAATGGATGGCTTCAATAGTTGAGCGACCTGGCATGAATCCGAATTGGTTTTCTTTTACTTGGGAAACTTGTCTCAACCTTCTTTCGATCACACGTTCCCAAATTTTCATAGTGTGACTCATCAGCTTGATACCTCTGTAATTTGAACAATTTTGAATGTCTCCTTTGTTCTTATAAAGAGGCACCACGATACTCCTCCTCCAATCTTCAGGCATTTTCTTGCTTCGCCAAATAACATTGAATAGATTCGTAAGCCAAGTTAAACAACGCTCACCTAAGACTTTCCATACTTCTACAGGGATGTCATCCGGTCCAACACCTTTCCCATGTCTCATAACCTTCAAAGCCTCCTCTACTTCTTTTCTTTGTATTCGTCTATAGCATGCACGATTCAAGTAACTTTCACTACTAGCTAGATCATCCAAAGCGATCTCTCTATTTCCTTCTCCAATGAAAAGTTTATGGAAGTACTGCTCCCATCTAGTCTCTATATCCTTCTGAGTAACAAGCACGTGACCTTCCTCGTCCTTAATGCATCTCACTTGAGAATGGTCTTTGGTCTTTCTTTCTCTTGCTTTGGCCAACCTGAATATATCCTTCTGGCCCTCCTTAGAGTTGAGTTTTTTATACAAAACTTCATAAGCTTTTGACTTAGCTTCGCTTACAGCCTTCTTCGCTTCCTTCTTCGCTATTTTATAGTCTGTGACAGTTTCCTCTGTTCTATCCTTAGACATAGCTTTAAAGCAAGCTCTTTTAATTTTTAGTTTCTCTTGCACCCCTTCACTCCACCACCAAGCCTCCTTTTGACCCGGAGCTCCTCCTTTTGACTCGCCTAGCATCTCTTTGGCTATCTTTCGGATACAAGATGCTACTGCTTCCCACATCTCGTTTGCACTACCGCTACAATCCCAAGATAAGTCTTCTAAAACCTTCTCCCTGAAGCAACTAAAAAGAAAGCCGACTACTAAGCCGTGCTCCTCGACAACGACGCCATTCTAATGAGGCGACCCGAGCGACTAAGGTAAAAAGGTATCAAGGGTCGTTACGACCTCAACCTCTCGGATCGGACTCAATCAAGAAGAAGGAAGACCACCAATATAAAAATCAATCAATCAAGTAAATCTAATAGCGGTCTCGCTATTTTATTTTACCTGGTATAGCTAACAGGGTCGAACACAAGGAGTACGTTATGCCTAGGCTACGAAGTAGTCGTAAATCTAATAAAATAAATAAATAAAATAAAAAGGTAGATTTTTATATTTTTATTTTTTTTATAACTTTTAAAATGAATAAAAGGTGTAAAAGAAATGAAAAGGTCACAATCAAGCAATTATTTAAGGGAGCAAAAATGATCAGAAAATTAAAATAAAAATATTTTTGGTTTTTATAATTATTCAAGTGTTTTTGGTATTCTTCTTGGATTTTTCTGATTTTTAGTTAATTTTATAAAAATGAAACAAGGGCGAAAATAAAAGGTAATATGCAGCCAGAATCTAAAGGCTATTGAAAAATGCTTAAAAAGCTTATAAAATTCGAGCAACAATTTTATGAGAAATTAAAAAAATCTAAATACAAAAACTGAAAATGCAATTTTTTGACTTTTTAGGAATTTTTAATGAATTTTCTAAGTTTTTCGATGTTTTTTAATTTTTAGGGTTTTTATAAATCCAAATGCAATGAAAATTGGACAAAATCAAAAGCAAACCAAAACAAGCTATCACTATTTTTTTTGATTTTTTTAGAGGGGTTTTAATATTTTTAGTTGATTTTTAAAACTGGTCAATAACAATTTCTAAGGTTTTTGAATTTTTTAAAATACTAAATGAAAACGAAAAGCAATCGAAAATTCAAGGGAATTTTTACATCATGGCAGGGGCCATGTGTCCAAATTCCACGAATTTTTGCCGAAAATTGCTATTTATTAACACCAATCAAAGAGGCACAACACATAGGGACCAATTCGCAACGAAATTATATTTCAGGGACTAAACAATAACACGCGTCAAAAGCTTAGGGGCCCTACTGTAATTTTCACACAATTTTAGCACATGTCCAATAACAGCACGCACAGGGGTATAAATGCAATTACTGAAACTAAAAGTTCAACTCAGAACATACAATAAATCCAGGGTAACCGTTGCAAATAACCCACTAGACATGTGACGTAGCACATGCATCCACACAAGGACTAAAACGTAAATAATAAAAACAGCAGGGGCAATGATGCAAGTAGTCCACAGTGCAACTTTTATTTTACAGACTAAATAAAAACAGAAAAGAAATATAGGGAAAGTGGCGCAAACTACCCAGCTGACTCGTGCGGGTCACGTGGGTGCCAAGTGTCGTCCTCTGACTGGATGGTGAACGTGGGCTATGGAGCGGACACCTGGCGAATCCAACGGCCCTGGCTGGATGACGAACGTGGACGTACGAAGGCCGTTAGATGTCGGATCTAACGGCCTGACAAGGCCAGGTGCTGGACGACTGGGATCTAATCTGGGGCGAAGGCTGGATCCAATGGCAGAGGAAGATGCTGGACGAACTCCGCCTGGGCGAAGTTCACCGGAGCACCGGCGGCAATCCGGCACTCCGATGGGCAAACGAACGGTGGCGGTTGAATCGCAAGGCCCCTACGCGTCGGGTGGAGGGCTCAGATGAAGTCGTCAATGGTCAAATCTCCTGGAAGGGTACTGGGACCTGGACGAGCTCCGACGAGGCTGGATGAAGGCGAGCTGGGGCGTAACAGCGCGCGCTTTGACCTGCAGATGAAAGCTTCGACTCGGAGGGACACTCCGGTTGGGGTTTTTTGGCCGAAAATAAAGGGAAGCGACGATGGAGGGCGAAGGTGGTTCCGGCGAAGCGGAGTATGGAACCTAAGCCTAATCTTGGCTCGTATAGACAAGATTTGGATGATCATGATGCGGAGGAAGGGTGAAGGTGAACGTGGGAGTCGATCTAAACGGATGGATGTGACTGATGGAGCGCCGACCGGCGGGTCGGAGCAGGCGGAGCGACGGATGAAAGATCTGAAATAAAAGGAACTAGGATCAAAATGAAGGTTACCTGAAGGTTCGAGATTAATCCTAAGCTCCGGGGGGTGACGTTGAGGTTGGTCGTCGCCTCAACCATGTTGTGAAAGGTGGGGAGGCTCAACGCGGCGGAAGTCCGACCACGTAGGGTGAGCGTCGGCGGCAGTGACTCTCTCCGATCGCCAAGAAGCTCCTCCGGTTGCTGTCACCAAGGGGAAGAGATCTAAGGTAGGAAGGGAGTGTGCGGTGCGAGATGAGGTGCTTGGGAATCGAATGAATCTTTTATAGCAAATCCCAGGTGATGAAGAAGAATCAAAGCCCGCGCGTGAACCGATGAAGATCCGTCCTTCCCTAGGGATCTGCGAGGGTCGTGGATCCAAGGGGAAGGAGGGGGCGAAGAAATTAGGGCAAAGGAGGCCAAGATCCGATCGGGAAAATTACGAGAAGATGGGGCACAAACCGGATCCGGGCGAAGATTGGTCCGGGAGGGGGAGTTGACCGGGGTCAACATCCCTCCTGGACCAATCAGAAAATTCCATGGTCAAAATTATTTGAAAAATAAATTAAAAATAGAAGATGATTTTATTTTAAAATATGTTCAAAATGAAAAATGTTTATTTTTTTCAAATTATTTTTTAGTGATTTTTATTTATTTTTATGAAAAATAATTTATGATATATACAATATATTATATTATATATAGGTATAAAATACCTAGGTATTTTGTATAATTATTTTTATTTTCTTATTTTTGTACAAATACCCCAATTTTGTATTTTATTTATTTACAACATATTATTTAGAGTATAAAGTAATTTTTATTTTATTTTTATTGGTTATTTACAAGTGTGAAATAAATAGAAGTATGATACGTATATATATGTATTATGTACAAGGTTGAGAGAGAAATTATTTTGTTTTTATTTTAATTTTATTTTCTAATTTTTGTTTTATTTTTAGATATATATGCAAGGGATTATACACACATTTATATTTTATTTTTGTGAAAATAAAATATATACATATGACAAGGAATATTTACAAGGTTGAGTGGCCCTTTTTCTCTCTACTTTTTTTATTTGGCGATCAGGCCCATATTGGGCCCTCTCTTGGGTTTAGGTCACTCAATATTTATTCTAAATATTTCCTTCTTTTTCTTTTATTCTTTATTCTTTTATTTTTGCACAAATACGCACTAATTATTAATATTTAACAAAAGCATGCTTATTGGTAACTTATTGTATTTGCAGCTATCTACATGGTATTTTGCCTAGATAATTAGCTAAACTAAAAGAATAAAGAGTGATGAATGAGTATTCATCAATTGACGCTTCCTTTGGGAATCTCTTTACATACATGGTTTCCTGGATAAATGGATTTCATAGATGAAGAAGTGTATCATGACCGCGTCTTGTGTTGTTCTTGTGAACAGTTGAAGGGGGGTTTCTTTCAGCCTCAACTGGGTGTTCGCTTTGGATGCCCATTAACCCACTGTTTGTTCTTGTGTGATGCATTGATGATCATGGTTGAGCGAGCAGTGTTTGGAGGATACTACAATGGTTATTCGAGTGACGAGATCTCGGTCATCCTCTAGTACGTGGTTGATACAATTCTTTTTGCTGAGGGTGGAGTGGACAATTGCGGATTATCAATGGTCATGAACATTTTCGGTGCTGTTTTTGGTTTGAAGCTGAACAAGGATAAGTCAGAGTTCATCTCTTTTGGCTTGTCGGATGTGGAGACTGATTTGTGTACTACTTGGTTGCGATCACCGCGCACGGACTTGCCACTTCGATATCTTGGCGTTTCACTAGTGGTTGGCAGGATGCACACCACAGACTGGTTATCGATGATTGAGAAGTTGGAGCAAAAGATGGCTAGATGGAAGTCTTTTTACCTGGGAGACAAGTTGGTGCTATTGTGTTCGGTTCTATTAGCGATCCTGGTCTTTTTCCTGTCTTTTAGGCTTGTGTCTATTGGTGTTAGGAAGAGACTTGAGACAAGTCATGAGGTGTTTTTTCTGGTCATCAAATGGACAATCAAATGGCTTCTCCTTGGTGGATTGGAGGATGATGTTGTACGTGAAAGATGATGTGGGCCTTGGCATGCGTAGCTTGGAGGGGATGAACACGACTTTGCTCGATAGATGGGTTGCTCGTATTTGGGGAGATTGCGACAATCTGGTGTGTAATCTTGTTCGGAGGATATATGAGCCTGGACTTTCTTTCCTGGCTCCGGTGATTTTAGTGCCGCGCTCTCATTTTTCTGGAGGGGCATTTGCAGCGTAGCACATGGGATACGCCCTTTTTTGAGACGTGTGGTTGGTGATGGCACATGTTTACTTCTGGACAAGTGATTGCAGTGAGGTGGGGTACTTGACGCGGGGTTTCCCCTGGCTGAAGGCGCTGGCAGAAAATCTGGACTGCTCGGTGGTGGAGGCTTAGGATGGACATACCTTCCTTTCTTTGTTCAGATCTGAGCTCTCAGAGCAATGGGTGGAGTGGCTTCTAACTATGCTTGTGGAGCTTGAGGGGGTAGCTGGGCTCACGGATCGGTGGGGGTGCTGGATCTGATGTGATGGATCATTTTGTTTGGGAAGGTTTACATGACTTTGAGAGATTCCATGATTTTTGATCATGGGGGTTGTGAGGCGGATTGTAGGCGTATATGGAAGTGGAAAGTTCCAACTCACGTGAAGGTATTCTTGTGGCTCTTTTGAAGAGGAAGGCTGTTGACAAAGGAGAGATTTGCGCGTTTCATTCAGGGGACTGATGCCGGGTGCCCAAGATGCATCGACATGAGGATGCTGATTATCTCTTCACATGTGGAAGCTTTGTGGAGATCTGGAACCTCTTTGGGAACATAGTTTTGAATTCTGACAATGTATCTAGTTTCTGGAGCTCCATTATGGCATATTGGGCACGGAGAAGGAAAGATCGAGGTATGTGGCTGTGATCTGGGCACTCTGGTTGGTCATGAATGAGTTGATGTTTCGTTAAGATCGCGTCTACGATGAGAATGTCGTGGCACATGCCACTGGATCGAATAAGAGTTGGAACATGCAAATATGTAATTTCAATACATGTAATACGCTTGTAATAACTTTTGGTGATAAATGAAGTTTTTGGGCTTACACCTATACGAAGCAAGCCTTTTTTCTTTGAAAAATTAACTAATTAATTAGAGATCACATGCGATCTCAATATTTAAAAAAATTACGGCAAACTCAGTTGAATATAAATAAATTTAACCTATTTCTACCTAGATTCTAATTAAATGAACAGAAAACCCTAATTAATAAAATTAGACTTAAGAAATCTATTTTTTTTTAAATTGGAACCCTGATCCTAATTTGGCCTTAATTCTGGGTTCATGCTGCATCAATTCACGGTTACTTCTAAACTCATCTCCTTATTAGTGACTTTGTTTTTGTGTGCGACATGGAAGAATTCGATTTATTGGACCAATCTTCCCAATTCTAAACCATTTATTCTCCAGCAATATGTTTGTAATTCTTTTCTGTTGGGGGGTGTACCTGCAAATATTACCTACTCTTTACTTAAGTAGACCGTCCCCCTTACTTTTCCAACAAGTTTAACCTTTTGGTAAAAAGTTTTTGGATAGGGAATTTGCAATTTTCCCTCGAGATATTTCCATCCTCACAATTTATGGATCTAATTTGAAAAACCACTCCAACTTTATTAGGGTTTTTCGTCCTTTCCACCTGCAACGGTGGCGGTGGGGATTTTGCCCCAACGACAACATCAATTTGATGGCTCGTGGCAACGGTATTGGCCTTGCTTCACAATGGGTAGGCGTAGATGACGAAGGGAGTATTATTGTTGGATTTCAGCCTCGTAGAGAAGTAGATGGCGGTGCAAGAGGTTGGTTGTTCGTTGTGAGGTGGCGAGATGTTGTTGGTCGTGGCATTCATGTGGCTGGCGATGGCGATCCACGCGAATAGGACATTTGAAGGCGGCGATGGCGGTAGGTGATTGGACGGTGGTGATTGGACATGTTTCGACGGCATGGGTGGTGGTGTAGAGATGACATAAGGTGGTGGTAGTGCTGGGTTTGGTGGCAAGGATATTGGGTATAGTATGCAATATTGCGATACGTCGGTATCGGTGGCCAGGGGATATCGATATCATGCTTTATATCTATTTACCGAGTTTCGTCGACATATCAAGGATATATCGCATGCCGGCGATATATCACCGACATGAGGAATGCCAACGTGGATTTGCACCGATATCGGGCCCATATCGCCCCAGATCTCCCGTTTCGTCCAATTCTTTATTCAAGCTCTTCTCCAAAGCTCACGGTTACCTTCCTTGAGGCTTGAGGTAATATCCAGATCTACTCTGATTTCTTTGTTGAAATTGTGAAATTTGTTAGGGCTTTTGTTCGTAGTTGTTTGGTAATGCATATTATTTTTTGGTAAGAGTGGAAGTATTTAGTGAGATATTTGGGGATCAAATTTGAGATTTTTGAGTTATGCTGTGAAATCGAGTTAAGTTATGGAAGAATAAAGTTGGATCTCATGTTTTAGACATAGAAAACAATGTTTTATGGTGCTTTATGTTAATTAAAAATTAGTAATCAATTAATTTCGTGAATTAAAAATTAGATCTATAATATAGTGAGATATTTGGGGAACTAATTGGGGGTTTTTGAGTTTATATTGTGAAATAAAATTAAGTTATGAAAGAATAAAGTTGGATCTCATGTTCTAGACGTAGAAAACAAGATTTTATGGTGATTTATGTTAACTAAAAATTAGTAATTAATTAAATCCATGAATTAAATATGAGATCTATAATTTAGTGAGATATTTGGGGAATTAATATGGGGTTTTTGAGTTATGTTTTGAAATGAAGTTAAGTTATGAAAGAATAAAGTCAGATCTCATGTTCTAGACAAAGAAAATAAGTTTCTATGGTGATTTATGTTAACTAAAAATTAGTTATTAATTAAATCCGAAAATTAAAACTAAAAATAATTAGCAAATAATTGATTATTCTCCTCATATGTCTCACGAATGTTTTTCGTGTAATTTCGTTGCAGATTTCAGGCTTCAGTAATCAGCATCATGGGTTCACACTCCAGTTCAGAATATGAAGGTTCTGATCATCAGTTGGTCAGTGGAGAGATTGGTTGAAGGTATGCCACCGTTGTAGATGGCAACAAATCAAACCATAGTACAACTTCTGTAGGAAGAAGTTGGGGAGAGAGGGTATTACGAGACTAAAGCACCATTTTGTTGGCAACAACAAGGATGTTGCCAAGTGCACTCGTCCAAGAGATGTGAGGGAGTTGGTGAAGGCCAACTTGGAGGGGGAGAAGGACAAAGATGTGGAGAGGTTCAGAAGGGATGAACAGTCCAAAGAATTCATGTTCGAGAAGGAGTTCAATGTCCTCTCCAATTCGGACGACGATGACTTTGTCTACCCCGTTGACATTCAGACCGCAACGGAGAGGAGAGCATACATGAGGGAGACAAAAGTGTCTATGAGGAGCGAGTTCGAGAGGAGGGAACTCGGTGGTGCACGTGGCGACTTCCTTGGTGCTGGTGGTAGTGGGAGTGGTTTTGGAAACGCACCAGTACCACCACTCACCCAAAAACACAAGGCGATGGGACTAGAACCCTTCTTGACTGGAGTGGGTCTATGCAGTACATGCCAAGCAAGGATCCGAGGCAAAAGACGATGAATGAGATGTCCACCAATACAACGTAAGAGAGTGAGCAAGTTCATCAACAATCTCTTTTTTGGGGAGAGCATTGCAACCAATATTGCTAGCGGGCCTTTTTTGCAGCAGCCCTTTGATGAGATCGCCGCAACGGGAACAGGAGTGAAGGCTCCCACATCCACTGAGATAATGAACAAGTAATTTGAGATGGAGGAGGAGATGAATGAGTACATCTCTGAGCTGAGGAGGAGATAACCAGAGTACGGGGTGACTCTGATGTGCGGAATGAGCTACACGAGGAAGCAGATCATCAACTTCCTCGTTCACTGCTATGGAAGGACCATTTTTTTGAAATCTGTTGATGCATCTGAACATGTGAAGGACTATAAGTACCTGTTGAAGTTGATGAAGGACGTCATCATGGATGTTGGGAAAGAGAACATTGTTCAAATAGTCACGAATAATGGCGACAATTTCTAGAAAGCGTGCGAAACAGTAATGAAGTCTAGCAACTATGGTATTTTTGGACACCTTGTGCTGCACATTGTATAGATCTAATTCTAAATGACTTCATCAAGAGGAAGCTCGTCTCAAGGGTGGTGGAGCAAGCACGGATGATCACCACATTCATTTACATCCATTCCAAAGTGCTGGCGTTGGTGAGGCAGACGTGCAGTGGTGTGTTGGTGAGGCTTGGCATCACACGCTTGGCAACCAATTTTATAGCATTGCAAAGCCTCAAACAACACAAGATATGGTTGAAGATCATGTGTTGCCAAGTGAATGGTTCGAGATACCTGAAGCTCGGACTGAAGGAGGATGAAAAGTGGAGTCAATCATCAATGATCTCCACTTCTGGGATGACATGACTCAGGTCACGAAGATAATGGATTCAGTTGTTTATGCATTGCGGATCGTAGACGGCGACAAGAAGCCCACCATGGGAGTGATCTACGCAGCAATGTGCTGCATGAGAGAGAAGGTCAGAGAAGTAGTTGGGAGAGGATTCAAGGCATGGTTGGACATCATAGACGAGCGTTGGTCCAAGATGCTCTCATATCCTCTTCATAAGGCTGGTATATAAAAATAAATTTTCCCATTTTGACAGCACTTCAGAGTTTAGAATATGGATTAAAATATGAGAATTGTCCATGTTTGTGTCCAGCTTATACTTCAATCCCAAGTACCAGTACAAGAACAATCTTTGTACAAATGCCGACCTTCTAGCAGTTGTTCAAGTTGTGGTGGAGAAGCTCGTCAAGGACGAGAAGACACCGACCTCGTGCATGAATGATGTAATTTTGATTTTGAAATCTTGAGTGGGAGTAACGAAATATTCATTATGTAACAATTTACGACTTCAAACAATGTGCATGCCAAGTATTTCATGGATGCCTTGGGTTCGTTCGGTAGAATTCTGAATTACCACGGTTAATGGTCGGGGGCAATACTCTTCCTGGTAAAGACTAAAATGAATAAGTCCATTGACTGTGTTGTGATTCATTACAATTATTTATTTATCCTCCATTTAGATTTTCTGCAATCGAATGGTGGTTACGTACGAAGCTCCCAGCCTATAGAAAGTGGTAGTGAAGGTATTGTCCCAAACTGCATCTGCTGGTGGCTGTGAGAGGAACTGGAGCACATTCAACTTGATCCATTCAAAGAAACGGAACAAGTTGGGAGAACAGAGGCTCCATGATCTTGTCTTCGTGCACTACAACTTGAGACTGAAGATGAAAAATGAAAGGGAGGGACATGGTAAAGACGACTACACAGACCCTATTGATCTTGCTTACATTTTCAAGATGCACGATGACGATGCTGATGAAGATGTTCTACAGAGGTGGATGGATTCCAATGGTTCTCCAGTGCTTGATCAACTGGGAGGCATGTCAAATCAGAATATAAGCCAGCAAATGGGAGCATATGTTGGTGACTACATGGCCAGATCTGGGCGAATCACGAACTCTCATGAAGGGGTAGAACATGATGCGATTGTTGACGACATTCTCTTCATTGGTTCGAAATTCAAATCCAAATCAAAGGATGACAGTTGAAGTGATGATGAAAATGATGCTGTTGGCGGTCGTGGTAGATCTGATTATGGGAGACATATTCAGGGGGGCCAGGGTCAGCAAGGGGTGGTCATGGACCACATGATGATATGAGATTCGAGGCATGGCGAGAATACATGGAGAGGCGTAGAAAAACACATGGACAGTTTGTCCCAAGTCCGAGTCCAGGACCTATGGATTACGATGCATATGGACGTGGCCATTGTCCTACGGACAACTACATGCACGATTTGATATCAACTGTAGGTTTGTTGAGCTGGATGGACATAGACAACCCATACAGTGGAGGAACACCATGTCCCCTTGGCGGATATGAATCATCACACAATGAGAGATCATTTGGCGTCTTCCCGGAATTATTTCATACCTCTCCTTCACGACCTCCTCCTCCTCCTCAGGCGTATACACTTCCATCATATGGGTACATTGGGTATGGAGGATATAACAGCTACAACGACGAGAATTACCAAGATAGCTTTGGTGGTGACAGTTTTGGTTTCTTCCTCGAGTACTCACCCGTGCCTCCTTTTCCACAGAGATCTTCTCCGACTCCGTCATCGTCATCCCGGGGATCTCAAGCCAGTACTTCGCATCCTCGTCATGTCCCTCGTCATACCGGATTTAGTGCTGCTTATTCTCGTCTCGTGATACTCATAGGCATTAATGATCATCAGTATCGACAATATGTCATGGATTACAAGGCCTTGTACTCGTACATGACATGGGAAAACTATTGCGAGTTCATTGAGCCGACGATCCGCAATGAGAGATAACAGGGCATGGGACGATTCATATCCTCCACGGAACTCTGGTTCTAGATAATCTCTATAACAATGTTGCATTAGTTTACATCGTTTCCATTTTTTTCTCAATAGATAAATCTTTATACAAAGAAGCATTGTCTCATTAGTCATTAATCATATTATGCATTTTTGGAATCAAATGTCTCATCTAAATGCCATTCACATGATATAAGGATCATAGATGATCCATATGTGTTATCTAAGTCTATTTCTAAGCTATTTAATGTTCTAAGAGCTTGAATGAAATCCTTTTTCAATATCTATAAGTCATGAATCAACATTAATAGTGATACGTTCGATATGATCGATATATGCGATGTATGGGGTTTAAATGACCGATATGTGTGATATAAGTGTGTATTTGTAGATTATATGTTGTTTTAATATCTTGGATGATCTTAATTAAAAAATGACAAAAATGACTTTTTTGAGCCATTTCCGACATCTCCATGATATCGTCGATATATCGGTGATATATCGAGATATATCCTTTTTCGGGCGCACCGATACGATATCAATATCTATATTTCCTACACTGGTATTGGGTTGGATGCATGTGATGATGTTGATGGATTTGGTGGAGGGGTTGTGGTGGCGGGAGTTGGTGGTAGCGTTGGTGAGGGATGGTGTCATGGATGGAGAAGGGGGTGGAGGTTGGGGAACCTCCTGGACATTGGGTTAAGGGGAAGGTGTTGGGAAAAATAAGAGAGTTGTTTATTCCTTTAATCCTAGGCTCTCTTATATAAGGGATAGACCTATGGGTAATTATATATGATAGACAGAAGAACGAAAAGAAAATAGTACAAAGACATAAATATAACTCTACACTCCCCCTCAAGATGGAGCATAGATGTCAATCATACTAAGCTTGAATGAACATTTCTGGAACGATACTCTTATCAAAACCTTAGTGAAAATATCTGCAGTTTGATCCCCTGAGCTGACATGAGAAGTAGAGATATACCCTTTTTGAACCATGTCCCTCGTGTAGTGGCAGTCCACTTCAATATGCTTGGTTCTCTCATGAAATGCAAGATTGTTTGCAATGAACATGACTGCTTGGTTATCGCTTTATAGCTACATAGGAATAGGTACATCTATATGTAAATCTGCTAGTACAGCTCGAACCTACATCATTTCTGTACTAGCTTGTGCCATAGCTCTATATTCAGACTCAACACTGGACCTGGCAACCACGGTTTGCTTCTCACTCTTCCAGGAGACAAGAGGGTCACCAACAAAAAACTGCAAAGCCCGAAGTGGGCTTTCTATCCTTAAGACAACCTGCATAATCAACGTCAACACATGCAGAAATGGTAAGTGCTTCCCCTTTTGAATAATAATCCTGTATCTGAAGAAGACTTTAGGTATCTCAAAATCATATCTATCGCATCCATGTACATCTGTCGGGGTTGTTCCATGAATTGGCTCACCCGACTGACTGCAAATGAGATGCCCGGTCTGGTCACAGTAACATAAAGAAGCTTCCCCACTATTTATCTGCATCGTCTCCTGTCGACCTCCTCCGTATCATCATCATATAACTTCATACGAGGGTCCATAGGAGTGGTAGCTGACCGACATCCAATCATTCCTGTCTCCACTAGCATATCTGTCACATACTTCCGCTGGGTCATCACAAGATCCTGCTGATTTCTAGCAAATTTTAATCCTAAGAAATATCGTAAGGTGCCAAGATCCTTAGTAACAAACTGTCGGCCCAAAAATTCTTTAGCCCTTTTCATCCCCTTCACGTCATCACATGTAACTAATATGTCATCAACATATACCGTAATGACCACCGTCCCTTTAGAAGTTTTCTGTACAAACAATGAATGATCCGCATTCGACCTCTGAAATCCCTGCTTCTCAATTAAATCCGAGAACTTCTGAAACCATGCCTTAGGACTCTGTTTAAGGTTACATATTGCCTTATGAAGTCTGCAAACCTGCGGATACTCCCCCTTAGCAGCAAATCCAGGAGGCTGCTGCATGTAGACTTCTTCCTGTAGGTCCCCATACAAAAAGACATTTTTAACATCAAGCTGGAAGAGAGGGCAGTCACGTACCACTGCAATAGAAAGAAGAACCCTTAGAGTAGAATGACGAGCCACTGGGAGAATGTGTCCAGGTAATCCACTCCATATATTTGAGTGAATCCACGAGTTACTCGTCTGGCTTTGTACCGATCCAGACTCCCATCTGCACGATGTTTAACAGTAAACACGCACTTGCAACTACCGACATACGCTCCATCAAGAGCAGTAACCAAGCTCCATGTACCACATGACTGTAAGGCAGACATCTCTTCTTACATAGCTAATCGCCACCGACTATCCTTCAAAGCCTCCTGATAATTCCGTGGAATGTCTACGACAAACAATGCAATTGCAGATTTCCTGAATTCCCCATCAAGGGATCAAAGGAGACCATGGATGCTAGAGAATATGACGCACAACTATGCTTCTGCTTTCGAAGTGCAATAGGTAAGTCCAGATCAGAAACCTCCATGTCCGTCCCCTATAAAGAACCCTGCTCAGACAGACCATCAGGCCCATCGTTAGAAATTGTGTATTCAGAACATACCTCATGCGTGCTAGATGATGAACGGTGACCATGAGTAGAAGCAGGCCGACGGGTATAATGATGCGGCAACAGTAGGGCTGGGACCGTAGGAGGGGGTGAAGGTGGTGGTGGTGGCGATGGTGGTGAAGGAGGTGATGGTGGTGGTGGTATGGAAATTTCATCATTAGAGTCTAAGGAAGTCAACCGATCACCTGTAGGAGAATAGTACGTCACATACTCGAAAAAGGTGACATCATCACTGACATAATACTTCCCGCGGATTGGCTCATAACATCTATACCCTTTTTGTGTCATGGAGTACCCAACAAAGACACACTTGACTGCTATAGGAGAGAGCTTGTCAATACCTAGAAACAACTGGTGGACAAAGGGACTGGGCCAAACATACGGGGTGTAAGTGAGAACAATTCTTTCTCAGGAAAAGCAAGAGAGAAGGGAATTTTCTCACCCAAGACCGATGAGGACATGCGATTAATAAGATAACATGCCGTAAGAACACCCCAAAAAAGAATATGGAGCACAACTCTGAATGAGAAGAGTTCTTGTAACATCAAGTAAATGACGATGCTTCCTCTCTGCAACACCATTTTGCGGGGAAGTATAGGCACATGATGTTTGGTGAATGATACCTCGGATTAGAAATAGTTGGGAAGAGTATGAGTACAGAATTCCAAAGCATTATCAATTCTCATAAATTTCACAGAAGAAGAAAACACATTATGCACTTCATTTAGAAGTTCTTGATAACATCTCCAGCTTCAGATTTATTCTTTAATAAAAAGACACAGGTCAGACGAGAGAAATCATCAACAACGACAAGATAAAACCTGTGTCCCTGATGATCGAGAACACGACTGAGACCCCAAATATCTATACGAAAGAACTCAAAAATAGAGCTACTCCTCCGACTCTGACGACCGGGGAAGGCAGGCCGATGATGCTTTCCCAGACATGCCTCACATTGAAAAGACAAGTGAGGAGAGATCTGAGGTAGAACATGCCATATTTTCTGGAGTGGGAGATGACCAAAGCGCAGGTGCCACGTAAAGGGGGAGACAAGACCAGTAGAATGAGAGGAAATGCCAACATAAGGGGTTCGAACCAAGCGATAGAGACCGCCCTGCTCACGGCCACACCCAATCACCTTTCCCTTAACGATGTCCTGAAATACAAGAGAAGATGTGTCAAAAATAGCTCGACAATGTAGATCCTTTGTAATCTGACTAATAAATAATAAATTCATAGAAAAGGCAGGTGCATGCAACACATTCTGTAGACGCATAGAGGGTGTCAAGCTAATCTCCCCCTGTCCAGTGATCGGGGAATGAATCCCATCTGCTATAACCACAGTTCGTTCTGGAGGAACCTGCCTGTGTGCTGTAAGTTGTCCTTTGGCTCCACACAAGTGATGTGTAGCACCCGAGTCCATAATCCATTCTATAACATCAGATCCAATACATCTAGTAAGTGCATAATTAGTACCTGAGGTACTGGAGTAAGCTGAAGCAGCCACATCTGAATGACTCCCGGAGGTCGATGAAGAAGTAATGGGATTGACGGGAGGTATAACCCCCTCAGTCGTGCTACAAAGTCATCAAATCGCTGATCTAAAGAGGAAGCAGCCGGGGGCTCAATCAGCTCAGCTACTCGAGCAGAAGCATGAATTCCAAGCTTGGAGTAGCATGTATCCTCTGTATGTTCAGGACGATGCCAATAAGTACATGGCCGGCGAATACAACCTCCTCTGCTACGAGGTTCGCGTCCACGAAATTGAGAAGAGCCTCCTCGACCTCAGGAGGCAGCCATCGCTGAAGAAATCTGACTGGCAATAGGGGATGTGACAATGATTTTACTGAGCCTGCGGAAAGCTTCCTCCTTGGGAGGAATAGTGGCGTCTGCCAGAATCTGGGAACGATCAGCCTCATACTCATGATCAAGGGTTGCCATGAATACACCAACAATGGTGGCAATCCTATAAGTCTTCTGTTGTTCGGGAGTAGATGTGAGTGGCATGAAACCGTGGAGCTTCTCAAACATCCCATGCAAGGATGTATATATTGAGTGAAGGGACTGTTCATTCTGCTTGATAGTAAAAATATCATGTTGGTGTTGCAGAATCTTTGTCTCATTCCTTGCCTGTAAATAAGCAACAACGAGAATATCCCATATCGCCTTGGCTGTGGGCTGATGTAACACATAATTGGTGATCTCTATCGCCAATGTATCTGGAAGCCAAACTTTGGCATATGCATCGTCCGCCTCCCACGAGGTGTTTACCCCAGTTTTCTCCAACGGCTCCTCCTCAGTAAGAATGTGCTTCTTACCATTCGACTTCATTAGGCTCATGAACTGCATAGCCCAGAGCTCATAGTTTGTCCCCTCCATTTTGACAATAGGCGTTGGACCTCTGAAAGTACCTGTGGTGGGTACATCGACTTTGTTTTTTGCAGTGTTGCAATAGTCAGCCGACTATCCCGAATAGTCCGTCCGACTATGCTGTGCGGGGGGGTCCTCGACTGAATAGACCTCCGGTTGGTCAATAGTCGGCCCGATCGAATAGTTGGCCGACTGGCCCGACTATTCGGCCGACTGGAGTTTGACTTTTGATTTTTTAATTTTTTTAATTTTCAAATTCTGGGTTACATTTTACCACTGTATCGTCACAAATGTCATATTCTATATATCTTATATATTGATTGGTACTTTTATCTTGGATTCATGTTAACTAATGACCATATATGTATAAAAATATAAGAATATATGTATTATATATAATTTTTATATTAAAAAAACAAAACCGAATAATTCCGAATAGTCGCCCGAATACCGATTATTCTCTATTCAGTGACCCCTCCGACTGAATACCGAATACCGTCTTCTGCAACACTGGTTTTTTGACTTATTGCCGGATGTAGAAGATTAGGGTTTTGTAGATCAAAGAGTAAGTGTCTACATAAACATACATGGATTTGAATGCATATGTAGACTTATGCACCCAAATCCATCAAATAAGCAAAGGAACCGACGCCAACAACGGAGACTGTGCCTTACAGAGGCGGAATTGGCCTCGGGAGAAGGCCGGCAACAACTAGAGAGGAAGCCACGCACGAAGGTGCTGCACGCGCAGGGAGCCGCGCTCGCGGGGCAGTTGTGCGCAGGAGCGACGCGCAGGGCGACACACGGGGCAACGCAGGGGCGCAGGGCGACACACGGGCGCGCGGGGGCGGCTACGTGCAAGGGCGATGCGTGGAGTGGTGTACGACGCGCAGAGGTGGGCGATGGCACGTGCAGAGATGAGGGCGGAGGGTGGGGCTAGGGTTAGGCTTTTGGATACGAGAGCTCTTGTTTTTGGACCACCGCTCTGATACCATGTTGGGAAAAGTAAGAGAGTTGTTTATTCCTTGAAACCTAGGCTCTCTTATATAGGGGAGAGACCTATGGGTACATTACATATGATAGACAGAAGAATGGAAAAATAAGAAAACAATACAAAGGCATAAATATTACTCTACAAAAGGCGACTTGTTCGACGAGACTGGTGGAGGAATCGATTCTATAGATGGTAGTAAATCTGAATCGTTCTGGATAACTGCTACAATAGGGTTGTTTTCCTTCGGTAGTTTTCGCAAAGATTCGACATCTCTCAGGTGCAGAGGATCTACGATGAACTTTTGAATCTCGAGCAACATGGACACCGCTTCATCCTCCACACGTGTTGGATGACACATAGAATGCTATGCTTTGGATCGACAACTCTTCGAATATCATGACATGTCATTTGATCATGATGACGATCTGTTGGCCATGCACGGATAACAATTGACGCATACATGATTTCAATGGTGAAAAAGTAATTTTGACGGTGGAAAAAAATATTCGGTGGAAGAAATTGGAGGGTGGAAGAAGAGAAGACTTGCCGGTTGCGAGGGGTTTGAGGTAGAAGAACCGTGGAGATCGCGTGGAGGGAGAAGAGAGGAGAATAGAGATAACTCTTAAATTTAATTATCACCGAACTATTTATTATAACGTGTACCATCCCCTTTATATAAGAGGAGTGTGATTACAAAATTAGAAAGTGAATAAAATTCAAATAAAATAAAATCCCGGTGACTCTAAATTGATTCAACCAACTAAGTAGTTAATTAACCCTAATTAGATTCTAATTAAATTAGTTAGGAAAATGAGCGCCTTGTCTTGAGGCTCATTCCTCTCTACCCCTATTGATGATTGTAATGGAAATGAGTATTCTGTGGTCAATAAGATTTGTAAATCGGTGGTTCCTGTTTGGAGAAGAATTAACATAATTGCTAATAGCATAAAAACGGATCTCAATAAAGTATATAGGAAAAACTGATATGCTGCCTTGATCTTTCTTTGTCTTGAACCCCATACCCATATAATAATGGTAGAGTCCGGGGTGGCCCCAAAGCGGAATTGACCTTACTGGTGGCGGTTGTTCCCAAGCTCCAGTGGGTAGCCACTCCCTTCTCACGGAACCATACGTGACACTTCCGCATCATACGGCTCCGTCCCGAGCTTCCTCTCTCCCATCAAAGGACAAGAGAGCTTCTTCGCCCCTTGTTAGTTCTACGTCAACCAACCAACCCACTAGCACAGGACTGAGGCTAGAAGAGCAGACACTGACTCGATTTTCGTCTAGATCTAGCAAAAATGCCCCCTAGATCTGATCCACCGGACGAGAAAGTCCATTCCGCACTGCTACTGATTTGTCAGACTTATCCACCGACGGGATTCGTGGAATTTCCCTTTGTGGATTGCGTTGGGGAAAATCTACCAAGGCAGATAAATAGACTCCTTTCCCGCTGCTAAGCGAGAGCAAGATATTGAATTGAGAAATAGGTTTGATTGTACATCTTTTTGATTGATATATATAAGGCATCCTCCGGATAATTCCAATCGAAGCAATTTGATGTCTGACTCGGGTCTATATGACAATCGGTGATCGATAGAAATACTCCAACACTCCGCCTTTGTCATATATTCCATATATCACACTATATAAGTATCATATTCATGGAATATGATTCACTTTCAAGATGCCTTGATGGTGAAATGGTAGACACACGAGACTCAAAATCTCGTGCTAAAGAGCGTGGAGGCTTGAGTCCTCTTCAAGGCATAATATGGAGAATGCTCATTGAATGAACAGTTCAATAACAGATCTCGGATCTAATCGATATTGATATACCGAGCGAGCGAGTTCAAGGCAGCTACGGGCCATAAGCGGCCTTTCATTGGTAGTTGAGTTTGGGTCCCTTTTATGAAAGGATGAAGGAGGGATATCTAATTCTCGCCATGAGCTATACGACTCTAAAGGTAAACGCGTGACCAACTGCAATTGAGGAATGTCTTCTTCTTTCGTATTGGCTAACTGACTGGGTTGGAACTATGCTTTGATCGGGAGTCACCCTCAGCTCTAGGATACATCGGCCGAGCGACCAGATTGAACATAAATGTAGCCACTGGAGCCATTCTAAAAAGGGAGAAATTAGCACTACTTGGTTAAATAGGTTCTTTTATAATCAATTTCGAACCATCTGCTAGAGGTTGTAACAATCCGAACGATCCCACTACGTCAGGACCCTTTCGACGTTGCACAAAAGCCATGACTTTACGTTCCGCTAGCACTAAAAATGCTACTCCGAGAAGAAGTGGTAGAATGATTCCAATTATGATTATAGTATTTAATAGAACTGCAATGTACGTTTTCGATTTGATATTCACTCATGATCTGGCCTGTGTACACTTGTTTCTTCCTCCTTTTTTCCCTGGGTATTACTGCAATTACAACAAACATTTTGCTTATCATGCTGACCAGTCAACTGCTGCTGCATCGCTCGTGTGATGTGATGACTTGAAATCCGCTTTTGGTGACTTCAAGGGATTTTGCGTAAGCTGCTGATCTGGTGTCTGAACAACACCATCCGTCCTGAATAGAATCTCATTTCTTTCAATTGTCTCGCCCTAAAAAATCCATTACAATTGCTTCAGCCTGCATACGCAACCTTTAATCATTCAAGGGTTGATGCTCCTGTTGCCCTAACTCGATGCTGCAAAAAGTATGACCTGCTACTAGAGTCTGCTGCCCCCATAAGTTACTACAATATTGGAGTGTTGGTTATGGCAATCACAGCATTGGGGAGCTGTTGCTGGTCACCAAATTGTAGATGCTCGTTGCTGCTGGAAACATCTGGATGCAACTGCTGCATCAAACATCTGGATGCAACTGCTGCTGCATCATAGAACCAATACCGAAAGTAGCCAAGAACTCTTGCAACTGGATTGTAGTAGAATATTGTTTCTGCTGCTGTCTAAAGCAGCCGATGTCAACATATTGAGGAACATCTGAGGGCTGCTGCATTGGCAGTCTCACATATTCAACATAACCTGTCACTTGATATGACTTCAGTACACGTTTTGTTTTTGTACCCAAATCCTTTCTTAAGAGAATCCCATTCTGCCTAATATCCTGTGCTTGCATCTCTAAGTTTTATCCCACTGTTGCATTTGTTTTCCAACTGTGGCTAGTATGTTCCAACTTCCATGTTAGGTTAAATTTGTGAACAGAAAGTGTCCCTCCTGCTATTGTGGTCTGATTTCAGCAAGATTTTGCTGCAGCCGTGGGCTGTTAAACCGAGCAGATACCAGATGCATATGCTGCTGTAATGTATCAGTTTTGCTGTTGCTTGGCTTTAGATTGCTGCTGCAAAAATATTCAGTCTCCCTGTGCAACTTTGCTTTGAAAAATTTGAATCATTAGCTGTAACAGTTGATGATCTTTTCTGCTCAACTTAAATCTCTTCATGACGTTCTTTTTGTTTTTGACCAGCACTAGGAACTCAAACTTCTCATCTTCGTCAGTCACTTTTTTCTTCTCTCATTGATCACCTTTTCATTCAGTCATGTATTATCTACCACACACAAATGATAACAAAATTTTTGTAGCCTCTCATAATATTCTGTCAGAGAGTTTGATTCCTATCTTCTAGGTTTCTCTGAATTGGCATCCATAAAAAAACTTGAGACCATATTGCGACGTTTTTTTACTGGTGATTCCAAGGGTGGTTGGCTGGAGGACAGTTACTTTGTCCAAGGATGATGGGATCCTTGAAGTTCATAGCTTGGACTTTGAGGAGATGAACAAGGCTTTGATGTGTATGTAGATAACCCAGATTTGGATTGACCGCAAAATTCATGATTGCACTTTGTTTTGTAAGATCTATAGGTCGTTGACGTCTCTACTGGTACATGAGGAGCATGCATCCAGTCGTCTCATTTTTGGAGGGGGGTTTGCATGGTGATGTAGGATGCACGTCCTTGGATGCGACCAATCTTAGGTGATTGGAGGGATTTTTAATATTAGCTTAATAATTGGATGGATGGAGGTTTTTTAGAGGAGAGGTTTCCCCGTATGATGGCTTTGGAGGTTGACCCAGATGTCACTGTCGCAGATACTTAAGGCGGTGCATCTATCTTCCCATCTTTTCACTCTAATCTATCTGATCAACGCGTGGGTGATATTTTGGAGTTGTTAGAGAGTTTGGAACTGTTGGAAAAGAAAAGAGCCCACCCATGTGTTTAGTACCACATGGGGGAGCGGTCACTATTGGGTCTGTCCGTGGGGCTATATAAGGAGCCCCACACCTCCTGTACTCATTGAGAACTTCAATAGAAGAAATGCCCAATTCAGGGGCTTCTCCCGTGGTTTCATCCCGCTCCTTCTGGAGTAGGGTTCCACGTAAAATAATGGTGTTCCCATGTTTATCTTTCTTGATCTTATGCTCTGTTTTATCATCCCGCTTCCGCATTCTTCATATTTTATAACATGGTATCAGAGCGGGTCGATTCTCGAGGAGTTTTTTGTGTGTTTTTTTTAGGTTTTGATTCGAGAATCGATTATCAGATTCTTTTCTATTGTTCTTGAAGATTAACATTTCAAGATCATTATTCTGTCCAAGTTGTAGGGTTCTGGTTTTGAAACCCTATTTCGGTTCTAGGGTTAAATAATCCAGGCGGCTATGGAGGGAGATTCAAGGTCTCGCATCTCATGTTCCATTGTAACCCTAGATCTGGAATCTCAATTAGCAACAAGTTCCATTGTGATTCGGCTCCATCAACGGGTCCATCTTCATCACCAACGGCAGCGCAATGATCCCCTCTCGCACCCTCTTTCGTCGGCGCTCCACCACAACACCATCGATGGCGTGCGCACCCTCCAGAGAAGCCGTAGGCACGTCGCCTCTCCCAGATCTCGCTGTCACATCATTTCCAGCATCTCCATGAAGGCCACATCTCCCGGCCTCCTTCCCAGCAGGCGGCGATGGTCACAACCACGCCCGACAGTCCTACACGCGTGCCTTGGCGGCGCAGCACAAACGCGCAGTCATCCACCTTCTCCCGCCAGGCGCATGCGCAACCCCCAGCCTACATCACCTTTGCGTGCCTCGCGATATCCAGCCCTGCCGGCACGACACGTGGCTCTCCATCCCTATTGCATCGCACGCAACACGCAACCCAGGCAGTGGCGCCCACCGTGGGGCACACACATCTCGTCCGATGCCGCAATCTCAGCACCCTCAAGCCCTCGTGCAGGTGGCGAGGGGATCTCCAACAACAGGAGCGTGCGTTCCTCCTTCGCAGCCCTCCAGATTCAAGGGAAGAAAGCGGCGTTGCTCCTGCCTTTGGCGGCGTTTCCAAAGTGGTCCTACGATTGGGAACCCTAATCGTTCCCCCTCCTTACATTTATTATATTTTTTTTAAAGGCTATTGGGCTCACTGCCTGTAATGTAAAAAAAAGGTAAAGAAGAAAAGGTGGGGTGGAGGGGAAAAGGTCAGACGTTGAAAAAAAGAGAAATTTTAAAAAAAAGGGGGAGGGGGAAAGAAGTTTGTTAAAAAGAAGAAGAAGGAGGTGCGTACATGAGAAAAGCCGTACGAAAAATTGTAAAAGGAGAAGAAGAAAAGGCGCGTACAAGAAAAAGCCGTACGCATAAAAAATGTGATTTATGTTTGCTTCTCCCAACTTGTCTTTATTTTTCATTTTTCTCACAAGTTTGGGAGAAAGGGGGAGTAAAAGCCATATGCATCCTACATCGTTGATTGACAGACCAAACACTCCTGATTTCACAGAATATCAAGCGATCTTCACTGTGCATCGATCCTCGTCGTGGTGTCTCTATCCTCGACATCGACTCCGCACTGGTTTTGTTTTCTTCAAGGCACGACGGAGATAAAGTCCGGTGACCCGCAGGCACGACTGAGACAGAGATCCGGTGACCATGCAGGCACGACAGAGACAGTCCGGTGACCTTCCAGGCACGACAGAGATACGTTCCGGTGACCTGATATACCCGTCAGCAAGCGGGTTTGTCTACCAGTTGCGGATACATACGTTTATTGTGGTGATTTCAAGTGAAGATGTAATGGTGTATATTTTTCTTTATTGTTGCAAGTTGCAGCTGTCCCAGCTACCAACTTGAGGGGGAGTGTTGGAAAAGAAAAGAGCCCACCCATGTGTTTAGTACCACATGGGGGAGCGGTCACTATTGGGTCTGTCCGTGGGGCTATATAAGGAGCCCCACACCTCCTGTACTCATTGAGAACTTCAATAGAAGAAATACCCAATTCAGGGGCTTCTCCCGTGGTTTCATCCCGCTCCTTCTGGAGTAGGGTTCCACGTAAAATAATGGTGTTCCCATGTTTATCTTTCTTGATCTTATGCTCTGTTTTATCATCCCGCCTCCACATTCTTCATATTTTATAACAGAAACGTCAGAAGGGTCCTTGACATGGGCGCGACTATTGATGTTGGTCTAACGATAGGTTCTCCGATATTAAGGTGTATAAGTTCTTGATGGGTATGGTGCCTTTTGACTATGAGTATGCATGGAGAATTGCAAAAGGTTATGGTCTTGGAAAGTACCTATGTATGTGCAAGTTAAGGTTTTTATTTGGTTTTTGAGACATGATCGACTGCTGATGGGGCCAAGGCTTGCCCGATTTTTTTTCGAATGCGGGCTCTACTTGTAAGGATGCTTGGAGGGAGTTGAAACTGTTGATCACCTCTTTTTTACTTGTGCATGTTCCGTGGCTGTTTGGCTGAGCTTTGGAACCCAACGACTGCGGCCGACTGTGATGCATGCTTCTAGGAGTATGTTGGGTTCGGTTGGTGGTGCTGCGCAGACTAGAGAACCGGACTTTGGTTGTTTTGTGGGCCTTATGGCTAGCAAGAAATGTGTTGATTTGTGGGCCTTATGGCTCCAAGCTTTGGGGGGGGGCTGGATGTGAGATCCCTGGAGAACTTCAACAAGGCTCTCCTGCTCAAATGGGCTAGCAGGGTTTGGGGCCTGGGTAACGACCTCGTTGTTATGGCTATTCGCGAGATTTATGGGGTTAAGGGCATTGCCTCATTCGCAGCCTATTAATAGCAGCTCCTTTACGTCTTTCTGGAGGGGCGTCACGAAAGTTTTCTTGAAAAATCTTCAGCTGTTCAAGCCAGTTATGGGGGGTGGAAATGACTTCATTTTTTGGATGGACGATTAGTCGGGGGCGGGTGCTCTCTCTACTCGCTTTCCCCGCCTCTTTGCCTTGGCGACTGACAAGCTTTGCTCGGTGGCGAGCTGCTGGATTGATGGTACCTGGTGCCCCACCTTCTCCACCAATTTCTCCGACCGAAGATTTGTTGAGTTTCTTGATCTCCTCGAGACCTTGAGGAACGTGGGAGCTCCCAACGGGGGTAGAAATCACTGGGACTGGAAAGCAGGCCCTTTCTCGGTTAAGGGGGCATATGGGGCTATCTGCAGACCCCCGCCGGCAAACTCGGAATCCCTGATCAGGGATTGCGCTTCAATTTGGTCCCTTCGCCTCCCGGAGCGTGTGGGGATTTTCTTGTGGCTCCTTCGGCGCAAGCGGCTCTTGACTCGCGACCGGTACGTCAAACTTTTGGGAAATATTGCGTACAGATGTTTGATCTGTAACAATGCGATCGAGACAATTGATCACCTTTTCTTTGCTTGTCCTGTGGTATCTCAGATCTGGCTGAACTCGGAGATCCCTTGGTGCCGGTTAGATGACTTCCAATCATTCTGGAATTCGATCCACCTGAACAAGGACAGACCTAGAGCAGATCACCTTCTTCCGATGGCTTAAGTTTGGGCGATTTGGCGTGGCAGAAACGACCTCCTATTCTCCGGGCAAAGATTTTATGAGGAGAATGTGGTTTTCCTTGCGAAGAGGCTAGTCGAGGACTGGATGTTGTAGCGCTTTTGCTCTGTTTGGGAGGGCTTCTTTTACCTTTTGTAAGGAGGGGTTAATCTGTTTTTAAATCTGTACTTTCCTTTATTTCGCTTTTTGTTATAAATAAATTTTTGATGGGGAGGGTGCCACCGAGCACTGCCCCTGACCAGCAGACTTTCAAAAAAAAATGTGTTGATTTTCCGTCAGGATCATTTTTATTGTGAAAATGTAATTGGGCATGCTAAAGCATCGGCAAAGAGTTGGATCTCGTAATTATTTTATCGTTTTCAGAGCCATGTACATGTAACATTGTCAATTAATGGTGAAATTTTTGGGCACACCTGGGCACCCTTTTTTTTCTTTCAAAAAAATATCACATAAGTAAATCTAGGCTTGAGCTGATGGATCTTCACATAAAGCCTATGATAATTAGCATGTTTCAGCTATGAGGCAGTGAATGACTTTGAGTATAATTGAGAAAGTAGTCAAGCAAAGCAAACCTTCTCTCTCGGAATTCTTGACTCAGCTTGTGCCTGTTCGGGTCTATACTACTAGTTCGGGTGTCCCGGCCACTCTTCCTTACTCATCTCAAATTCGGAACGCGATAGTTAATAGCCCTTGATCCTCCCTGCGTCAAAGAGAAAAGAAAACCTTTTCTCACCTTCAGATATGAAAGCGCTTTCATAGGCCACGTTGGCTAGGTTGATCTTTCATCATCAAATCACTCGCACCATTTCTGCCGGATATATAGTGCGAGTATCAAACTTCGCTATCTTATGCCCGAAAAGTGCTCTTCTTGAGCGATCTATTCTAGGTTCTATCGTCTGCCATGGATCATTCTTGCCCTTGGCCTTTATTCATTTAGTCCGCGTCGTGTAAGACATTGGGAAGTGGTCACCATATCCATTTGACTATCTCCAAAAGATCCTTGACTATACATGTACTTTCCCAAAGCGTGTGCGATAGAATGAAATGCATCTAAATTGTGTAGATGACCATTCAAGCTTGGAAGACCAATCCAAACAAGAATCTGCCTTGTCGTTGGGTTGAGTATGAAGTAAGGAGACCATTTTATGATTGTCAGAAATGTTTCAAAAATGACATTTTTGCCATTTTTTTCAGAAATTAAGATCATCCAAGATATTAAAACAATAAATAGCCTACGTATACATACTTATATTACACATATCAGCCATTTATACCCCATATATTGCACATACCTGGCATTTTGAACATATCGATGTTAATGTTAATTCCTGACTTATAGATATTGGAATTGGAGTTCGTCCAAGTTCTTTAAACACTAAATAACCTACAAATATACTCGTAGATCACACATATCGATCATCTATGACCCTTATATCGTACATATCAGTCGTATCGAACATATCGTCGCATCTGTTAATTGTTGACCTATAGGTATTGGAAATATAGTCTGTCCAAGTTTTTAGAACACTATATAACTTACAAATATACTCTTAGATCACACGTATCGATCATCTATGACCCTTATATCGCATATATCGGTCATATTGAGCATATCGTTGTTACTATTGATTGCTAACTTGTGGATATTGGAGATGTAGTCCGTCCCAGTTCTTATTGATCGCTTACAAATATACACTTATATCACACATATCGATCATTTATGACCCTTATGTTGCTCATATATGTCATCTTGATCATATCATTGTTACTGTTGATTGTTGACTTATAGATATGGGAAATGGAATTCATCAATGACTTATATTGTATCACATATTATGCATAAACAAAATGTTTGACCTATTTTTGGAACCAAACAAATAAAGAGCATTATAGCATTTTTTAAAAGAGACATAATTCACAATAATATTTTCAAAAGGGAAAGAAGATGAATTAAAATCGATTGGATACCCCCAAGGTGAAGAACCATTGTATGCACCCTGTTGGGAAAATAAAAGATCTTGTTTATTCCATTAGCCCTAGGCTCTCTTATATAGGAGAGTAGCCTATGGGTAAATTACATAAAGAGAACATCAGGAACAGAAAATAACAGAAGAGTACATAAGTAGATAATATATGTTTATACTCCCCCTCAAGATGGAGCATATATATCAATCATGCTCAGCTTGGATGCACACTTCTGGAACGAGCCTCGCAGTAATGCCTTGGTGAAGATATCTACAGTTTGATTCTCTGAACTAACATGAGATGTAGCAATGAATCCCTTCTGGATCATATCACGTATAAAGTGACAGTCAACTTCAATGTGCTTGGTTCGTTCATGGAATGCTGGATTGTTTACAATGAACAAGGCCGCCTGATTGTCACATTCTAAAGCCATAGGAAGTGGGACTTCTATGTATAAATCTGTAAGCACAGCCTTTACCCACACCATTTCTGTGCTAACCTGGGCCATAGCCCTATATTCAGATTCAGTACTAGACCTTGCTACCACAGTTTGCTTCTTGCTCCTCCATGAGATTAGAGAATCTCCAACATATACAGCAAACCCCGAGGTAGACTTCCTGTCCTTGGGACACCCTGCATAATCTGCATCTACACATGCTGAGATAGAGATCACCTTGCCTTTCTTGAACAACAACCCGTACCTGGAGATGACTTGAGGTACCTGAGTATCATATGTATGACATCCATATGAACCTGACGTGGTTGCTCCATGAACTGGCTCACTCGACTCACTGCAAAGGATATATCGGGCCTAGTGATAGTGACATACAGAAGTTTGCCCACCAATTCTCTGTATCTTCTCTTATCCACCTCCTCTGTATCATCATCATATAGCTTCATACTAGGGTCCATTGGTGTGGTAGCAGGTCGGCAGCCAAGCATTCCTGTTTCACTTAACAGGTCAGTGACATTTTCTCTGAGACATTACTAACCCATACGGGTTTCTGGCGAACTCCAACCCCAGAAAATATCTAAGGACTCCGAGGTCCTTGGTAACAAATTCACGACCCAGCATTTCGTTCGCCTCCTTTATTCCTTGTACATCATCACCTGTAATTAATATGTCATCTACATAAACCATGATTGCAATAATACCTTTGGAAGTCTTTTGTACAAACAAGGAATGATCAGCATTAGAGCGTTTGTATCCCTGTTTTTCAAAGAGGTCTGAGAGCTTCTGAAACCACGCTCTGGGGCTTTGCTTAAGGCCATAGATAGCCTTATGAAGTCTGCACACCTTGGAACACTCCCCCTCAACAGCAAATCCAGGTGGCTGTTGCATGTAGACTTCCTCCTGGAGGTCACCATATAGGAACACATTCTTCACATCCAACTGATATAGCGGCCACTCGCGAGTAACCGCAACTGACAACAAGATCCATAGAGTAGAATGGCGGGTCACTGGCGAGAATGTATCAAGATAGTCCACCCTGTATGTCTGTGTAAAGCCACGAGCAACAAGGCGAGCCTTGTATCTGTCAATACTGCCATCTGCATTCTGCTTGACTGTAAATACCCACTTGCCGCTCACTGGTGACACATCGACATGTATATGAACCAGACTCCAAGTTCCTCTAGACTGGAGTGCTGTCATTTCTTCCTCCATCGCTTGGCGCCATCTACTATCCTTCAGAGCGTCTTGGTAATTCCGGGGAATAGCTACATCTGACAATGCGACTGCAAAGTTCCTGAAATCTCCAATTAGTCGTGCAAACGATCCAGAAGCTGCTAAAGGATATGACGCGCAGTTCCTCTTTGATTTTCGTATAGCAATAGGAACATCTAAATCAGCTGTATCCTCGTCCGTCCTCTGTAATATATCCTGCTCAGAGACATCATCAGATCCATCAATGATAATATCTTCAGAACATACCTTGGGCGAGCTCGGTGATGAGCAATGACCATGAGCTGAAGCAGGCCTGCGGGTATAATGATATGGTAGTGGTGAAACATGTATAGTAATGGGAGGTGCAGAACATGGTAACGATTCTGTTGGTAGTGGTGGTGGTAATGGTGGTAGTGGTGGTGGTGGTGACATGTAGATGGCATCCGTATTAGCTGGAGGTATCAATTGATCACCTGATGCTGAAAAATACATAACAGATTCAAAAAATGTGACATCTGCACTAACAAGATACCGCCTGCGCAATGAATCACAGCACTTGTACCCCTTCTGAGTTCTGGAGTACCCAACAAACACACTTGACAACCCTATGAGAGAGCTTGTCAGTACCAGGAAACAACTGGTGGACAAGGGCAACCGAGCCAAACACACGAGGAGTGAGAGAAAATAACTCTTTTCCAGGGAAGATAATGGAGAATGGAATTTCTTCACTTAGGACAGATGACGACATACGATTGATTAGGTAACATACTGTAAGAACAACATCACCCCAGTAAGAATGAGGAGCATGACTCTGTATAAGGAGTGACCTGGTGACATCTAGTAAGTGACGATGTTTTATTTCAGCAATCCCGTTTTGTTGGGAGGTATAGGCACAGGACGTCTGGTGGATAATCCCCTTTGATGAGAAATAACCGGCTAGGACATGAGTACATAATTCCAGAGCATTATCACTTCTCACAATTTTAACAGATGCAGAAAAAACATTTCGAATCTCATTAAGAAAATTAATAATAATATTCCCTGCTTCAGATTTATTCTTTAACAAAAACACCCATGACACACGAGAGAAGTCATCCACAATAACTATATAAAACCTATGTCCCTGATGATCAGGAACACGACTCGGACCCTAGATATCAATGTGAAATAACTCAAACTTGGAGGTACCACTCCGACACTGACGACTGGGAAAGGTAGACCGATGATGCTTTCCCAACTGATATGCCTCACATTGGATAGATGTGTGAGGTAAAATCTGAGGTAACACACGACGCAACTTCTGAAGTGGTAGATACCCAAAGCGCAGATGCCATAGCAAAGGGGAGACGGGTCCAGTAGGTAGAGATGAGGTTCCAGCAAAAGGGTCTGACTGAGGGGATAGAGGCCTCCTTGCTCATGGCCACGCCCAATCACATTGCCCGTAAGGATGTCCTGAAACACAAGAGAAGATGGATAAAAAATCACCCGACACTGCAAATCCTTTGTAATTTGGCTGATAGATAACAAATTCATTGAAAAATCAGGTGCGTGTAACACATTCTTGAGCTGCATAGATGGTGTCAGTCTAATCTCCCCCTGACCAGTAATTGGGGAATGTGTGCCATTGGCAATGATCACTGTTCGACCTGGAGGAATCTGTCTGTACCCTATAAGTAGACTTTGATCGCCACATAGATGATGTGCGGCGCCAGAGTCCATAATCCATGCTAAAGTATCTGATCCACTACTAGTAAATGCATGTGAACTACCTGATGCACTGGTAGAAGCAGAGGCAGATGCAGCAACGTCAGACTGGCTCTCAGTAGTATGTGCTGGGCCGGATGGAGGAATAATGCCCCTTAGACGGGCAACAAGGTCATCAAAGCGCTGATCCAAATAGGCAGCAAATGGAGGCTCTATCCGCTCTGCGACTCATGCAGATGCAGGAAATCCATGCTTAGAGTAGCATGTGTCTTCAGTATGTCCGGTACGATGGCAGTAGGTACATGTTGGCCGAATACGGCCTCCTCTACCACGAGGGCCACGACCACAGGTATGATGGTGACCTCCACGACCTCTGTTGGCAGCCATGGCCGAAGCAGTCTGATTCGTGGTTTTTTTTGAGGCTCCAAAAAAGGGTGGGACACTCAACGGTGTTCGTCCCAATATATTAAAAAAATAAGTAAAGAAAGTTACAAAAAAAGAAGATTAAACATAAAATACTAGACCCAGAAAGGAGAATCGAGATAACAACATAATAAGAAGATCAGCCCAAAAAAAGCCACCTGCGGGCTACACTGTACACCATTCATCCAGAATACGCGAGCAAAGGAAAAGAACATTCTCCCGATAGAAGCGTTGGCCAGCGAAGAGAGCCTCATTCCTCCCTAGCCAGATGCACAACAACCTTGCAATCGGAGCCAAAAAGGTCCCTCCTCTCCCTGCTCCCGTTGCAAAACAATCTCTCGCAGAAGGCAATTAGATCATCCGACCTCACCCAATCCAGATCATCCCAAAGCCCTCGGACCACGTTGCAGCCGAAGAACAAATGATCAATAGTTTCCGCCTCCTCATCGCATAGCCCACAATTAGCCCCAACGTTAGCAAAGAATCTGGCGCACCGATCACGCGTTAAAAGCCTCCCCCTGCGAAGAAGCCAAAGGAAGACTCCAATGCGCTCGGGAAGCTTCAACCCCCAAAGAAACCAACAGTCACACAATAGGAGATCAGCCCCAACCTGAGGAAGGGGAGCCAGCGCCCGATACGCCTTGTGCATGGAAATAGAACCATCCTTCCATGTCCAGTGATCACGCCCATCGTTAGACCGATCATAATCAGCAAGCACGTTCAATAAAGAGATAAAATCATCAAGCCGCTGATCCGAGAAATTCGCGATAAAACGCGGACACTAGCAGCCATCCACCCAACAAGAAGCAACCGTAGCCTCTTTGTCATCCACCAATGCAAACAAACGGGGGAAGCGCTCCATCAAGGTCCCCCTTCCCGACCAATTATCAAGCCAAAAACGGAAGGAATCCCCCTTACCCAGCACCGCCTAAAGAGGGAAAGATTCCGAGTAAAAACATCCAGCACATCACGCCAGAACGGGGAGTGGCCAGAACAGATCAGCCCCAGTCTGATTCGTAATTGTAGAGGGAACATTGATCCGGCTCAACCTGTGAAAGGCTTCCTCCATAGGAGGAATAGTAGAGTCCGCCAAGATCTGAGACCGTGCTGCCTCATACTCAGGATCAAGGCCATCTAGAAAAACTCCTACCATAGTTGCATTCCGGTAGGTCTTCTGTTGCTCTGGTGTGGCTGTCAGGGGCATGAAGCTATACAACTTCTCAAACATCCCTCGTAGAGATGTGTACAGTGAGTGTAGAGGACGTCCATTCTGCTTGATAGTGAATATGTCATGCTGAAGTTGCAGAATCTTTGTCTCATTCTTTGCTTGAGAATATGTGGCGGCTAGAATATCCCACATATCTTTGGCTGTGGGCTGATGAAGAATATCATTGGCAATCTCGATTGCCAGAGTTCCAGATAGCCATACTTTAGCATATGCATCATCTGCCTCCCACGAGGCATTAACTCCAGTCTTCTCTGCAGGCTCTTCTTCAGTAAGAATGTGCTTCTTACCGGTTGACTTCATCATACTCATGAACTGCATTGCCCACAGTTCATAGTTCGAACCACATATCTTCACAATCGACACTGGAACTCAAAAGGCGCCTACGGATGGGATATCTGCCTTGCTTTCAGACATACTTATAACCAAAGACTGGAGTAATAGACCGATGATAAGATCGTCTACACGAACATAGACGAGTTTAGTTGCAAGGTGTAGACTTCAAGCAACTAAACCCATTCCTTTGGAGTTGTGCGCGCTAGAAACCGTGCATGGCTGATTCACTGCTTAGGGGCGTACATGAAGGAGCGTGCGATAGGGTGCGTAGGGAGCACGCGAGAGGTCGCGCGAGAGGGCGCGCAGGCGAGCACTGGAGATGCGCAGGCGCGCACTGGTCGCGCGAGAGGGTGCACTAGAGTATGCGCTAGATGCGCGCAAGCGCACGGCCGACGAGCACTGGAGGATGCACGCGAAGCACACTGGATATGCGCGTGAAGCGCGCTGTAGACGTGCGCGAGGGCATAGGCGAGGCACGCGGGGTGCAGGCGAGGCGTGCGGGGCGCAAGGCTCAGCGTAGGCGAGGCGCGTGGGGCGCAGGCGATGCACGGCCAGCGGCGCGCGAGGGGGTCGAGGCGCACAGCCGGCGACGCGTGGAGAGAGGGAGGCTCGACGGTGGGGCTAGGGTTAGGGTTTCAAGAACTCCGGTCTAGGACCGTCGCTCTGATACCATGTTGGGAAAATAAAAGAGCTTGTTTATTCCATTAGCCCTAGGCTCTCTTATATAGGAGAGTAGCCTATGGGGAAATTACATAAAGAGAACAACAAGAACAGAAAAATAACAGAAGAGTACACAAGTAGATAATATATGTTTACACACCCCCTATCGCCCGCACTCGAAACAAAATATATAAAATATGATGTGTTTTAATACTAGGAGCAACAATATAAGTAGTGAAATCAAGCTTACAAGGGTATTATTCATCAATATATAGATATCGGCGAAATTTCGGCGATATCGGTCGTTATCTGAGGATGTTTGTACCGAATCTAGTCATTTTTGACTGATATGGGCCATTATGGCGATATATCGGTCATATACCGCCAATATTCTGGTAAATAGATATGCACCCTGATATTGACATCTCCTGCCTCTCGATACCGATATATCGGCGATATATCGACGATATATCGCGATATTGCCTTCTATGCTTGTTGGGTAAACGGATGCATTCTTTTGAGTAATATCATGATCAAATCATTGCTTTTCTGATTTATAACCAATTTGAAATGATACAAATAAATTAAACTGGAATGCGAGAAGACCAATTTATACTCCTCAACCCCTTGAAGAAGTGAAAATTAATCTGGAATACGAGAAGACAATCCAACTAGAACTAGAACTGAAACCTCATCCCAATGATGAACACAATTTATACACCTTAACCCTTTAGCATCCAAACATGGGAAGAAAGCACTTTGTTGATTCAGTTTCTAATTAAACCATGTGAGTAATAAAAGAGAGGCGAAGCATGAGAATACCAACATTGTACATCTTCAAGTCTTATAACATTCCAACTATCCAACTAGAGAATTGTGGATCCACAATTGGTATAAATTTATCTTTAAGTAATCATAGTATAATTAATTATAAAGTAACAATTTAGCTTATATGATGATTCATCATCAGCGCTTGTAGTAATGATATATAATTAAACATGGAAAATGAACGGTATGAAGTTGCACATCCCTCCATTATGGCGATATGAGAGTGATATCAGCAGAATACTCCTAACATGACTGGCATGTTAGCACATACGACTTTGCCTGCACTATGGAAAATTTATTTTCCTAGCATAGCGTCATGTTACATGCTGGAGGAAGGGGGACCCTGTATGAGTTTTGGCGCTAAGTTTCCTAATATATTTTTACACTAAAAACACTAATACCCATATAGAGTTTTGTACACCAGTGTCTATGAAAGATAAAATGAGAAGGATGCATGCTTAAGGTGCTTTGCCTAATTGCTGTCGCTGCTTGGTTGTTTTTTATAGGTCTCTGTCAATGTGAAAGATAAGATATCTGCGACTAAAGCTGAGGTAATTTGCAACTTTTTTTTATTTTCCAAAAAAATCTTTCATTCTCATTGTATCTTTCTAAATTTTTGCGCAGGTGAAGGAATCATTAGGACTTGGAAAGGAGGGATTATCGAGCTCTGTTAATGGTCAGCCGAATCCTTCTAGTTCTACAAGCAATGCTGATGCTGCCTCTGGAACAGAGAATGTGCAGGGATCTGAATCTAGCAAATCTAATGAGTCGGCTAGCTATTCTGAGACGGTATTTACCAAGTTGAAATCAGCTACTGACTCAGTATCAGTAGCTTTTCAGAAAATTAAGGATGCCAAGGTCTTGGACTTTGCTAAAAAAGGGTACAATGTTGTAAAAGATGAACTCAGTGGTAACCCATCAAAAAAAAGACACATGCAAGAAGCATCTGCTTCAGTGTCCAATGGAGAAATAAGCGCAAGAACTGACATTGTTGTTTTACCTTCGAAACAGTCACGCTTGGGCAAGAAGTGGGAAAAATTTAAAGAAAAGGTGGCAAATTAAGGACAAATTCTGATTTTACCCATTTCTCTTTTGACTTTAGCATTTGCCTTCCTGAATACATCATTGTTACTTGGAACTGTTCCTTTTCAGATGCGAGCACATCCTGTATTCAAGCGAATCAGGGGCATTAGTGAACCTGTTGTTACAAAGAGCCAAGAGGTGTGTTTCTTTGCAAATCTAACTAAAATCTTACCTTTCTTTAGTCAACAAATCCACCGTTGCTCTTTTGTTATATAAATAGTTTCTTATTTTTGCAGCTGGCAGAGGATATGCGAGAGTGTTGGGAAACTAGCGATCATCCTGTTGTTCACAAAATTCAAGAGTAATCTTTTGTGTTAGTATATTTTCTGCTCGATTTTTTTCATTAACTTTATATGGGTACTGAAAAGATGACCTGGAGGAGCTTGTGCCATAACTAATTAATGCTTCATGATTTTCATTGCCATCTTCTGTGATGTTAGTTTTATGTGGGCACTGTTAGACTAGGAAATGTTTGAAGAAGTTGTGGTTGTCATTCCTGTACACCAGCTCAAGGCTTCTATGGAGATCAATGAGCTGGTTGACCACATCTCAGGCTCAAAGTCAATCCCTAACCTCGGGTTTGAAATCAATCACACCCAATTTGGCTCGAACTTTGCTTGATAAAGATCAAGCCTAACTTGAACCCTATCATATCAAGTTCAACTTAGTAGTATTTTATGAATGTAATCTTGAAGAACTCAATTTTATGATTCCGTTCTCAGTGGACTCTACCTGGAAATTTTTTGATCTAATTGTTGTCATCTCTTCATGAGATGGCACTTCAATCACCAACATGGGTGATGCGAGACTGAACTAAAGCACCAGTCATTATGTGGATGCTGCAAGAAAATTTATGTCCAAGTACATTTTTGTTAAACCGGAGGATGATCATTTAGCACAAGATGCCATTCATTAATGTCTAAATATGCAGGAATTGGGAGTTGAACTTTAGATATGTTACCACATGCAGCTCAGACGTTACAATGAGTGAAGTTACCATCCAGCAATTATAGTATACATTATCTACTTGTTTCTGCAATACTTAATGAGCCCAAGCTTTTCTTACAGTTTTATGTAAATCGGCTTGTAATTTCATATTCGTTTTGTGTGATATTGCTATGTATCACATTAACTAATGGGTTCAAAACTATATTTAGAAGAAAACAACTTAATGTGACAAAGGTGGTTTTATTACTTCAAAGGACAGCTGATGGTTGCATTTATTCAATGGAGTGTCGATGACATATTAGTGACAAACATAATCTGCAGTTTTTGATTCTAAAAAAGGGTTTGACGAAGATCTTTTGCATTTCAATGTATTCTGACGATGATTCTTATTTTTTTGTAATAATTGTATTATTATTCTCTTGCAAGTTCTGTTTACACATCTGGTGTATGTTTTTCTACAGCTTGAATGAGACAGTATTTGGAGAGACGGCAACTGCTCTATCATTCAAAGAGATACGCCGCCGGGATCCGTAAGATTCACCGTGCCATTATTTTTGTAATGTCTAAAAGCCTGATGCAAGTCATTATTCAATACTATATTTTTTTATTGGGCTAATTTCTCTTGACCAGGTCTTTCTCTCTTCCCGAGTTTGTTTCTGAAGTTCAGGAAATGATTCGACCCACCCTTAATGCGTATTTGAAGGTATCATATTTTCTCCATCAGATGTTTTCCATTTCATCTATCTTGAGATGTAATTGCATTTATTAGGGTTGCATTGATATAGACATCTGTCATTCGAGATGTTTAATCTAAGCTAGATTGATGTGGGTTTCTAGCATAGAATTGTAGCGTACATTTTTGAGGTATTTTTGCTAATTTTTGCAACTTGAAGATAAACAAATGAGTCAACATAACTTAATCTATATAATTTGAGAATAATGAAGGGTTGGGTCAATTCGGTAATTGGATGTCCAAGATCTAGTTACACGCTCCCGTGTGTCTAGTCCTGTGTTGTCAAGTGGTGAGATTTGGGTGTTTTGGTAGGGCTATGTGAAGAGATCCACACATCTAGTGTTCTTTGAGAAGTTTATTTATTTTTAAGGATAAATGTGTGACGTCGAGGAGTTACCCACCCATAAACTTCTATATAAATTGTATCGGGTCCGGTGCTGGATCCAGGAGGCGCGATTCAAGGACGTTGTGGCCGAGCACTGGGCTACTTCCTCCTTTGTGGGGTCTGCGGCTTTTAGGTTGAGTCGGAAGCTTGAGTCTCTGCGGAAGAGGTTGGCGCTTTTCAAGAGGGAGTCCTGGGCGACGAGAGTGGCTGTCAGATCTGAGGCTGAGGCGGTTATTGCGAGGCTTGATTTGGTAGAAAACGGAAGGGATCTGACGCCTGACGAGCTTGATGTGCGGTCATGTGTGCAAAAGAGTGTGGCGGAGGAGGACAAGAAGAGATCTACCGAATGGCATCAGCGCTCGAGGTTGAAGTGGCTCAAAGATGGCGATGCAAACACGGCATTATTTCACCGTGTGGCTAGTGGAAGAAAGCGTAACAATTCATTGCGTTCTATCTCTGTTGATGGGGAGAGGTTTGTGGGGGACAGCGCGATGGGGTGTGCTATTGTGGAGCACTTCAAGGGCGTCATGACGATGCGCTCCCCGAGGTCCTGGAGATGGTTGGGGCTGGGGGTGCCGTAGGTCTCGGAGGAGGACTGCGCTATGCTTATTAGGCTGATTTCTTTGGAGGAGACTAAAGTGGCTGTGTGGGAGCTAAACGACGACGGGTCCCCGGGGCCCGATGGCTTCTCCGTGGCTTTCTTTCGTGATTTCTGGGAGTTGGTGGGCGGGGAAGTTTTTGAGGTTGTTGCAGAGTTTTGCTCGGGGAATGCGGGCTTCGATCGGCTTAACAGGGCCATTTTGCTTCTGATCCCCAAGATGAATGCGGCAGAGGATATTGGGGACTTTCGCCCCATCTCAATGTCGAACGCCATCTACTTGGTTGTGGCAAAGGTACTGGCTCGGAGGCTTGCTCGGGTTCTTGATTCGATTATTTCTCCGATTCAGGCCGCTTTTATTCGGGGGAGACAGATTTCTGATTGTATTGCGGTCGCTTCGGAATTGGTGGCTGATTGGAGCTGTTCGGGGAGGCAGGGGCTGCTTTGGAAGATTGATTTTGCCAAAGCCTATGATAGCATTGATTAGAGCTTTTTATGGTCGGTCCTCAGAAGGCGGGGGTTTCCGGAGATATGGATTTCTTGGATGCGGCGCTGTCTGACCACCGTATCCTTCTCGATTTCGGTTAATGGCGGCTTGGAGGGGGGGGTTTTCCTGCCGAGAAGGGGGATGCGACAGGGTTGCCCGCTGGCACCCCTCTTCTTTGTTATAGCTACGGATGTCTTGGCTCGTATGGTTGATCAGGTTGTTGCTGCTGGACTCTCGAAGGGCTTTTCCAAGGGATGCGTGTCTGTGCCGCTGATACAATTTGCTGATGACACCTTATGCTTCATTGAAGGAGGTGCTGATGAGGTTGCTGGCATGTCGATGACTCTTGAACTTTTTAGCGAGATTTCGGGGCTGCTCATTAATGGGGCCAAGTCAAAGGTTATTCCTTTTGGCATGACGGTGGATTTGGCGCTTGAATGTGGGAGGATTCTGGGGTCTACTCCGGGCGAGTTGCCGATTGACTACCTTGGTCTCCCGTTGGTGATTGGGAGGCCCAGAATTAGGGACTGGAGTGTGGTCGTTGAGAAGGTGGAGGCGCGGCTGGCGCGCGACGCTTCTTTCGAAGGGAGGGAGGCTGATCCTTCTCAATTCGGTGCTTGCTGCTATCCCGGTGCATTTTTTGTCGATTCGTCGGTTGCCGGCTGGGATTTGTAGGAGACTCGACTCTTGTTTGAGAAGGTTTTTGTGAGGAAAGTCGGGTGCGTCGGGGAGGGGGTTTCACCTTGTGGCGTGGGATGAGGTGACGGGAGGGAAGCTGGAGGGGGGCTTGGGCATTAGGCGGTTGAAGATTGTCAATGACGCCTTCTTTCTTAAGTGGGCGAGCGGGGTTTGGGGTAGGGGTGGAAACGTCTTTATTGATGTTCCGAGGGAGCTCCATGGGGCGGAATGGGCAGGGGAGGATAGGTTGTGTGTGGTGGGTGCTCGCTCTCCTTTGTGGCGTGGTGTGCAGGATGTTTTCTTGAGAAATCGGGCGAGGTTTAAACCAGTTTTGGGGAACGGCCGTGCGTTCTTATTCTGGAAGGACAGCTGGTTGGGGGGAGATCCTTTTTGTGTTCGTTTCCCGCGGTTATTTGCGTTGGCGGAGGATAAGGATGCCTCGGTTACTTCTTGCTGTGAGAGCGATTGTTGTTGCCCTCTTTTTGGGGCGAATTTCTCGTATCAGAGGCTGGTTGACTTTCTTGCCCTGCTGGACATCCTTGAAGGTGCTGATATCCCTTTCGAGCTAAGGGATCATTGGGTCTGGAGGGACGGCGGCTTCTCGACGCGCAAGGCCTATGATGTGTTAGCTTTTGCGCCGCTCGCTCGCTCTGACTCCTTGATGAGGGACTGCTGCTTTTTCTGGAGGCTTGGTTTACCTTTGCGCATTGCTATATTTTTATTGCTGGTCCGCAGGAAGAGGCTTTTGACGAGAGACCACTGCTCCAAAATGTTGCCATATGTTTCTAATATCTGTGTGCTTTGTGATTCGGATGTGGAATCCCTTGACAACGTTTTCTTCGAGTGCCCTATGGTTCGTGGGTTGTAGGAGGATCCGATTGTGGATTGGGTGCGAGCTATTGACGTGGTGGCCTTTAGTGGTTCGTTATTCATAAACAGACATACGGATAGAAGGCGACTTTTGACTCCGGTGGCAAGATTATGGTCGATTTGGCTTGGTCGGAATGAGGCCATATTCTCGGCACAACGCTTTTACAAGGAGAACGTGATCATTCGTGCTGCTAGACTGGTGGACGACTGGAGTGGAAGTTAGTTTTTTGGTGTATCCTCACCCTGGCTGGAGGCTTTCTTGCCTCGTTATATGGCCTTTGGGCTTTTTGCACATTCAACCCTCCTTTTTACTTCTAATATATTGGGGTGAACACCGCTGAGTGTATCCCCCTTTTTCTTGGTTTCAAAAAAAAATTGTATCGGGTCCCTTCTTCCCTTGGGTAGGGTGGTTCTTTGCTTCAACCACATAAATTCATGTTTGATTTTTTTGTTTGGCTCCATTTATTCTTCATTATTTTAACTTTCCATATGGTATCACGACAAGTCAATTAAGATATTCAAGATTCTGTTTTATTTTCAATATGTTAATAGTTAGCATTGCGAAACTTGGTTTTGGAGTATGGGAAGCTGCATCCGAATGCAATTGCCTAGAGAATTATAGGTTGATAAGAAGCAAATGCTAGGAACTAGCTAATGAAGTGTAGGACAACCACCAGATTCAGCTACGAGGAAGTAGATGTATGACAACATGGGGAAACCCTACCTATTATAGTTGGTTATGAGTTGTATACAAGTTGGAAGCTACATAGGTGGCTACTATGATAAGCTTGGTTTCAGCAAGGAAGAGGAAGGAACGATGCATTTAAGTAAATGTTCTTAAGGAGAGGAAATCAACTCAATTTTGAAGCTCCTATCTCCACAATAGGGTTCATTATTTGAAGTTCATGTTGCATTTATTTTGTTCGTCAAAATATCTCAAATTTGACGTGGACTGATCAGACAATCATACGACATTGCTTGGAGGTTGTGTTTGATGTTGCTTTAAGAAGGTGACTTTATAGAATGAAATTCCTAGATCTAGAATCCTAGATATCAAGGCAATTCGACAATCCTTTCAACATTGTTGAGCAATTGGAAGCACATGCCATAAAAACAAGCATGTGCTTGAATAAACAATGCAGTATTAGCTGGAACTCGAGGTGAGGTCTTGTCAGGTGACGTGTTTTGCAAACATTATATACTGGAGAAGGTAAGTAATGTCATACCCATGCAAAAGAAGTTTCTCCATTGTTGCACCTTATAAGGGAATGATTGTTATCGTGAAGAAGAAACTTAGAGCAGAGGAGTGTTTTGTATGAAAATCATTGTGGGTAAAGAGCAACGAGATTTATGGCTCTAGACGATCAAACAAGATGTGACAAGTAACAAAAAGGCAACAACTCAAAGGCGATGCGGGCTTGGAGGCTGCTACTTGATGAGACAATGTTATGAGGAAGGAACCATGTTGACAGTCGCAATTGCACGTCGTGTGCCCAGAGGATGGCCCAAGTGTCAATATGAGTAGTGTTATTAAACTGGGAATATGGTTGTAATGTTTTAAATCAAATTTGAACTATTATCGAGTATAACTGACCTTGACAACTTGTTGGGTTCGTACTCAAATGGACATTTTTACCACATGTCAAAATTGCATGAACTCAAGTTGTGAAGTATTAATCATCTTTCTTATTGTTCACTCTCACTTTGTGATAACTAAATGTGGGACTATGTTTAGGTGCTTCGACATCCCTACTTATTATTTGCAACATCCTCGTTGCGATATGATTTAACATTTATTCTTAAATAGTTGTGAATGCACGTTTCGAATAGCCTTGCCCTCGTATCTCTATAATAGGGTTGGTTTCACCGCTTTGGCATCCCTTTCCATTATTAGATGGAATCTTGCTATGATACCTTTTGTAACGTCTCGAGTTTAAATGGAGAGTTGTCAACTAGCATTGACAAGTTGTTGGTATTGGACCTAACTGGATATGTTGATCACTACTCAAAATGCTTTAGTCCAATTTGCGAAGTAGTAATCCTCTTGGCCATTAATGCTATTGTTTCCCTTACCTAGGCAACATTTATTTTTAAGGCAAATGCTGGACATGTTGGTGAAGGCTACTAAGATAGTCATAGACTTATCTAAGGCCTACGATTGTGACTTCTCCAAGGCTTATGATGATGGGGATTGACATTTTCTATGGGCTTCTCTTGTCATGAGGGATTTTTTGGATTTATGGATTACATGGATAAAGAGATGTTTTGCCACAACTTCTTATGATATTTTGGTTAATAGTCATCGGGAAGGTGGATTCTTTTTGTTTTGGTTGCTCTGACTATTGTGATCTGGTAAGTGATCAATAGAGGATTAGGTGTCTCGGAAGCTAAAGGCATCTCCATAGTTGACATATTTGGGGTGCAAAGCATCCTTTAGATCAACTGTTTAAAGTTTAAATTCATTCTTTTGGTCTTTCTGACGAGGAGTTATTGGTTGGTGGGTGGATTTTTACTATGCCTCGTGAAAATCTGCCTCCCTTGTAGGTGGACTAAATGTTGTTGGTGGAGAAGCCAGAGCGTAAACTATATAGTTGGAAAGCTTATTGTCTTTTTCGTGAGGGCTGCCTTGTGCTTAGGAAGGCAGTTTGATTGGCTATTTCGATGTTCTTTATCCCTGTGGTTATCTTACTTTTTGGTGTACATAATCATTTGGAGGTAGTATCATGGAGATTCTTTTGGTCGAGTTCGATTGGTGAATCACTGGGGGTTCCATCGGTAGATCAAAATTTTTTGACGTAGCCCATAGAGGACACAGGTTTAGGCATTTTGAAGCCTGAGGTGATAAACAAGACTCTCTTGGCAAAATGGGCCTTTATGATTTGGGGAGGTGATGATGACCTCTTATGTAGGTCAGTGAGGAGCATTTATGATCTTTCCTTGGCCTTTTTTATTGATCCTCGAGACATATGGTCTTTCACTTTCTTCTTGAGGGGATCTGCTTGATTCTTTAGGATATACCAACCATCTTGGTTGACTTAAAAAATATCAATCAGCTTGGTACTTGTGTTGAGTAATAGTTCTGCTTTCAGACTTTGGATCGCTTTTTCGACTGGGAATGAGGATATCTATGATTGTTTCCCAGCCTTTGTTTCAGGGATGGATCATAATTGGTCTGTGATAGAGGTTTGGGTTGACAGATCTTGGTGTCCATCTTTTGCTAAACCATAGAAGGAGGAACTTGGATCTATCACACATCTCTTGGTTTGGCATGATCACTTGTTTTGGAGTGATGGTAGTTTTTCAGTTAAGAAGGCTTCAACGGTATTATCCGCCACCATAATTTAACTCGGGGACCATAAATTGGAAGATGATTTGATCCTCTAAGGCACCCCTGAGGGAAAAGAGTTTCCTATGATTGGTGACTGCAGAGATATATATTTATGTTTCTGTACTGTTTTCTCAGTTTATTTTATTTCTGTCTATCTTATGTAATTTACCCACAAGTCTCTTCTTTATATAAGAGAGCCCTAGGGTTCCATAGAGATGCAATTCTTATCATTTTTCCAAATTGGTATCAGAGCGACGATCCTAGACCTAGGACCTAGTACCCCACATTCCAAAACCTAGCCTATTTTCGCTGCCTCCCCCCTCTCTCGATTACCACCATCACCGTTGTCTGCCTGACGTAGCCACCTACGACACTGCCATCGCCAACCACATCCACCTGCAACCTTGCTGTCGCCTCCACTAGCTGCCACCACTGCCGTTGCTTCCAATGGCTGTCGTGCTGCTGCCTCCGGTGGCACCGCTACACCCTAGGGTGCCTCCTGCCGCTTCGTAGGGTTTCAAAGAAGTATTCTGGTGATCACTCACGATCTGTTTTTGAAGTTTTTTTGGGTGATTTCAGACCTGAATATCATCCGCTTCTTGTCTAAGACACATTACACCATGACGAGAAGATTTTTTTTTGAGATCAAAAACAGGTGGAAACATGCTATGGTGTCCGCCCCCGTTATAATTTTATTCATAAGGGAGGGTTACAAAAAGACTTACAGTGCCCGTGACTCAAGGAGAGCATTAGAATAAAAAATATCATTTTCGTGATAAAAACGCTCATTGGAAAAAAGAAAACCATTTCTGCCCAGCCAAATAGCCCAGATTGTTTCCAACGAGCGAAGGATATCCTTCCTAGCATGATTCTTATCAAGGGACAAGGATTCCCAGAAGAGGTCTAGGTCCTGGATGTTCAACCAGCTTAGATTAACTATATCCCAGATTGAAGCAGTCCTTGCACACTTGAAGAGGAGTTGATCCGCCGTTTCGATATTTGTCTCACAAAGAGGGCATCTGTGGAAATGTCTGGAAAGTTTTGCACAACGGTTCATAGTCAAAATGCGTCTTCTTTCTAATAGCCACAAAAAAACCTACTCTGGAAGGTAGGCGAAGCTCCCAGATAAGGTTGCAATGATGGGAAGGGTTGTACTTAGCCTTTTTATGCAACCACTTCTCTCCATGTTCTTTTCGATGAACTTCCGTGGTCTACAAGCCCTAGTCCCTTGATCTGGCAACATGTCAGGAAGTAAGTTTGAGATTCCCGCCACTGACGCTTTTCAAGGTCCAATGCTAATAGTCAAGATGGACGTGACATTTTATGAAGTATAAGCCATGCGATTCATGAGTCTAATGCAGTCTACGGGTAAGAAGCGCATTCTTATCGAGGAGGAGCCGACTGACAAGATTGGGGTAAATGCCTCGTGGGAGGTTGGCGATGCTTATGCTTGTGTATGGTTGTCTGGCACACTCACAGTTGAGATTGCCAATGATATTATGCATCAACCCACCGCTAAGGCAATGTGGGACATTCTTGCTGCTACATGTTCTCAGACGAGGAATGAGATCAAGATTCTTCAATTATAGCATGATATCTTCACGGTCAAGCAAAATGACTGTCCCCTGCACTCTTTGTATACCTCTCTCAGGAGCATGTTCGAGAAGCTCCATAGCTTTATGCCGCTTGCAACCACCACTGAGCAACAACAGTCTACTGGAACGCAACCATGGTTGGTGTGTTTCTTGAAGCACTTGATCCGGAGTATGATGCTACTCACGCACATATACTTGCAGATGCTACCATTCCTCTCATGGAGGAGGCATATCGCTGGCTCAATAGAATTACCGTTCCTTCCTCTGCTTCTAGTCAAACCTCCTCTGCAATGGCCGTATCTCGCAGTAGAGGAGGTTCTTCTTAGTTTCAAGGTCGTGGACCTTGTGGTAGATGTGGTCATATTCGTCAGCCTTGCACATACTATCTTCGCCCTGCGCATGTAGAGGATACATGCTATTCCAAGCGTGGTTTTCCGGCATCGGCTCGTGTAGCGGAACGAGTTGACTCTCATGCAGCTTCCTCTTCAAATCAGAAGTTTGATGACCTAGTAGCTCGATTGATGGACATTATGCCTCCTGCTAGTCCCATTGCTTCTTCGCCTGCTCCAGGAGGTCGCTCAGATATTGCTGCTTCTGCATCTGCCATTACCTCTACACTGCCAGTATCTCAGTTAGCATCTATACTCTTACTTCTTGTCATGGATCTGAATTACAGAATGGATTATGGACTCGGGAGCGATACATCACTTGTGTGGAGACAGAGGTCAGCTTGCAGCTTACATATAGGTTCCTCCAGGGAGAACTGTTGTCATAGTTGATGGGTCTCATTCCCCGATCACGGGACATGGGGAGATCAGTTTGACGCCTTCGATGTGTTTGCAGAATGTGTTGCATGCACCTGATTTTTCTATGAATTTATTATCTATTAGTCAGATTACGAAGGATTTGCATTGTAGAGCTATTTTTGATCCATCGTCTCTTGTATTTCAAGACATTCTTACGGGTAGGGTGATTGGCCATGGTCGTGAGTAGGGAGATCACTAGAGACTGGTCAGAACTCCATATGCAGGCCTATCCTCTCATTCTACAGGACCAGTCTCTCTATTTATGTGGTACATGCGTTTTGGTCACCTTCCCCTTCAGAAGATGTGCCAAGTTCTCCCTTAGATCTCACCTCGTTTATCCTTCCAATGCGAGGTATACCAGTTGGGGAAGCACCATCGAGATGTCTTCCCTAGTCGCTAGAGTCTGAGCAGTAGTTCCTTTTTTGAGTTATTTCATGTTGACATTTGGGGTTCAAGTTGTGTTACCAATCACCAATGATACTTGTTTTATCTATTTGTTGTTGATGATTTTTCTCGTTTATCATGTGTCTTTTTATTGAAGAATAAATCTGAGGCTGGGAATGTGATTACAGCTTTTAACAATGAAGTGTAGAATGTTTTTTTCTTCTTCTGTCAAATTTGTGAGAACTGATAATGCATTAGATTTCTGTACTCGTACACTCTCCCAATTCTTTTCATCTTATGGTATTTGTAGAGAGATATTATTCACTTCCGTACTTTTCTTATAATTTTATTTTCTGTTTGACTCTATGTATTTTACCCATAGACTGCTCTCCTATATAAGAGAGCCTAGGGCTGATGGAATAAACAAATCTTCTTATTTTCCCAACATGGTATCATAGCGACGGTTCTAGATCGGAGTTCTCGAGCCAAACCCTAACACCAACCCCACCTTCGAGCCCTCCGCGCCTTCCTGTATCGCGCGCCTTCTCCGCGCGTCTTCTCCGCGCCTTCGCGCACCTCTACGCCCCCAGCGCCTCCGGTCTCGCACCTCCGCGCGCCTCCTCCGCACCTCCGATCTCGCGCCTCCGCACACCTCCTCCACGCGGCGTGCGTTGCACGCACTGCGCGCTTGCGCGAGATCTTCGCGTATGACCTGTGCGCGATATCCCTGCGCGTGCCCTAGTACGCGTGATCTTCGCGCGCGCCCCCTGCGCGTGACCTTCCTGCACGCAACTGTGCGTGTAAAGGGCTCGACTTCCGTGCACATGCAACCCTAAGTCAAGCGCGTGTGCGTGAACTTAGAACTTGTTTTGCGCGCGCTTCTCCAAAGTAATGGGTTTGGTTGCTTGAGTCTACACATGCAACTAAACCCGTTAATGTCCGTGTAGACGATCATATCTTCAGTCTACTACCCCAGTCTTCCGTTATCACTGTTGCTATCTGATTATTAATGCAATCGGAACTATATTACTACGAATGTATGTAGCAGGGTACCACTGCTCTGATACCAAACTGTGAGGCCCGCTCCCGCGGATCTGGGAAACCCGTTTACATATCAGCCGTAGTATCATGTTCGCTAAGGATCACATTAGAGTACTGAAAATTAGGGAATTTTTTTTATGACATTCACATTAACTAACATGCCACAGAACTATAATATGTCACACTTATATTGCATAAATTCCATAGCAGTTAACATGTAACAACAGAAATTGCATTATGTACATGCATCCCAATTTTATCAGAAGAGAAATAAAAAGCATATAATATCTTGAACAAACTATAGCATGCGTACCTGATAATTGTAACTGCAGAAGCTGATGTTCAACTCTCCCAATACAACGGTGCAGGTATTTTGCCTGCAATCCATGGAATAGGGAGAAAAGAACATCAACAAACGTTGAGTACATCTAATTAATTAAAATTAACAGGAATTTAGTGGTTCCAAAAGAAAGCAAGTAATTTGGCCTTGACAATTAAAATTTAAAACTACTTGCAATGAAACAAGCTTTCAAGTTATTGATGTGTAAAACCCCATTCTACTCATCCTACACTAATTACCCACATTAATCATTTATATACAAATATCATATGATCCATATTCAAGTCATTGTCTTTCTATTAATTATAATATAAGTTTGATTGGTCTTGAGAATGTGAATGATGAGACTCTAATATGATCATTATCTCTATTAAATGCTTATAATGAGGTTTAAGAATCTTGTGGATTGATCATAGTAAGGGTATATGATGGATCTGGGGTTTTGATTTCTCTTGTATTCTGCCTCGACCATATGATAAATCATAGTAAGAGTATATGATGAGTCTGATGTTTCGATTCTTTTCTTGTTGATTTTCTCAAGCTTAGTGGATAGTCTATGGTCTTGGTCTGGGTAAGACCTCACACTATTACTCTAAGGTAGTAAGGAAGCCTTAGGGTTGGGGTGCCTCAGTAGGCATACGGTGGAGTTAAATGCATTCTAGCTAAGTTCCTAACACATCCTCTAGCTATATCTAACAACTGTGGTAGTAGCTCGTAGTCTGATAAGGATGATTTTCATGATATGGTCTTTTCTCTTTGCCAGAAATTATTGGCAGAAGAGTAACTAGTTCAACGGAAACCAACTCAACTGTAACCAAGCTTCCATGTAACCAATTCAACTGTAAATGAACTTTAGCCAACTCAATTGTGACTCAATCCAATCTCAAATGTAACTTTTTCAGATTCAACTGTAACTGATTCAGATGTAGCCATAGATGATTCAGATGTATACATGGATGATTCGGATGTAGCATCGCCAAGTCTGCTGGCGAAGAATAAACAAAACTCAAGCGGTGAAGTAGCCTACAAAAGGCTCTTCCTTCTCGCCCTCTAATTGGAAGGCGGTCCAATAGAGGGATATGTCTACTCTAAAACTACGCCGCTGAGACGAGTGAGAGAGACTCGCTAGAAAAGTCGTTCTAAAAGAAAAACCGGCCCGACCGGTACGGGCTAACGAGCTCGAAAAAAACTAAAACCAAGGGTCCTCCAGCCTAGGTACCCTAAAGAACAAGGGTCAGCGGAATTGGTCCTTAAAAGAAAATCTGTGGATCCCAGAGAGGCGTAAAAACTGCGAGCGCTCGCGAAAAATCGAGAGAAAGACTGGGATCCTAGACCCGCGCACTAAGCGGCCGCTGCCCTAACTGGGCTTCCTAATCTCCCGCCCAGCTGAGGGTCACCACACCCTCGCACAGTCAGGCGTAAAGGTCACCATGACTGGCATTCATAATTTTCAGTCATTGTTGAATCATCATCACTGACTTAATTTCTCATCCTTTTCTCAATCTCTGTTGTGATTAACTTTACAGACCTTGGCATCTTGTTGACAATCTTATTGAATAGTGATCCATAATTAGGGATTCATACCTAAATGATTGATCACAAAGATTTTCAGTCATTGATTATAGATTATCTTAAAATTTGACGGCCTACTTATTGATCTAGATGTTATAAGTCACTTGTGTGAAAATATCCTAATGATCTCATTTTTCAAATCATGAGACCAGATGTTGTTCATTAGATCTGGATTCAAATTTTGATCAATGTTAGATTCCCAACATTTCTTATTTAATTATAAGATCAAGTGTTAACTTTTTAAAATCTGAACTTGTCTCATCTTGTGTACTATTCATCCCCAAATATCAAGATTTATCGGTGTCAACTTCACACTCTTTCATAAGAAGTCATATACGAAGCACAAACAGATTCTTAAACTTAGCTACAACCATCATTGTTAAGTCCATATTCAAGAACTGAAACTGATCACCTCAAGTTTGCAGGACATCAAATTAATCAGAGTTATAATATATATATTTTTTAGCCAATGAACAACCATACTTTAAATTCACCATATTCTTCATATATATCCACAGGACTACATCCGTTGCAATAGTTAAACTAGGAATTTTGAGCTCAGAGTCCAACTGAAATTATTACCATTGGTTGAAACTCAAATCTGTACTCTTGACTTTTCGAGATAGGTTCACATATGACCATTTATTTAACTTCTACCCAAATATTTCCTACCCACCACTGTTGTAAACTACAAAAAAATGGCGAGCCTAGAAACTTAACGTTGTTAAGATCGTAATGGATTATAGCATCAATCTCATTACTTATTTTAGGATGTTTTCCACATGTACTTCCTATTTAAGCAACTTAATTTCCAAGGAAATGTGATCTGAATATATCTACATTCACACATCCTCAACTAACAAAATATTTCTCAAGAATTTTACTTATTGGATCATTCTCTAATAAATTCCATATATTTGGAGATCCCATCTGTAAGGAAACATAGTGATCCTCAATTAACCAAATGTTCCTCAAGAATTTTACTTGTTAGATCATTATCATATGGATTCCATATAATTGTAGTTCCCATCTACAAGAACAGATAAATGATCGACGATTCGCGAAATGTATTTTCAAAATCAAGTAACGTCCCAAGAAAAACTTCGATGTCGATACATTCTCTGTTAATGCATGCCAACAATGCTACAGAATCCAAAAAAATGTCTGAACTCCTTAAAAAGCCTGAGAACAATATTTAACGAAATGCACATCAGATCACTCGTAATCCAACCATGCATAATAACAATAACACACAGAAAAGAAGATGGTTGTTTAATTGTGGAAGAAGAAAAAATCATGGAAAGCAGCAAGAAGGGGGCTTAGATGTACCTTAGGATCTCCAAGTTTGGAGATCTAAATGCATGCATTAGGGAACTGCAGTTGTAACAACTTCCAGGTGAAGAGGAGTAATTTCTATAGCTCAAAACTGGGCTCTTGGGGAAACCCCTTAATATTTTATTTTAAAGGCATTAATAACTGGTTTGATTTTTTTATCTTAATTTGTATGAAATACATCAAGAGGATGGTTGTAGATTGTACTTTAAATCATATTGCATGCAAGATTGGAGAAAATCATGTTGCATGCAAAATTTTCTTTTCATTAATTTCCATATATTTTTACATCATGTACAATGTCTGTCAGTATGCACAATATATGCCAAAATGTAGTACATAAGAGAAAAGAAGGGGAAGCATTTACATCACTATCTAAACAAAAACTGAGACAAAGCAAACCATACCGTCTAGTGTATACACTGTCTCCTGGAAACATGAACGACTACTGATCAACATGCTGTTTGCCTGCCAAGACATGTTTAGGAAAGAAACGGAGTCACAAACGTGAATACAAATCCGTAGTTTAAAAATAATGACAAGTAATTTATTATGTACAAAAGAGAGCAAGTAGAAAGGTGGAACATGCACATTTTACATCTACTTGCATAAGTAAAAAGGGTTTTCAAGTTGTTTTTAATGCGTCTCTAATGATTTCCCCAGAACCCAACATTTCCCACATATGACATATATATATTGTAGTTGAATATTCATGAGGGTATGAGTGTAAGTATATATATCAATTTCTTTAGAGATCATGCCTGTGAGTGATGATGGAAAAGTTTGAGATTGGAAAGATTTCTTGATTTATTTAGATTCTTAGATCTAGTGAATAGTCAGTTCCTATCAATCCCAACTTTTGATCGTAACTTCTCCAATTCTTAACTTCAATTGTTTCAGATATAACCCCAGATGATGTAGATATAGATATGGATGATCTAGATATATAATCGCCAAGTCTGTTGGCGAAGTAAACTCAAGCGGTGAAGAAGCCTACAAATGGCTCTTCCGTCTCGCCCTCTAATTGGAAGCGCGGTCCAATAGAGGGATAGGTCTACTCCCAAACTACGCCACTGAGACGGGTGAGAGAGACTCTCTAGAAAAGTCGCTCTAGAAACCTGCCCGACTAGTACGGGCGAACGAGCTCGTACGTAAAATTGAAAACCAAGGATCCCCCGCCTGGGTATCCTAAAAGACAGGATCGGCGGAACTGGTCAAAGTCAGGATCCCAACGAGGCGTAAAAACACTGCGAGCTCGCGTAAAAATCGTGAAGAAGACTGGGATCCTAGACCCGCGCATTAAGCGGTCGCTGCCCTAACTGGGCTTCCTATTCTTCCGCCCAGTTGAGGGTCACCGCGCCCTCGCATGGTCATGTTAGAAGTCACCATGACCAGCATAATAATTATTAGTCAGCATTGATTCACCACACCCAAGTATCTCATAGATTTCACCAAAATGCAATATTACTTATGTTCCTTGATCTTGATAATGCATGAAGATTCTCAGTTCCTAGTGATTTGGTCTATTGATTGATTTGACTTTTGGTTTCCTGTGAGCATTGCCTCTTTGAAATGTATCTAGCTCTGAAACTTAGCTAATATTGTTTCCTTATAGATTGAAAAAAAATGAATAATATGTGATTGTCATTTCAGAGGAACAAGTTGATTTGAACACATGGCATAGGAGACTCACATTTTCATGCCTAAATAAATGATGTGATGATGACTGTAGATAAAGCATAAATGTTTTAATGCCAAATGCAGAATGATATTGTACAGAAAAAGTTTTCAAAGAGGAACATCCTCTTAAACTTTTAGTATAGTCTTTCACATATGGATGCTTAGCTAAATGAGGTGGTTCCTTTGCTTGGGTGTTCACTCAGAAGCTAAGTTTAAACTTGTTATAACCATTTTGTTTGCTTTAAGAACAGAAATTTCATCTCCACATGTCCCACCTTGGATGTAGTCTATAAGATTATCATATGTCATTGTTTTAAAAACTTACATGAGTCGTTCCTTGAGAGGAACAATGATAGACTTTCATTGATTGCCATCAAGAATAAATATATGAGTAGTTATGATGTGTGCAACTAATATACTATGCACTACTTTGTTTCTTTGTGTGCATTAATGACCTCATCTTACGTCCCAAGATATTTGATCCTAACTAGGATTTGAGTATGGAGATTAAGATTTGAAATTTAATAAGTAAGAGCAATAGATGCATCCAATCTTATTTGAATCTGATATTTCAAACCCCTACGTAACAATAGGCACATACAACGATCACTTTACTTGACTTTCTCTTCATCATTTCATTTTTTTTCATATACTTAAAAGTCTACCGTACACGCACCTCGAGTCTCGGATTTTGACCCAAAATATCTTGTTTTGATCGTCTCGGAACGACGATCAATATGAGTATAATATTGATATACTTCCGATCGGGTTTTGAATACCCGAAATTTTCGGATATGGTTTTTGTTTAAGGTTAAATTTTGTGATTTAAAAAATATCAAACGACCTTCGATTGACGAACGGTCGATTCCGTTGATCTTGTTTCGTCGAATCGGATCTAATGACGGTCTTGGTTCGTTTCGCGGTTTCCGAATTTGCGTCGCGGCTATTTCGCGGCGCGCATTACGAAGCGACCGATTTTTGGTCGATTTCGCCCGAACGACTTTTGATTCAAAATCAACTGGTCGATTTAGGTTATCTAATGTTGTCAGATAACTTTATTGGGTTAATCGGACCTTATTCAGGTCGAGTTCAGTTTACGCGGATCCAGGATGTTACAATTATAAAAACCTCAAAGGGAGTCTCGTCCTCGAGACTCGAGTTAAGGCTATTAGGTGTCTTGTTTGAATTTCATATGTCCATAAAAACCTCAAAGAGAAAACAAGCCATATATTTGAACATATATCTAATTGCAAAAGCTTGTTTTAATTATTACCTCAGAAAAGCTGTGGGTATCGTGCCCGCATGTCGGCTTCGGTTTCCCACGTCGCTTCTTTGACGCCGTGTCGGTGCCACAAAACCTTGACCAATGAAATCTCTTTGCCGCGAAATTTCTTCACTGCATGGTCAAGTATCTGGACGAGCCTCTCCTCGTATGTCAAATCAGGCTCCACGTCTAAATTCTCGTAACTGATGATGTGCCAAGGGTCGTGCACATACTTCCTCAGGTTGGATACGTGGAAGACATCATGGATATGAATTAGACTGATTTTGGATAAGCCCAAGAATGATCCACGAAAGATCTGAACGGAAGCAAAGAATCCATAATAGATAACTACTTATTATTGTTTCGAGTTGAGCAGAAGAGTGCATACTAAGAGTATCATATGATGATGGTTGAGTCACATTTTCCAACTCCTCTGGTTACCTAAGTAAAGTTGATAGCTCTAAATAGAGACTGATACCAATTGTGAACCCCTTAGGATCTGGGTACCTGTTTACGACATAATTCGCAATATTCTATTCACATGAGATCACACAAGTCGCAGAAAAACAGGGAAAATTTTTCGCGTAGTTATACTTGCACATGATATTCATATCCAAAACATAACCACAATATAAAAGAGAAAAATGGCACCAAAATTTCTTTTCATTAATTTCCATATTAATTTACAACATGTACAAGGATCTTCCAGTTTACATCATATATCCCAAAATGTGATACAAAAGAGATAGCATGTGAATAGAATATTGCGAATTATGTCGTGAACGAGTACCCGGATCCTAAGGGGTTCACAATTTGGTATCAGAGCAATATATTAAGTATAAAACTGAATTTTAGGAAATTAAAAATGTATTCCATGAATTCAGACTTCAATGTCTGGAAGGCCTGCTCACATGAATCGTCCCAGATGAATGGAACTCCCTTCTGCGTCAATCGTGTCAATGGACGGACGATGCATGAAAATCCGCTGACAAAGCGTCTGTAATAGCCCGCTAATCCGAGGAAACTCCGAATCTGAGTAACTGTCTTGGGTTGCTCCCAAGACATAACTGCATCTATCTTCGCAGGATCAACTGCAATGCCTGCTCCAGAAATGATATGCCCGAGAAATGAGACCTGGGATAACCAGAACTCACACTTGCTCAACTTGACATATAGCTTGTGCCCTCGCAATGTATCTAAAACGATCCGTAGATCATTCGCATGATCCCATTCATTCCATGAGTAGATGAGCACATCGTTGATGAACACTACTACAAACTTGTCCAAGTATGGACGGAAAATCCTGTTCATCATATCCATGAAAGCTGCAGGTGTATTGGTGAACCCAAACGGCATCACCACAAACTCGTACTGTCCACAGCGAGTCCTGAAAGCGGTCTTTGGAATACCAGACTCTCTAATCCTCAGCTGATGGTAGCCTGAGCGAAGATCGATCTTCGAGAAAAACGAAGATCCCTGGAGTTGGTCAAACAAATCATCGATACGTGGCAAAGGATAACGGTTCTTCACCGTTCTCTTGTTCAGCTGCCTGTAATCGATGCATAGTCTCATGGATCCATCCTTCTTTTTAACAAATAGAACCGGAGCACCCCAAGGTGAAGTGCTCGGTCTCACGAATCCCAAGTCAAGTAGCTCCTGCAACTGCACCTTCAGCTCCTTCAATTCGGCTGGTGCCATGCAATAGGGTGCCATAGAGATCGGCTGTGTATCTGGCAGCAATGTGATCTCGATCTCGATCTCTCTCAGGATGTAATCCTGGTAGCTCATCAGGAAATACATCTGGATATTCTGATACTACTCGGATGTCCTGAGTCATCGGCTCCTGATCAGATATCTCCCGAACAAATGCAAGGTATGAATCACAACCCTGATCAACCAGTCGCTGAGCTGGCAACACTGATATGTACTCCATGGTGGAGTCATGTACAGTACCCTCAAACGTGAACTCGGGTAGATCGGGAATCCTGAAGACAACTGTCTTCTTAAAACAATCAACAAGTGTATGATGAGCGGATAACCAATCCATGCCCAAAATCAAGTCGAACTCATCAAGCTGCAGAAGTAGACAATCTGCGATCATCTTGTGACCGCCAATCAGTACGAGCAAGTGCCTGACTATCAGTGAAATAATGAATAACTGGCCACATGGCCCTCGGATGTGATATGGAGAAAAGAGAATCTCTGCGACTCTACCTAAAGAAGCAAGTAGCCTCGAAGCAAGAAAAGAGTGTGTCGCACCAGAATCAAATAAGACATGGAAATGTCGGCCCAAGACTGAGACCATACCTTTCACCACGGTAGCGGCTGAACGTGCCTGCTCCTCAGTAACTGCGTGTATCTGCCCATGCCTGACTGGTGCGGCACTGGAACCTGCCACACTCTGCGTCTGTCTCTGCTGCGGTCGCCTGAAGTTGGAGCTCCTGCCTCGGAAACTCCCTGAACGCTGTACCTGAGGCTGAGACTGTGAAGGCTGTGGCTGAGGCTCACCAGAAACCTGTGGGCACTGTGAGCGATAGTGTCCCCACTCATGACATCGGTAACACCGGACTGGTCTGTTAGGTGGAGTAGCTGTGTCTGTGCTCCGAGCTGGTCCGACTGGTGGTCTGTCTGCTAGCTGCGACCCAGATGGTCGAGCGGACTCTGTGCCACGTCCGACAAGTGCTCCTCCTAAAGTAGTCGATGGAGAAGAGTGAGCACTGCCCGTGAAGGACGAACCTGTAGGTCGAAACCGTCTGTCTGACCTCTGCTGCTGACTCCAAGTTATGCGTGGGGTAGTTCCGCTTGTATGGTCTCAACTGTCGTGACACATAAGCAATTACCTGTCCTCTCTGCATCAATACTGCTCTCAGACCTTCTCCAGATGCATCTGTGTAGACTACATAGTCCTGAGTGCCTGAAGGAAGAGAAAGAATAGGCGATGTAGTCAACCTCTCCTTCAGTGTCTGAATTCATGGAATACATTTTTAATTTCCTAAAATTCAGTTTTATACTTAATATACTGCTCTGATACCAAATTGTGAACCCTTTAGGATCCGAGTACCCGTTTACGACATAATTCGCAATATTTTATTCACATGAGATCACACAAGTCGCAGAAAAACAGGGAAAATTTTTCGCGTAGTTATACTTTCACATGACATTCATATCCAAAACATAACCACAATATAAAAGAGACAAATGACACCAAAATTTCTTTTCATTAATTTCCATACTAATTTACAACATTACAAGGATCTTCCAGTTTACATCTTAGTGGATAATCTAGGATCTTGATCTGAGTGTGACTTCATATTATAATTCTAAGATGTGATTCTAGTATAAAACTGTATATGATTTCCGTTCTTCCCCATCAGTTTCTTGTTCCAATGATTTATTCAATGGCTATCATGTTTGAAATGATCATGATATCTTGAGTATTTAATGATTGACTTGGTCGAGATGATTCGGGTCTCTTTTTAGTCATGAGGATAGACCAAGAACAAAGACTCGATATGGGCACGACAAGTTTGTGTGATGTCGTTTGGGCTCATAAATGCCATGCATCATACGCAAACATGATGAACAAGATTTCCACGAGTTTGTGATTGTATGCATTGACAATGTGTTGCTATATTCCCGAAAGGAATAGGGATCACATCAATGATGCTCTGATATATTCTTGAAATAAATGGAATCATGCAAATGATCTAAAGATAGTCCTTGACATACTTCAATAGTACAAGTTGTATATCAAGTTGAGATGAATTACAGTTTGGTATCAGAGCAGTGGTAACCTGCTACATACATTCGTAGTAATATAGTTCCGATTGCATTAATAATCAGATAGCAACAATCTTCTGACTTGTCGCGAGTCTGAAGGGGAAATATGACATTCAAAATCAATGACCACAGATGTCACCAATTGCAACTTATTTCCATATTGTATCCCAAGAAGAGAAAAAGCATAATAGAAATATCCGCGAACATCAACTATTGTAATTACGGATATTGGTTCTTATACAGAACTATGGCGTATAGTGCTGACCTTTCTATCTTTTTAATTGATTCTTGAGCGATGAATGACCTTTGAATTTCTAACTTCAGTAGGTAGAGGTGCAGATGCCCTAGATCATCCTTGTCACATTATGGGTCATGTGGCTTACTAGTTAATTTGTGAATGTCGTTCGTACATGTAAAAAAAAATTCCCCTAATTTTCAGTACTGTAATGTGATCCTTAGCGAACATGATACTACGCGTGATATGTAAGCGGGTATTCTAGATCCGTGGGAGCAGGCCTCACAATCACTATATCATAGAGCAAGGCATACATCCCATCTATAGGCGCCTTCAGAGGTCCGGCGCCGATTGTGAAGATGGATGGTTCAAATTATGAACTGTGGGCATTGCAGTTCATGAGTATGATGAAGTCAACCGGTAAGAAACACATTCTTACTGAAGAAGAGCCTGCTGAGAAGACCGGGGTTAATGCCTCATGGGAGGCAGATGATGCATATGCCAAAGTTTGGCTATCTGGAACCCTGGCAATTCAGATTGCCAATGATATTCTTCATCAGCCCACTGCAAAAGCAATGTGGGATATTCTGGTTGCTACATATTCTCAGGCGAAGAATGAGACGAAGATTCTGCAACTCCAGTATGACATATTTACTATCAAGCAGAATGGACGTCCTCTACACTCTTTGTACACATCTTTACGTGGAATGTTTGAGAAGCTTTATAGCTTCATGCATCTCACAACCACTCCAGAGCAACAGAAGACCTATCGGAATGCCACTATGATGGGTGTTTTTCTTGCTGCCCTTGATCCTGAGTACGAGGCAGCACGTTCCCAGATCTTGGCGGATTCTACTATTCCTCCTATGGAGGAAGCTTTTCATAGGCTTAGTCGTATTACTGTTCCCTCGTCTGTTAGGAATCCAACATCCTCAGCCATGGCAGCAAATCGAGGTCGAGGAGGTCATCATCATCAGTTCCGTGGCCGTAGACTTCGCGGTAGAGGAGGCCGTGTTCGGCCATCATGTACTTTTTGCCATCATTCTGGACATACCGAAGACACATGCTATTCTAAGCATGGATTCCCAGCTTCTGCACGAGTCGCTGAACAGATCGAGCCCCCAACCGCGTCATCTATGGATCAGTGCTTTGATGATCTTGTAGCCCGTCTGAGGGGCATCATTCCTCCATCTGGTCCCGCAACATCAGCATCTACTTCTGAGAGTCACGCTGACGTTGCCGCATCTGCATCTGCATCTGCATCCACCAGTACATCAGGTAGCACCTATGCATTCACTAGCAGTAGTGGATCGTATACTTTAGAGTGGATTATGGACTCTGGTGCTACACATCATTTGTGTGGTGATCGAGGTCTACTTACAGGATACAGACAGGTTTCTCCAGGCCATACAGTGGTTATTGCTAATGGAACACATTCCCCGATTACTGGTCAGGGGGAGATTAGATTGGCACCATCCATGCATCTCAAGAACGTGTTATATGCATCTGATTTTTCGATGAATTTGTTGTCCATTAGCCAACTTCCGAAGGATTTACATTGTCGAGCAATTTTTGATCCATCCTCTCTTGTTTTTCAAGACATCCTTACGGGCCACGTGATTGGGCGTGGCTATGAGCAAGGCGACCTCTATCGCCTTAGTCGGACTCCTTATGCTGGAACCTCATCTCTACCTGCTGGATCCATTTCCCCATTACTGTGGCACCAACATTTTGGACATCTACCGCTTCAGAAGCTACGTCATGTGTTACCTCAGGTTTCACCTCACATGTCCATTCAATGTGAGGCTTGTCAGTTGGGAAAACATTACAGGTCTACTTTTCCCAGTCGTCAGTGTCGGAACCTCATCTCTACCTGCTGGATCCATCTCCCCATTACTGTGGCACCAGCATTTTGGACATCTACCGCTTCAGAAGCTACGTCATGTGTTACCTTAGGTTTCACCTCACATGTCCATTCAATGTGAGGCTTGTCAGTTGGGAAAACATTACAGGTCTACTTTTCCCAGTCGTCAGTGTCGGAGTAGTACCTCCAAGTTTGAGTTATTTCATATCGATATTTGCGGTCCTAGTCATGTTCCTGATCATCAGGGACACATGTTATATATAGTTATTGTGGATGATTTCTCTCATGTGTCGTGGGTATTTTTGTTAAAGAATAAATCTGAAGCGGGGAATATTATCATCAATTTCATGAATGAAGTTCGTAATGTTTTTTCTGCATCTGTTAAGATTGTGAGAAGTGATAATACACTGGAACTCTGTACTCATACCCTATCCAGTTATTTTTCATCTCAAGGTATTATCCACCAAACATCCTGTGCCTATACTTCCCAACAGAATGGGGCTGCTGAAAGGAAACACCGTCACTTACTCGATGTCACCAGGTCGCTTCTTATACAGAGTAGTGCCCCTCATTCTTTCTGGGATGATGCTGTTCTTACAACGTGCTATCTTATTAATCGAATGCCGTCATCCGTCTTAGTTGAGAAGATTCCATTCTCTCTTATTTTCCCTGACAAAGAATTGTTCTACCTTACTCCTCGAGTTTTGGCTCGGTAGCCTTTGTTCACCAGTTGTATCTCGGGACTGACAAGCTCTCTCCTCGGGCTGTCAAGTTTGTCTTTGTCGGGTACTCTAGAACACAGAAGGGGTATAAGTGTTATGATCCATTGCGCATGAGGTATTTAGTCAGTGTTGATGTCACATTTTTCGAATCCGTTATGTACTTCTCGTCTACAGGTGATCAACTGGTTCCCTCTGACACTACCGATGCTATATACATGCCACCACCACCACCACCAGAATCGTTACCATCTCCTACACCTCCTGTCACGGTGCATGTTTCACTACTGCCATTCCACTATACCCGTAGGCCTGCTTCTGCTCATGGTCACCGCTCATCATTCAGCTCGCCTGAGGTATGTTCTGAAGATATTACTATTGATGGATCTGATGATTTTCCTGAGCAAGATGTGTTATAGAGGCCAGCTGAGGAGACAAATGATTTACATGTACCTATTGCTCTACGAAAGCAGAAGCGGAGCTGCGCGTCATATCCTATTGCATCTTCTGTGTCGTTTGACCGTTTCACTGGCGAATTCAGGAACTTTGTCATTGCATTGTCAGCAGTGGATATTCCACGGAATTATCAAGATGCACTAAAGGATAGTCGATGGCGCTTGGTCATGGAAGAAGAAATGGCAGCTCTTCAGTCCAGAGGCACCTGGAGCCTTGTTCCTGCACCTACTGATGTATCTACAGTTAGCTACAAGTGGGTCTTTACAGTTAAGCAGAATGCAGATGGCAGGATTGACAGATACAAGGCTCGCCTTGTTGCTCATGGCTTTACACAGACATATGGGGTGGATTATCTTGATACATTCTCGCCGGTTGCTCGCCATTCCACCCTACGGATCCTCCTTTCTGTTGCAGTTACTCGTGATTGGCTGCTCTACCAGTTAGATGTGAAGAATGCATTCCTATACGGTGACCTACAGGAGGAAGTCTACATGCAACAACCACCTGGTTTTGCTGTTGAGGGGGAGTGTCCTACGGTGTGCAGACTTCATAAGGCTATCTATGGCCTTAAGCAGAGCCCCAGAGCTTGGTTCCAGAAGCTCTCCGACCTGTTTGAGAAACTGGGGTACAAACGTTCTAATGCTGATCATTCCCTGTTTGTACAGAAGACACCTAGAGGTATTATTGCTATTATGGTGTATGTAGACGATATTCTGATTACAGGTGATGATGAACAGGGAATCCAGGGGGCAAAAGAGATGCTGGGACGTGAATTCATCACCAAGGACCTTGGGGTTCTTAGATATTTTATGGGACTGGAGTTTGCTAGAAATCCTCGTGGGTTGGTAATGACCCGGAGGAAATATGTCACTGACCTGCTGAGTGAAACATGAATGCTTGGTTGCCGACCTGCCACTACACCTATGGATCCCAGTATGAAATTATATGATGATGACACTAATGAGGAGGATAAGAGAAGATACAGAAAACTGGTGGGCAAACTTCTCTATGTTACTATTACCAGACCCAATATCTCCTTTGCTGTGAGTCGAGTGAGCCAGTTTATGAAGCAACTACATCAGGTACACATGGATGCTATTACATATGATACTTAGGTATCTTAAGTCATCTCCAGGTGCGGGTCTGCTGTTTAAGAAAGGCAAGGACGTTACTATATCAGCTTGTGCAGATGCAGATTATGCAGGGTGCCCCAAAGATAGGAAGTCTACCACTGGGTTAGCTGTGTATGTTGGAGATTCTCTAGTCTCATGGAGAAGCAAGAAGCAAACGGTTGTAGTAAGGTCCAGTGCTGAGTCTGAATATGGGGCTATGGCTCAAGTCAGTACAGAAATGATGTGGATAAAGGTTGTGCTTGCAGATCTATATATAGAAGTCCCGCTTCCTATGGCTCTGGAATGTGACAATCGGGCAGCTCTATTCATTGCAAAATAATCTAGCATTTCATGAACGGATCAAGCACATCGAGGTTGATTGTCACTTCATACGTGACATGATTCAGAAGGGGTTTTATTATTACATCCCATGTTAGATCAGAGGATCAAACTGCAGACATTTTTCCCAAGGCGTTACTTCGAGGGCCATTCCAGAAGTGTTCGTCCAAGCTGAGTATGATTGATATCTATGCTCCACCTTGAGGGGGGAGTGTAGAGAGATATTATTTACTTCTGTAATTTTCTTATAATTTTATTTTCTGTTGATCTCTTTATGTATTTTACCCATAGGCTGCTCTCCTATATAAGAGAGCTTAGGGTTGATGGAATAAACAAGTCTTCTTATTTTCCCAACAGTATTGTTTATCAACCATCATGTGCTTACACTTCTCAACATAATGGTGTTGCAGAAAGAAAGCATCGTCATTTACTTGATGTTACTCGAACCCTTCTTATTCTGAGTCGGACCCCACATTAGTTCTGAGGTGATGCTATTCTTATGGTTTGTTATCTCGTGAATCGTATGCCCTCGTCTGTTATGTTTGAGAAAATTCCTTTCTCCCTCGCATTTTCAGAGAAAGAGTTATTCTCACTCACTTGTGTTTGTGGTTCTGTTGCCTCTGTCCATCAGTTGTCTCCAGGTCTTGACAAGCTCTCTCCTAGAGCTGTCTAATGTGTTTTTGTTGGGTACTCCAGGATGCAAAAGGGATACAGATGTTATGATCCATTGCGTAGGAAATATTATGTTAGCGTTGATGTCACATTTTTTAATTCGGTGATGTATTTTTCTCCTACATGTGATAGGTTTACTTCATCATATTCAGATGATGAGGTCTACGTGCCACCTCCTACGAACCCATCACCACCATCTGCGCCGGTGGTTCCCAACTTCCCACTCCATCTCCACCTCCACCTCCTACTCCACCTTCATCACCTCCCCCAATACCGCCACCTCCCATAGTCCTAGCTCCGCCCTTGCTATGATACCATCGCCCGTCATCCAACACGCCTCAGGTTTGTTCTGAATACAATGTTTCTAACGATGGGTCTGGAGATGTGTCTGAGCAGGAACCTTTGCAGGAGGCTTGGCTTACAGATTGAGGAGATTCCCCATGACCTGAATATATCTACTCCACTTCGGAAACAAAAGCGTACATGTCCCTCATATCCTCTCGTTTCTTGGGTTTCCTCTGATCGCTTGTCAAGTGAATTCAGGAGATTCGTCGTTTCTCTATCTGTTGTGGAGATCTCATGAAATTACCAAGAGACCTTGAGAGACAGTCGGTGACGTCTGGCCATGGAAGAAGAAATGTCTGCACTACAGTCATGTGGTACCTGGAGTTTGGTCCCCGCTCCCAATGGGGCGCCTATTGTCAGTTGCAAATGGGTGTTTACAGTGAAACACAATGTAGGTGGGAGTCTTGATCGTTACAAGGTCAGATTAGTTGCACGAGGATTTACTCAGACTTATGGGGTTGATTATCTGGATACTTTTTCCCAAGTTGCACATCCCTCCACTCTACGAGTTCTTTCAGTTGCTGTGGTACATGATTGACCTTTGTTTTAGTTTGATGTTAAAAATGCATTTCTGTATGGTGATCTCCAAGAAGAAGTCTACATACGACAACCTTCGGGGTTTGTTGTTGAGGGAGAGTGTCGGCATGTTTGTAGACTTCACACGCAATATATGGCCTTAAGTAGAGTCCAAGGGCATGATTTCAGAAACTCTTGGATCTGATTAAGAAGCAAGTATTCCAAGGTTGCAGAAGTCAGCAGTCGATACCCTGTCGGCAAGGTCACTGACTAAGGATTAATCGACAATTGGGAGAGTAATAAAAGGTAAATAATCTAATCATCATGTAAACCAACAAGAAATACCTAAGTTAACAGAAATTTAGGGCATAATAGATACAATTCTAACCTTATATAAGCTAACCAACATGCAAATCAACAATAATATCTATGTTTTTACTTCGAATGCGCGAGTCAGGCTTTCTCTGCTCTCTTTCCTTGGGGGGGGGGTCAGAGGGGGGACAGATGGTGGAAGGACTTTTTCTTGGCCCGGGACAAGGGTTTTTTTACTAGAGAAGGCCCTGCAATTTACTACTATATAAAAGCAAATAATTGGTGCGAGCTATTAGCGAGTTAGAAGTTTCAGAGCTGACTAGGTAGCATCACAGATAAAATAACCTAACAAGCACACAAACATGCAAATCAGCAAAAAATATCTAAGTTAACTAAAAAAGGTACAAATCTAGACTAGGTTAGCTGCTATGAGTGCAAATTGTGGACAAGTTGGATTCCACATCGAAAGCTGGAAGGCTTTTTCTGGTTACTAAAAATAATAGGGTGTTTCGGTTGTTGACCAAAAAATGAAAAGGTTATAACAACTGGATTTAGAAAAAGTAACAATGTTGTGTGCCATTTGACCTGTGTAACTATGTTCTTCCCTTTTCTCCACCTATTAAAAGCAGCTTGCCCATAAAAACTGGATTTCATACTGAAGTTTCTTTCTGTGTTTGTAATAAACCCTTCTTTTCTTCAGAACCTTTAGTATTGCCAATTGGATAGGTTACAGAACAATAGACAACTACTCCGAATTTTGATGGGTTAATTTACTTCAAGTCCCTCTTCTAGTATGTGATTTGGCAAACCTTCTAAGTTTATAAGCACTTCTAGTTTCATGCCTTGTAAGGGTTTTCTTTTGATGCAGAAAATAACAACATTCCCCATTATATTTAACCAAGTTTTCAAGTAAATGGCATTTTTCTCGGAATGAGCTTCAAATATTCTTCAAATATTAACATTTAACTATCTGTTATGTACCATTTCCTTTTGCAGTAACAGAGACAAAATGCAACAAAGTTCATTGTTGCTCCACCTTTTTCCAAAACCTTCATGCAAAAATTGACCGCGTAGTCGTTAATCGGGTCGACCCGACTATAGGCCGATTTGGCCTAGTCGAGTCGGCTACCCCCCGGACTCGACTAGTCGACCGACTTTTACAACATTATTGGATTCAAGAGATCAAATGCATATCATTTTCTATTTGTACGTAGAACCTCCAGAGGTATAATTGTTATCACGGTTTATGTTAGTGACATACTTGTTACAAGTAATGATGTGCATGGGATCAAGAGGGCAAAGGAATTTCTGGACCGACAATTTGTCACCAAGGATCTTGGCACCGTACAATATTTCTTGGGGTTAGAGTTTTCCAGAAATCAACAGGGTCTTGTGATGACCCAAAGAAAGTATGTTACAGACTTGTTAGTTGAGACATGCATGATTGGGTGTCGACCAGCTACTACTCCTATGGATCATAGCATGATGCTATATGATGATGATACAGAGGAGGTAGACATGAGAAGATATAGAGAACTGGTGGGAAAGCTTCTATATGTTACTATCACTAGGGCAACCATCTTCTTTGTTGTTAGTCGGTTAGTCAGTTCATGGAGCAACCTCGACAGGTACACATGGATGCAATGTATATGATCTTGAGGTACTTATAGTCATCTCCAGGTGTAGGATTGATATTCCACAAAGGAGCATCTCTTACTATCACAACCTGTGCAGATGCAGTCTAAGCAGTATGTCGTAAGGATATGAAGTCTATCTCTGGCTTCGCTGTAGTTGTTTGCGGTTCTCTAGTATCCTGGAAGAGTAAGAAGCACACTGTGATTGCCAGGTCAAGTGCTGAATCAGAATTTAGGGCAATGGCACAAGGGAGCATGAAAATGATGTGGGTTCGAGCGGTGCTAGCGGACTTATATATAGATGTACCTAGGGATGCAAACAGACGGATACGGATATAGGTATTACCATATCCTTATCCATTTTTGAATACGAATACATATGCGGATACATATATTGACGGATATTAAAACTATCTTACCATATCCTAAAATACGGATACAGATGTAAAACGGATACTGATCGCATACGAGTAATGTCAGAAATACTCTATAGAATCGACTTAAATATATACGAATTGGATGGAAAACACATGATATAAATTTACCAAATGTGTTTGTATCATAAAAATTATACAAATTTGGTAAAAGAAAGTATAGTATTATGTTATATAGGGTTAAAAATAAATCTATGACTATATTTATATATGAAAACGGATTTATGGATATGGATACGGATGTTTATGGATATCAAAATGATATACATATCCGTATCCATTTTAAAACAGATACGGATGCGGATGTCAAATCTGTATAAAACGAATACGGTGACGGATCAGATACGGATATATCCGTAACCGTTTGCATCCCTAGATGTACCTCTTCCTATGCAGTTACAATGTGATAACCATACCACTTTATTTATTGCAATGCACGGGACATGATCCAGAAAGGCTTTATCTCCACTTCCCTTGTCAGTTCAGGCGATCAAACTGCATATATTTTCACTAAGGCTTGCTCAGAGAACCTTTTCGGAAGTGTTTATTCAAGCTGAGCATGATTTACATCTATGCTTCATTTTGAGGGGGAATGTAGAGATATATATTTATGTTTCTATACTATTTTCTTAGTTTTCTTTATTTATGTCTATCTTATGTTATTTTCCCATAGGCTTCTTCTCTATATAATAGTGCCCTAGTATTCCATGGAAATACAATTCTTATCATTTTCCAACAGTGAGACATAAGCAGATGATGAAGTGGGCTTGTATGGTGAGATCTATTGAAGATGCAGATGTTAACTACCCGCTTTGCAGTACTTGAGGATGCCAATCATATTTTATTTAGCTTGAATTGCCCTAAAGAGTACAAAGTGACCTTGCAATTGAGTGGGTGGATCTCTCTTATGTAGAGGGCTTTTAGGGGTCCTTGCATATCGCTCAATTCAGATCGTTTGTCGAACTTAGATCTCTATCTGTGATTTGAGCTTTTTGGTTTGCGCTTAATGATGTTATCTTTGACAAGAAGTGGTTTATGTAGTGTTGCAGAAGTCTGTATTCAGTCGGATGGGTCATTGAATAGAGAATAATCGGTATTCAGGTGACTATTCAGAATTATTCGATTTCGTATTTTTTAATTAACTATAATATTTATATTATATTCAAGAAAATAGTCTTCTATATTTACAATAATATATAGTCATTTCATCCATGATTATAGTTAGTTTTTTTAATTAAAAATGGTATTTTAGTTACAATTTTATGAGATAAAGGAGAATTAAATGAACTATAAATTCAAAATAAACAATGACAATGAAAGGAGATTTAAGATCCATATGTTAGCAACATCATACATGCCAGAATGTTAAAATTACAAAAGCACAAACATACATTAAACATCATAAAAATAACGAAAACATGCTAAATGTAAAAATGTGCTACTAATCATCATCGTCATCATTCGAAGGAACACCATCGTCTTCATCATCTATCTCTTCAGAAATGAGTTCTTCCTCTTTCTCAGGTATCAACCTTGTACTTGAGCTTGAACCGGAAGATATTGTATTACTTTCCAAGATATCTTCAACACCAGATGCATGGACAACCGCACCTCAAGTTAAACCTCTAGCAGGATAAACCTCATCATCTTCAGCTTGCTCCTCGCCAATCCATTCATTCATGTGTGCGTGATCTTTTGAACAAATTGGATCCCATAATTAATCTTGTTGACGATCCTTGAGATTAGCATTAAATCACACATAAACACGATCATTTAACCTCTTGACGTCCAACTTGTTCCTTTTCTTTGCATAAATCTGAAACTAAAGTTGTATACCAATTGAAAGTATATATAATCCTACACTTAACTTAAATAGGTCGATAAATATATTGAAGACTCAAATGTACTCCAGTTTCGCTCGTATCTTGAGGACGAGGAAGTCAAACTCAGAATCTTGGTAGCCATAGCTTGCAAATGGGTGTATTGGTCTCATAAATAGACCACCAGCTATCTGTTCAAGCATATGAAGTTTAGAAATCCCATATATGACTCATAATATTCATGGAATACATTATGCTAAAAGATATAATACCTGGGTCAGAATGTTCATCATTCACCAACCTTTGTCTCATTGCCAATGGCTTATCAAACATTCCTTGAACCAGTTTATATGCAGTTAACTCCTTCCTCATGATGATGTCTTGATCATCCTAATCTGGATAAAAATTTTCCATGCAATTCAAAAATCCATTTTTCACAAAGTATCGAACATGTTGCAATCATTGTAGAAGAAGTATGTGTTCAAGAAATATGCAGTTAGGTGCAATGGGGGTATTGGACCTTCCTTTTTATTTAGAGAAAATTGCATCAACAAATGATTTATAAGATGATTCTAAACCATTAAAAGATACTATTATCTCTTGTTTAACCTGTTCTAGACCTCCATATACAAAGCCCATGGTTGGCTTGCTATCTGCATCAACAAAACGTAGGAAAAAACCCATTGGTGTAAACACTTTAATTGCAAGTGTAATTTGGTTCCAAAATGCCGGGCTCAAGACTATTGACGACACGCCCTGTCCTTTTCTTGTCCTTGACCACTTCAAAGCTTTCCATTCATTCGAAGAGAACATCAGTCACAATTTCTTTCTTTTCTTCCAAAATGCTTTTCGAAGTTAGAAATGTTGTTGCAAATCTAGTTTCCCAGCTCTTGCAATGTCTCTCTTCTTTGTGAACCTCTACAACAAGCTTAAAGTTTTCGTGTGACCATATATGAAAACTGTAAGTGTCCTTGCCTTTGTAATTTCACTTTTGATCCTGGGTTCTTTGCTAATTTCTTCCAATGCAAGATCAATAGAATGAGCAACACATGATGTCCAACATGATGTCCAACAATCTTCCTGTTGCTACATTGGCATAAGCATTATCGACAACAACTTGTACAACGTATTCGACCCAACTTCTTCGATACATTGATCAACTGATTGGAAGATACACTCTGCAGTATGTACGTCATTTGCTGCATCCATGGACTTTAAAAATGAAGTCCCAAGAGAACATTTGACGGAAAAATTCATGACACTCCTTCCACGAATGTCTGTCCATGCATCAGTTATTATCGGGCAGCCTGTTGATTTCCACGTCTCTCGATGGCAATTCAAATCATCTGAGACTCTCTTCACTGCCTTCTTCAAATATGGGCTGCTTAATTTATGCCTCATGGGAGGTTTAAGGCCGGGACCGTATTGCCCAACTGCCTCAAGCAACTGCAAAATGATTTGATTGTCAGTACATGAAATGGAATCGATGCTATATAAGACCAATTGTATATGTAAGAGATGACTCTTTCTTGGTGATCCTTAGCAAATGCGTCTTTAATTGTCATTTGACACACATGTCCATGGCTTCCCATCTCCTCATCAGTCGATTCAGATAATCAAGGTTGTTCATCCATTCTTTCCGATCCAGCATCACCCATGATGTCTACTTCTCTTTGGATATCATCAATTTCTTTTGCTTTTTTGCATCTTCTTCTTCGTAAGTTCATCTAAGTACGCAGACATTTGCTTCTTCGTTTCTCCATCAACTTTTGGACATGGAACTATATTCTCCCTTTGATGTGCAAAGTGTTGCTTAAACCTGAATATTCCTCGCTTCACACCTTCTTGTAGAGTCTACATACAACAGTGCTCACATCTATCGGATTTTGAAAATAACAAAATTGCCATGCGGGATCATTCGATCCCGATGGCGTATAAAATGTTGTGTCACCATCGGACCCAACATTTCATGTGCAGTCATGTCTACCATTCTCAAATTAAAAATATCCATTATTAACAAATAACAACCCCATTTCAAAAAATAAAAACAAATAAGAGCAAAAAAAACTATATTAAATCAGCAAAAAAATCACAGTTAGTTAACTTACAGGCCTCCGTAGAAAGAACAAACACAAATGTCTATAATGATTAGGGTATGGCCTTAATTTCAAGATGTCAACGAAATATTTTTGTCATTTGGAAGAGTGTTCACCTTAACAATATCAGTTCCAGTAATTTAATATCAATTGCACTGCTCCACATAAAGATGCCAACAAAATAAGTGTCCATGCCACTCCATGGAAGCAAGTACGCATCAAGCAAGTAACATGCACCTAAATATAATCAGAATGGGAAAATGTGTCTGTCAAGTATGCAGCAAGCAAGTTACAAACACGACAAAATTGCTTCTAGATATAATCTAACTCGAAAATCATAAAAATGACTATAAGATGTATACAAATTAGATACTGAAATAAAACTATTAAGATGCATAAAAATGAGAAATGGACTTAGTATTCTACATGACTTACCAACGATTCAGCATCAGATTCATTAACTCGCAGTCGCAGGTCGCGACAGAAACAATGTGGAGGTTGGAGGCGAATCAAGTGACCACCGGCGGGGAGGTTGGAAAGGAGGTGCCGTCGGAGCTTCGTGGAGATCGGAGCTTGGTCGCCGTCGAGTGTAGGTTTAGGACTTCGCAACTCACAAGACTCAGGTGTGGGTTAGGGTTTCAAAACTCGCGATGGAAGTCCCTGTTTGGAAGTCCAGTTCTATTATTAGATGCGGGTTGGAAATGGATCTGACTGCTAAAGCGTAGCCCTTAGTCGGCTGAGTATGCGCCCGACTATCCCGACTAGTTGGCCCGCTTAGTCGATTTGGCTGCATATCGACTAAATAGAGGTATTTTGTTCTGTGTACCCCCGCACCGCAAATTTGGTCCGACTAGTCGGTCTAGTCAACCGAATATTGCAACAATGGTTTTATGCAGAGAATGTTGTGATTCACGCAGATGTTCTTCTTGAATCTCGGCTTCTTTAATTGTCGATAATTGTTAATATATAGCGGGGCGACCGCCACTTTGGTGGTAGGCCCCATAAAAAACTGCCGGCTGGTTATACCAATCGCCATGTACCTCTCTTTTATCAATTAATGAAATGGATATTAATTTTGTATTTTTTTTGACAATGATGAGAAATATGAAAAAACAGTGTACTTGATGTGAATGGTTTTGCTTGTTCTATCATTTTATTTTTACTGAAAAGGGTAGATTTCTAGTTTAGGTTTCTCTCGCCTCCAACTCGACATGTTCAAGGAGATTCAATGCTATTGTTCTTATTGGGATATTGACATATACACTTTATAAATATCAAGGAATTACATGTTTACCCATGAATCCAAGAAGTTACGCATGCGCCCATAAAAATTTATGATTTTACACTCTATTGTTGACCTTTTGTCGTAGCCAGTGTCAACTTTAATGTATTATCAATAGCAATGGAAAATTGACATAAACCCTCGTAAACCTCAACCCCTTCTTTCTCCTTGTCCCATTATTGTTCGCCCTTTTCTCCTTTGTTCAACTTCTCAGTCCACTCCTGTAATTCATTTTGTTGGTGAAATTGCAACAACTATGTAACCTCGGCATTCCTCCATGCCTTGCTTCCAAATCTTGAAGATTGGAGGAAGGTCAAAATATTTCACGGGTGAAGCGACTCGACCCATTCACTTAGCTTATGAGGCGACGAAGATGGTCTCCTGCTTTGTCAACTAACTAGTGATGTTCATGAATGCGATCACATGAAGTGCTTGTGCTGGCACTCTGTCTATGCGGTAAGTGGATCAAATCACTTTCTCTATGCATTATATTTTGTGATATATGACATGTATTTGGTGCACATAACCGTACATTATGCCATGTACATCTCATATTGTCTGCATCTTAGAATTGTTACATAACTTGGACTTCAACATTTAACTATTTTAAGAACGTATCTATTTTTATTAATGGATTTTTATTTGTATCAATCATTTTATTTGGTTACTTAACTTAGGCTTCAATATTTAATTATTGAGATAAATGCTTACATATAAGTCATTTTTACATGGTTTTGTTATTAATATTGGTTCCTCTGCATGTTGTATAAGTTGCTATGCGTTTATCTATTTGAACGAATTCATATAACACATTTCTGAAACTTGCTTACGTCTTCCTTTGACATGCAAGATGCAACATGCTCCCTCAACCTTGACTATCACCTCACGCATAACCATCATCCCTATGGCTTCCTTGGTGAAGTGCTATCCCTGACAACTACATTGTCAAAATCCCTGGATCTTTTGTGTTTCCCATTTTGATGTTGTCTGCCATGGGTACATTGCCCTCTCTTCACTAGTAATGAATTTATCTTGCATCTCATTTTGGAGTAGACCACTCGCTTCTAGATCTCATATTAGGAGGCTGCAACATTTGTCAGTGAGATAAACAGCTGTATAAGTGTGATGGGGGACTGGATGAGGAAAAAGCTGTATGTGGAGAGTAGTGGGAGTGGAAAAGAAGGTTATATAAATTTCATTTTTAATTGAAAATTTATTCAATTTTTGTTGAGATATTTGCTCCCTACTTAATTGTGGGAAAATGCTTTGTTGTTGTTGTTTATGTTGAGATATTTGCTATATTATCTATTTATTTTGTCTTCTTTATGTAATTTGCTCAATTGGTTCATCTCCTATATAAGAGAACTCAAGCACCTATCATTAATTCAATTCATTCTTTTCCTCCAACATGGTATCAGAGCGACGGTCCTAGACCGGAGTTCCTGTATACCACCAAACCCTAGCCCTACCTGCACCCTCCCCCTGTCGCCCTCGTCGTCGTCCGCCCTCGCCCCACCCCTCCGGGCCACTCCCCAGGCTGCCACCCATCTTCGGTTGCCGCTGCTGGCCGCCACCCAGATCCTTCGGTCGTCTCCCTGGCCTTCTCAGGCCGTAGCCCAAGCCAGATCGACCGACGCTTAGTCCGCCGTCGACCACCGCCCCGACCCTCAGGCTGCCGTCGGTCCTCCTGCCGCCCCCGTGCACCTCTGCGGTTCGATCTACGGTCTGAATCAGTCTGATTTTGATGGGAAGCGTGATTACATCCATATAAATCGCGTTTTCCGGCCCTAGAGAGCAACGGAGATTGATGACGATGGTTGTATGAGTCTACACGTACAACCAATCCACCGTATGATCGTGTCGACTCGTTCATATCGGTCTACTCTCCAGTTGAATTTCGTTGTTCGGTCGATTTTACCATCATGTCAGAGAACAATGGTGACATTTTTTCATCAGGAGCCTTCAAGGGCTCGGCTCCCATCGCTAAGATGGATGGGCCAACTATGAGTTGTGGTCCATGCAATTTCTCACCCTAATGCAGTGCAACAACAAGGGGCACATATGGACAGATCCAGAGCCAACTGATAAGGCTTGGGCAAATGCTTCTTGGAAGCAAGATGATGCGTATGCGCGTGTTTGGCTATTTAGGACCCTCACCATAAAGATAGCCAATGATATTTTGAACCAACCCACCACCAAGGCGATTTGGGACACTTTGGCATCCACCTATACTCAAGCGAAGAATGATGCCAAGATTATTCGGCTACAATTTGATATCTACAAGCCCAAGCAGAATGTTCATCCTCTGCATGTGTACTACTCTTCACTCTATGGCATGTTCGAGAATCTTCATATCTATATGCCTATTACGACTTCTCTAGAGCAACAGAAGGCATATAGAAACTCTACAATGGTTGGAGTTTTCATGGTTGTCCTTGATACAGAGTATGACGCAATGCGTACTTAACTTCTCACTGGAGCTACCATACCTCTCATGGAAGAGGCCTATAGTCGTCTCAGCTGAATTATCATACCTTCTACTGCCACTCCTTCGCTATCTCCAGCTATGGCTGCTTCTCGTGGCCGAGGAGGGATGGCCTAGTCTAGAGGACGCACCCCTCGTGGCATAGATGGTGGACGTTTTCCTGGCCCTTGCACCTTCTGTCATCGGTCGGGTCATGTAGAGTATACATGCTACCAGAAGCATGAATATCTTGCTTATGGTCGTGTGGCAGAACATATTGAGCCTTTATATACATTTGCTTCCTAGGCCTATCCTCGCCTGGATGATATTGTGTCTCGTATTCAAGAGATCATGACTCTTATTGGAAGGCGGCGTTCGAACGCCCTTCGGTCGATCGAGATTGACGGTAGACGTGTGATAGGTGACAAGGCTATGGGGCGGGCGATCGTGGAGTATTTCGGGGATTTCTCTGGGAGATGCACCCAGAAGCTTTGGAGGTGGACAGGCGTGGGGGCTGCTCCGCTCTCGCCCTCTCTGTGCGAGGATCTGACAAGGGCGATTACTTTGGAGGAGGTGAAAGCGACTGTTTGGGATCTTAACGTTGATGCTTGTACGGGGCCTGAACGGTTTCTCGGTGGTGCAGGTAATGCGGGGTTTGACAAAGTAATAGAGCACTCATTATTTTACTTCCTAAGTCTTCATCGGCGGAGCGGATCGAGGATTTCCGCCCGATAGCTATATCGAATGCTCTATACTTAATTGTGGCGAAGGTGTTCGCTTTGAGGTTGGCACGGGCGCTGGTCTCTATTATCTCACCTATGCAGTTTGCTTTTGTTCGGGGAAGGCAAATTGCGGATTGTATCACTTTGGCTTCGGAGATGGTTGCGAAATGGACGAGGGAAGGTTGTCGCGGGGTATTGTGGAAGGTCGACTTCGCCAAAGCATATGATTGTCTCGACCTCTTTTTCACTAAAGCATATGCGCCGTTGCGTCACTACGACCTCTTTTTCGGTTATGGTTAATGGGCGCCTGGAGGGGGGATCTTTCCAGCCTAGGAGGGGGATCCAGCAGGGATTCCCCCTTGCGCCTCTGCTTTTTGTTGTGGCCGTGGATGTCCTCGTCCGGATAGCTTGCCAGGTCATTGATTGTGGACTCTCTCGGGGGTTTTCTTGTGACGGGTTGGTGGTTCCTTTGCTCCAATATGCCGATGACATCGTCTTTTTCATTGAGGGGGGCCCTGACGAGGTAGCGGCTATGACGGCTATGCTTGAAGTGTTCAGTGAGATGTCGGGTCTATTCGAAAATGCCACCAAGTCGAAGGTGGTTCCTTTTGGTCTTAGCGTGGAAGAGGGAGCGGAGTGCGGTTCGATTTTGGGCTCTCAACCGTCTAACCGACCACTGGAATACTTGGGGATGCCGCTGGTCTCGGGTAGGGCTCGGTTGAGGGATTGGTCCAAGGTGGTGGAGAAGATGGAGATGAGGCTGGCCGGCTGGAGATCTGCTTTGCTTTCGAAGGGGGGACGCCTCGTTCTTCTCAAGGCGGTGCTTTCGTCTATCCCCGTATATTTCTTATCTAACAGTCGCTTGCCGGTGGGGATTCGCTGTCGTCTCGAAAAGCTCATGCGGAGGTTTTTGTGGGGCAAAAATGGGGAGTCGGCGGGTGGAATGCATTTGGTGGGGTGGGATGACGTTACCAGGCGCAAGAGCGATGGGGGTTTGGGCATCCGGAGATTGGACCATGTTATTGAGGCCCTTCTTCTTAAATGGGTCAGCAGGTTATGGGGCCCTGATGAAGATTTCTGCTCTCAGATTCTGCAGAAGATTCATCTTATTGGCAGGGTGCTTTCGGTGGCGGCTGCTAGGTTGGGGCCGATCACGCCTTTTTGGAGGGGGGTGTTGGAGACTTGCGCTAAATTCTCCTATCTATTTTCTTAGGTGCTTGGGGATGGTTGAACTTTCAGCTTCTGGAATGATGTTTGGGTGGGAGAGGAGCCCCTTTCTTCGCGGTTCCCTCGATTGTTTGCTTTGGCGGTGGATGGGAGTGCTAGCGTGGCGTCTTGCTGGTCTGAGGCGGGTTGGTTCCCGCTGTTCCATGATAGCCTCTCGGAGCAGAGGGTTGTCGACTATCTTCTTCTTCTGGAGACCATCGGGGGGGGGGGGGGGTCAGCCTTCGGCCGGGAGGATCACTGGGCCTGGAAGGGGGGTCCTTTCTCGACCAGGAAGGCTTTTGTGGCGGTCTCTTTCTCCCCTCATCCCGACCCGGAGGAGGTGGTGCGTGATTGCCGTTTCCTTTGGACTCTGCGGCTTCCGGAGCGGGTGGGGTTCTTCCTCTGGCTGGTTCGGAGACAGAGATTGATGACAAGGGATCGCTGCGCGAGGTTGATTGGGAATATTCCGGATACTTGTATTCTTTGCAGCGATGCCGTGGAAACTTTAGAGCACCTGTTCTTCGCGTGCCCGGCGGTGCGGGACGTTTGGGAGGATGCGGTCGATGACTGGGTGTGCTCATCGGATTTTGCCTCTTTCTGGGACTCGTTGGTGGCAAACAAGGGCAGGGATCGTAGGGAATTGCTCCGGCCTTTGGCGAAGGCTTGGGCGATTTGGCTGGGACGGAATGATGCTATCTTCTTAGGGCAGCGTTTTTACAAGGAGAATGTGCTGATTCACTGTACCTATTTAGTTGAGGATTGGTCGTTGATGTAAGGTCCTTTTTGGTACCACGCTGGTACCTTGTAAAGTTTTTCTTTTTTTCTATTAATATTTGCGTGGGGCGGACGCCGCTGAGTGTTTCCCCCTTTTAAGACTTCAAAAAAGAAAAGAAAAGAATCTTCGAGCTCCTCAGGTATCGCTTATGCTTTTACTGGTAGTACTATTGCAGATATGTCATAGTGGATTATGGACTCTGGTGCTTCTCACCATCTGTGTGGAGACAGAGCACAGATGAGGTCCTACATGACCATACCACCTGGTAGATGGGTTGTCATTGCCAATGACGGCCACTTACCCGTTACAGGACAGGGGGAGGTGCAGTTGACGCCGTCCATGCGCCTTCAGAATGTTTATATTCTCCTGACTTTCAGATGAATTTACTTTCCATTAGTCAGATTACTAATGATCTGCATTATCATGCCATTTTGACCCTTCATCTCTTGTGTTTCAAGACATGCTTACGGTTAGGGTGACTGGATGTGGTCGTGAGCAACGAGGTCTCTACAGACTGGTCCGACCCTCTCATGCTGGTGTTTCTACTATATTTATTGGACCTGTCTCACCATATCTATGGCACCTTCATTTTGGTCACCTTCCTCTGCTGAAGCTGTCATGTTTTCCCTCAGATCTCTACGAGATCCTCCTTCCAGTGTAAGGCATGCCATCTTGGGAAACTTCAATGGTCCTCCTTTCCATCCCGTCAGAATCAGAGCAGTTCTCAGTTATTTGAGCTCCTACATTTGGGCGTTTGAGGTCCGAGTCGTGTTCCAGATCACCAAGGACACCGTTTTTATAAAGGTGCTGTCGATGATTCTTCTATACTTTCCTGGGTTTTTTTATTGAAGAATAAGTCTGAGGTTGGATCCGTGATCAAATATTTTATTAATGAGATAAGGAATATTTTTTCTGCAAATGTCAAATATCTTCGTTTTGATAATGCATTAGAGTTCTGTACTTTACAGCTTTCTAAGTTTCTTAGATCTCTTGGCATTGTTCACCAGACCTCATTTGCTTATACTTCCCAGTAGAACAGTGTTGCCGAACGCAAACACCGTCACTTACTTGATGTGATCAGAACCTTGTTGATACAGAGTCGTGCTCCTCATGCTTACTGGGGCGATGCTGTCCTTATTGCATGCTATCTGGTGAATCTCATGCCCTCGTCTGTGTTGGGAGAGAAGATTCCTTTTTCGATTGCGTTCCTCGAGAAGGATCTTTTCTCCCTTACCCCTCACGTGTTCGGTTCAATTGCTTTTGTTCATGATGTCTTTTCAAGTTGTGACAAGCTCTCTCCCAGAGCTGTCAAGTGGTTTTTTGTCGGCTACTCTCGTACCCAGAAGGGGCACCATTGCTTTAATTCGCTCAGACGGAAGTACTTTGCCAGTGCTGACGTTACTTTCTTTGAGCCTGTCATGTATTTTTCTCCTACAAGTGAAAGTCTAGCTCCATTTGACTTTGATGTTGAGATCTACATGCCTCCACCTCCTACTGTCAAGGTTCGGGAAAACATTATGAATATGCAGTCGGACAGGCTGCCGAATACTGAATAAGCGATATACGGGGGCATATGCGGGGTATATGCAGTTCTACACGGTTTTCTAATTTTTAATTTAAAATAATAAATATCTATGAATACCATTACCATTGAATTTATGTATCTAAGTGGAGTTAAAGAAAATCTAAGAAAAACAATTCATTTTAGATGGTTGAATATATGCTTTTAATTGCCTAACATTTAATCACAAAAAAACATTTAGCCATAAAAACTTCACATATTAGATGATTCATAATAACAAAACTTCATTACACATACATGCACTACATGACCAAAATCTCAATCGACGCTTATTAAAATATTTGACGATACATTACATATACTCATAAAAATAATACATGAGATAAACATAAAATATTGCATATATATAATGATATAATGCATTACAATTGTATACAAATGCATGTCATATTCTTACGATTGATTGGAGGAAGAGGCAGATCGACAGAATTAAGCACTTGAATGAGAGGGTTGGAAAGTTGGAGATGCTGGAGCAGTATGCGGGGCATATGCCAGATATGCAGGGTATATGGGGGCCATATGCGGGCCACTTATGTGGGGAGGGCGCGTAATGCACCGATTCATGAAATCGGTTCAGTCTGCATGACACACTGCATATGCAGCCCGTGCGACCGATTTCATGAACACTACCTACTGTCATACCACCACCTCCCTATATTCCTGCTCTACCACCACCTCATCAACCACCACCACCACTACCTACACCTAATCCTGTCTCCACACCTACTCCTGTGACTCCACCTCCCACTGTGACTCAGTTTTTGCCACGTGTTTCTACTCGCAGGTCTCGCTCGGTCCCCCTGCTCACAGGCCTTGCCCATCATTCAACACGCCTCAGGTATGTAATGAGCACATTGTTTCTACTGATGGCACTACTGAGTTGTCTGTGCAACAGGATTCCATACAGGATGAGCGAGTGCCCTCCCGAGAGGGGAGCTTACATGCTCAGGACTTGGCATATGATCTTGATGTGTCGATTGCTTTGCGTAAGCAGAAACTTACGTATGCTACTTATCCTCTTGCAGCCCAGGTTTTTTTGAGCAGACTATCAGAGGATTTCAAGAGGTTTACCTTAGCACTATCAGGCGTGGAGATACCACGGACATATTAGGAGGCTCTTCAGAACAATAAGTGGAGGTTAGCCATGGAAAAGGAGACGATCACATTGCAATCACGTGGTACATGGAGTCTTGTTGTGCTTCAGTTGGCACATCCGTTGTGGGATGCACATGGGTGTTCACTGTGAAACACCGAGCATATGACAGTGTGGATCGCTATAAGGCGGGATTTATGGGACGTGGGTTCACCTAGACATATGGGGTAGACTTCCGGGATACTTTCTCTCTAGTTGTCAGATATTCTGCTCTGCGTATTCTACTTTCTGTTGCTGTGATACGAGATTGCCCCCTTTATCAGCTTGATGCGAAGAATGCCTTCCTCTATGGTGATTTATAGGAGGAGGTTTACGTGCAACAACCACCTGAGTTTGCTGCTAATGGGGAGTGTCAGAAGGTTTGCAGGCTACACAAGGTATCTATGGCCTTAAGCAGAGTCCAAGAGTATGGTTCCAGAAGCTCTCAGACTTGATAGAGCAGGGGTTTGTGCGATTGACTACCGATCACTCCTTGTTTGTGCACATGACCCAGAGAGGTACTATTGTCATTCTTGTTTACGTTGATGACATTATTGTTACATGGGATGATGAGTAGCACATTCCGGGTGCCAAGGACTTCCTAGGTCAGCAATTTGTGACTAAGGACCTTGGAAATTTACGTTACTTTCTTGGATTGGAGTTCGCTAGGAATCGACGAGGTCTTGTGATGACCCAGGGGAAGTATGTTACAAATCTTCTTTCAGAGACTTGCATGGTAGATTGTAGACCTGCCACTACTCCTATTGACCCAAGCATGAAGCTCTATGATGATGACATTGAGGAGGTCGACAAGAGTAGGTACAAGGAGCTTGTTGGCAAGCTACTATATGTGACTATTACCATGCTCATCATATCCTTGCCGTGAGCAAAGAGAGTCAGTTTATGGAGTAGCCTAGACGTGCACATATGGTTGAAGTACATATGATTCTGAGGAATATGAAGACATCACCAGGTACGGACTTCTTTTCAGCAGAGGCACATCTCTTTCAGTTACAACGTGTGCAGATGCATATTATGTTGGGTGTTCAAAGGATAGGAAGTCTACTTCAGGCTTCGCTATGTTCATAGGGAATTTCCTGGTCTCATGGAAGGGCAAGAAGCAATCGGTGGTTTCCAAATCGAGTCCTGAGTCAGAATACAAGGCCACAACACAGGCTTGTACAGAGATGATGTGGGCATATATGTTCTTACTGACATGACTATAGAGTTGCCTCTCCCCATGCACCTCCAATGTGATAATCAGACTGCTCTTTTCATTGTCAACAACCCAGTCTTTCATGAGAGGATCAAGCACATAGAGGTGGACTGTCACTACACTCGTGACATGATACAGAAGAGTCTTATCGTCACTACACATGTCTGCTCTGGAGATCAGACAACAGATGTTCTTACTAAGGCCATAGCTAGATGGCCTTATCAGAGATGTTGTTCCAAGCTGAGTCTGATTGATATATACGCTCCAGCTTGAGGGGGAGTGTTGAGATATTTGCTATCTTTCTTACTTCTTATTATATGTTTATTTTGTCTTCTTTATGTACTTTGCCCTATCGGTTCCTCTCTTATATAAGAGAATCCAAGGCCTTTCATTAATTCAATTCATTCTTTTCATCCAACAATGTTGTTAGTGGCATGGGGTCAACAACCGGAAGATATGTGGAAACCATGAAGCTTGATTTGACACAGTTTCTAATATTTGATTGGTGCATACACAATTTTGGAAGATTTTTGAGGCATGGACTAAATACCCCATTGTTATCTCGTGCTATATACTGCATTTAAGAAATAATCAAAATGGTCATGTGATCACATTGATTGACCAAGCAATGCAAGATATACGAGGGTTGTCTCACATAGGTCCAAGGTGAGGATGCCTAGTCAGGTGCTGCATCCTGTTTCCTGGTCGCTTTTTGGCCAATGCGCTATTCATACCCAAGTCTTATAAGTGCATTTTACAAGTGTAGTATGTATATTGATGTTGTTACATACACCTCTATCTTCTTCCAAATATATTAACAAACTTTTGGCATGGCGTATATGTATATCTTGTACATAAATTTTAATGTTATATTCATATATATAGTTAATCTCTTATGTTTCACATGTCATTTTTCAAACCATCATAAATATAACTTGTATGCTTTTTTTACTTGAAGCTTTTGTCTTCCATTTTGTTGTCTATATGATAAACGAAACAAACTACCTTAAATTTATTTATGTTTTCTCATTTTCATACCACACAATGAGGATACCATTTTTTGAGATGAAAATATTATACACGTTTTTGAAGAATTGCAATTATATTAGTAAACTAAACATTTTTTTTGAAACAATATGCATGTGTCTTCTCACTGTAATCTATCTCCTTTTCGTGATCCCTTGCCTCTGGCAAACTTTATGGTTACGTCCTTTCTGTTGCTTTTCACATTGTCAGCTTTGGGTAAAGTTATATTCTATTTTGGATTAAATGCTTATCTTGAACACGTATCCTTCTTATGAGAAGCACATGATGACTTAAAGAACTCTAAAGAAGGCTTCCATCTTGCTTCCTAGAGGCACACCTTGCTACCTTGGGGTGCACATCTCAATAAAATCAATTCTAATTTAACCTTCAGGTATGTGCACCCTTAAAGGCGATGCATTACTGCCATCCATTAGCTAGCCGTGTGCTCTGTTTTGTTGGTGCAGACTCTATTTTGGTATTCTTTTAGGAATATTCTTGGCATGTCAAAAACTTTAATGTTTACATTCTAATGCTCCCTTGAAGATATCTCTCCTGCAAAAAAATGATGATTTTTTCACTCAGCCATGCATTTTCTGATCTAAAAAAATGGAAGTTGCAGCAGAAATCCAAAATGAATGGAATTCCTTTCTTTCTAACTGGTTGTGAGAAAATGAATGGAGGGATTGGTTTCTATTCTTTTATCATTGTCTATGTGATGAATTTTCTTACCTATATTTTTTTTGCCAAAGAAGTGAAAAAGCTTTCTCAACTGAATATTTAAACTAGGGTCTTTTCGAATTCTTCCATTCTTTTCCTGTATGTACTTTTCTACGTTTTCTTACTATATCATGTTTACAAATGGAAACACTGATCATTAGCAAGCATCTTTTATTGCCATTTATGCACACTCTGGATATTTGCATGATCAGGGTGATACAGAAAAGTTGAATAAGTATTGCAGTCCAGAAGTAATTGAAAGATGCAAAGGCGAGCGCATGGCTTATGAGAGCCAAGGTTTCTTCTTTGACAACAAGGTTTGAATTTGTTGAGATTTTATAATGGCATCATATAATTGTTGAAGTATGTGCTTGTTTTGATTGACATTAAACTTCTTCAAATAGGATCATTGTCATAGATTAATAAATTTCCTCAAATAAGATCATTGAGATAAACTGAGGAAAAAGTTTTTATTTTTAAATCTTTACCGTCGAAGTAGGACTTTTTGAGATGTAGAAGACGTTCTAGGTGGTTATCTGAATCGTTTTTGTACCCAACATGAATAGGTGAATCAATGTTTGTTCAACTCGCCTTAAAGAACCAGTTTTGGTAATTGAATCCTCAGATTTTGTCAAGGTGTAATTATGCTAACCTTGATTTTCTAAGCATCTCAAGTTCCAGATGATTCGAATATAAAATCAAAGTTGCATTGATTCAATTGAGAAGTTTTAAATAAATTTGTGTAAACGCCATCCAATGTAAACTGAACTATTGTGCTCAATATTATGCCTATGTCTAGGTGCCCGGCTAAAAAATTACTTAAGGTAGCCTTCTTGATCTTATTTGAGCCCCTCATCTAAAATTTAATTTGCATTATACGATCCTTTTGAGAAGACTGCTGATATCTCCATTGGAGGTGATCGTGCCGGTCTTAATGTACTGCTGTGTCACCAACCATGGGAATGCGTATGACTCGTCTTGTTTATGTTTACCATCTTTAAGTGTTAGTTTACTACGCATAATAGAGACTAATGGTTTTCTTTAGTTTTCTGGGGTCAGTTTTAATCAGATCTGACAAATTGTTATATTCCAGTAGGAAGGGACAGAAGATGTGCTCCAATGATGGTTTTTGGGGATGTGATTAACAAGCTTTACCTTGTAGACCACCCTTTTCTTTGAAAGTTTAATGGCATAGTTTTATTGCAAGGTTGAGGATTGATAGAAACTTTCCATTGTTTGGGAAGTTTTGGCATTGTTTTAACTCCCTGTTGAGGATTGATAGAAACTTTACTTTGATTGGTTTTGATAAGGCTCTTCCTATCTCTTTGATTCTGATGTGTTTGAATCGTGCATTACTGATTTGTCCTGCAATTGATTAGGATTTTGGGGGAAATGCTGGTTTTGTAGGTGACTGTCATGTGCCTATTCTCGAGGGAAAGGTTGGCGTTTTACCATTTTGGCTATTACGATTCTGGTACCCTTTTAAATATAGTGAAAATGAACAAAAGTTAAAAGAACAGACCCAAATGAAATCGAAAGAGAAAGGGACATTAAAAGGGAAAACAAAATTAGAATGAATAATAACATCCAACCACTAAATTTTTTCAACATTAATTGATTATATAACTCTCATATGGCAAGTATGGTTGAGAGAATTAAAGTATAGCTTGAGATTTCCTAGTGCTGTTTCTTAAGGCCTTCACTTAGATGCTTTTGATTATATAACTCTCAGATGGCAAGTATGGTAGAGAGAATTAAATTATAGCTTGAGATTTCCTAGTGCTGTTTCTTAAGGCCTTCACTTAGATGCTTTGTCTTTTTCTTTGAACATGTTTTTCTTTTTGAGACTGGGATATCTACTTACAAAAGTCATTTTTGTGCTTTATGTGGCCACCTCCACTGAGGACATTTCTCCCTTTTGAACTTGTGTTTTATATCGAGGACCTTGTGATGTCCGTGTGAGATTTTTCTTGAGTCAGTGCTAAGAACATGATCTTTCTAATTGCAATATGGTCTTTTGTGCAAGTTTAAATCATGTATGCATCATGCCGGCAATATCGCTTTGCAAGAGTCAAGGAAACTCTTTTTTAAGGAAAATGAGGGCATGTCGTCGCAAAGACACCTACCCAATAGCTTCTGTATATTCGAAGTATGAAAAATTATGGAGACTAAAAAGTCTTTAAGCTCTTAGCATGTTCATCACATTTTCATTTACATTTGCCCCTCGGAAGGTAGAACCCTTCCGAGCTAGCCATATAGATCATAAGATATAAACCACCCATACTTTGGTTGGACTACTACCACATCTAAGTACGTCCAAGGACTTCTAGAACTTGTTCTAGTCCATTGTGGAAATCCTTTCCACAAGTATCACCATCCACACCTCCCCGGCAACACAACACCCGAAGAATAGATCATTGTTCATGAAATTGGCCGCTCGGGCCGCATATGCGGTCGCATATGCCTGTGCGACATGCAAACCGAACTGTTTCATGAATCAGTGCATTATGTGCCCTCCCCGCATATCTCGTATATGCCTCGCATACTGCTCTAGCATCTCAAACTTTCCAATCATCTCATTCAGGTGTTTAATTCCGTAGATATGCCTCTTCCTCCATTCAACTGTAAGAATATGATATGCATTTGTATAAAATTACAATGCATTATACCATTATATATGCAATATTTTATGTTTATCTCATGTATTATTTTCATGCATATATGTAATGTATCTTCAAATATTTTAATATATGCCGATTGAGGTTTTGCTCATGTAGTGCATGTATGTGTAATGCAATTTTGTTATTATGAATCATCTAATATGTGAAGTTTTTATGGCTAAATGTTTTTGTGATTAAATGTTAGGTAATTAAAAGCATATACTCAGCCATCTAACTGAATCGTTTTTCTCAGATCTTCTTTAACTCTACTTATATACATAGATATTATAGAAGTGTTATTCATAGATATTTATTTATTTTTAAATGACAATTAGAATACCGTGTAGAACCACATATACCCTGCTTATGCCCCCACATACAACTTATTCAATATTCGGTGGACTGTCCGAACGCATACGCGTACTGCTTTCCTGAACCTTGGAATAGATGACCAAATACTCTTTGCTGTCAAACATTGCTCCCAAGTGCGATCACACATAGGGAAGAATCAAGCACTTCTACCACTAGTCATAAGATGATTTCTCCTCAACAACCAAATAAAAATCCGAACGCGTAACGTTATCTTCCATCTCCAAAAGTCGATGAACTGGTCCGAGACCAATATATGATCCAAAACCCCCAAACTTTTGATTGTAATTCAATTCGTGGCGATCATAAGCGGAAAGCTCATATTCTTCAGTCATTGATAAATAGGCCTTCCATATAGTGAAACTACCATCAGACCATGACTAATGATCAACATAGCCATCCATCTGCCTACCTGCTGCCAGTGCCTCAAGCAATATCAAAAAGTCCATGAATTGTTGACCCAACAACTCATCATGAAAGGAGGTATTCAACTACAGTCCTCCCAACAATCTCTGACAGAAACTTCAGAAACTTCAGTGTCTGTTGCCGGCGCATAATGGCATGGGAAACGAACTTGCAAAGCTTCATGCCCAGTCCAGTCATCTCTCCAAAATCTGAAGCCACACCCATTATGTAAGACTTACTTCATGAACAGTAGCACGAGTATGCATTGAGCAGATCCTTTTCTAGAAATTGGAATGCAAATGTGCACCAACATCTGCCATTGACGGATTAAGGGAAATCCCATAAAGTGAGCGCAAACTCTTGTGGGGCAAGTCAGACCCACCTCCCAAAATTCAGGTCACCCACTTTGCTAGTAATGCACGGTTCATTAACTATATATCATGTATTTATTGAAGCTTAGAGACTTATCAATTACTATTCTAACTTTTATATGTATTATTCTCAAAATTCACAAAATTTGTTTTTGTTGCTGTTTTTTTGACTTGTAAACCATAAAGTCCATGAATCGTTGATCCGACAGTTCGACAAGAAAAGGAGGTATCCGATTACAATCCTCCCAACAATCTCTGGCAGAAACTTCAATGTCAGCTGCCGACGCAGAAAACGTGGAAAACGAACCTGTAAAGGCTCATACCCGATCCTACCATCTCTCTAAAATCTGAAACCACATCCATCTCCTAAGACATGCTTCATGAGCGGTACTGCATGTGGATGCATTAAGCAGTTCCTCTTCTAGAAATTGGAAGGCAAAAGTGCACTGACATTTGCACCGAAGGATCAAGAGAAATCCCACAAATTGAGCGCAAACTCCGATAGAGCAAGTCAGACCCACCTCCCAAAATTCGGGTCTCCTACGTTGCTAGTAATGCAGGGTTTATTAACTATATATCATGTATTGATTGAAGCTTAGAGATGATTCAATTACTATTCTAACTTTAATTTGTATTGTTATCAAAATTCGCGGAACTTGTTTTTGTTGCAGTTGTCTGACTTCTAAACCCTAAACCCTATTGAGATGGTTAGAAGATACAAAATTTGAGATGAAGCCAACTAAGAGAGGATGAGGAAGGCCCAAGAAATGTTGGAAAGAAACTATTCAAATGGGAGGCAAATTCCTACGTAATGTAATTAAAAGACTTTAATCCCCAATGAAGGCAACAATTTTTTTCTGTCAATATAGCAATCATATCACATAGAATGTATGCGCTGTAGGATATCGCATAGAATGTATGCACGTCTCCATAGCGCGTGGAATTTCTACGTTTTTTATGCCTATAACACATGCAATCTATGCGTTATGCTCTGCAGTTGCAAAAAAAAACAGAACGTCATATCCTTAAACCCGCCAGAGGAGCGCTCACTTACTGACGTTGGAACGCTCTTGTTCTCTCGTTCTCCGGAGCCACCTTCGCGACCTCTGCCTCCGACACCCTTTGCCTTCGACGCTGACGCCTCATGCTGCCTACTCAGGTCTCTACCTCTTGTTCCCCACCAAGTTTTCCTCTTCCAAGGTAACTTTCTATGACCTTTTGAAACATAGGGGTATGTGTTTTTATGGGGTTTTATTCATTATTAATGGTTGTTTTTTGGAACATTGGTCTTATGCATAACCTAAGATGATGTTGATGTTGTTTTTAAGAGGTCAATGACACATATATATTGCATGTTTGAATTGAAGAGTCGTAACGGTGATTCTAGTTGTCCAATCTTGCGAGGTCTGGAATTGCGAACGTCCATGTCTTTCAAAGAGTTGTTGGAATTGGTTTGTAGGAAATTTTCGTTTAATAGGAGAAGTCACAACATCAAGATATCGCATCGCATTAGAACCGGTACAATGATGACATCTATTACAGATGATGATGTTCAAGTTGTTTTTCTTTATGCCAAGACAATTGCAAAATCAGCTCCCATAGAGATGGTAGTAGATGCATCTATGATTGAATGTGCACCCGGTGACCACGCCCTTGGAGCACTTGGTTCGCCCTCTTCAGATCAGTAGAAGATATGCGGGGAGATTGGGTGCAATCCTCGCATACATTGTGAGTTATAAATAATTTACCTATAGTATAAATAATTCAAATAGATTTCATTATGTTATAATTATCTAACTCCAATTTATTTAAAATTTTTAGATGCAGAGATGGGATCTTGTCATGGAGTTGGGAGGAAGAGATCCATGCCACTACCAGTATAGAGACAACACAAGAGATCAAGTTTGAAATGGAGCGTTCGTTGGCCATTTTATTTGCAGATGCTATGACCTTGAACGAGGAGTACACACAACAGGAGCATGTCCAAGGAAGAGGAAGAGAACGTGGGAGAGGAAGAGGTCGGGCTAGGGAACACCAACAACAAGAGGGTCATGGACGAGGTCGTAGACGAGGGCAACAAGATTTTGCTCATGGCGTGGAAGTGCGGGGAGAAAACCATGATATGAATCACGTACCATCATCAGATATGGACGAGATCCCCTAGTATGTTTTGGAGACTCAATTTATCACACCAGTCGTTGAACCTCATGATGGGGAGATGACAACAACTCCACAAGCACCTGCAAGGAACATTAAGGGGGGGGGAGCTCAATATATGTATGCTAGACTGACCCCGCCACATGTGCCCTCCTTCGACGAGGACGAAGGCGTAGGAAGTTTACAATTACATGGAATTGATCTTAGATATGGAACAAGAACCTATCAAAAGAGGAGGAAAAGATAAACAGATTTTTGTACTGTAACTAAAGAGATGAATGCCGTGTGTGTCTACCACCCAAGAAACCAAGCCTTAAATGGTCTGGTGGTAGTACAATATGTCTACCACCCAAAAAACCGGGGTTCAAATCCCCCTCTTGCAAGGGTTGCATTAGGTAGTCGACAACCAGCGTAAAAAATAGGCGAATCTTTCGACATGAATTTGAGCAAGAATCCATGTAGCCGACCTTACTCATAGTGGGAGAAGGCTTAGAACTTTTTAACTAAAGAGATGAATGCCTCACTCTTAGTTATGTATAATCTTTAACGGTTGTTGGAAATGTTTTCTCCGATGAACTATTTTCTAATCCAATGGAGGCTTTTTTTGAAGCCAAGAAAGGGGGATACACTCGAAGGTGTTCGCCCCAAAGATTTATTGAAAGGGGAAAGAGAGAAAAAAGGGGATATGCAGGAAAGCACCCAGAGTGCTACACACACCAAGAGCTTAAAAGACTCGAAACCTGAGAAGTTACATTTTCCAGATAGTACCTTTGCCCCGAGAAAAGAAGCGTATTCCTGGCAAGCCAAATAACCCAAAGCGTAGCCAGCGGCCACAATAAATCACGTCTTTCACGGTTGGAGGCCGCCACCAAGCTGCTGCAAAAAGCACCCACATCAGAGAGGGCGAGCCAGCGCAGAGACTGGTTGTCCCAAAGGGGGGCCACCCGAGAGCAGGAGAAGAAAAGGTGCTCTGCAGTTTCAATCTCCGTACCACAAAGCAAGCAACGGTCAGAGATCGCACCAAGAAGCCTGTGACATCTATCCCGAGTCATCAACCTCTTTCGTCTGAACAACCACAAAAGAAGCCAATCTTCTCAGGGAGGTGCAGTCCCCAGAGGAAGGCGCAATCCCGCATCAGATCGGGCGAGAGGGAGGGAGGGGGTCTAGCGATAGCCAAGTAAGCCCTTCGGATGGTGAAGTCTTTGTCACGCCAAACCCAATGATCGCGCCCAGAAGAGGGGTTGGGGCATGAGGCACCCCTCAGGACATCCAGGAGGCCCATGAAATCCTCCAGGCGCTGGTCAGAAAAATTCGAGCGGAACTAAGGCATCCAGTTGGCGTAATCCCAGACAGCAGCAACATGCACATCCGGGTCCGAAGCAAGAGCAAACAGACGAGGGAAACGAGAATCAAGGTCTCCCTGGGCAGTCCAATTATCTCGCTAAAAGAGGAATCCCTCCCCATTCCCCAGCACCGGTCTAAAAAACTCACCAACACGGAAGTTACCTTGAGAATGCCTCTCCAGAAAAGAGAGGGACTAGCCGTCGCAACAAGCAAATCGAGCGAAGGTGCCGAGCAGGAGACCGAATAGATATGGCGAAGGAGGCGAGTGCAGAGGTCGTCACAGTTACCCCAAATTCTAGCCACCCACTTTAACAAAAGCGCCTCATTGAGGGCAACCAGGCGGCGAACACCCAGACCACCCTCATTTTTTTGCAGAGTGGTGTCCTCCCAACCGACCAGATGTAAACCCGACCGACCCTGATCAGCTTGCACCAAAGGAATCTTCGCATAAGCACTTCAAGCCTCTTCCTGATGCTCGTGGGGAGCAACCTCGTGGAGGAGTAGAACACCGGGATCGCAGAGAGGACAGACTTCAGGAGCACCAGTCTGCCACCCTTAGAGAGGAGCGTCGCCCTCCAACCTGCAAGCTTCCCCTCAACCTTCTCGATCAAGGGAAGCCAGTTGGACAGCTTCAACCTCCCCGTGGAAAGCGGTAGCCCAAGGTAGGGGATCGGGAGATTAGAACGCGCCGTGCCCAACACCATGTTGCAGGCCTCCGACTCGCCGTCCGCCATAGAGAAGGGTACTAGCTTCGACTTAGCCAAATTCAACTGAAGCCCGGACATTTCGCTGAAGAGCTCGAGCACCGCCGCCATACCTCTAGCTTCCTCAGGCCCTCCCTCGATGAAAAAGATGGTATCGTCCGCATACGGCAGCAGCGAGATCTGAATGTCCCCTTAGAGAACCCTCGTGAGATGCCCGCCTGGAGCGCCCCATCAACCATGGAGGCCAAAACATCCGCAACAATGATGAAGAGCAAGGGGCAAGAGGGCACCCCTGTCTTACCCCCCTCTGAGGTTGGAAGAACCCTCCTTCCGGGCGACCGTTCACGAGCACCGTCATTGAAGAAGTCAACACGCAACGCCTCATCCAAGTAATCCATGTGGAAGGGAAACCCTTCCTGTGGAGAGCCGTCAGAGGAAACACCAGTCCAGAGTATCGAAGGCCTTCGAGAAATCCAACTTCCAAAGCAAAGATTTTGTCCCGCAGCGCTTCCAATCCGACACAATCTCGGCCGCGGTGACCATAGAGTCTGCAATTTCCCCTCTCCAATGGAGGCTTTTTGTGAATATCTTTTCCTATTATGCATGTCATGAATGACTTCAGATATAAATAGTACGAATGAGAATGACCTTGAATTTTAGGCAGCAGAGCTTATCTTTATCTAATAAGGTCCCATAATCATGATGATTCTGCTTATTTTTTGGTCCTAGAATCAAGTTATGTTTATCTCTTTGGAATTGCAGAGTATAGTGCATAGATTGTGTGCGCTATAGGCAGACATCACAGAAATTCTGTGCGTTATGAAGACGCGCATACATTCTATGCAATATCATATAGCACATATATTCTATGCGATATGATCGTAGTATTGATAGAAAAACATTAGTCCCCAACTAAGCCAACATTTTTTTCTGTCAATACTACATTCATATCACATAGAATGTATGTGCTATAGGATATCACATGGAATGTATACGCGTCTCCATATCGCACAAAATTTTTGCGCTTCTTATGCCTATAGCCATGGAAGGCAATATCGATATCTTATCGATATTGTGTGATACGATATTTCGATGATATATCGGTGACATATTTCCGAAATGTCGCCCATATCGACACACTTTTATGAAAGAAATACCTGAAAAGGAGGATATATTGTCATATTGATATCGATCTCATCTCGATGTCGTATCGCGATATTTCCTTCCATGCCTATAGCGCACACAATCTCTGTGCTATGCTATGCAATTCCAAAAAAATAAATAGACTGTTATATCCCTAAACCCGCCCGAGGAACACACACTCACTTACTTTTGTTCGAGCGCTCCTATTCTCTCATTCTCTAGAGTCACCTTCACGATCTCTGCCTTCGACACCCTCCGCCTTAGACGCTGACGCCCTCCGTTGCTGACACCTCAGCCGCTTGCTCAGGTCGCCTCCTCTCGTTCTCCACCAAGTTTCCTCTTCCAAGGTAACTTTCCTTAAGATTTAGAAACTTAGGGTTCTATGTTTTTATTGATTTTTTCATTATTAGTCGTTTTAGTGGAACATTAGTCTTATGCATGACTTAAGATGATGATGGTAATGCGTTTTTTAGGAGGTTAATGTCACATATATTGTATGTTTGAATTGAAGAGTTTTAATGGTGACTCTAGTTGTCCGGTCTTAAGAGATTTAGGATTGTGAACATCCATGTCTTTTGAGGAGTTGTTAGAATTGGTTTGTAGGAAATTTTCGTTGGATAGGAGCAGTCACACCATAAAGATATCGCATCGCATTGGAACATGTACAATGATGACATCTATTACAGATGATGATGATGTACGGGGTGTTTTTCTTTATGCTAAGACAATTGCAAAGTCAGCTCCCATAAAGATGATAGTAAATGCATCTCCGATTGAATATGCACCCTGTGACCTCGCCCTGGGAGCACTTGCTTCGCCCCCTTCGGATTAGTAGAAGATATGTGGGGAGATTTGATGCAATCCTCGCATAAAATGTGAGGTATAAATAATTTACCTATAGTATAAATAATTCAAATAGATTTCATTATGTTATAAATATCCAACTCCAAATTTATTTAAAATTTCCAATACAGAGATGAGATCTTGTCATGGAGTTGAGAGGAAGAGATCTAAGCCACTGCCGATATAGAGGCAACACGAGAGATCAAGTCTGAAATGCAGCGTTCGTTGGTCATTTAATTTGTAGATGCTATGACCTTGAACGAGGAGTACGCGCAAAAGGAGCAAGTCAAAGGAAGAGGAAGAGGATGTGGAAGAGGTCGGGCTAGGGCATACCAATAACAGAGGGTCATGGACGAGGTCGTAGATGAGGGCAGCAAGATTTTTCTCATGAAGTAGAAGTGGGGAGAGAAAATCGGGATATAGGTCACGTACCATCACCTGATATGGACGAGGTCCCCGAGTATGTTTTGGAGACACAATTTGCCGCACCAGTCATTGAGCCTCGTGATGGGGAGATGACAATTCCACAAGCGCTTGCAAGGAACATAAGGGTGGAAGAAGCTCAATATACATATTCTATACTGATCCTGCCACCTGTGCCCACCGTCGACGAGGAAGAAGGCATAGGAAGTTCACAATTACATGGAATTGAATCTTAGATATGGAAGAAGAACCTATCAAAGGAGGAAGAGATAAATTGATTTTTGTACTGTAACTAAAGAGATGAATGTCTTACTCTTACTTATGTATAATCTTTGACGTTTTTTTGGAAATGTATTCTCTAATGAACTATTTTCTAATCCAATGGAGGCTTTTGTGGATATCTTTTCCTATTATGCATGACATGAGTGACTTTAGATATAAATAGTATGGATGAGAATGACCTTGAATTTTAGGTAGCAGAGCTTATCTTTATCTTTTATCTGTCAAAGTCCCAGAATCATGTCATGTTCTGCTGATTTTCTGGTCCCAGAATCACGTTCTGTTTATTTTTTGGAACTGCAGAGCACAACACATAGATTGTGTGCGTTATAGGCATGCACCACAGAATTTTGTGCGTTATGGAGACTCATACATTCTACGCGATATCATATAGCACATATGTTCTATGCGATATGACTGCAGTATTGACAGAAAAAATTGTTGGCTTAGTTGAGGAATGAGGTTTTTTAATAACATTACATATGGATTTGCCTCATCCAAATAGATATTAATTACTTGGATCTAAGTTTGAGAATGACCCAAAATAGATATGAATGTTTGATTTCCAAACTAGTTAAATAATATATAAATGCATAATTTATAGTTAGTTACAATAGTTAATATCAAATTTAGTGGTCAAAATATAGGTGAATATTGAAAATAGTGCTTGAGAGACTACTCAATTCAATTTGATGCTTATGCTTCCTAACAAGTTTATCCGATTCACCAACCGAAACTACCTTACATCCTATGTAATAGAAAGAAAATTAATATATGGAATGTTTCAAAAAAAAATTAATATATGGAATATGCTAACCCATGTTTACGCATGCGTGTGTTGGCTTGTCCATAATAAATATACAATTCCTTCTTTTTTGAAGTTTGATTAGCTCCTTTTTATCACAAGCAGTGTTGCAATAGTCGGCTGACTATCCTGAATAGTCAGTCCGAATATGCAGTGCGGGGGGGTCCCCGACTGAACAGACCTCCAGTCGGTCAATAGTCAGCCCAATCGAATAGTCGACCGACTATTCGGTCGATTGGCCCGACTATTAGGCCGACTGGAGTTTGACTTTTGATATTTTTATTTTCAATTTTCAGTTTTTATGGGTTACATTTTACCACGGTATCGCAACAAATGTCAAATTCTATATATCTATCATATTGATTGGTACTTTTATCTTGAATTCATGTTAACTAATGACCATATATGTATAAAAATATACGAATATATGTATTATAAATATTTTTTATATTAAAAAATACAAAACCGAATAATTCCGAATAGTCGCCCGAATACTGATTATACTCTATTCAGTGACCCCTCCGACTGAATACCGAATACCGTCTTCTGCAACACTGATCACAAGGTATACCCATGTAAGGTGTAAAAACATGACGAACGCGAAGAATGCAAAATCTCTTGATAGAGTTTCATCCTATATCACGTGATGTTTCTAATAGAATTTCAATAGAATTTTCCCTTATAAAAAGTAATATTTCTAAAAAAATCACCAAAGTTTCCCCCCAAAATGAGATATTTCTTGAGGAAATTTTGGCATAGTGTCCCCTTATATGCTGAGAAAACATGAAGAGATCTTAGATCTACTAACTTTTCTCCCGCAATCTCCTACGCTCCGCTCGCACTATGATACTGCCTCTACTTGCTGGCAACACTTCGCTATATTCTTCCTGACCACTCTTACCTTCTCTTAACTTATCTTCCTTTGGTTTGGAGGATTTTGGCTATGGAATTGATGTGTAGAGAATGAGGGGATAGAGGGGTATTTATAGGCATTCAAGAGGTGAAAACCATGGTTTAGGACTCATGGTTTCTACCCATGGTGTTGTCAGCATGTTTCACTAGTTTCTTAGTGGAAACCATCAAAGGATTAATGAAAGTGATTCCCTGGCTGCATAATATCATACTTATTTGTGTAAAGTCATCAATGAATTGGTCTTTAGGTGTTCTCTAGGTGTTGGTTGTGCATACTTTTTGAATTTGATCTCATTACTTGATTGAAAAAAACTCATTTACGGTCTTTATGACAAGTGGGAATGGGACATGGGCAAGCCTCCTATCTTGATGATTTGCGAAAATCATACTATGAGCCAGAAGAGAGAGAATTGCCTTCGAGATATATAAGCGGAGATATGGGATGGGAGTCGTTCTCGGAGGGACTTCCCGAATGACCGTACCAAGGATTTCTATGGTACTCCGTGCAACTATGGTTGCTGATCTGGTAGGTAAACCCCAAAAGTTCAGGCCGGACATGCCACATTGATTGAAGTGGGTGACACAATGATTGAAGTGGGTGAAGGCCCTTGTGCTCAATATTTTTTGCCCTCTTTGCTAGGAGGTCAAAGCATTTCTATTTCAGATGCCCTCTTTCAAGAGAGGATCGGAGAAGATTGGTCATTCCTGGGATGGATTCAACTTTACTTTCATCTCCATAGTAGTACGTTTTTTGAGTAGATGGGCATGGGGCAATCTACGTGAGAAGAATTGAATGACCTAAACTTATAGCATTGACTCGATCCAACTGCAACTTGTTGATGCCATATTTAGATATACATGGCTTCATATCGAGTGTCTTATTATTGAAGTTCTTGGGAGGAAGTTGTAACTCATCTGTATGGCTTAGAGTTATAGAAACTTATTGGATGACCTTTAACCAGTGTTCACGAAATCGGTCTATGATATGCGGCTGCATATGCGTGTGCGGCACCTTCAATGCACCGCTTTGATGAATCCCTACATTATGCGCCTATTGCGCTTATGCGGGCTGTACGGTCGCATATGCCCTTCGTGCGCCTGCTTTGGGTTAGTCGAATCTGGATCCTGAGTCCGGATACAATTGGGTTGTTTGGTCAACTGATTCCAGGCTTGTTTCTCCTCCAACCCTTGTTTCTCCAGCGAGTAAGAACCCTGCTAGGGCTTGGAACCTCTCCACCACTGCCCTTGTTTCTCCTCTAACCTCGGCCTCTAACCTCCTCCACTGTCGCCTCCACCCCCGCTTGGAAGCGATTCCACCTCCAAGCGACCCCTTCGAGCTTTGCTGCTCCGCCTCCTCCTCCACCTCCTAGCTTGAAGCCACTCCACCTCCTAGCGCCTCCGAGCGGCCCTACTCCGCCTCCCAGCCTCCCAGCTCCTCCATACGAAGGCCATTCACCTCTCAACTCCTTCCAACCTCTGTTTGGCAACCCTACTTTTTTCACTTTTTCTTGTTATTTTTTTGGAGAAGGTATTATGAAGTTGCGATATTACTTTTCTGCTGTTAAAAATGGTCTAATTTCTGCTCTTGATGTTCTGGTGTTCTACTGTCTGCTCTTGATGTTCTGCTGTTTGCGATTTATCGTCAATTTTATCTTGTTTATGAGAGTCTAATGCTAATCGTTCGAGCCAAATTGGAGCACTTGGATGTTCTAAGAATATTTCATGAATCATCTTAGATATAATTTCCATGATTGGTGGTATGCATAGGTTAGTAATAAGAAATTTAAACGTAACTTATTTGATGTCTACATTCATGTTAGAGTCAATGATGGAGGTCTAGGCTACTGTGGTCAAGAGAGCCATAATTATGTCATTATCATAATTCTTTCTTTGAATAATAAAGTCATGGAGGCGCATAATCGAAGACTGTGTTTTCCAAGCTGTGAGCTAATACAATATGCTTTTGCAATATTTTTTCAACAATATCTAACGAGGTCTCAAATGAGATGTTAGTATTCTTAGTCTCCATAGCTTGCATTTTCTCAAGTCTGGGAAGTATCTATTTGAACTATTTTTGCCAGAAGTCCAAGCCACAATCTCTCTTAATGTTCTTTTTTGCTAAATGTCTAGGTCCATTGGAATACGTAAATCTAATTCAATTGTAGTCGATTCTGTATATATTTATTTTATTTTTAAATAAAAATTAGGAAACCATGTAGAACCGTATAAACCCTGCATATGCCTCCGCATACCGCCTAATCGCTATTTAGTGATATGTTCGAACACGTATGCATACCGCTTTCCTGAACCTTTGGCTTTAACCTCAAATGATCATCCTTTAAGTTTTAATAAAATGGTCTTGTAAAATTTAAAAGTTGCCAATTGCGATATCAATATTCTTCGTGCTTCAAGATCCTCTCAATTGTTGTCATATTGCTTTGCTCTCATATTTACAATATTGTTTAGAGGCCATATTTACAAGAAGTTTGGCTAGCACGTGTTAAGATTTCATCATATCGTGAAGCCACCGTTGGAATGGTCACCCCCATATTCAGTGTTCGGGAATGCATGCATACATAATGGAGGATGCATATATATGAATGTTGTGACACATTATGTTTGAGTTGCATTGGGTGGATAGGTAAATGGTTTTCCATGGGAGTTAGGGGATTCGGTTTAGCGAAGAAGTATCATGCAATGGAAAGACATTGCGTGAGTAAACTTACACTGATTTAGAGGGTTGCATAGCCTTAGCAGAGCTGACGCAAAAGGTAAATGCATTAGCGCAAGTCATGACAATGTATGCATTGATCAACATGTATGCGAGTGCGGCGGTGATATGTGCAGTGAACCGTCATACATGTTGAGGAGCAACGAGGTGCAGTCACGCACATGTATGCATAAAGGAGCGCCATATTTGTATTGATGCATGACGGTCCAAGAAAGCATGGGATGGTTGCAATTATTGGGTACATGCATGAGCTTGCGCACTTAATGATGTACCTACATGAGTTGTAAGAGGCCACAACAAGAAGTCTTGGATTACTTCCGTAAGTTTGCGAACGACTAAGGATATGCATATCATGAAAGGCTTCGGAGGTTGCATGTTCCTTTTGGCACAAGGCCGGGCTTTTGTTGGTGTTTGGTGGATCTTTTGAGAATATGCATCGACACACATTGTAATGTAAGGGTTGTTATGACTATCAGATCACTTGGCATCACCTACAAAAGACGAAGAGATTGCGAGTGAACTGAAGAGACAAGAATGCAAAGGGTTGTTGTGGAATACAACGGCTTGTCACAAGACGCGAAGACTCACTGCGACATTTTTCATTATGTACACATGTAGTAATGATAATGTCTGCTAAACGTAATAATAATAGTTACCCTTGTCATTCCAATTCTTGTACACAACGAGACATGCATCTTATTTCCATATCAATCCATCCACAGATTGTATATTCCCTTCTGAAGAAACTTTGCAATCATCCTTCTATGCTTGTGCTTGTTTTTTGAGCATGGTTGCACGAACAAGCTGAGTGTGAGAAGAGTAGGGCTTGTTTGAGGTCGTTCTACTTGGGAAGAAGGTTGGTTAGCATACTCGTAGCTAATATGATTTTTTAGACTTGAGATATTTATCATGTCGCAGGAAATACTATTGGTGATATGGAGTTTCTTTAGGAGTGCATATGCATATGAAAGATCATGGTTCCTTCTAGGGACCAAATACTTCGAAGCTAATAAGTAGAGAGATGATTGCCTTCAAGATATATGGGTAGAGATAGGCCCCTCTACTTAGTACTTGTTTCCTTTTGTAGTGCACTGGATATGGTTGAGTAATATGGTCATCTGTGGACATACACTTGAAGTGTGGGGTGAAGGATTATGATTTTGGTGCAATTAATGTTTAGTGATCATCAAATATTCCAAGTTCTTGCATACATGTGGTCATCGATGTTGTGTATGAGTAGAAGGCCTTGTAATCCATCACATATTGCCTGTGCTGATGATCATCTATCCATCACGTACTGCTTGTGATGATGGTCATCGATGTCTATCAGTATCCAAGGTCGAGGATAAGCTGCACTGGAGCCGCTATTATGAGTGGTATGATGAGGCTGCAAAGAACTACCTTGAGAACCTCGAGATGACGATGATGGGGTGTGATGATATTTGCGTAGGAGGAGACATATTTGAGTAGTAGTCGGGAAAGATCCCATAATTATCACCACTGAAAAGGCTGCCATCGCTCTGATCGGGCTGGCCGTCTTGATAGTTTTCACGGCTATAACTGTAGCCGTACCGATACCCATAAGATGGGGTGTCTTCGATTGAGGAGGAGGTCCAGAAGGAGGAGCATGAAAGTATTCTGGGAACACGCCAAGTGACCTTTCATCATGTGATCCATATCCACCTAGAGGACTTGGTGTTGTTCTACGATATGGGTTGTTGACATCCATGCTTAATGAATTCACAAAGGATATCAAATCCTCCATGTAGTTTTCATTGCGATAACCACATTTGTATCCTTCATAATCTATAGGTTTTGCATGTCCTGGGCTCAGGCTTGAGATAGAATGTCTGTGGGTGTTCATTCATTGCTCCATAAATTCATGACATGCATGGAGCCCTTCCTCGAACTTGTCTTGTGGTCCACGACCACCCTCTGATGATCCTCCAAAATATATCTCTCCATCACCAGACCTATTATCACTGCCAACTGCATCATCATCATCATCGCCACTTTCATCCTTTGATTTGGATTTGGAAGCTGTGGAAAGAATGCCACAACAATAGCTTCAAGTTCCAACCCTCTAAGAGGGTTCATCATTCGACCGAATCTTGCCATGTAGTTGTCAATATCTGCTGCCATTTGTTGACTTATAATTGGATTGGGCCTTCCTCCCGGCTGATCTAAGCATTGGAGCACCATTGTAATCTATCCTCTTTTGGAGAACATCTTCCTTTGCATCATTATTGTGCATTTTGAATATATATGCAAGGTCGATGGAATTTGTGTAGTTGTCTCCGTGTTGCCCCTCCCTTGTATGTTTAATCTTCATCTTAAGTTGAAGTGCATGTAAACAAGATCATGGAGCTTTTGTTCTCTCAACTTGTTCCATTTTTTGGAATGGATGAGGTTGAACTTGCTCCGGTTCATCTCACAACCACCAACATATGCGGTTTGGGACAACATTTTTATGGCCATCTTCTGCAGGTTCAAAGCATCCATCCCGTACAATAATCACCATTCGAATGTGAAAATTTCAAGGAGAGAAATCAATAGTAATAATAAATTGTAATAGTTAAGAAGCATGATTAGTTTATCACTACATCCATGCAATTTTAGGTACTTGCCCGGAAGAATATTGCCCTAGCCATTGACCTTGGTAATTCTACCGAATGATCCCAACACATACCTGAATAGCTTCGCCTGCATTTAGTCAAGTATTAGTGTCACATAAATTTTCCATTGAATATTTTGCCAGACTACTTACAGATCTACCTACCTCATTCACGCACATTGTTTGCATTGTTTCATCCTTCACGAGTTTCTCCACCACAATCTGAACAACTGCAGAAGGTCTGCATTGGTTCGAAGATTATGCTTGCATTGGTATTTGGGATTGAAACAATAAGTTGGACATAAGCGTGCATATTTGTTAGCTTTTATCCTAGCGAAATTATAAGCACCCATCCTCCACTTTTGTATCAACTAATAAAAAACGGGTTTACTTACCAACCTTATGAAGATGATGCGAGAGCATCTTGGACCAACGTTCGTCAATGATGTCTAGCTAGGTGTTGTGTCCTTTCCCCACATTTTCTCTGACCTTCTCCCTCATGTAGCGCATTGCTTCGTAGGTTGTTCCCATGATCAGTTTCTTGTCACCGTCCACGGTCCGCAATGAAGAGATAGCTGGTTTCATTATTTCCGTGACTCACGTCACGTCATCCCAGAAGTGGAGATCATTGACCAATGTCTTCACTTTCCTCCTTCCGCCCTAGCTTCGAGTATCTCGAACCATTTCCCTTGACAACACATGGTTTCAGTCCGGTTTCATGTTGTTTAAGGCTTTGCAATGCTTTAAGTTGGTTGCAAATCTTGTGAATTCATGCCCTACCAGTTCGCCATTGCACATCTTCCTTCTCGAACACAAGATTTTCGAATATTTGCAAATGAATGTGGTAGTTGTCCGTGTTTGATCCACCATCTTTGCGACCAGCTTCCTCTTACCAAAGTCCTTCACGATTAAATCAATACAATGTGCAACACATGTCGTTCATAGTTGCTAGAAGCCATGATCATTTCACCAGCTTTTTTGAAGTTGTTGCCATTGTCCATGACTATTTGGACGATGTTCTCTTTCCCAACATCATTGATAACGTCCTTCAATAATCTCAGCAGGTACTTGTGGTCTTTCACATGCGCGGATGCGTCGCTAGATTTCAAAATAATTTCTCTTCCCTTCAAAGTAAACGAGGAAGTTGATGATCTGCTTCCTCATATAACTCGTCCACCCATCATACATAAATGTAACACCGTACTCTTGCCATCTACTCAGCTCTGTGATGTACTTGTTCATCTCCTCCTCCATTTTGATATACTTGTTCACTATCTCATACGACGTGGGAGCCTTCACTCGCATTTTTGCAGCAAAGATCTCGTCGATGGCGTGTTGCAAGAAATGCTTTCACGAAAAAAGAGCTTGTTGATGTGCTTGCTTATTCTTTCCCTAGCATGTGTAAACATGCCCTTCACTGTCTTTAGCCTTGGATCCTTGCTTGTCTTGTACTCCATGGACCCACACCTCGTTAAGAAGGAATCGACTTCCTTCTACTTCTATTTTTTAGTGGGTGGTGATACTGGTGCACCTCCAGAACCACTTCCACTGTTACTAGTACCATAAAAGCTGCCTCGTGCACCATCGAGTTCTTGCCTCTCGAACTCTCTCAGAGATTCTTGTGTTGCCCTCTTGTACGCCCTCATATAAGTTAGAGTCTGAATATTGGCGGGGTAGATAGTCATCGTCATCGAAATTAGAGATAAAATTGAACTTTTCTCGAACATGAACTCTTGAAGTGCTCGTCTCTTCTTGGCACCTTTTGATCCTTCTCCTTCGCCTTTATCGGGTCCCTCACATCTTTGGGACAATGTGTGAACTTGTCAACTTTTTTGTTGTTGCTAACAAGATGTTGCTTCAGCCTTGTGCAGAAGTTGCACTGTGGCTTGGATTTGTTGCCATCTGGAGCAGTGGCATACCTTCAACCCATCTCACCCACTATCCTTCTGACCCTCACAACCATCAGATCCCGATCTGGAGTGTGTACCCATGATGCTGATTTTTCTGCGGAGAAATTTTGGAACAATCACACATGAGTTACAATATAGGCATTCTCATATTTCATAGTAATTTTTAAATTTGAATTTTCGGATGTAACATATTTATAAATTTCTAAATGCATAAAATACATAAAGCCTTGAATAATTTGTGTTTAACATTATCTCCCAGTATATATGTTCCAATTTATAGGCGAAATCATCGCAAATCGAAGTTTAGGTGATATTATTTGAGCTTAACCGTGCATGACAAACCAAGAACTAAATTTAGATTTTTAAGTGTTTTACATGAGATTCAATACCGTATATCGCCGATATATTGTGATATTTAAATCACTGCCTTCAAGCAGTGCCACATCCTTATTGAGTTCTTGATGCCATGCTCGTGTTCGTGTCATGTAACCTTCAAAAAGTGTTGTGTCCATGTCGAGTTTGTTCAGAGTGGTCTAGTGGTAGAGCAATGTATCTACCACCCAAAAGATCATGATTCAGATCCTCCCTTGGGGAGGATTATGTTAGGTAGCCGGCATCAAGCGTAAAAAACAGTCAGATCATTCACCATGGATTTGACCCCACTTAAAGTTAGAGAAGGCTTTGCCATTTGCCATTGCCTTTATAGTGGACCATCTCCCATATAAAATTTAGCTCAAAATACAGTAGAGTTAGAAGTCGAAGATGGTTACAATGGTATACCATTGAAAAAGTTTCTTGGACCGTGCCATTTACCTTTTTCGTCATTTATAAATATTACCTCGACCATCATGTAAAATTCCTTAATTAGCAGACTCATTTAGTAGAAATCTATCTAAAGAGCCTGATGGAGTTCATTTCTCTTAAAAATACGTAGATATTAATGCTGCTTTCCCATTGAATAGGGTGACTTCTACTGTCAGTTCCCATTCTTGAAATGCATTGTTATTTCTGTTGTACAATTTTTATATATGTATATATTTTTCACTTTCAAACGTTTTTTTAATAAAATCTTAAGGGAGAAATAGATCATTCACAATCTGAAAGGAAGTATTTTTTTCAGAGGAGATCTGTATTGGTTGTCCCTTCCGAGAAAGCTCTGAGCCATCCTGTTTGATGAATTGCCTTCCTTTTTTTTTTCCAAATTAGACTTCTAATCACATCAGCCATGCGTGATTTTCCTTTAGCAAAGCAGAAGGACTTGTATGAAGGATTGACCGGGAGTCCGCTACCCTACCTTTCAAACGTGTATTAGCTTGCTGCAGATTGTGTATAATTACATCCAACTATATAACTTTATTTATTGCATGCCTCTGGCTTGTTAGTTTTTGGAGTTGCTCTTCAAGTACCAAGTGTGGTTCATTTCATTGGCTTGGTGCCTTTTCCTCACCAGCTAGTGTTCAGTAAACTACCAGTTTTTAATGTGCCTGAGCAGGTAGAGCAAGGATGCCATCTAAACCAATTAGTCAATTCTGGTGCAGATATCTTCTGAGTAGCCATGTGGTCACTGCTTTATTCATAATCTAAATGTTTGGATTCATACTTCCAGAATTTTTTCCCGCTTACATGCTATTGCATTAGAAGATTTTTATCATTGTGTGCTTTCTGGTGTTATGTATTTTGTCCCACTAGCTAATGCAGTGGCCTCCTCTTGCATATTGACACGTCTCTCTTCTTTCCTTGTGCAGATTTTACATATATCTGAAGTTGATGTCAGAGAAACCAAAATGATGGGGTCTACCCCAATAATAATTATAGGAGTAAGTACTTTCTTTGTATTCAGATTTTTAATTGCTGCGAATTTGATCAAACTATTGATAGTGCAATTTTCTCATTTTCAGTTCCAGACGCAACAAATTTACTGTGTTCGTGATAGAGAGGGTTCTATAACTGATGGAGGCAAGGTGAGTGTACCCAGTTCAAGTACTGTTGTATCGTTTACGACTGTTCAATGCAAAAGAGAAAACAGAGTAGCTAGATTATTTGAGGAATTGTGGGAAGGAAAGTTTAGCGTATTTTAGGGCTAGCAGCATTCTTAAATATATCCAGTAAAATTGCCTTCCATCAGAGGGTGTTTCGACGATACTCAGTCTGTAGAAGAAGCTTTGTGAAGTCAAGTCTGAGTGGGGATTTCGTTTTTGATCATAGATTTGGTTCTTAATAGGTCGGAAGCATATCCATTCTCATACCGACATGTTTTACTTTGTTATTTCACATCAATCTACGATGTCTGCAGGACTCCATCCAAACTGTATACTATGCGTGGGCAATGCAGCTGCAGGAACCCGAAGAGTTAGGAGAGGGGGTGTTCTTCCCAATGTGGAGGTTACGCGAAATGCAGCAAATTGGCGTCCAGGCTCTGATCTAGGCAGTAACACCTAAACATCATTTCCCATGATTAGTGCAGGAGACGGGCAAGTACGCTCGACATAATGCTCTCTCTACCTGGCCGTTACAAAATTTTGTTCACATTTTGTGTTCTTATTTATTCACAATTTTTTAGATGCTCTTGTATTCTTTGTTACATCTGCTGGACAGTAACACGTGGGACAATCATATAAATCAGAAATGAGATCCTCACATTATTTTAGATGATGTCTGATAAACAAGAACCAATAAGTTGCATAAATTGGACTCGGATTTAAATTTTGGCTGAAGTGCGTATTTTGTGGATAAACTTTCATGCGTATGAAAACCTGAGGCCGCTAGCATATAAGCTTTCTTCTTTGGGATGTGATACTGCCGAGCATTATTTTCAAGGAGAGTTATTTTCTCGAGGAAGACATTCTATGATGCAAATGGTTGATATATGGGCATGTTTTTCATTACCCATCTGCATTCAGTGTTTGCTTTTGGTCGTGAGGAGATTGAATAGAAGGATGTCGTCGATTTACACACATTGCTGGATGAGATGTCAATGTTGTTTGTTCGTGTTTGTAGATGATTATCCTCGTGGTTATACAAGCTTGTTTCCTGAGCAGAGAACTCCCCGAGTTGGAATGTAAGATTTCCTCGTCTACATTGTGATTGATAATCAGTTTTTCTCAGGTAGGAGTGTTGTAAACTGAAAGTGTTTCTATTTAGACGTACTAATTTATTTCCTTGCAGCGAACCTTCCAGAAGTGGAGTAGATGACCGTGCTAGGCGGAAGATCGGCATAATGGATCGACATAGTTTTGGACTTGGTGATGTGCAGTTTTTTTGCCTCATTGTTTATCTTTGATATACAGTGATATGTGTTCATCGTAGATTTGTTTAATGAAATTTCCAAGTACATCGCATGGCAGACATTTTTCATAGTTAAGTCGGTATATGTTCTCTGGAAGAGTTCGTCAGACCGGTCAGAATGCCACACAGAACAGATATGGATAATCTAATCAAGAGATTGCACTATCATAAACCCCGAACAGATCTTTTGCGTGAAGGCACCATGCAGTTCTTTTACATAAATTTTGCAGGATTTTGATCCGTTGGATGCACTTTTGAAAATCGTTTAACATGGAAGAACCTCGGCACAACTAGAGATCTGGAACCCTGATCGGCCTGGATGCTTCGCAACAATTTGGATGATCTCAGTTGCCTCCTGGGGCTTGACGGCAACAAAAGCTGCATCTTAAGAAAGCGGGCCACCAAGACATTGCGGGTTTCGCTGCCGCTTCTGTGGTGTTGGCGGCTGTCTTTTCATCCTGCTGCGCCTTCGCTCCTCCCTGCAGTGTATGTAGCTGGTATTGCGGCGGTGGCTCTCCCTTCATGGATCCTCCCCTCGCTTCTCCGGTTAATCTGGGACGCATCAAATCATGCACACAAGTATTAATTCCAGTCGGCAATCCATAGAAGCAAAAGATGGGATGTTACATACGTCCATACGGACGTGTAGAAGGAGATAGAAATACATACATTGGGAAGGCGAAAGATTGGATGCTGGAAACACTTGCATCCGAGTGCCTGGGCGTGCTTGCAGTTCTCCCCGTCTTGTCCTGTTCCTTGTCCATCCTCAGACCATATTGATCACCACCCCTCATGCCACCCGGACCCTGCGGCGGTGGGGGGAAGGGGTCCATCGGCATGATGAGGTTGCCATGTGCGTCGATGGGGCTGTTGAGGTAGCTTGGCAGTTCCCCAGACTTGCCGAGGAGGAACACATGATCCCTCGAGAAGCTGTTGCCCCCCATATGGATGCTGAAGAGTGACTCGTTGGAGGCCACGCTCCACTCACAGGGCGCATTGGACTTTGCCCGAGCGAAGACCGAAGAAGGAATGCGGTACGGGTCTGGGATCTCATTCGCTTCCGCTGCCCTCGCCATGGCTTGCGACGCTGGGGGCTGCTTCAGTGGATCGAGATCATCTGAGCGGGGACAGTAAGCCAAGTGTTAAGATCATGCTCACCAACAAAGTGGTAACAAAACCTTTTGATAATGCTCACCAAGAGTGGCAGCTCATATTACGAATTTACGAGACACCGCTTACCTGGGTATGCACCTTCCACAGCATACGGATGCATATGGGCTCCGCCACCTGATTTCGGGGCGGTTGATGCAGCTTGCCGAATATCACATGAAGCATCTCCTCCTCCGTAATTTAGTAGCGGAGGAGCCGCCGGCAATGCTCTTAGATTGCTCGAGTCTAGGAGGATGAATCCGTCTTCATCGTCGGAGGCAGAAGAGGAGTCTGAGTTTGCAGAGTTTGTCCTCTCAAACCGGTCCGACGGCTGCCGACGAGAATGGTCGATCACGCCATTTCCATGGCTGCCATTTCCGGCTGACCCATCCATCTGCAATGTACTGCATGTGTCATTCCTGGAAGATTTGGAACTGAACGGTGAGTGGAATATATTACCTGTACGTGACATTAAAACAAAATAGGAAGACTAGTGTTTAGAGCGGAACAAACGGTTCGCATGAAATCTGGGTTTTTTTAACCTTTTACGTGTGAACTGCTCAATCATGATCAAACGATTCTTTTCGGTACAACAGTCGCTGTTGATATTCGAGAGAAGAATAACATGCTGTTGCTAAGGTTATAATTTAAGCTGTACGTGTTGATATTCGATTAATCTGCATTTGATAACTATTCGAAGAGTATTTTCATTTAATGATTTAACGAATCAAACGTGAACTTGATATACTTTCGTTCGATTACTATTTGAAATCGATTACACATGTATATATAATAAATTTTGAAGTTAATGATTTATGGTATTAATAGACGACTTTGTACCATTTTAATTTTATTTCTTATTTTATAAATGCTCATCAAAATATCAAATTCCAATTTTGAACTTTGTTAATTTAAAAAAAAAATTGGGCTTAAGTCACATAGTTAACGAATTGCAATCAAATCAAAGTCAAACGTTCAATCTCAATTGAGCTCGAATTTGAATTTATGTTATCGAAACTATATCAAGTCAAAACTCAAACGCAACATTTCAAACTTACTCAAACCTGGATTCATTCGTTACAGTTGAGTTCTATTTGTAGTCGTAATTATTGCTATATCATTGAAAAATCATATAGCAATAGTTATATTTATTTGACTTTCTCATGGTGTTTTCGTTCTAATCGTTATTAAAATAGTCATGATTCAATCTTACGTAGACAATTGCCTACATAAAAAATGATTCTAAATGTACGATGATAATTTTGTCATTAATTGTAAATTTCAATATAAAAGGTAATTGTGGAATGAATAATATATGTACTCACCCTCAGTATTACGGAAATTGAGCACACTCATTTCATAAATGTTACAATCATCTCGTACAATTATTGTATTAGTATTATAATTTATTCTTACAAAAATAATCACGATCATATAATTACGCCATACATCATTACCAAATCTTAGTTTATAATACACGAATCCTACAAAAAAATTACACGTCAATATTCTATCCATTTTCATTTAATTTGAGCAACTAAAATAACTCCATTTTCAATTTCCTATCATTGACAATTCCTCTATATATAGAATTCATTAACTAGTTTTTCCCCATATTTATTTTTTAGATTTTTCTTCAGTAATTGTAGTTCTACTTTTGCATAATAGCAAACACCTGTGGCTGATATTTTTTTATTATACCCAAGAGTTGATTATCGAATCTTTATTTCAACCACCAGTCGTATATGTGATACTATCATATTTTTATTTATGTTAAATTTAAAAACATATATTGATGAATATGAAAAATATGTTATTTTATCCTTAAAAAATGAATACAGATATTAGATATTGAACACATACATATTCAATCAATGCTAATAGAAGAAATACTATATCCATTACCTATAAATATGCATAAATTTAGAACTTACATATACGAAGAAAGTACATTAAATGCATTTACTTCTAACAATTGTATTAAATACAATTGACTATATAGTTATAAATAAATTTACAACTATATTAATATATATCTGTCCTGTTCCATAACCATCTTCAAACTAATACGAAAATCTAACATAAATGTAATTGTCATTTTTCTTTACCTAGTTTAACACATTTTTTAAAGGGAAAAATGGGGTTGTCCCCTCGGGGAAGCTAAATTGGCTCTCTCGATCTCATTTTCTTCATTTTTTATTTTTTTTGAAAAATGAATCCGTGTAAACTCATCACTATGTCGTTATATTATGTCATTCAAGTTTCGTGCAAAACATAGACTCCTACGGCCTCCATCCAGATTGTTAAAATCGACTCCGTCTGAATGAATGCTGTAGAAGTCTCCCTTCTTTACAAAACTTGAATGACATAATATAAGAATATAATTATGAATATAATTATGAAAAAAAATGAAAGTATTTTTCAAAAAAAAATTAAAAATGAAAAAAATGAAGCGGAAGAACAAGTTAGCTCCCTCTAGAGGGCGGCCTCATTTTACCCATTTTAAAAATAGTTGTATTTAATATAATATGTTGGTAAGTTTTGATATACATCAACGTATCCACGCACTAAACCCTAGTCCAACATTTAGAGGGAAAAAACAGATCCGCATCTTAAACCCTAATCCAACATTTATAGAAAAAACAAAGTGCTATTGAAGAACGATTTATTCTCGAATCCGAACGTGAATTATCCGAATCCCATTTAAATGCTATATACATAATTACTTCCAGATAATAAAATCTTTATATACCAAGACATAAACTCGACTTATCGGAAGCAGATTCGCATTAAAAAACAACAGAAGAAAAACGGAAAAGAAAGAAAAAGAACAAAAGGATTTTTCTTCTTTTCCCGTTATCTGCTATCTCATAAGTTTGTTCCAAAATCTGTTTCGTTTTTCTGTAATCTTTTTCTCACGACATATATGAAATTAAGAGGAAATGGGAGAGGGAATCGATCTTACCGGAATCAAGTCGGCGACATGGCTACATATCTCATGGCTGTGGCCCCTTCTCTCTATCTCCTTCTCTTGTTGTAGAGATAGAAAGGCAGGGTGGAAGGAACGCAGAAGAGCGACAGACGAAGAGATAGAGAGAGAAGATTAGAGGGAGAGAGAAAAAATTTGAAATGGCGGAGAATGAGAGCGTCTAAATTGGAGGTGACATCCCACAATAGTAAAACGTACAGCACTGCACACGTTTCGGCAACCTTTGTAGGTGGAAATGGGATTTTTATCGCCTTTCAATTCAAACCAAAATAATATCACTTTTACATGCAGAGGTTATCCATATCTGCATTAAACAGATATCATTCTACCCTCTGCAACTTTAACGAGCAAACCTCTCTGATTATGGATTCGTTTCGTTTTGTACCTCTGGTATCTATGAGCGATAGATGTCTACGAGCTTCCTTTTTTATGTATCCACTACTACTATATGAGGGATGGAAATGGATATAAATATGAGTATGTTTGAATATCCAGATATATTGTATTAAAAAAAATACTGAATATAAATATCAGTCATGCGAATATTAATCAAATAAGATACCGGTTGTAAAATATAATAGATACACTGTAATTGCATGCACCGTATACCTTAGTACACCACTTTGTACTTTGTTAATGTTCACATCTATTTTTTTTCTTATCGTTGAACTGCTACAATATCTACATGCACCGATGCATAATTGCACTTCGTTCTTTAATTTTTTTCGTTTCAACGTACCCATCTTTGTAATTGAATTTGCACCTATACAAGCCTATTATGCATCGGTACATTTGGCCTTTGAACACTCTTTATATTGCACCAATACAAGTCTCTTATGCACCGAACGCCAGTACATTTTATATTTTCTTAGTTGTTTTGCTTGAGGTATTTCTGAGAATTTTATATTCTTAAGGTTCCCTTAAGCCTATAAAAGGACCTATTCTCTACCTTTTAAAAAAACACAAATCAAGATCACAAGTTCTCTACTCACTACTGCTATCTGTACTCTTGGAAGAAACTTTTGTATGCTCAAGGAGAGTTGTTGCTAAGCAAGTGTTTTCTGTCCTTCGCATTCTTACTCGGTCGCCAAAAAACCTTCTGCTCTGAAGTCACTCTCACTTTCCTTTTACATTTTGCATGTTTTCAAGTCTTTATTACAATATTTGTATTTATATTACTCTTGGCTAAAAGGCATTCCATGTAGAGGCCTTTCTTCCTAACTAGAAGATAAATCCATGATGGCATTTCGTACCTTAGAGTGTTTTTTCTTATGTAGAAGATAAATTCGGTTGAGATTGTGCACCTCTGAATGTTGTCTGTGTGAAATATATTTTTCTTGTGTAGAAGAGAAATTCTGGTAAGTTGTGTGCATTGTAAAAGGTATGAACTATACCAAAAATAGTTTGTATAATTGAAGTATTTGGAAGCCCAGGGTGGCCAAGCACATGCACATGATGTTGCCCAAAAGTGCGTGAACTTGTATAAATCTTTATGCATTATGGTTGCTTGCTTTTTTGTTTGTTGTGGTTTTTATCATCTTAGTTACTGTTTAGATTATCATATTTTTACCCCAGGAACCTTATAGACTTTGTCAATTACCTCTACAACCTTTGAAACAATCTGATTCCCCCTAGACCCCGTAAACTTGCTCCTCTTACCCCACGAACCCTACCGTCAACTTTAACTTTATTAGAATCAATTACTTGAGTTAAACTTGAGTTAATCTAACCAAAGCAAATCAGACAATGGATCTTCAATCTCCCTCTCTCCTTCCTTCTTCTACCCCCTTATTCATCCTATTCTTCTATCAAATCAAATGGGAGTCATCGTGGCGGACCTGGAAGATGGCAGACTAGAGGATGAGGCAGAGGTCAAGGAGGAGGAGGGTGTCCTCGCCGAGGATCAGGAAGAGGAGGGTGAGGTAGGGAGGCGACATTTCATGCTGCGGGCGGAGGCGGGGCAGGAGGGTGGCGAGGGCAGAGTAACAAGTGGAAGAGGGGGAGGAAGTGGAGGGGGTAGTCCTGCTGCAGGCGAAGGCATGGAAGGAGGGTGGCAGGGGAGGAGGAGCAAGGGGAGGAAGGTGGCAGGTTCGGAGGAGCAAGAGGAGGAAGGGGAGGCAGTGGAGGGTGCGATCTTGTTGCGGGCAGAGGCATGGAAGGAGGGTGGCGGGTGCGGATACGCAAGGGGAGGAGGGTGGTGGGGCTGGAGGAACAACGAGAGGAAATGGATGTGGTGGAGGGGACGATGCTGCTGCGAGAGGAGGCATGGGAGGAGGGTGGCGGGGGAGGAGGAGCAAGGGGAGGAGGGCGGCGGGGCAGGAGGAACAACATGAGGAAGGAGAGGCGGTGGAGAGGGTGGTCCTGCTATGGGCGGAGGCATGGGAGGAGGGTGGAGGAGCAAGGGGAGGAGGGTGGAGGGACTAGAGGAACAACGGGAGGAAGGGGAGGTGGTGGAGGGGGCAACTCTTGCTGCGGGTGGGGTCGTGTGCTCACCCGCAAGATGTGGGACTTGGGCGTGGAGGTGGATAGTCAGCCGGAGGAGGAGGAAGAGGCAGAGGTTGAGGAGAGGCAAAGGGGACTGGGAAGAGGAGGAGGACGGGCATCAGCGGACGAAACAGAGGAGGGGAAGGGTGCGGGGGAGGGATGTACGAAGGAGAATGTCATTATTTGTAAAATTTTTAAACAAAGAGGACAATATGTACCTAATTTTAATGGAATTCGATTACATTTAACAGGTAAATAGATGAGAGTTAACCGCAGGGTTCGTGGGGTAAGTGTTAACATGTTTATGGGTCGAGGGAGGAATTCGGTTGTTTCAAAGGTCGTAAAGATAATTGACAAAGTTTACAGGGTTCCTGGGGTAAAAATCCCTAAATGTTATTCACCCCCTCTAGTGTTCCTTCATTTGGTATTTGAGCATTCCATGTCAGCTAAATCAGAAATTACTATCGCTCACTTATAATAATGAGCTGAACCTATGTCAACCGTCATGATGAAAGATAATCAATGAACCGACTACCCTTTTTCAATGGCATTGATTACACATTGGAAAAGATAATAGCTATTGTATTCGAAGTCATTCACAATAGTTTTTTCTCTCTAGAAGGATGTAAAGTGGACTGAGTAAGGAATGGAGGAACAGGAGGATGGTTGGAGGGGAAGAATACTATGATGTTGTAAATTTTATAAACAACAAGGGTTAATATTACCTATTTTGTCATCCACTTTAGCTAGAGTTAGCATAATAAATAGAATTTTCATCGTATTTATTCCTTATTTCTTGGTCAATATGTAGTCTCCTTTTGATTTTATGAATTTTAAATGATAAAAAGATAGGTTTACTTATGTAATAATACAAATAAAAGAGGGTTTTTCTTGTTTTTACAAATGTTTAATGGGGATTCATTCTCAAGAATAGGTTGGTATGGAGATGAATATGAGATTCATCGGCAATATTCAAAGTTGGTGGTCTTAACAGTCATACATCCTGATTGGTTTTCATAAGTGTGTTCAGTACATGCCAACTTCATTTAACTGCAGTCCACTGTAACACTCACATAAGTAGTGTTGTCCAAGGATACATTGTCAATATCCAACCATAAGGCTCAAACCCATCCATAGCATAAGCTCTTCCGTTGCATGCAGCTAAAGGCACTCAGTGCTTCCATTGCATGAAGCTAAAGGCACTAAATTCTTCCACAGCTTAAGCACTTAAGCATAAATATGAAAACGATACTGCAAACCACTTTCCAATATCTTTTTGTTACTACTTAGAATCTAATTTGTGGGATCTCCATTCAAATAGGTTGGGTTGCCAATATAGATGATCTCTCAATGTATCTTAGTTCCATCTCCAGCCTTAACTTTATGAGTAAAGACCTATCAAGCCCTCAAAACAGTAGATCAGATGTGTTATCTCTAGATACATTGAAATCCATAGCCACCACACCCCAAGACATTAAATCCTTTAAAGTTTTAAGTAGAATTGAATGTGCCATCTTGTTCTCCGATTGAAATTCAAACTTTTAATATTGACAATTGTAATCATAGTATCATAATACACCAAAATTGCAAGAATTATATCGAGCTATAATAGTTTGCTTCAGGGGCCTACAAGAAATTGGACCTCCACCAAGGACAAATACTTACTAGTAATATCATTCCTCGCAAACTACTATATTTTCCCTATCCAGTTTACATCATTATATCCTCTAACATAGATGTATGTCTACCATATTGTAAATTGAGGGAATTAGTTTCCTTCAAGTATTGTATACTCAATCTAGAGCCTTCCAGCGAGGACGATCAAGACAACTTGTATATCTACTCAGTTTCACAATTGAGAATGAAATGTATGACCTCATGCAATTTACAAGATACATTAAGCTTCCTATAATCAGTGAGTACCTAAGTTAGGACACATGAACTCCACTCTTGTTCTTGTAAATCATTTTGGTGAACAAAAAAGAGCATGTAAAGCCTTGCTATCTTGATTATCAAATTTCTCAAATATCTTCTCAACATAGTGATCTTGAAAAAATTTGATCCCCTCAACTGACATCATCAGTTTGAGACTCGAGCTCATGTCTGTCATCTCAAACTTGCTATTTAAGAACAACTTGATTTCATTGATATATCTCATATGTGACCCAAATGATAATATATCATCAACATACGTGCATGAGTTAATGTACTCATCATCTTTCACTTTGGAATGGACACATTTGTTGGATTCATAAACCTTAAAATCACAAGATAAAATTATTTGTCAACATTTTCATAACATAGTTTCGGCATTCTTTTTTAATTCATAAAGGGATTTAACTAGCTTGTAAACCTTTCCCTCACTTTTAGACATCACAAGCTCATCATATTGATCTATATAGATCTCTTCCTCAAGATCATCTTGAAGGAAGGTGGTCTTAACATCCATCTGATGGATAGAGAGATCGTATATGGATGACAATGCTATAAGCATTCGAATTGTGGTCTCCTTGCCATGAAAGAATATACATCAATATAATTGAGACGTTCCTTTTGTCTAAAACCCATGATCTAATATTGCTTTTTATACTTTGAAATTTGCCCATTATTCGTAAGCTTTATCTTAGACACCACTTGCACCCAATGGTAGAACAACTTTTGGGTAAATCAGAAAACTACCAAGTTCCATTGTCCATAATAGAATTGATCTATGATTTAACATCTTCCTTCCATTGTTTAGATTAAGATGACTCTATGGCTTTCGTATAACTTGTTGGGTCACCTTCGACCTTATAGACAACAGAGTCATCGTAAATATCTTTGGAAATCTATGATCATCTACTCGTCTTAAGCTCCACCTCTTCTAATGGTTCATTAGGATCAGATCGAGTTTCAACCTCCATACTAGAATTATTTACACCTGGTCTAAGATAGAACCTGAGGTGGAAGCTCTATATCATTGCTCAGATTTTGAGGAAGTTAAGTCTTCATAGTAAAAACATCTAAAAGAAGAAGCATCAAGATGTTCAACAACAAGTTGATATCTCTGCTAGGTATTAATTTTGTTGTTTCCACCCTTTCAATGTTTTCTCATTGCCCTTTAAGGCCATGAAATTTACCTTGGCCTGTAAATTTACAAGAACCACGTGTTTTTATTTCCAATGTTATTTCTCAATGGAAATTACCAACATCAAGTCATCCATTTTTATTTCTCTTTTTATGTTTAAGGGTCATCGCGATACCTTCCCACAACTTGGAGAATTTCTCTATAATTGACATAATATGAAATTTCTCTGAAGTTTCATTTTTGTCTCTGCCAAATCATGGAACATCAGTAGAAATTCATGTACATGTGCAAAAATAGATTTTTTTCTCAACCATCAAAATTTTTAAAAGCTTCGTGGTAGAGTTTTTATTGACAACTGATTAACATGGGAATCAGAAGGTCTTGTCGATTTACAAGGCGAATCAACAGTCGTCGAATTGACCTCGCTCGAAATCCGGGCTAAATCAACAATTAACCCACAACAGAAATCAAATAATGAAGAGTGGTGCGGAGTTAAAATTTATTATAACTTTACAACAAAAGTGTGTATAGGTGCAAGTACATGTAGAGTGTCGAACACAGGGAACTAGCAGGATAGATCGGGCAATCAATGCACAAGAATAAATGTGATCAAGTGTCTACAAATGTGCTATTTTTATGGGTTTTTAATATATATATTTTATATTTTTTATTTTATAATTTTATATTTTGATTTTCAATTTACTGATTTTGTATTTTCTTTTTATATTATATACATATATATATATTCTTTTTTAATATATCAAATAGAATATATGTACAATATAAGAAAAGAAAGAGATAATGTATTTATAAAAACAAGTACAAATAGTCAAAATTCAGGAAATGGGATATTTTTGTGCTTTTTATATTCTTTTCTAATGTTTTTGTGTTTTTTTATATTTTTCCTATTTTTTTAATATTTTTAAAGTCAAAAATACTGAAAACAGTGGGCAAAATAAAAGGCTTAAACTAAAATGAGGATGAAAAATATCAAACAAAATAAAAAATTCCACAAAATAATTTTAAAACAGAGAGAATAAAACAGAGAAAAATCAGAGACAAAGATTGTAGTTTTAGGATTTTTGTGGAATTTTTAATATTTTTATGAAGTTTTAAGGGTTTTGCTATTTTTTAAGAATTTTCATTTGAATTTTTAGTGATTTTTGGATTGAAGTTAAAACACACAGAGACAAACAAATGTAATTTTTTTTGGAATTTTTCAAGGGATTTAGTAAATTTTATGTATTTTCTAATGCAGATAGTAGAGAAAATGCATGTTTTTGAATTTTTATAAATATTAAAATGCAATAAAAATGCAAATAAAAAATATGGCGTGAAAGAGCAACAAAACAAGAGCTTATGCTAATTTTTTTTGGAAATTTTTAGGGTTTTACAGATGCATGAAATAAATGCAAACAACAAAGAGAAAAATCAACACTAGCAAGGGCATATGTGTAAATATCCAGAACATCAAGGGCCCAAGTGCAATTTTTCTAGAAATTTATAACTATTAACAAAGTTCCAGGACCAATCACCAATAGCCATAAACCCAGGGGGTATAGTGCAAAATTCCCACCTATGCACGTGGTACTCACGCGCCTGACAGGGACTTAAACGCAAATAACAAAAACCTGAGAGATTGCTTTGCAATTTCACCAAAAATATTACACTTAATAAAATATTTCCCGGACTAGAACAATATAACAAAACCTGCATAGGTCCCTTACAAAATACCCTTGTTTAATATTTTATAAATTTATAAAATATTTTTATACACTGAAAGATATTTTTATTTTATTTTTTTGAAGTGTTTTGTACAATTAAATAAATAGAAGTATTATTTGTACTGGTATACATATTGGTATTAGAGGATAGGGAGCATGCACCCAGGTGCATGTAATTCTGCATGCACCCGGGCCTATAACTCCCACATTTTTCTACTTTTTCGAAAAATACCGCCATGTATATTCATCTATATATCCCTCCTATATGTCATTCCAATTTCATCAGAAACAGAGATCCCTACGTCCTCCATCTAGAACACATTATTTTAACGGTCTTATAACTGTTGTAATCGACCTGTTCTGGATGGAGGACGTAGGGATCTCTGTTTCTGATGAAATTGGAATGACATATAGGAGGGATATATAGATGAATATACATGGCGGTATTTTTCGGAAAAGTAGAAAAATGTGGGAGTTATAGGCCCGGGTGCATGTAGAATTACATGCACCTGGGTGCATACTCCCTATCCTCTAGAGGATAGGGAGTATGCACCCAGGTGCATGTAATTCTACATGCACCCGGGCCTATAACTCCCACATTTTTCTACTTTTCCGAAAAATACCGCCATGTATATTCATCTATATATCCCTCCTATATGTCATTCCAATTTCATCAGAAACAGAGATCCCTACGTCCTCCATCTAGAACACATTATTTTAACGGTCTTATAACTGTTGTAATCGACCTGTTCTGGATGGAGGACATAGGGGTCTCTGTTTCTGATGAAACTGGAATGAGATATAGGAGGGATATATAGATAAATATACATGATGGTATTTTTCGGAAAAGTAAAAAAATGTGGGAGTTATAGGCTCGGGTGCATGTAGAATGACATGCACCTGGGTGCATACTCCCTATCCTCTTGGTTTTAATTTTTGTATTTTCTTTAGTTTTTATTCTGATTTTAATGTACACATTTATTGTAAATAATATTTACAAAATTATAAAAATATAAAATTACAAAAATAATGAATAAATAATAAAATGAATATTTTATTCTCTACAAGTATATAATAGGGGTCCAAAACTCAACTTTCAAACCGTAGCTCCGCAAAATACGAAACTGCCTTCATTTAATAGCTTATTGAAAATTATATACAATTAAAGGTGATTTTGATGCTTTTCGAGTTTTTATTTGAGAGATACAGGTCTGCGAAGTTGGGATTCTGGAATCTTATTCAGGTCATATCTTTTTATCTGTATATTATTTTTATATGAAATTAATTTTGTATTTTTCTATATTTAATTATCTATAACTTTCATGTACAAAGTTTCTTTATTTGAGGGAAAAAAGTGGAACCAAAAATAGGTCCCAAAATGAATAAAGAATGAATTAAATGAAAGGAAATTTTATTGGCTTCTGACCCTTATCTCCCTCTACTTTATTCCTTGTCGAACAATTCATCGAGATGCCTAGATCTCAAGATTTCGGGTCATAAAATATTTACAACATTTTATTCTTTTTATTTTCTTTTCTTTATTATATAATTTTGGCTTTAAAAATAATATTTTATACACTATTTACACACACATGCATGAATGCTAAAATGCGGGAATTAAGGGTATTTACATGCATTTACCAGGGTTTTTGAGGCCAAAATGATAGAATAAAGATGATGAAATGTAGATTCATCACCCCCTATACTTGCCTTTGCTAGTCCCTTGCAAACACTTATGTAATAAGTGCTGAAAGAAAAACAAAGAAAAGAAAAAGAAGAACGATGGAGTAGATTCAATTATCAAACTTGTCTTCACAAAATCAAAGGTTGGAGCTTAAGTCAGACATTCGAAATTTTAGTGCGGGCGGAACCTTAATGAGAACTGGATTTGAAATCCAACAGTTTTCGAGAATCCCAAAACTCAACTCAAGTCTCCTCAATAGCCATGTCAGAAATATCTCAATTCATACGCAAACCCTTACGACTATGAATCTAACTCGTACAGTGTAGTGGCTCTCCCCAACTAGAATGACAAAGAGACCGACTTCTCCAGCATAACAACCCAATAATTCCCCAGTCCAGCAACTCCTTCCTCAAGGAGCGGGGTATTCCCTTCTAAGTTCAAGTGGCAACCAGCTCAAGAGGAGGGGGAGAAGAGAAGAATGGACGGTAGCCAGTGTAACCACCTATCCTAGGATGCAAGACCAGTGTAGCCAAGTCATCCAGCTGCAGGCTCACATGATATGACTTTGGAACTCAAGCTTGCTTATTGGCTATACAACATATGTACACTCCGGCATGAACTTTATTTTTGTACAGGCCTATCCACTTTTTTGGAGTTTTTTTAAATACTATATACAACAGCAATTATATAGGGATTTTCTCCTCTTGAGCTAGTAGACTATCCCTCTTTTGAAGCTTTATTGCAACCCACACTCTCCTGTCTTTAGAATTCCTCATCACTGGACGGGTTGGGGTGCACTTCCCTCCCTATAGGAGGACAAATGTTTCCACTTGTGTGTGTCTCATACCGGCAAATCTAATCCCCTCCCACTCCAACTAAGTTGAGCCATGTGAAAGGTGCAGGTGTCCAAGTTAGGTCATTATCAACAAGAGTCGTGCATGTGCTCCAAAATACTCTACTTAGGCAGTCAAGAATCCATTGAACCAAGTCTCGTGATCCTCAAAGAATTAAGTCAACTAAACATGAAGTACCCCAATTCCAGTTCCTATAAGGTTCCTGTTATTAGGTAGATTTTAAGGTCCAACCAAGCTCCAATCTTCGGATTTTATTTAGACTTGTTCAACTCTCAACTCAATCCAAAAAATGCTCATGCTATGCAAATGCTATGCGGAATGCAGAAAATATTTTTGTGATGCAATTTTCAAAGATTTTGAACTTTTTATGAATTTTTGAAAAGATGATGCATATGCATTTTTTGTGTTTTCCAAAAAGATTTTTCAGATGTTTTTGCATTTAATTTTGCAAATGTTTTTGGGATTTTTGAAAACAAAGATTTTTGGATAAAAGCTAGGTACAAATATTTACACAGGGATGCATCTTATATTTACAAGAAATAGATTTTTTTAAGAATTTACAAGGATAAGTGGTCAATTTTATAAAAATATATCTAATGGATTTTGGTGTAATGTAAATATCCCTCAAACTTATCTGAACAAGAATATTTTCAAACAATTTTGATAATTATAGTCTAAAATAATTTTTACAAACCTTTTTACAAACATGTACACACATTTGAAAATTATTTTACAAAGATTTTTCAAATAGTATAGATAGATTTTTCAAAATATTTTTGCAACCATTTTTCAAATATTTGCAAATCATTTTTCAAATATTTTCTTTCACACAAAGAAAATAAAATTTTCAAAACAAACAATTTTTACAAAGGTTGAAAACATGTAACAAAATATTTTCCAAATAGTTTTCAAAAGATTTTTCACAAAGATTTTCAAACTATTTTTCAAATATTTTGCAAAAAAATATTTTTCACCTGATTTATTCTTCAGTAAATACAAAAAGAATTGGAGGAATGAACAACATATTTTTATTAAGGTTTTTAATGGATTTTTAGCCATATTTATTAGTAAAAATACGAAAGTACGGGTTATGGCTAAAGTATATACGAAGTATATACGACCCCCCTATACTTAGCTTGAGCTATGTCCTCATAGATCGGAGAGAAAAGAGAAGACATAATTCGTACTGAGTATAGGCAAGTCTAAAGAATAACGAATAAAGGAAGGAATGAATGAATGAAAAGTTGACCGCCCCCCCTATACTTAGGATCAAATAATCCTAAGTATAGCAGACTGTGCACAAAGCAGGGATGGTCAAGGGTGGGAATGAACAGATCGTACTCAGATTGTCTCCCCCTATACTTATGGTAAGATATCCCTAAGTATATACAAGAAGAGCAGACAATGGAGATGATCGAAAAGAATGAAAACTCGGGGTGCACACCCCCCTATACTTAGGACAAAGTAAATCGTAAGTATAGAAGACTGTCTACAAGGGGCGAGACCTTTTTGGCGAAAAAAGAAGATAGAAAAGGAAAAGAAGAAAAGAAGAAAAGAGTAGATCCCAGCTCAGTGTGTGCACCCCCCTATACTTAGGACAAGGCGTGTCCTAAGTATAGTAAAATAATAAGATGACAACGGGGTGGCAGACATAACGGAAGAATGAATGAATGATATGATATGGACATGTGGATTTATACAGAGCAAGATGGAAGTGATAACCATGTATGAGATGCAAGTGATGTGAGTCAAAGAGTACATCTCATACTAGATGAATGGGGGCAAAGTCAACGGTCGGCGGATCATGATCTAGATATAGCTTCAGGCGCTGATCATTAACTCGAAAGGTAGAGGAAGATGACAACTCGGATATATCAATACTACCATTGTCATGTACCTTCCTGACCACATACGGACCTTTCCATTTACTCTGTAATTTCCCTGAAAATAATTTTAGCCTGGAATCAAACAACCATACACATCGGGCTCAAACTGTTTATGGCTGATATGAGAATCGTGCCATATCTTCACTTTTTCCTTGTACTGTAGGCTGTTAGAAAAGGTTGTATCTCTCAGTTCCTCCAGGGCTGCCAACTCTGCTTTCCTCTGTTCTCATATACTCACGGGATCCAACAATAACTCTGTAACTGCCCATAGCGACTTGTGCTTGATTTCCACTGGTAAGTGGCATGGCTTGCCATAGACAAGACGAAAGGGAGATGTCCCTAATGGAGTCTTCAAGGAAGTCCGATAGGCCCACAAGACCAAGTCCAAAAGCTGAGACCAATCCTTTCGGTCTGGGAGACTACCTTTTGTAAAATAGTCTTGATCTCCCGGTTCGATACTTCAGCAAGACCATTGCTCTGAGGATGATATGGAGTGGCAACACGATGGTCAATGCTGAACTCATCTACAAGAGCCCTTACCTTGTCGTTGATAAAGTGAGACCCCCGTCCGAAATCAGAACTCTAGGTATCCCAAACCATGAAATGTTATTTTTCCTCAAAAATCGACACACAGTCTTAGCATCTAAGGCTCGGGTGGGGATGGCCTCGACCCAACGACTCACATAATCCACAGCAAGCAGAATGTACTCAAACCCCTGACTCTTAGGAAATGGGCCCTTGAAATCAATGCCCCATGCGTCAAAAACCTCACAAAAGTGAATGGGTTGCATGGGCATCATATCTCTCTGTCCGCAAGTACCCATCTTCTGACAGTCAGTACATTTCTTCACGAATTCATCGGAATCCTTGAAGAGAGCAGGCCACCAAAGGCCGGATTGGAGCACATTCTGCGTTGTCCGTCTCCCAGAATGATGTCCTCCTGCCTCAAGCTTGTGGCAGTAGGTGAGGACGCTATGCTGCTCTTCTTGAGGAATGCACCTCCTCCAGATACTATCCCCTCCCTCATGATAAAGGACAGGATCTTCCCAACGGTACGACTTGACCTTCGCAAAGAAGGTCCCAAGTCGCTGCCTGGGCCAACCTTGTGGAACCGTCTTGGCGACAAGATAGTTCACAATGTCGACGTACCATGGGAGCGATGCAATAGCAAGGATTGCCTCATCTGGAAATGTCTCTGTAATAGGTGCACTGAGCTCAGATTCCTCAAGGTTCTCTAAGCGGGAGAGGTGATCCGCCACCACATTCTTAACTCTAGGCTTATCCTTAATCTCAATATCAAACTCCTAGAGCAGAAGGATCCATCTGGTAAGGCGAGCTTTGGCATCCTTCTTTGCCATGAGGTACCAGATGGCGGTGTGATATGTATAAATAGTCACTCTAGATCCCAGAATATATGATATATACTTATCCAAAGCAAAAACTACAGCTAGCAACTCCTTCTCAGTCACAGTGTAATTCCGCTGAGCGGCATCCAAAGTCCGGCTAGCGTAGTGAATGGCATACAACAATCCATCCCTCCTCTGTCCAAGCACAACCCCTACGGCAAAATCAGAAGCATCCGTCATGATCTCAAATGGAAGAGACCAATCGGGTGGCTGAAGGACAGGAGCCTTATCAACTTGATTCTTGAGAGTCTCGAAGGACGCAAGACACTTATCATCTACAATGAACTCGGTTCTTTTGTCAGCAAATCAGTGAGCGGCCGAACAATACGACTGAAGTCCTGAATGAACCGTCGGTAGAAACCGACATGCCCCAGAAAAGACCGCAATTGACGCAGATTAGACGGTGGATTGAGTTTTCTAATGATATTCACCTTGGCTGGATCAACCTCCATGCCCATGTTGGAGATGATATGACCAAGGACCGTTCCTTGATTTACCATGAAATGACTCTTCTCCCAAGACAAGACAAGATTGACCTCTATGCAGCGTTGAAGCACACGGTCTAGGCAGTTAAGATAAGCATCAAACCCATCGCCATAGATCGAGAAGTCATCCATGAAGACCTCTAAACAGTCACCCACCATGTCCGAGAAAATGGACAACATGAACCTTTGGAATGTCGCTGGGGCGTTACACAAACCAAAAGGCATCCGTCTGAAAGCATATGTCCCAAATGGACAGGTGAAATGTCGTTTTGTCCTGGTCTTCGGGCACAATGGCCGCTTCGTTATAGCCGGAGTACCCGTCAAGAAAGCAATAGTGACTCTTCCCAACTAGCCTCTCGATAATCTGATCAATGAATGGCAGTGAGAAATGATCCTTCTTGGTGGCCTCATTCAATCGTCTGTAGTCCACACAGACCCTCCAAGAAGTGGGTACCCGAGTAGCTATCTCCTCTCTAAACTCACTCACAACTGTAGTGATACCCATCTTCTTGGGTACCACATGTAATAGACTAACCCACTTGGAGTCGGAGATGGGGTAGATAAAATCGACGCTCCACCATTTTGATATTTCCTTCATAACCACATATCGAAGATTCGGGTTCAGCCATCGCTGGAACTCACGCGAGGGCTTAGCGTCCTCTTCGAGGTAGATGTAGTGGGAGAACAGAGACGGACTAATCCCCTGGAGATCAGCTATACTCCATCCTATTGCCTTGTAGTTTCTTTCAAGAACCTCCATCAAGCGAGATTCTTGCTCTCCAGTCAAATCCGCTGAGATAGTGACTGTGTGCGTATCTAGCTCACCCGCAAGTAATCTATACTTCATCGACTGCGACAAAGGCTTCAATTCCGGGCAACTGGGAGGTGGCAAATCTGGCTTCTGATATGCCTGAATGAAGGCTACCAGATCTGCATGAGAGAACTCTCGCTGTGCATGAAAATCGGACGAAGGGAACCCTGCTGGTATCTCTGTGAACTGTGTTGGCTCGCTCTCCGTCCTGACTGTCGGCTTAGAAGGAATCAGACAAGGCAAGTAATCATCAAAGTCATCCCAATCAATGTCTGAATCCGAGGGATCTGAACTAGAAGTGGTGAGTTGCGGGGGTGATGCGACGATGGGGGGCTGGTGCAGCAAAGGTACCGTCGTGGCCTAGAGTGGCGATGAAGAAGCCTGCACCGCCTGTGTTCCCATACGCCGCCTGCGTGCCTAGAGCGGAAGTGCAGATAAACCGAATTTTTGGTCTTCAAATAGTTCCACGCCACGCATTCCTTCTCCAATGCCGCGAAGGAGCATATATCAACGTACAATCCACCCTCCGACCTCAGAGTGTCAAAGGAGATGCAATGCTCCTGCTTGTAGATGCGATTGGTGGGCTCGGATATGCGGACCCACGAGAGGTTCACACGCAGGAGTTCCATCAGAGTTGCGAGGGGGAACCGGAGAGAGTACCACGGGCTCGGGAGGGTTTCTCTTTGTGCGTGGAGGTGCAGGCAATGAGATCGCCTACTGCTGTCGTCGATAGAGGAGGGGCGCCATCTGCGCCTGGAGATCGACAGGAGTCGTCGCTCGGAGCTGCTCAGAACTGGAGATCGATAGGAGGAGATCGATAGGAGGAGATCTGATGTTGGCGACGCTAGTGCCGCCTGGATCTACACGAACTGTAGATCCAGGCTTCAAGATAGGAACCCTAGCCAGGGTAAGCATGTTGGAGACGATCCGGCCACACAAATTTTCAAAACATTATGCGGATAATAATTAAAATCGAAAAATCTAAAACTTGAATCCAACTGCAGAAACGAACTACCCTGATACCATGTTAGAAAATTAACGTGCGGAAGCAAATCAAAGAAAAGAATATAACTTTATGGAACACTGGGATTTTTACCTGGAACCCTACTCCCTAAGGAGCGGGATGAAACCACGGGAGAAGCCCTCAAAGGAACATATATTCTATTGAATTTCTCAATGAGTACAGAGGGTGTGGGGCTCCTTATATATCCCCACACACAGACCGGAGTCCCACCGCTCATCCATATGGGACTAAACTTGAATGGAGTAATTGGATCATGTTGAGATCCAATTACCAGCCTATTACATTCTCCAATAGGTAATATACTCATTGTTGATTTCTTCCCAAAATCCCTTCACCATCATCATGAACGAATATTATACTTCAAACAACATGTTGGAAGAGCCAACAATATGCAATCATAACATATACACCATTTTCCTCCCACATAAATTATATCTTTTATCTTTTGAGAGTGAGACTTTCTCTTTCCACCATGTGACAATCGATTTCAAGCATAGAAATTACTCGATGGTGGTTAAGCAAATGTTCATGACCATTAAATTTTCAGGTATATGGGTCATATCAACCCTTAATTTAAACATTGTATCTAACAAGATTTATGACAATCAACGAAATAAAAATACATATCTGTGCACAAATATATGAATAAAACAAGAATCATAATTTTACCAAGTGATACAAGTTATGGAAAGATCCAGAATGAGCAAAAGAACAAACGGATAACAATAAACAAAACACAAATAACTCAAAAGTCAAATTCACTGAATCACATACAAAAGACTTTACTCAAAGAAGATGTCGCTCCCACAATATCACTACATTGGGTTTGGCGATTCGCTCCCAGCATAAGATGGTGTCATGATTGATGTTGATATACTACAACACGTATCATCCTCGAAAGTATTTCAAAAGAACTTGCAGCCCGAACAAGTTTGTTTAGAGGTGAGAGAGAACTTGAAACAATATCAAATTATCCTCATTAGTTGCATATCTCAATACTTACTTCTCTTCCTCGAAGCATTTTCACTCCCCAAATGTACTACATGAATATTGATAAGGTGGCAAACGAATATTGGAGTCTCATGGCATTGCTCGATGGAGATATGGAAAATCCTCTCATGTATAATTTGACAAGGTGGCAGACGAACCTTGGCCCACGAGTTTCTCATCTCCATCGAAAACCTTGAGCCATCATTGACAGTAGAACTTGCTCAAGGTTTTTGACAGAGATGGGATACTGATAGGCAAGAGCCTTGGGGGTTATGGGAGGTAATGTGGCGAACGAAGATTGGAGATGGAAGGACCCTCAAGTCTCTTGCCAACAAGTATCCCATCTCCATCGAAAACCTTAAGCAAGTTCCGCCGCCTATGATGGGCCAAGGTTTTCGATGGAGATGGGATACTCATGGGCCAAGGTTCGTTCGTCACCTTGTCAATCTCCCATGGTGTCATGGGCCAAGGTTTTCAATGGAGATGGGATACTCATGGGCAAGAGCCTTGAGGGTGATGGGAGGTAAGGTGGCGAACAAAGATTGGAGCCTCATGGCTCCTCAAAGGCGGTGGTGAAGCAAGTTCCACCACCTATGATGATGGTTCTACTATATCGGTGGATACAATGGAATTGCTACACCACGAGAGGCAGATTTCCCTTTGATGGGTGTAAGCATGAAGAGCAGCAATGACGAAGACTTGACATCGTTCGGTTGACTCTGACGAGGAGGGAGGCAAGGGTGGATCAAGGGAGGGGAGGAGGAAACATGGGAGGAGGGGGAGGCAGAAGAGGAAGAGTGGACGAGAAAGAAGTAAGTGCATCAGGAGGGGAGAAGGATGAGGAAGAAGGAAAGGACAAGGGATGACATTGTAGTAGTAGGAGGAGGAAGTGGGTGTGGCTCAAGGGGAGGGGAGTAGTATTTTTTTTGGAACCCGTTTAATGGTTAAATAGATAGAAGTTAACGACGTGGGTCGTGTTGTAAGAGTTATTAAGTTTGTGGAATAAATATGAAGTATAAAGAGGCTCGCAGATAATTGACAAAGTTCATAGTGGCAGGGATGTAAGAATCCCAAAGAAAAAAAGTTAGACGACCTAAGTACAAAAAAAATCTCACTTTTTTTTGCAAATCATCGGAATGCCCAGTCCCTCTTCTCTTGCATACAAACATGTTTTCCGTCTCCACCTGCAACTGAAAACCAGGAGAACTTGAGATGGCTCCTATTAGTATTACTTTTGCACCACCCCCTTTTCTTGCCAAGAACAAAGTACGATTTGAATCAGAGCTGCTACTAGCTTAAATAATACCTTGATACAGCACCAAATAGCTCTACTGAGGTAATGTACTTTTAACTCTATCTCAACTCCTACTATTGCTCATAACACTTCTTCTTTGGAACCTTTGGAGCATACCAACATAAATCTTATTCATAAACAATCTCTGATACTGGTCTTCATAGAACTGAAGTAATATCTGTGGATCATTCTCTTCTTGAACAACGAGGGAAGAGTGGCAAACACTTGACCTGACAAGATAGCTAAGCCTTAACGGAGTCGATAGCCCTCTTTCCACGGGGGAAATTCTGATCAAAGCTGTGGAGGTAATCCTTAACCAAGACGTTCCTGTACATCCTCGGTCTCTCTTCGTCCACGAGGGAAGCCGCGGGCCCGATCTCCTCGTCCACCGGCATGGAATAGAAGGAGACCACCGACACCCTTTCCTTCTCGGCGTTCGCCACCACCCTGTGGAACGGGCTCCTGTATATCCCGTTGCTTATTATCTGCATCTGATCTCCAACGTTCACTAGGAGAGCTCCCGGTACAGAAGGGACCCCCACCCACCGACCACTCTCCTCGTGGAGAACATGGAGCCCCACCACCTCCAGGTCCTGCAGCACCACCGTGAGGGCGGACGCGTCGGCGTGAGCCTTCAAACCCATTACCAGATCGGGTCTGGAGGAAGGTGGGTAGTGGTTGAGTCTCTCGTACACCATCCCCTTTTCCCCAAATCGATCCACCAGGTAGGACTGCCCCAGCCCCAGCGCCTCCCCCATCGCTTGCATGATCTTCTTGGCCACCGGCATGCACTTGTCGCTGTACTCCAGCAGCGTCTCCTGGAAACACGCGGGCTCGTCCGGCCACAGCGCCGTGTTCCTCTCTTCCTCCGGGTGCACGAGAAGGTACACCCTCTCCGACCAGTCCAGCACCTGCTCCTCGTCGACCACTCTGTCGACGCCGTACCCTTCGCCGCCGTTGCCGGTCTCCTTGGCGTGGGGGCTTTGGAAGAACTCCCTTGTGACTTGCAAGAGGCGATGGAGGAGGGCTAGGGGTATGCCGTGATCCACGGCTTGGAAGATGCCCAGCGTGCGAAGAGCGGAATGGAGCTCGGTCTTGTCGGGGTGGCTGAGGTCGACGACGGGGAGCGGGCAGGTGGGTGGCGGGTGCAACTCTGGCCGGTCCGGTTCTGCTTGGATGTAGCGCGGCGGCGGAGCCCGAGAGCCACTGCCATCTTCGGAGAGCTCACGAAGGGCCATTCTCTCTCTCTCTCTCTCTCTCAACACACACGCTCTCTCTCCCTTGGATCCGGTGTCATGTTTATTTGCGTGTGCTGGATGAGTGATTTCCCTAGGGGATAGGGGGAATTATTTCCTAAAAGGTATGGAATGCAAATATTTGGATTTTTTATAAAATAATTATTAATTATTTCATAATTAATTAAATAAGTAGGAAGTTCAATCATTTAGAATTTTAGACATCAATCGGTACATGAGGTGTCGATTTGGAGAATCAAGTCCAAATCGGCCATGAGGTGCCGAATTTGGATTGTTAAAAAATGATTTCATGATATTAAATGTTGCATGTGTTGTACATATGTCTATGCATGTTTTTTTATATTTACACTTGTTTAATGATGCATGTATTGTACACATATTTAATATTGCATGTAACTCTCATCCATGTGTTAAATCTCAACCCAAGAGAACATGATTTTTTAAAATAATTATTAATTTAATCTTATTAAATAAGTATAGAAAATGAATAATTGATAATTTAGGTAAACAACACCTCATTTGAGATGGTGTGTTTGCATCTCTATCCAACAAATTTGCATACATATCCTTTCCAAAAACTTATTACTACAAATGCCATCTTAGTATTAAAGAAAAAAAAACATTTCATACATTGATGTTTATAATTCTAATGAAAAAAATAATTAGTATCATTGCATAAATAAATCTATTTATTTGGCATCTATGGATAAGGGATAGGGAAATGAATTTCTTTTTTTACAGATATAGGCATAAAGATGGATATAGTTTACTTTTTTAGATATGCAAAAGCACCATCCCAAATGATATGATGTTTACCTAAATTATTAATTATTCATTTTTATACTTATTTAATTAATTAAGAATAAATTAATAAATATTTTTAAAAAAGATCATTTCTCTTGGATTAATATTTAACACATAGATTAAAGTTACATGCAACATTAAATATGTGCACAACACATGCAACATTAAATACGTGTAAATAACATGCATGGATTAGAGTTACAAGCAATATTAAATGTGTACAATAAATACAATATTAAATACGTGTAAATCTCAAAATAACATGCATTAAAGTTAGACATACGTACAACATATGCAATATTTAATATCATTTAATCATATATATGTACAACACATGCAACATTTAATATCATGCAATCATTATTGGAGAGAAACAATCCAAATCGGCACCTAGGTGCTGATTTGGGCTTGGTTCTCCAAATCGGCACCTTAGGTGCCGATTGATGTCTAAAATATAAATGATTCAACTTCCTACCTATTTAATTGACTATGAATTAATTAATAATTATTTTATAAAAAAGTCCCAAATATTTCTCAAGAAGTATGTATCAACGAATCGTTCGTCGTGTCAATTATAGTGGCGGTAAACAGTTTGTCACTGCTCACTCCGCCCCAAACTCTACCATGATAAACCGTTCGTCGTGCCAATCATAGCAACGGCAAACAGTTTGCCGCTCGGTTATGTTTTATAATTTTTTATATAATTGTATATGTTTTATAATTTTTATAATTTAAATCATAATAATATTTAATTTATTAAATAAATTAACTTAGTATTTGATGAATCCACATTTCATCATCTTTATTCTATCATTTTGGCCTCAAAAACCCTAGCAAATGTGTGTAAATACCCTTAATTTCCATTTCTTAGCATTCATGCATGTGCATGTAAATAGTGTATAAAATACTATAATTAAAGCCAAAATTATAGAATAAATAAAAGAAAAAAATAATAAAATATTGTAAATATTTTATGACCTGAAATCCCGAGACCTAGGCATCTCGATGAATAGGTCGACAAGGAGTGAAGTAGGGGGAGATAAGGGCCATACACCTGTTCTTTTTAATTCATTTTCTATTCATTTTGGGACTTATTTTTTGTTCCACTTTTTATACATCAAATAAAGAAACTTTGTACATGAAAGTTTTAGATAATTAAATAAAGAAAAATACAAAATTGATTTCACTCAAAAATAATGTACAGATAAAAAGTTATGGTCTGAATAAAATTCCAGAATCCCAACTTCCCAGACCCGTATCTCACAAATGAAAACTCGAAATGCATCTAACTCACCTTTCATTGTATATGGGTTAAAATAAGCTATTTAATGGCGGTAGTTTCGTATTTGGCGGAGCTACGGTTTGAAAGTTGAGTTTTTGGAACCCTATTGTATACTTGTACAGAGTAAAATGTTCAAGTTATTATTTATTCATTATTTTTTATAATTTTATATTTTTATAATTTTGTAAATATTATTTATAATATATATGTACATTAAAATCAGAATAAAAATGCAAAGAAAACTCAAAATTAAATATTTGTATATAAAAGACATAGGTAAAATACCTATATATATACCTGTATAAGCCATACTTATATTTTATTAAGTGTACAAAATATAACAGAAAAATAAAAGAAAAATATATTTAAGTGTATAAAAGTATTTTATAAATTTATAAAATACTAAACAAAATAAAAATAAAAATATATAGGTAATATACCTATAAGGGCTATAAAAGGTAACTTATAAAACTATACCTCATAAAAATAATTAAAATTCACCATAAAATAATTTATAAAATTACAAATATTTTTTTACTTAATAACCAAAAATTAATAAAATCTTTTACTATTTTTAAATGATTTTTGTAATGTTTTTTTCCAGGGAATTTCCTGGTTGGTCCACGTGGACCAACCAGGTGGCTTAGGATGTTGACCCGCCGATCAACTTCCTGGTCCTAGCCATGTGCCTCCTGTCAGAACGCCCGCCACCCTCCTCTTCTCGATTTTTTCGCCATCAATCCGTTGCTCGAGAAGGGAGGGTACCTTCATGAAAATTGTTCCATGTAGCATCATGATTCTCGCTGGCCTATTAGATCTTCCAAGATCTTCCCCGTTCGCCCGTGATCTTGCATCGAAGGTCACGCCAGAGCCAACTCTTCAAAAAAAAACCCCTCGACCTCCATTTTGAGATTGATCCTTCTTCCACCATTTTCGCCCGTAAACCCCTAGTCCATTGCACTCCTGGTGACAGCATGAGGCGATTCGAGCTTGGGTTTGCGCCATTTGATGTCGAATCGAAGTAGATCCAACCCCTTGCCGGAGCTCCACCGCGAGTTCACTCCGTCGTCTCTGGTGAGCCTTCCCCTCTTCTTTTTCCATTTCCTTGTAGCTTAGGGTTAGCTTAGGTCAGGATTATAACAGTTTATTGTCACGATCACCATCTCGCCGTGAATCACCCTTCAAAGTTCACGGCGGAGCTTAGCTCCGCCTCCACTTTCCGGCCACCTCCGTCATCCACAGCCAACGCTTTCACCTCCATCTTCTTTCTCCTCACTCCATTGCATCACTCCACCCTTCCATCGCCCTCGATCTCTCCCAGATCGAGCGACCCGAGCTCCCATCTCCGTCGTACGCCGGAGCTCCACGCCCGAACCACGCATCACCTCCATTTAACCCCAAAACACCCCCAGTAGCCCCGCCTTGTTTTTATACGACTAACCCTGCAGGTCAGAGCCAAGGAGAAGGCTCTATCGAGCCTCGATATTCCATGGAACAGTCGCCCAGATCAGCTCCGCTGTCCCGTCGTTCTACGCCGTCTCAGGCTCGCCTGAGACCTCCACTCGACGCGGATCGCCTCCAGGACCGTTTTGCCCTTGGTCCTGGGCTGGGAGAGGTCTTGTGTCGGTTGGAATCAGCCATCGAAGTCGCCTGCAGTCGTGTTCTTCCACCATCCTCGAGGATCGTCCGATCGAGGGCTCATCCCAGGTGGTTCAGTCACCGTTGGATCGAGGCTCGTTCGCGTCCGTCAGATCTTCATCCTCAATCGTTCATGCGCGCCTTCGCCTTAGCCGCTGGATGCGCCACGTGAATAAGTGGATCGCCCTCGGCTGCACAATCTTTATCTTGGGTATTTTGCACTTTCAACCCAAGAGCTTTTGTATTTATGCTTTAGTCTTAAAATTTTAATTTCCAGTTTAAAAATATTTGTAATAATTGCAACTAGAACCCTGGACTTCTTTTATTTGCACTTCAGTCCTTGTCCACGTCACCTCACGTGACGAGGACACGTGATCTTGGGCATTTTGCACTAAAAACCTTGGTCTTTTATGTATTTGCCTTTATACCCCTTTGTGTAGGTATTATAATATATCTTTGGGTTATTTACACTTATGCCCTGCCGGTTTTTGTTATTCGTAATTATACCCCTGTGAACAGCATAACACGTGCTTTGCGCGTGTCTTTTGGTGAATTTGCAATGCATGCCCGATAGTTTTCAATATTTGCATTTATACCCCTGCCAAGCTTGTAGTTTCTTTTTGTTGTCTTTAATTATTGCATGCATCTCTAAACACCCAAAAATTCCACAAAAATCAATTTAAGCTCATGTTTAGTTGTAGATTCACGCTATATTTTTTTCATTGCATTTTTATTGCATTTTCATATTTATTAAAAATCAAAAACATGCATTAGTTACTGTCTACCTTAGAAAATCTATAAAAATTAGCAAAACTTTTGTGTCCAAAAATCATTAAAATTTTCAAAACAAAAACCTTAAAAATTAGAAAACCCTAAAAATCTCTATAAAATCTAAAAAATCATAGAAAAATCATAAAAATATAAAATCAGGTTTTATAGTTGCCCTATTTTATTGCCTTTATTTTAAAATTAATTTGGGAAAATTTTGCCACTGCTTGCTATTTTTCATTCCCATTTTAATTTCGGCCAGCACCTTTAGTAACTGTTTTCTAGTATTTTCATTTTTAAAAATACCAAAAATATTTAGAAAAATCCCCAAAAATAAAAAAAATAGTAGAAAAATATAAAAAGACAAAAAACATTTTATTTCCTAAATTTTGAGCATTTTTCACTATTTTTATAAATACCCTATTTCTTCTTTTCTTATATTATATATAAATTCCAATATTGAAAATATATATATATAATATAAAAAAGAAAATATAAAATCAGAAAATTAAAAATTAAAATACAAAATTAAAAAAAAAAGAAAATTAAATAAAAAATTAAAAAATTAAAAACCCACACAAAAATCCAGATTGGCTAAGTAGTCCACTAGATATAGGTCTTGGCTTTTTGTATGCACACTCTACACCTTTGTTTCATGTGTTCGACCCCTACTTGCTTGCCATTGTACATTTTTAGTAGGGAATAATAAATTTTAATCCTTGCTCTTGATTGTTTGATTAATTGTGTGGGTTAATTGTTGACGAACGAAAGGCTTGAGTAGTCGCCCCACCGACAGTGAGTCTGACTTGTCAGACCACTATTTAGCGGCTCTCGCTTTTCTCGTTTTTCAGTATTACTAATCAATATGGTATAATTTTGTACTTTGATTTTTATTTTTAATATAGAACTTTTGTACTTCTATTGTATTAATCAAATTTTTAATTAATTTAAAAGTACTTTACAATTCCGTCTTCTTAAAAGTATCATTAATTGTTTCTCTATGTTGAACTCCTTTTTTTAAGAAAACGTAGAATAGTCGTAATGTTTAAATTGAATTGCAATCAAAATGCAGGTACCATTGAATTGATAGAATCACAAGATTAAGAGAATGCAATTTCATCACTAGCATTTAATTGATAGAAGATTTCCTGAATATGTGCCTACTAACATCATATCAAAATGCACATATGTATCTAGAGTTACATAAAATTCCATTACACTAAAGAAACTTAACTCAAAAACTCGACCTCGCCCACGCTCCACGAAGTATGCTCAGGCATGCATACTTCGATGCAATTATGTAATGTACATCGACCAGGTCTACGTACATGTCTTCTTCTTCATTATATTATTATGTAGGAGGTGATGTCTCACTCAGTGAGGAGTCCATAATAGAAGAGGGTATGGATTGCGGAGAGTAAGGGGTGAACTGAGAGTCGAAGTGGACCGGATGAGGCTGCGATCGTACCTCCTCAGAAACTAGTGGTGTTGCAGTAGGTGGTGGTTGTGGCGACTATGGTGGAGGACATACTTCATGATGCGATGCTCTACTACTAGATGGTGCACCTGCTGCTAGGAAACGGTTATTGGGAAGGCGTACCGATTTGTGAGCTGTAATACAAGTTTTTTGCATAACGTGTACGAGCATAATAACATGTGACAATATTATTCAGAAAATCATATTTACATCACCAGTTTTGATAGACAATAATAAAGTAAAGTATTGATGTAAAATATAAAGTTTTTCTCATTTCCACAATGGTGATAACATGTGACAATCATTGAAACCACTTCTTCATGTTGTATAATATTTGATATTGGTCCCTTTGAAGAAGACCCTTTTCCTTTTCCCTTCTTGGACCTCTCTCCCGCCCCCCAATTAGCCTACACCCTTCCCATTTCTTCCATGCCTATTGAACCCCTCCCTGCATCACCACGTCCCCTTCCAAGTGCAGTCGTGGTTGAATGCTCCCCTCATGTTATGGGCCAACCACCCCCTTTTTGAGTTGTAACATTTGAGGTGTGGGGTAGTCTAGCTGGGTAATCGTTGTAGGCATGCTTGCAGTGGATGCCTTGGGAAGATCCATGTATGATGTTTCCATGCCCCATGACGCCGCTCCAGAGCCAAATTTGTTAGCAATAGCTATCCAATGTCATAATCAGGGACATCAATGTAAGTTGGTTGACTCTGACTAGAACCCATCTGCCAGTATTGTTGAGCTTAAGTTGGTTGGGTTTCCTGAGTACGGAGTATGTCATATGACAGACCAGGCTCATCCGTCCAATAACTGTATTGATCCCCCCATTGTTGAGATGACAATGTTGTGGGTTCGGTATATGATGTGTACATGGGCGGGATATCGTGTATTGCTGGATCTACCAGAGATATGTTTTGAATTGTGTAGTCAACATAACCAATCAATTGTTGCATTTACGTGCTTCTTTGATGCCCTGTCATCATTTCCCTCACACGGAATAAGGGGTTCACCTATGGAATTAAAGTCTCAATTAGAAGTTACGAAATGGACATCGATTATATAATCAGCCCGAGTGAAAGAATTTACCAATTGATTCCACCTTGGTCCGTGTGGTTCGTAAGCTTGTCAGGGTAGTGGTATGATTATAGCTATCCAACGACATGTAATCTGCCAATACCATGTTAGATAATCATCCAGAACAATAGTCGTTGTCTTGTCCAAATCTCTCTCCACAAGAACATCATCCATTCATCGGTGTCATTAGGCCAAATGATCTTTGTGGTGTAAATATCAATCATATGGTTCATCATCTCTTGGTCGAGCACGTCTATCATCAGAGGATATATGCGTCATCACCTCCAGAATGTGTTACCGCATCCCGAATTGTCTCATTACCCGACCAGGGGCATGCATGACGACAATGTTGAAGTATATCAGGATTATCTTGGACAACCATATAGCCTGACCCTCACGGTATATCGGAGGTAGACATGCCACAAGTTGGTCCTCATATGATGTCCACCTCATCTGTACAGAGTAGTGTTGTCCGTCATTGATTATGGATTCCATTAGAAATCAGTTAAACAACAAAGCATATCACATACCTGATGCTCCTCTTGAAGGTCTAGCTCATTGGGGTAAAAAGGACAGATGAGTGGTGGACACATTCTCTCTATGTGACCTCCTTCCTCCCATCTACATAAAGAAATAACCTTGATGTAAGGTTCATACTGAAGGAAATATGTAAGTCCAATAGAGAAAGTGTTTGGTACCTAGATGCATAAGGGGTTGATTGCAGAGTTTCATCTCTCAATTGGTACGAACGGGGTCGACCGCTGTGGATGTGCTCCCACGACCATGTCTTCATGGTGAAATAAGAGGTGGTTGTGTTAGCTATCATAGTTGGTACATTTACAATTTCCAAATAGAGATTCATTACCTGGAGCAAGTTCCGGAATGCATAAACTCTTAACCTTCATCAACGAGAATTGATCCAACTGGAAGTACATATGTGCCAAGACTGTTGCACCCCATGTCCTATTACCACAATTCTTCAGTTCGTGCATGAGTAAGAGGTGATGGAGATGTACCTTATCTGCACTAGCGTCCGGCAAGAGGCTTGACCCAACTTTATAAAGTATCATTTCCCTAGCAACCTCTCTGTTGTAAGTAGATCGGTGGACTATAGAGCCGTCGATGTCAACAGAGTCCTCTAAATCCACATTAATCTTAGCTTTCCTCCCACTAGCTCATGCTCCTCACTCTCATTCGGATTGACATCGAACATCTCCTCACAGTATGAACCTCAATCCATCTGCTGATGTTCCTTAAACCCAATCACTGGCCATGGTTCCACCCTTAACCTGGTCAATAGTGAAACATCCTTCAACGCAACAGTTGCCTCGCCTTGTTAAAGGTGGAAGTTGTGTCTTTTAGGTCGCCACCTCTCTACCAATGTCTTTATTAAAGACTACTCAATTGTGGCTAGCTTCGGGTTGTAGATGCAAAGAAAATTAGAAACCTCCAACTGTCGGCTCATGATGAATCCACATTTCATCATCTTTATTCTATCATTTTGGCCTCAAAAACCCTAGTAAATGCGTGTAAAAACCATTAAATACATCATCTTAGCATTCATGCATGTGCATCCAAATAGTGTATAAAATATTGTAATTAAAGCCAAATTTATAGAATAAATAAAAGAAAAGAAAAAAAAATAAAATATTGTAAATATTTTATGATCCGAAACCCCGAGACCTAAGCATCTTGATGAATAGGGCGACCAGGAATAAAGTAGGGGAAGATAAGGGCCAAATTACCTTTGTTTTTATTTCATTCTTTATTCATTTTGGGACCTATTTTTGGTTCCACTTTTTATACATCAAAAAAGAAACTTTGTTTGTAGATAATTTTATATAGAAAAATACAAAATTTATTTCATTCAAAAATAATGTACAGATAAAAAGTTATGGTCTGAATAAGAATCCAGAATCCCAACTTCCCAGACCCGTATCTCACAAAAGAAAACTCCAAATGCAGCAAACTCACCTTTAATTGTATATAGTTAAAAATAATCTATTTAATGGCGGTGGTTTCGCATTTGGCGGAGCTACGGTTTGAAAGTTGAGTTTTGGACCCACATTGTATACTTGTACAGATTAAAATATTCAATTTATTATTCATTCATTATTTTTGTATTTTTTATTTTTATAATTTTGTAAATATTATTTATAATATATTTGTATATTAAAATCAGAAGAAAACCCCAAATAAAACTCAAAATAAAATACATATATACAAAACACATAGGTATAGTACCTATAATTATACATATATAACACATACTTGTATTTTATTAAATGTACAAAACATATCAATAAAATAAAATGAAAATATAATTACGTGTATAAAAGTATTTTATAATTTTATAAAATAATAAACGTAATTAAATAAACTAAAAATACAAAATAAAAATAAAATACTAAAATATATAGGTAATATACCTATAAAGGGCATAAAAGGAAACTTGTATTTTTATACAACATAAAAATAATTAAAAATCATAATAAAATACTATATAAAATAATAAACATTTTTTATTTAATAACCTAAATAAAATAATAACATTTACTATTTTTAATTGATTTTACAAGGGGTTCTTCCTGGTTGGTCCACGTGGACCAACCAGGTTGGTCTGACAGTTGACCCCGGTCAACTGTCTGACCTACCCCCTGTAGCCTCTGTCAGGCTAGCTTTTGACCTCGTTTCTCATATTTATCCAGGCCACATCTCTCCTCCTTTCGTGTCGCATCCTTCATGAAACTTTTTCCTCGATCAGTGGTGAATCACGCCCAAGGGTCTCCTTGGGCTGTGGAGCACCGCATCGAGTTGACACTCTCGGTCTATGGAGCCGCTCGACCACCTGTACAAAAACCCCATCCGACTTCCTCTTCCATTTTGAACCACCTTGGGAAGAGCTTCAAACCTCCGGGTGTGGGTGTATTGGACCTCCGGTGACAGGGGAGTCGTCCCAAACCCCCCGACGAGGTGATGCGAGGCTAGAGGCCGGATTCCAAACCTCCATCTCCGGCCTCCTGGCCGTGAGGTTCCATCTCGGGCGCACTGCCCTTGAGGTTGTTTATCTTGTATTTTTCTTGCATTCGTAGCTTTGCAGTAGCTGTAGGATCACTCCCCATATCCCGTTTTGCCTCCTATCCATCGAGCCACCGGATCGCCACCTTGCCGGAGCTCTAGAGATCCGGCGACCATCATCTATTCCGCTACCCACCAATCTCTCGCCAATAAAAGCCAGGACGCAAGTTATTTGGTACTGATGTGTTCTCTCCTCCTTGCAGGTCCTGAAGGAGGCATCTGAGCCTCCGGAGCATCTTCTCCGAGCTGCTGGAGCACCACCCAGGTCCACTCTCGCCGCCAGGCACCACAGGAGCCCATCTGGGCATTTCGAGACATCCATTCGACGAGGAGGACTCTGGGGAATCCCTTGAAGACATCGGGTGGGAGTCGGAGGCACCAGACGTTGAGATTTTGGAGTTTGAAGTTCATCCTAGCCGAGTTCTTCGGTTGTTCTTCCCTCACATCCCAGGACCGTTTGATTGCCCCTGTTCTTGGCGTGCTACAGCAGCCCTTGGATCGAGCATGGTGTCAGCCGTCGGATCATCGAGTCTCATCTAATCCTGACCGTGCAGATCGAAGGGGTATCGGGCGACGTGGTGTTGACACGTGTTTAAGTGGTTGATCTGAACCGTCAGCGCCCGCAGCAGCATGGGTATTTTGCAAACTAACCCGCGCAAGTTTTTGTATTTATTACTTAGAATTTAAACATTCATCTGCCGTGTTTTAATTTTTTTAATATTTGCGTAAAGAACCCCCAGGTTTTATCTATTTACAATTAGGTCCCTGCCAGGTGACGTGCGCTGCGCACGTGCCCCTCGCAATTTTGCAGGCGCACCCGGGAACTTCGCATTTTTGTATTTAGTGCCAAAACTTTCACATGCAGTTATAATTTTCTGGAACTTTTGCATTTAAGGTCATGACTTTTGTATAAATTACATCCGTGCCCCTGTCAGGCGTGCGTGCGATGCACGTGTGTCTGGGAGTTTTTGCAAGGGCACCCTTGCGACTTTAGGTTTTTACAATCTGTCCAGAAACTTGCTTATGCTGTTGTAACTTTTTGGATAATTTGCAGAAAGGCCCTCCAACTTCTCGCTATTTATAATTAGGTCCCTGCCAGGCATTGAATTTTTGTTTGCTTTCCTTATTTATTTAAGGCGTCATTTTAATTCAAAAAATTCCCAAAAATTTAACTTACGCTCCTGTTAACTTGCACTTTCACACCATATTTTTACTTTTCATTTTTGTTGCATTTTAATATTTACTAAAAATCAAAAACACGCATTTCAGATACTTTCTATTTTAGAAAATACCAAAAAAATATTAAAAAACTTCGAAAATTTCCAAAAAAATACCTACTGTCTATTTTATTGTATGCTAGTGTCATTCAAAAAATCACTAAAAAATTCAATACAAAAACCTTAAAAATTAGAGAATAATTAAAAACTTCAAAAAAATCTAAAAAATCGTAAAAAATCCAAAAAATAGAAACTCAAGTCCTGTAGTTCCTTATTTTATTATCTTTATTTTAAAATTAATTTGGAAAATTTTGATATTATTTGATATTTTTCCTTCCCATTTTAATTTCGTCCAGAATATTAATTCACTGTTTTCTTTATTTAGCCTTTAAAAATACCAAAAAGATTCTAAAAAATACCCAAAAATCACAAAAACAGTAAAAAAATATAAAAAGACCAAAAATATTTTATTCCCTAGTTTTTGACTATTTTTCCTTATTTTTATAAATGGCCTAGCACCTCTTTTTCTATATTGTATATATATTCCAATATTGAAAAAGAAAATAAAATATATAAAATATAAAAAGAAAATAAAAATTTAGAAAATTAAAAATCAAAATACAAAAATCAAAAATAAAAAAAGATTAAAAATTAAAACCCACAAAAATATTTGCTTTGCATAGTGTAGATAATACATTCACATTCACACACACACACACACTTGTGGATCTATCCTGCCTTGCTCCCTGTGTTCGAACTCTCTACATACTTGCACCTATACATCTTTTATGTAGAGTTAAAAATGAATTTTAACTTCACATTTGCTTGTCAGTTCTTGATATTTATATTGTGGGTTAATTGTTGACTAAATACGGATTTTTAGCGGTCATCGCAGCAACCTCTGTGTTCCCGCCTTGTGTTGATCACAAGACCATTAGATTTCCGTGTTTATCAAATGGCACCGTTGCCGGGGAGCAACAACGCGTAGATCTTGTTTTTGTTGTGTTGTGGTTGTTGTCTGCTTTTTGCGGCTTCATTTATTTACTTTTGATTTATATCTTTTGAGCTGTCTAATCCATCTTCTTTGTTGACTTCGTGCGAGGTACCGCGGACCGAGGGAGGTGCTTCACCCGAGGCGCCGACGCACCCACGTGAAGCCAGCTCTAGCCAGCCTAGCACCGAGGAGACGAGAAGAGAATTTTAAAGACCGTGCTCCACTTTAGTTGCATCTTCTTTTCTCGTATTTATTTGTGTAATTTGTGAGAGTGAGAGACCCATATTATTGTAATAATACATGTACTCCCAGACACTTGGACATTCGAGCCTAGTTTCCAGGTGTCTGTTCACCTGGGGGCTCATCGCGGCTTTTATCGATTTTCATCGCATTTTTTTACTTTGTTTTCCTATTTTTGATTTTATTTGTTTTGTGTGATTGAGCCCCTAGTTTTAGGATTGCTTGCGATAGACTAAGGCCAAACACTTAATATCTTGCATGCACCTATAGCCACGTTTGGACTTAGTCAAATTATAAACAGTTGATCACCATCTTCGAGCCGTCGCGCCGCAATCTCTCCCTGCCAAGCGCTTCTCGTGAACTTGATTTGTCGAGAGGAGGAGGGGTGAGCCTAGATCGGACTCTTGGATTGAAGGTCGGTGATCGACTTGTGGTGCTTCCCGCTAATAGCAATGTCTGAACTTAGGGCGATTTCATCGGTTGCATTTGCATATAGATAGATTTCAATTCTGCTGAGCATCTTTGCATGTAGAGTACTAGAGGCAAGGTGAGCATTTCTCTTTAGCATTCATCATCGATTGCCGCTTGCATTTCTTTTCCGACTCTCCCTCTAATTTTGCCAACCTAGGTGCTAAGTGAAATTGACTCCTCGTTAGGCTCGTGCATTTTTATTAAAAATCCAAAAAAGTTATAATCAATAAAATTGGGACTGCTAATATTACTTAACCCTAAAACCGATCAAAAAGAAAAATCTTATATTGGGGCGAGTAATCCCCTCATTGTCTTCGTTTTCCATTGCTCGCGCACACGCTAAGGATTAGTCCCCAAATCCCATTTCAGCCCCCTAAGTGTGTGTACAATCTTTGACTTCTCACCTAACTCTAAAACAGACAAGATAGAAAGACCGCTCTTTGCGGTCTCTACCGAGTTGAGTAGGTGAATTGAGGGTTTGATTTATTTTATTTTTATTTGTGATTGTTTTTTGTATGTCCTAGATCGCTTCTGCGCACTTGCGCCTTCTTCTTTACTCTCTTGACTTGACCTTCGTGTTCTCCCGAATTACTTTCTTTTTGATTTCGAGATGGACCCCTGGAGTACTTTTTATTCGGACTTTGCGGATTCCTCGCTCGCTCCAGCTGGTCCACCTCCCTTTTTTCAGGAGGATCCTCCTCCTATTTTTTCTGATTTTTATACATACCTGCCTCAGTCACAGTATCAGACCTCGGACTTCTACCCACCTCCACCTTCACATCCACTCGAATCTGACCTGATGGAGTCACCTCCCTCGATCTCTATGAGTGATATCTTGAATCGGATGACAAAGTGCATTGATTTGATGAATGATGATCTTGCTTTCTTGAGGAAGAATCAGATTAATGCTCCTTTCGTCGGGGATATGGCTTCACTTGTCGGTGATCATGGGAGCTTGCAATCGCCAAAAATACAAAAAAATGAGAAGAAATTGAAAATCCAAAAAGAGTTCGGGAGACCTTTGGTTGATTCATACTGTGAGGAGAGTGCCCACTTGCCAGATCCTTTGACCACACATCCATTCACACCTAGTCCCACCTTTGACCCCGAGGATGCCGTTGTACAGACTGCTCTTGGCATGCCTCGTGTACATGCTGATTCTGACTTCCTCCCTTGTATGGAGGAAGTCCAAAAAATCATAAAAATGTTGACTAAACCCGAAGTGGCGGCTACTATTCATGAGATTATCTGTGCCCCACTTTAGCAGGCCATAACCCAATTATCTGCTCTCTTCCCAAGAAGAGAAAGCGGAGGAGCAGATCTGAGCGTCACATTCTGACCATGGCCACTGCCCACGCCATCACTCATCGTCCCATTCCCAAAAAGAAGAACACAGCTATCCCTTTCATCACTTGCACCATCTCTGATTATACTTGTGATCACACTCTCCTGGACGGTTGTGCATCTATTAGCATATTACCCTTCTCACTGGTACAATCTCTTCACTTAGGGCCTCTAAAGAAAACCAGGATGATCGTTCAGTTTGCTGATGGATCTATCAAGAGGCTGAAGGGTATCCTTGAAAACGCCGTCATTTTTATTCAGGGCACGAGCTATCATGTTGATTTTGTCGTGTTGCCCATGGAGACCTCCATAGGGGAGCCATCTCCAATCATCCTGGGACGACCATTCCTCGCCTCTGCGAGGGTCATTATCGACTATGGATCAGGAGAGATTCGCTTCCGTCCTATTGACGAGAGCGAAGTGCCGATCACCGCACCCACAGTTGACCAGAGACCCGCACCTGATGCACCTTCACCGATTCTAGCTGACTCTGAGGCCTGTGACCGATCTAAGGATATTAGAGATGTTTGCTTAGTGATCCCTGATGAGACCCTAAGGATCACCCGAAAGGGGAGGAAATCGGAAAGCATAGACCTCACGGTTCCTCCTTCTGGTGTGTGGTGATGTGTTGATGAAATCCAAAGCATTTACGTGATTGATCCCATTTAGCGGAGGGCAGATACCAAGACTAGACAGGATGGACCTGTTTTGACTACTTCCACTGATAAGTTCGTTCCTGGTCCTTCAAAAGTGATGATGATTGAGGTCGGTTATGATGCGAATGTTCAAAATTTTTGGCCTCTTGACGAAAATGATCCGGGTGAGACTTTTGAGGACGATCTGAGTTCTACTACTTCCACTGGTGACTTCGTTCCTTTTGGTTTTGACATGGATGACACCTCACAGGATGACTCCGATTACACTTCTTCCGAGGATGATGAGTTTGTCCCATTCCACTTTGATATCAACGAGACTTCCAAGGCCGGACCTAGCCGTACTTCTTCCAATCACCAGTCCGTGCCTTCACACCATAGGACCACCAAGGGCGAACCCAGCCAGACTACTTCCATTGATCAGTTCGTCCCTTTTCGATTCGATTCCACTGTAGGCCTCCACCGTGTCGACCCTGATCGGCTTCCGTCCACTGTGGACCCCGATGTTGACATACACCACACCCGATCTATCCCTCAGCGGTCTTGCAAGAAGGTTAGCTTTCGACCTTCTTGATCATATGTACATTTACCTCTGTTGTACATTCTCCTTTGTTCATCTCTGTCTATCTCCCGTTTTGCTCGTCCACCCATTCTCGTGTTTGCCTTCCTTAGGACGTACTTTGTCCTACGTATAGGAGGGGTGGACGAGCCGAGTGCTCTTTCTTCGTTCCGTGTCATCACTCCTGTTGTTTCCTATACTTAGGGCTTCCTTTACCCTAAGTATAGGGGGAGTGACGTGTACATCCTCACGATCTCTCATCTCTTCTTCTTTTCTTCTTTTCTTCTTTTCCTTTTGTATCTTCTTTTTATATCAAAAAGATGCCACCCTTGTAGATAGTTTTCCATATTTAGTACATACTTTGTCCTAGGTATAGGGGGATGTGCACCCTGAGTTTTCATCTATTCTTAGATCATCTCCATTGTCTCCTCTTCTTGTCTATACTTAGGGATATCATACCCTAAGTATAGGGGGAGACAATCTGAGTACGATCTGTTCATTCCCACCCTTGACCCTCCCTGCATTGTGTACAGTCTGCTATACTTAGGATTACTTGATCCTAAGTATAAGGGGGACGGTCAACTTCTCATTCATTCACTCATTCACTCGTTCCTTTATTCTTTAGACTTGCCTATACTCAGTACGAGTTATGTCTTCTCTTTTCTCTCTGATCTATGAGGACATAGCTCAAGCTAAGTATAGGGGGGTCGTATATACTGTGTATATACTTTAGCCATAACTCGTACTTTCGTATTTTCTTAATAATATGGCTAATAGTTCTTTAAAATCCATTAAAAACCTTAATAAAAAGGTGTTTCGTTCCTCAAATTCTTTTTGTATTTAATGATTAATAAATCAGGTGAAAATGTTTTTTGCAAAATGTTTGAAAAATAGTTTGAAAATCTCTGTGAACACTTATTGAAAACTATTTTGAAAATATTTTGTTACATGTTTTCAACCTGTGTAAAATGTGTGGCTTGTAAAATTTATTTTCTTGTGTGAAATAAAATGTTTGAAAAATGATTTGCAAATAGTTTGAAAATTCTATATATACTGTTTTGAAAACCTTTGCAAAATGATTTTCAAATGTGTGTACATGTTTGTAAAGTGTTTGCAAAAACTATTTTGGACTATAGTTTTCAAAATTGTGTGTAAAATGACTCCTAATTTTGAGGAATATATACATCACACCAAAATCCACTTTATATATACTTATACAATTGATCACTTACCCTTGTAAATTCTTAAAATCCACTTCTTGTAAATATAAGAAGCACTCCCGTGTACATAGTTTTCACCTAGTTTTTATCCAAAATCTTTTTGTTTTCAAAAATACTAAAAACATTTGCAAAATATATAAAAAATGCATATGCATCATCATCATCTTTCAAAAATCCATAAAAAGTTCAAAATCTTTGAAAATTGCATCACAAAAATATTTTCTGCATTGCATTGCATAGCATTCGCATTTTTCGGATAAAGTTTGATAGTTGAACGAGTCTAAGTAAAATCCGGAGATTGGAGCTTGATTGGACCTTAAAATCTACCTAATAACAGGAACCTTATAGGAACTGGGTTTGAGGTACTTCAGGTCTAGTTGACTTAATTCTTTGAGGATCACGAGACTTGGTTCAATGGATTCTTGACTGCCTAAGTAGAATATTTCGGAGCACACGCACAACTCTTGTTGATAATGACCTAACTTGGACACCTGCACCTTTCACATGGCTCAACTCAGTTGGAGTGTTGAGGGGATTGGATTTGCCGGTATGAGACGCACACAAGTGGAAACATTTGTCCTCCTCTAGGGATGGAAGTGCACCCCAACCCGTCCAGTGATGAGGAAGTCTAAAGACAGGAGAGTGTGGGTTGCAATAAAGCTTCAAAAGAGGGATAGTCTACTGGCTCAAGAGGAAAAACTCCTTATGTAAATGCTGTTGTGAATAGTATTTCAAAAAAATTGTTCAGGCATGTACAAAAATAAAAAGCCTGCAAAGTATGTACAAATGTTGTAAAGCCAATAAGCAAGCTTGAGTTCCAAAGTCAAATATGTGAGCCTGCAGCTGGATGACTTGACTACACTGGTCATGCATCCTAGGATAGGTAGCTACACTGGCCATCGTCCACTCTACTCTTCACCCCCTCCTTCTGAGCTGGTTGTCACTTGAACTTAGAAGGGAATACACCGCTCCTCGAGGATGGAGTTGTTGGATTGGGGAATCATTGAGTTGTCGTACTGGATAAGTCAGTTTCTTTGCCATTCTAGTTGGGGGGAGCCACCATCACTTACACTGTACGAGTCAGATTCATAGTCGTAAGAGTTTGCATATGAGTTGAGATATTTCTGACCTGGCTATTGAGGAGACTTGAACAGAGGTTTGGGATTCTCAGGGACTGTTGGATTTCAAATTCGGTTCTAATTAAGGTTCCGCCCGCACTAAAATGCCAAAGGTCCGACTTGAGCTCCAAACTTTGATTTTGTGAGATAAGTTTGATAATCAAACTAAATCCAAGTTCTTCTTTTTCTTTTCTTTCTTTTTCTTTTGCACTTATTACATAAGTGTTTGCTAGGGACTAGCAAAGGTAAAGTATAGGGGGATGATGAATCCACATTTCATCATATTTATTCTATCATTTTGGCCTCAAAAACCCTAGTGAATGCGTGTAAATACCATTAAATACATCATCTTAGCATTTATGCATGTGCATCCAAATAATGTATAAAATACTGTAATTAAAGCCAAAATTATAGAATAAATAAAAGAAAAGAAAAAGAATAAAATATTGTAAATATTTTATGACCCGAAACCCTGAGACCTAGGCATCTTGATGAATAGGTCGATCAGGAATAAAGTAGGGGGAGATAAGGGCCAAATTACCTTTGTTTTTATTTCATTCTTCATTCATTTTGGGACCTATTTTTGATTCCACTTATTATACATCAAATAAAGAAACTTTGTACATGAAAGTTGTATATAACTTTATATAGAAAAATACTAAATTGATTTCATTCAAAAATAATGTACAGATAAAAAGTTATGGTCTGAATAAGAATCCAGAATTCCAACTTCCCAGACCCGTATCTCACAAATGAAAACTCCAAATGCAGCAAACTCACCTTTAATTGTATATAATTAAAAATAATCTATTTAATGGCGGTGGTTTCGCATTTGGCGGAGCTACGGTTTGAAAGTTGAGTTTTGGACCCACAATGTATACTTGTACAGATTAAAATATTCAATTTATTATTCATTCATTATTTTTGTATTTTTATATTTTTATAATTTTGTAAATATTATTTATAACATATTTGTATATTAAAATCAGAAAAAAAAACCCAAATAAAACTCAAAATAAAATACATATATACAAAACACATCGGTATAGTACCTATAATTATACCTATATAACACATACTTGTATTTTATTAAATATACAAAACGTATCAATAAAATAAAATGAAATATAATTACATGTATAAAAGTATTTTATAATTTTATAAAATAATAAACATAATTAAATAAAATAAAAATACAAAATAAAAATAAAATACTAAAATATATAGGTAATATACCTATAAAGGACATGAAAGGAAACTTGTATTTTTATACCTCATAAAAATAATTTAAAATCATAATAAAATACTATATAAAATAATAAACATTTTTTATTTAATAACCTAAATAAAATAATAGCATTTACTATTTTTAATTGATTTTACAAGGGGTTCTTCCTGGTTGGTCCACGTGGACTAACCAAGTTGGTCTGACAGTTGACCCCGGTCAACTGTCTGACCTACCCCCTGTAGCCTCTGTCAGGCTAGCTTTTGACCTCGTTTCTCGGATTTATCCAGGCCACATCTCTCCTCCATTCGTGTCGCATCCTTCATGAAACTTTTTCCTCGATCAGTGGTGAATCACGCCCAAGGGTCTCCTTGGGTTGTGGAGCATCGCATCGAGATGACACTCTCGGTCTATGGAACTGCTCGACCACCTGTGCAAAAACCCCATCTGACTTCCTCTTCCATTTTGAACCACCTTGGGAAGAGCTTCAAACCTCCGGGTGTGGGTGTATTGGACCTCCGGTGAGAGGGGAGTCGTCCCAAACCCCCCGTCGAGGTGATGCGAGGCTAGAGGCCGGATTCCAAACCTCCATCTCCGGCCTCCTGGCCGTGAGGTTCCATCTCGGGCGCACTGCCCTTGAGGTTGTTTATCTTGTATTTTTCTTGCATTCGTAGCTTTGCAGTAGCTGTAGGATCACTCCCCATATCCCGTTTTGCCTCCTATCCATCGAGCCACCGGATCGCCACCTTGCCGGAGCTCTAGAGATCCAGCGACCATCATCTATTCCGCTACCCACCAATCTCTCGCCGATAAAAGCCAGGACGCATGTTATTTGGTACTGATGTGTTCTCTCCTCCTTGCAGGTCCTGAAGGAGGCATCTGAGCCTCCGGAGCATCTTCTCCGAGCTGCTGGAGCACCACCCAGGTCCACTCTCGCCGCCAGGCACCACAGGAGACCATCTGGGCATTTCGAGACATCCATTCGATGAGGAGGACTCTGGGGAATCCCTTGAAGACATCGGGTGGGAGTCGGAGGCACCAGACGTTGAGATTTTGGAGTTTGAAGTTCATCCTAGCCGAGTTCTTCGGTTGTTCTTCCCTCACATCCCAGGACCGTTCGATTGCCCCTGTTCTTGGCGTGCTACAGCAGCCCTTGGATCGAGCATGGTGTCAGCCGTCGGATCATCGAGTCTCATCTAATCCTGACCGTGCAGATCGAAGGGGTATCGCGCGACGTGGTGTTGACACGTGTTTAAGTGGTTGATCTGAACCGTCGGCGCCCGCAGCAGCATGGGTATTTTGCAAACTAACCCGCGCAAGTTTTTATATTTATTACTTAGCATTTAAACATTCATCTGCTGTGTTTTTATTTTTGTAATATTTGCGTAAAGAACCCCCAGGTTTTATCTATTTACAATTAGGTCCCTGCCAGGTCACGTGCGCTGCGCACATGCCCCTCGCAATTTTGCAGGCGCACCCGGGAACTTCGCATTTTTGTATTTAGTGCCAAAACTTTCACATGCAGTTATAATTTTCTGGAACTTTTGCATTTAAGGTCCTGACTTTTGTATAAATTGCATCCGTGCCCCTGCCAGGCGCGCGTGCGACGCACGTGTGTCTGGGAGTTTTTGCATGGGCACCCTTGCGACTTTAGGTTTTTACAATCAGTCCAGAAACTTGCTTATGCTATTGTAACTTTTTGGATAATTTGTAGAAAGGCCCTCCAACTTCTTGCTATTTACAATTAGGTCCCTGCCAGGCATTGAATTTTTGTTTGCTTTCCTTATTTATTTAAGGTGTCATTTTAATTCCAAAAATTCCCAAAAATTTAACTTAAGCTCCTGTTAACTTGCACTTTCACACCATATTTTTATTTTTCATTTTTGTTGCATTTTAATATTTACTAAAAATCAAAAACACGCATTTCAGCTACTTTCTATTTTAGAAAATACCAAAAAAATATAAAAAAACTTCGAAAATTTCCAAAAAAATACCTACTGTATATTTTATTGTATGCTAGTGTCATTCCAAAAATCACTAAAAAATTCAAAACAAAAACCTTAAAAATTAGAGAATAATTAAAAACTTCAAAAAAATCTAAAAGTCGTAAAAAATCCAAAAAATAGAAACTCAAGTCCTGTAGTTCCTTGTTTTATTATCTTTATTTTAAAATTAATTTGGGAAATTTTGATATTATTTGATATTTTTCCTTCCCATTTTAATTTCGGCCAGAATATTAATTCACTGTTTTCTTTATTTAGCCTTTAAAAATACCAAAAAGATTCTGAAAAATACCCAAAAATCACAAAAACAGTAAAAAATATAAAAAGACCAAAAATATTTTATTCCCTTATTTTTGACTATTTTTCCTTATTTTTATAAATGGCCTAGCACCTCTTTTCCTATATTGTATATATATTCCAATATTGAAAAAGAAAATAAAATATATAAAATATAAAAAGAAAATAAAAATTCAGAAAATAAAAATTCAGAAAATTAAAAATCAAAATACAAAAATCAAAAATAAAAAAAAGATTAAAAATTAAAACCCACAAAAATATTTGCTTTGCATAGTGTAGACAATACATTCACATTCATACACACACACACACACACACTTGTGGATCTATCCTCCCTAGCTCCCTGTGTTCGAACTCTCTACATACTTGCACCTATACATCTTTTATGTAGAGTTAAAAATAAATTTTAACTTCACATTTGCTTGTCAGTTCTTGATATTTATATTGTGGGTTAATTGTTGACTAAATACGGATTTTTAGCGGTCATCGCAGCGACCTCTGTGTTCCCACCTTGTGTTGATCATAAGACCGTTAGATTTCCGTGTTTATCAAATGGCACCTTTGCCGGGGAGCAACAGCGCGTAGATCTTGTTTTTGTTGTGTTGTGGTTGTTGTCTGCTTTTTGCGGCTTCATTTATTTACTTTTGATTTATATCTTTTGAGCTGTCTAATCCATCTTCTTTGTTGACTTCGTGCGAGGTACCGCGGACCGAGGGAGGTGCTTCACCCGAGGCGCCGACGCACCCACGTGAAGCCAGCTCTAGCCAGCCTAGCACCGAGGAGACGAGAAGAGAATTTTGAAGACCGTGCTCCACTTTAGTTGCATCTTCTTTTCTCGTATTTATTTGTGTAATTTGTGAGAGTGAGAGACCCATATTATTGTAATAATACATGTACTCCCAGACACTTGGACATTCGAGCCTAGTTTCCAGGTGTCTGTTCACCTGGGGGCTCACCGCGGCTTTTATCGATTTTCATCGCATTTTTTTACTTTGTTTTCCTATTTTTGATTTTATTTGTTTTGTGTGATTGAGCCCCTAGTTTTAGGATTGCTTGCGATAGACTAAGGCCAAACACTTAATATCTTGCATGCACCTATAGCCACGTTTGGACTTAGTCAAATTATAAACAGTTGATCACCATCTTCGAGCCGTCGCGCCGCAATCTCTCCCTGCCAAGCGCTTCTCCTGAATTCGATTTGTCGAGAGGAGGAGGGGTGAGCCTAGATCGGACTCTTGGATTGAAGGTCGGTGATCGACTTGTGGTGCTTCCCGCTAATAGCAATATCTGAACTTAGGGCGATTTCATCGGTTGCATTTGCATATAGATAGGTTTCAATTCTGCTGAGCATCTTTGCATGTAGAGTACTGGAGGCAAGGTGAGCATTTCTCTTTAGCATTCATCATTGATTTCCGCTTGCATTTCTTTTCCGACTCTCCCTCTGATTTTGCCAACCTAGGTGCTAAGTGAAATTGACTCCTCGTTAGGCTCGTGCATTTTTATTAAAAATCCAAAAAAGTTATAATCAATAAAATTGGGACTGCTAATATTACTTAACCCTAAAATCGATCAAAAAGAAAAATTTTGTATTGGGGCGAGTGATCCCCTCATTGTCTTCGTTTTACATTGCTCGCGCACACGCTAAGGATTAGTGCCCAAATCCCATTTCAGCCCCCTAAGTGTGTGTACAATCTTTGACTTCTCACCTAACTCTAAAACAGACAAGATAAAAAGACCGCTCTTTGCGGTCTCTACCGAGTTGAGTAGGTGAATTGAGGGTTTGATTTATTTTATTTTTGTTTGTGATTGTTTTGTGTGTGTCCTAGATCGCTTCTGCGCACTTGCGCCTTCTTCTTTACTCTCTTGACTTGACCTTCGTGTTCTCCCGAATTACTTTCTTTTTGATTTCGAGATGGACCCCTGGAGTACTTTTTATCCGGACTTTGCGGATTCCTCGCTCGCTCCAGCCGGTCCACCTCCCTTTTATCAGGAGGATCCTCCTCCTATTTTTTCTGATTTTTGTACATACCTGCCTCAGTCACAGTATCAGACCTCGGACTTCTACCCACCTCCACCTTCACATCCACCCGAATCTGACCTGATGGAGTCACCTCCCTCGATCTCTATGAGTGATATCTTGAATCGGATGACAAAGCACATTGATTTGATGAATGATGATCTTGCTTTCTTGAGGAAGAATCAGGTTAATGCTCCTTTCGTCGGGGATATGGCTTCACTTGTCGGTGATCATGGGAGATTGCAATCGCCAAAAATACAAAAAAATGAGAAGAAATTGAAAATCCAAAAAGAGTTCGGGAGACCTTTGGTTGATTCATACTTTGAGGAGAGTGCCCACTTGCCAGATCCTTTGACCACACATCCATTCACACCTAGTCCCACCTTTGACCCCGAGGATGCCGTTGTACAGACTGCTCTTGGCATGCCTCGTGTACATGCTGATTCTGACTTCCTCCCTTGTATGGAGGAAGTCCAAAAAATCATAAAAATGTTGACTAAACCCGAAGTGGCGGCTACTATTCATGAGATTATCTATGCCCCACTTTAGCAGGCCATAACCCAGTTATCTGCTCTCTTCCCAAGAAGAGAAAGCGGAGGAGCAGATCTGAGCGTCACATTCTGACCATGGCCACTGCCCACGCCATCACTCATCGTCCCATTCCCAGAAAGAAGAACACAGCTATCCCTTTCATCACTTGCACCATCTCTGATTATACTTGTGATCACACTCTCCTGGACGGCGGTGCATCTATTAGTATATTACCCTTCTCACTGGTACAATCTCTTCACTTAGGGCCTCTAAAGAAAACCAGGATGATCGTTCAGTTTGTTGATGGATCTATCAAGAGGCTGAAGGGTACCCTTGAAAACGCCGTCATTTTTATTCAGGGCACGAGCTATCATGTTGATTTTGTCGTGTTGCCCATAGAGACCTCCATAGGGGAGCCATCTCCAATCATCCTGGGACGACCATTCCTCGCCTCTACGAGGGTCATTATCGACTATGGATCAGGGGAGATTCGCTTCCGTCCTATTGACGAGAGCGAAGTGCCGATCACCGCACCCACAGTTGATTAGAGACCTGCACCTGATGCACCTTCACCGATTCTAGCTGACTCTGAGGCCTGTGACCGATCTAAGGATATTAGAGATGTTTGCTTAGCGATCCCTGATGAGACCCTAAGGATCACCCGGAAGGGGAGGAAATCAGAAAGCATAGACCTCGCGGTTCCTCCTTCTGGTGTGTGGTGATGTGTTGATGAAATCCAAATCATTTACGTGATTGATCCCATTGAGCGGCGGGCAGATACCAAGACTAGACAGGATGGACCTGTTTTGACTACTTCCACTGATAAGTTCGTTCCTGGTCCTCCAAAAGTGATGATGATTGAGGTCGGTTATGATGCGAATGTTCAAAATTTTTGTCCTCTTGACGAAAATGATCCGGGTGAGACTTTTGAGGACGATCTGAGTTCTACTACTTCCACTGGTGACTTCGTTCCTTTTGGTTTTGACATAGACGACACCTTGCAGGACGACTCCGATTACACTTCTTCCGAGGATGATGAGTTTGTCCCATTCCAATTTGATATCAGCGAGACTTCCAAGGCCGGACCTAGCCGTACTTCTTCCAATCACCAGTCCGTGCCTTCACACCATAGGACCACCAAAGGCGAACCCAGCCAGACTACTTCCATTGATCAGTTCCTCCCTTTTCGATTCGATTCCACTGTGGGCCTCCACCGTGTCGACCCTGATCGGCTTCCGTCCACTGTGGACCCCGATGTCGACATACACCACACCAGATCTATCCCTCAGCGGTCTTGCAAGAAGGTTAGCTTTCGACCTTCTTGATTATATGTACATTTACCTCTGTTGTACATTCTCCTTTGTTCATCTCTGTCTATCTCCCGTTTTGCTCGTCCACCCATTCTCGTGTTTGCCTTGCTTAGGACGTACTTTGTCCTACGTATAGGAGGGGTGGACGAGCCGAGTGCTCTTTCTTCGTTCCGTGTCATCACTCATGTTGTTTCCTATACTTAGGGCTTCCTTTACCCTAAGTATAGGGGGAGTGACGTGTACATCCTCACGATCTCTCATCTCTTCTTCTTTTCTTCTTTTCTTCTTTTCCTTTTGTATCTTCTTTTTATATCAAAAAGATGCCACCCTTGTAGATAGTTTTCCATATTTAGTACATACTTTGTCCTAAGTATAGGGGGGTGTGCACCCTGAGTTTTCATCTATTCTTAGATCCTCTCCATTGTCTCCTCTTCTTGTCTATACTTAGGGATATCATACCCTAAGTATAGGGGGAGACAATCTGAGTACGATCTGTTCATTCCCACCCTTGACCCTCCCTGCATTGTGTACAGTCAACTATACTTAGGATTACTTGATCCTAAGTATATGGGGGACGGTCAACTTCTCATTCATTCATTCATTCACTCGTTCCTTTATTCTTTAGACTTGCCTATACTCAGTACGAGTTATGTCTTCTCTTTTCTCTCCGATCTATGAGGACATAGCTCAAGCTAAGTATAGGGGGGTCGTATATACTGTGTATATACTTTAGTCATAACTCGTACTTTCGTATTTTCTTAATAATATGGCTAATAGTTCTTTAAAATCCATTAAAACCTTAATAAAAAGGTGTTTTGTTCCTCAAATTCTTTTTGTATTTACTGATTAATAAATCAGGTGAAAATGTTTTTTGCAAAATGTTTGAAAAATAGTTTGAAAATCTCTGTGAACACTTATTGAAAACTATTTTGAAAATATTTTGTTACATGTTTTCAACCTGTGTAAAATGTGTGGTTTGTAAAATTTATTTTCTTGTGTGAAATAAAATGTTTGAAAAATGATTTGCAAATAGTTTGAAAATTCTATATATACTGTTTTGAAAACCTTTGCAAAATGATTTTCAAATGTGTGTACATGTTTGTAAAGTGTTTGCAAAAACTATTTTGGACTATAGTTTTCAAAATTGTGTGTAAAATGATTCTTAATTTTGAGGAATATATACATCACACCAAAATCCACTTTATATATACTTATACAATTGATCACTTACCCTTGTAAATTCTTAAAATCCACTTCTTGTAAATATAAGAAGCACTCCCATGTACATAGTTTTCACCTAGTTTTTATCCAAAATCTTTTTGTTTTCAAAAATACTAAAAACATTTGCAAAATATATAAAAAAATGCATATGCATCATCATCATCATCTTTCAAAAATCCATAAAAAGTTCAAAGTCATTGAAAATTGCATCACAAAAATATTTTCTGCATTGCATTGCATAGCATTCGCATTTTTCGGATTAAGTTTGATAGTTGAATGAGTCTAAGTAAAATTCGAAGATTGGAGCTTGATTGGACCTTAAAATCTACCTAATAACAGGAACCTTATAGGAACTGGGTTTGAGGTACTTCAGGTCTAGTTGACTTAATTCTTTGAGGATCACGAGACTTGGTTCAATGGATTCTTGACTGCCTAAGTAGAATATTTCGGAGCACACGCACGACTCTTGTTGATAATGACCTAACTTGGACACCTGCACCTTTCACATGGCTCAACTCAGTTGGAGTGGTGAGGGGATTGGATTTGCCGGTATGAGACGCACACAAGTGGAAACATTTGTCCTCCTCTAGGGAGGGAAGTGCACCTTAACCCATCCAGTGATGAGGAAGTCTAAAGACAGGAGAGTGTGAGTTGCAATAAAGCTTCAAAAGAGGGATAGTCTACTGGCTCAAGAGGAAAAACTCCTTATGTAAATGCTGCTGTGAATAGTATTTCAAAAAAAAATTGTTCAGGCATGTACAAAAATAAAAAGCCTGCAAAGTATGTACAAATGTTGTAAAGCCAATAAGCAAGCTTGAGTTCCAAAGTCGAATATGTGAGCCTGCAGCTGGATGACTTGACTACACTGGTCTTGCATCATAGGATAGGTAGCTACACTGGCTACCGTCCACTCTACTCTTCACCCCCTCCTCTTGAGCTGGTTGTCACTTGAACTTAGAAGGGAATACACCGCTCCTCGAGGATGGAGTTGTTGGATTGGGGAATCATTGGGTTGTCGTACTGGATAAGTCAGTTTCTTTGCCATTCTAGTTGGGGAGAGCCACCATCACTTACACTGTACGAGTCAGATTCATAGTCGTAAGAGTTTGCATATGAGTTGAGATATTTCTGACCTGGCTATTGAGGAGACTTGAATAGAGGTTTGGGATTCTCAGGGACTGTTGGATTTCAAATTCGGTTCTAATTAAGGTTCCGCCCGCACTAAAATGCCAAAGGTCCGACTTGAGCTCCAAACTTTGATTTTGTGAGATAAGTTTGATAATCAAACTAAATCCAAGTTCTTCTTTTTCTTTTCTTTCTTTTTCTTTTGCACTTATTACATAAGTGTTTGCTAGGGACTAGCAAAGGTAAAGTATAGGGGGATGATGAATCCACATTTCGTCATCTTTATTCTATCATTTTGGCCTCAAAAACCCTAGTGAATGCATGTAAATACCATTAAATACATCATCTTAGCATTTATGCATGTGCATCCAAATAGTGTATAAAATACTGTAATTAAAGCCAAAATTATAGAATAAATAAAAGAAAAGAAAAGAAATAAAATATTGTAAATATTTTATGACCCGAAACCCCGAGACCTAGGCATCTTGATGAATAGGTCGACCAGGAATAAAGTAGGGGGAGATAAGGGCCAAATTACCTTTGTTTTTATTTCATTCTTCATTCATTTTGGGACCTATTTTTGATTCCACTTATTATACATCAAATAAAGAAACTTTGTACATGAAAGTTGTATATAACTTTATATAGAAAAATACAAAATTGATTTCATTCAAAAATAATGTACAGATAAAAAGTTATGGTCTGAATAAGAATCCAGAATTCCAACTTCCCAGACCCGTATCTCACAAATGAAAACTCCAAATGCAACAAACTCACCTTTAATTGTATATAGCTAAAAATAATCTATTTAGTGGCGGTGGTTTCGCATTTGGCGGAGCTACGGTTTGAAAGTTGAGTTTTGTACCCACATTGTATACTTGTACAGATTAAAATATCCAATTTATTATTCATTCATTATTTTTGTATTTTTATATTTTTATAATGTTGTAAATATTATTTATAACATATTTATATATTAAAATCAGAAAAAAAAACCCAAATAAAACTCAAAATAAAATACATATATACAAAACACATCGGTATAGTACCTATAATTATACCTATATAACACATACTTGTATTTTATTAAATATACAAAACATATCAATAAAATAAAATGAAAATATAATTACGTGTATAAAAGTATTTTATAATTTTATAAAATAATAAACATAATTAAATAAAATAAAAATACAAAATAAAAATAAAATACTAAAATATATAGGTAATATACCTATAAAGGACATGAAAGGAAACTTGTGTTTTTATACCTCATAAAAATAATTTAAAATCATAATAAAATACTATATAAAATAATAAACATTTTTTATTTAATATCCTAAATAAAATAATAACATTTACTATTTTTAATTGATTTTACAAGGGGTTCTTCCTGGTTGGTCCACGTGGACGAACCAGGTTGGTCTGACAGTTGACCCCGGTCAACTGTCTGACCTACCCTCCGTAGCCTCTGTCAGCCTAGCTTTTGACCTCGTTTCTCGGATTTATCCAGGCCACATCTCTCCTCCTTTCGTGTCGCATCCTTCATGAAACTTTTTCCTCGATCAGTGGTGAATCACGCCCAAGGGTCTCCTTGGGTTGTGGAGCATCGCATCGAGCTGACACTCTCGGTCTATGGAACTGCTCGACCACCTGTGCAAAAACCCCATCCGACTTCCTCTTCCATTTTGAACCACCTTGGGAAGAGCTTCAAACCTCCGGGTGTGGGTGTATTGGACCTCCGGTGACAGGGGAGTCGTCCCAAACCCCCCGTCGAGGTGATGCGAGGCTAGAGGCCGGATTCCAAACCTCCATCTCCGGCCTCCTGGCCGTAAGGTTCCCTCGAGCGCACTGCCCTTGAGGTTGTTTTTCTTATATTTTTCTTGCATTCGTAGCTTTGCAGTAGCTGTAGGATCACTCCCCATATCCCGTTTCGCCTCCTATCCATTGAGCCACCGGATCGCCACCTTGCCGGAGCTCTAGAGCTCCGGCGACCATCATCTATTTTGCTACCCACCAATCTCTCGCCAATAAAAGCCAGGACGCCTGTTATTTGGTACTGTTGTGTTCTCTCCTCCTTGCAGGTCCTGAAGGAGGCATCTGAGCCTCAGGAGCATCTTCTCCGAGCTGCTGGAGCACCACCCAGGTCCACTCTCGCCGCCAGGCACCACAAGAGCCCATCTGGGCATTTTGAGACATCCATTCGACGAGGAGGACTCTGGGGAATCCCTTGAAGACATCGGGTGGGAGTCGGAGGCACCAGACGTTGAGATTTTGGAGTTTGAAGTTCATCCTAGCCGAGTTCTTCGGCTGTTCTTCCCTCACGTCCTAGGACCGTTCGATTGCCCATGTTCTTGGCGTGCTACAGCAGCCCTTGGATCGAGCATGGTGTCAACCATCGGATCATCGAGCCTCATCTAATCCTGACCGTGCAGATCGAAGGGGTATCGCGCGACGTGGTGTTGACACATGTTTAAGTGGCTGATCTGAACCGTCGGCGCCCGCAGCAGCGTGGGTATTTTGCAAACTAACCCGCGCAAGTTTTTGTATTTATTACTTAGCATTTAAACATCCATCTGCCGTGTTTTAATTTTTTTAATATTTGCTTAAAGAACCCCCAGATTTTATCTATTTACAATTAGGTCCATGCCTGGTCACGTGTGCTGCGCACGTACCCTGGCAATTTTGCAGGCGCACCTGGGAACTTCGCATATTTGTATTTAGTGCCAAAACTTTCGCATGCAGTTATAATTTTCTGGAACTTTTGCATTTAAGGTCCTGACTTTTGTATAAATTACATCCGTGCCCCTGCCAGGCGCGCGTGCGACGCACGTGTGTCTGGGAGTTTTTGCAAGGGCACCCTTGCGACTTTAGGTTTTTACAATCAGTCCAGAAACTTACTATGCTATTGCAACTTTTTGGATAATTTGCAGAAAGGCCCTCCAACTTCTCGCTATTTACAATTAGGTCCATGTCAGGCATTGAATTTTTGTTTGCTTTCCTTATTTATTTAAGGCATCATTTTAATTCCAAAAATTCCCAAAAATTTAACTTAAGCTCATGTTAACTTGCACTTTCACGCCATATTTTTATTTTTCATTTTTATTGCATTTTAATATATATATTAAAAATCAAAAACACGCATTTTAGCTACTGTCTATTTTAGAAAATACCAAAACAATACTAAAACACATTGAAAAATTCCAAAAATATTACCTACTATCAATTTTATTGTATGCTAGTGTCAGTCCAAAAATCACTAAAAAATTCAAAACAAAAACCTTAAAAATTAGAAAATACTTAAAAACTTCAAAAAAATCTAAAAAATCGTAGAAAAATCCAAAAAATAGAAACTCAATCATGCAGGTTACTTGTTTTATTGTCTTTATTTTAAAATTAATTTAGGAAAATTTTGATATTATTTGATATTTTTCCTTCCCATTTTAATTTCGGCCAGAATATTAATTCACTGTTTTCTTTATTTAGCCTTTTAAAAATACCAAAAAGATTCTGAAAAATACCCAAAAATCACAAAAATGGTAAAAAATTATAAAAAGACCAAAATATTTTATTCCCTAATTTTTGACTATTTTTCCTTAGTTTTATAAATAGCCTAGCACCTCTTTTCCTATATTGTATATATATTCCAATATTGAAAAAGAAAATATAAAAATATAAAATATAAAAAGAAAATAAAAATTAAAAAATTAAAAAACAAAATACAAAAATTAAAAATAAAAAAAAAGATTAAAAATTAAAACCCACAAAAACACTTGCTTTGCATAGTGTAGACAATACATTCACATTCACACACACACATACTTGTGGATCTATCCTGCCTTGCTCCCTGTGTTCAAACTCTCTACATACTTGCACCTATACATCTTTTATATAGAGTTAAAAATAAATTTTAACTTCACATTTGCTTGTCAGTTCTTGATATTTATATTGTGGGTTAATTGTTGACTAAATACGGATTTTCACTACAAAAAAAGGCGGGATTTGCGTGCACATAAAAGCTCGTTATGTGCACGCCTAGTGCCCGCCATGTGCACGCCCGAGAGGTGGGCGAGCACATGTGCTCGTTCAGGGCGTGCTCGCTTATATGAGAGTCGCCCCGGCTGGTGGGTGAGCACAATGGACGCTATGTGCTCGCCCTCTCGCTGGCGGGCACATATGTGCTCGCCGATGTGATCGCCTCCACTAAAGATTGCGATCACCAACGGAGTACCTGGCGAGCACATGTGCTCGCCCAAACTGATTTTCAGGAAAAAAATATACAGGATCGACAGGGTTTTGACGCCCCGTCGAACATGTATAGCCTGCCAATAAACCACTGCAGGTACTTATAAGAGGTCCCTAAGGGTATATATATTATAGCAGTTCGTTGACTAAGATAACTAGCACTAACAATTGAAAGTCACGCAATATACATGAATTCAGAAATAAACAATCAAATTTAACATCTAAATATTACAAACAAGTCAAAGTCAACAAAGTTTATATAAATTAAAAGATGTGCTAAAAGTTTAACAAAAATACAGGTCCAAATCAACAAAAAATTACTTCTTCTTTGATCTAAAAAATTTAGACATTAAACCCTGCTTTGATTTCTTTTTTTCCTTCTCCTTTTCTTTGAACCCCGCATACATGCGTGCCTCTTCTTCAGGGTCGTTCTCCTCCTCCTCTTCATCATCAGATTCAATCTCTTCAGGTTGAGATGCACGCCCTTGCGACCTATATTATATATGGAAGATAAATATCTATTACATGCTTTTTGTAGATATAGAAATTTAAAATTATTACTCATTCTATAAGAAGAATACTTACATGTACGCCATGAACTCCTCTCGGAGCTTCGTCACCTGCTCCACCATCATCGCCATCTGCGACTCCATTGGAACTGATGATTGGGACGGATGTGGTTGCGTGTACGACGGCTGAGAGTATGCAGAATAGGAGTGGCGATGTTCCTCCACATAATATGGAGGAAGACCACCAAGCGTCTGCTTCCTGTTCGCCACAACGTCCCTCTCCTCCAACACCTTATAAGATTTTCATCGTTTAGTATAAAATTATATATTAGAAATGAGTATAGTAAGATAATATTTATCTATATATACCTGCTTCTAGATCGTTTTATCAAATGGTGGTTGCTCTCCAGTTGGATCGACACCCCATTTATCTGCAGATAGTGCCAGATAACGATCCTGAAATACAAAGTTTAATATATATAAATGAGTTATAATATATCATTTAATTGTAAATAAATTGATAGACTTACCAACAACTGTCCTGCTTCAGGAGTGGACCATTGCGACTCTCCTTCTCTTCCACTCATGTGGGACCTCGACCACCACTCCTGAAAAGAGGGTTCCCTTTCCAACCTAGCTGCCTGAACTTTTTTTTAAGATGTAATAACAACATTGCATTATATTAAAGTAGATCTCCACAAATTAATTTTAAATCGTAATACCATCTCCGCTCTAATCTGATTGTGGCTTTTAGAGCCACTTGTCGACTTAATCCTTTATTTTTGGCGGTTTGTCCTTCCCGCCGTAGATCTTCTTCCAAACTCATCATCCGCAACGAATGCATCACAGAAATCCGCCCATCTTGAAGGATTATGTTATGATTATTGATTATTTTAAAAAGTTTATTATAAATTATTTGACAAGTATAATACCTATCTTCCGTACACCATGTTGGCGGGAACCTCTTCATATCCTCAAAATTCATCTCCTCGCATCCCGTCTTCGCATGTGAATCTCTCCTTGCCTTGAAAAATGTATCGCTCATTCTCTTTTCTGCCAAACAAATGAAGGCTCTACGATAAGCCTCCTTCCGCAGACCAGAGCCAAGGCGAAACCTACTCTGAAAATTATAACAAATTATAAGATACAAAAAACTTGACCAAAAAAATCTGTATCACTTCTTAAAAATATTTCTTACCAGAAACATGTCAAACAGTCTCTCCTGTTCTGCAGCAGGGATGTGACACCATCTAAATTGCATGGAAGTCAAGTGTGTCTTTATTATGTTGGTTATCTCCTTTGCCACCCTGTTGCTATTCACAAAATCCCTGCATTTGCTAGAAAATTTAACTTTGATACAATTTATAAAAATTTGGAAAATATTTAAGGATAAAATCTATAAAAAAATTTACCTCCCATCAGCTGTAACCTCCAACAAAGGGTGGGACGCTGACGTCTGTCCAACTGCAGTAGGTAAAGGAACGGATGTGTTCGGACGTCCAGAAGAAGGAGAGTCAGAACCCATCGATGTCCGTGCTGGTATGGGGACCTGGACTGGGAATCCTGTAGGGGCTACTGAGGTAGATGGCTCTCCATAGCCTCCTACGTAAAAGGGTGGCGGAGGATGACCAAGAGACTCGTAGTAGGCTATCACCCGACGGACCTCGTCGGACTGTGAATCAAGAACAGCATCCGGGGTGGGCTGCCTACTGGAAAAGGTGTGTCTGAGGAAGATGGACGATTGGATCTATGTGATCCATGCACCCCACCACGTCCAAAACCTGCCATGATTGTAATAATGATGTATTACATACTTATTACTTAAGATTTTAGTTAATTCGATTATAATTGTGTAATAAAACTTACAACTAATCTTCATCACTTATTTCGGTGGGATTAAAGGATATTTCTTCGTTTTTTTGAGTTTTCTGAGTAATCATTTCTGGAGTCAGTATCATCTTGTAAGTCAACACAGAAAACTTCATTATCAGCCAATCGATTCGATTTGATAATTGGGACTTCTTCTGTTAAGTCTATTCTTTCATTTGTCGGTGTGAATGTTTCATCTATGTCATCTTCCTGATTAGTGTAATCATTAGAGATATAAACTCGAGAATTTATCTTCACAACAGTTATTGTTTCAACACTCTTTCTCTTCTTTGATATTTGTGGGAGATAACATACTTGATCCGCTTGAGATGCTAAGACGAATGGTTCAAATCTGCGTATAAATTTTCTTTGCACCACGTCGACAATGTTATTTCTTTTATCGAGTACTACACCTCCATTTGGTTCATACCAATCACACAAGAAAAGAACTACTTTATTCAAGCCTGGTATACTGTATTCCACTTCTATTATCTCCTTTAAAATTCCGTAATAATTCATATGATCTTCCTCATAACAAGATCCGCGAACCATCACTCCATGATTTTGAGTTGTCAAATATTTACCGGAATTTATGGTATGAAAACGATACCCATTACTGTAGCAAGAGTTGTATGATCGGACCTTATAAACAGGGCCTTCTCCAAAATATTTTAAAATATGAGAATAGAAATCACCACCGTCCAACTGTTTTGAGCGGTCTTTAAATCGCATTGGAAATTGATTCCTATAAGTGCTCAGAACTTCGTCATCTGAATACATAGGATTCTCCTCCATAATTTTCTTTCTAAATTCCCTAAAATTGGTAAGAGAAACATAAGAATTACTTGTAATGAATATATACATAAAGTAATTCAAATACTGACTGAACATATGGTGTTATTTCCTCGCAATTGTCTAATATGTATAACTCTGCAGCATCCTTCTCTTGTTTCGATAAGAAACGTTCAGTTGCTTTTCCTATTAGATGAGTGGATGGCCGAAAGATACTGATACAAGGTTCTTCATCGGAAGAAATTATCTCATTCCTCCTGCATCTATTGTGGATAGTCTCCACATCTTCTGGAAGATATCTTGCGCAGAATGTTGCGACTTCCTCATATATATATTGTGAACTTCTAGATCCTTCAACTTTACTTTTGTTTCGGACCTTTCTTTTAAGAAAGAACATAAACCTATAAGAAAGTAGGTTAAACATTTAGTCCAAATAGTAAAGAATGGAATGAGATTATAATACATTTAATTACCTTTCAAATGGATACATCCAACGATATTTTACCGGTCCTCCAATTTTTGCTTCCCATGGAATATGAATCATCAGATGCTCCATTGAATCAAAAAATGAAGGCGGAAATATCTTCTCCAGGTTACACATAATCACAGGAATATTTTTTTGAAGATAATCCATCTCCATGCGATGTATGCGTGACGAGCATAGCACCTGGAAAAAACTGTTGACATCTGAAAGAGCATCGACAACATTTTTTGGTAATAATCCTCTGAACACTAACGGTAGTAATCTTTCCATAAAAACATGGCAGTCATGACTTTTCATTCCCTTAAATGTAAACTTCTTCAAATCGACCAAATTGGAAAATTTTGATGCATATCCGTCTGGAAACTTCAATTTGCTTATCCATTCACAAACAAGCTTAACTTGATTTCTATCTAAGGTATACTTTGCTTTGGGAACTTCAACCCTTCTACTATAATGTTCCTCGATATGCAATTCTGGCCGATTGCATATGATTTGTAAATCACGACGAGACTTTACTGTATCTTTTGATCGACCGGTTATATTCATAACAGTGTAGAAGATGTTATCAAATACATTTTTCTCTATATGCATAACATCTAAGTTGTGTCGTATCAGTAACTTACTCCAATATGGTAACTCCCAAAATATACTCTTCTTAATCCAATTATGACTGTCACCAAAACCAGGAAGGTTTTTTGTTTTATCTCCATTTTCTAAGGCTGATTTCTCTAATTGTTCCAAGTATGATAATATCATATCGCCTGTCTTATTTGGTGGAGGATCTGCAAGATCAATTGTGTTCCTTTTAAAAGACTGCTTTTGTCTTCGATATGGATGATTATTTGGAAGAAACCATCTGTGACAATCAAAAAAACATGGTTTCTGACCGTATTGAAGCTGGAATGATTTAGTACTCTCCATACAATATGGATAACTTTTTCGTCCATGCGTACTCCATCCAGATAACATTCCATATGCTGGAAAGTCATTTATCGTCCAAAGAAGAGCTACTTTCATGTTGAATGTTTGACTCTTATTAGCATCATATGTATCAACTCCATCGACCCATAACATTTTCAACTCATCGATAAGAGGACGTAAATAAACATCAATGTACTTTCCCGGATGTGTAGGTCCTAGTACTAACAGCGAAAGAAACATAAACTGTCGCTTATTACATAAACATGGGGGTAGATTATATGGCGTTGTCATTACTGGCCAACAAGAGTAATCTTTACTTCTTCCATGAGGATTAAACCCGTCTGTACATAAACCTATAACGCAATTCCTCTTTTCATCATTAAATGTAGGAAAAGTTGACATCAATTCTTTCCAACAATCAGACTCGGATGGATGCTCCATATACTCATCGACTTTATGTTCCGCGTGTCATGTCATGTACTTCGCCGTTTCTTTACAATAATATAGTCGTTTCAATCTCGGAGTCAACGGGAAATAACGTAGAATCTTTCTCGATATTTTTGTTCCACTCTTACTAGCTGTCTGATATCTTGGCTCATTACATTCAGGACACCGTTGTAAATGTTGATGTTCACCGTAATATAGAATATGGTGATTTATGCATGAGTCTATTTTAACTTCTGCTAAACTCATCTTCCGCATCATCTTTTTTGTTTTGTAATAATTATTAGGTAATTCTGCATCTTCTGGTAACATTTTCTTAATAATCCTCAACATTGCATCAAAATTACAATCGGTCATATTATATTCCATCTTCATCGATAGAAGATCCAAAACCGCAGAAAGTTTTGAATATGTCTTGCAACCCAACCACAATGGCTCTTCCGCTTTTTTGAACAGCTCGTAAAATTCTGTAGACTCTCCATATGGTTCCTCATCATCTAACAAAGTATCATTAAATTCTGGACCCGTAACATCCATAACCATATCTGCAAAAGGATTAATATTGTCAGCTTCTTCTGCATCATTCATACTGTCCTCGAAATTCTCACCATGCCTCCACCAAATCTGATATCCTTCCATGAAACCCATTCTATAAAGATGTAACTGAATTTCATCTTTTGATCTCTTCCTCAATAGATGACATTTCTTAAACGGACACAAGATAGTTCCATCTGAATCCACAATACAGGAACCTTGTGCGTAAGCAAATTGTATAAATTCCTGAACACCTCTTTGAAAGGCATCTGTTATACGTTCATCTACTACACGGTTGTACATCCACTCTCTATTGGTCATATTGATGAACCTGAATTAAATAATCCAAAATGTCAAATCTAGAAAATTGAGGATATCTAAACGTATCACATTATTGAGATAAAAGATAAGAAGAGAAGTGTATTAATTATGTTATCACTTTAGCCCGTCCATAAAGATTCAAATTTACTAAAATATGATCGATGTTACATGTATCTTTATTTCTAACGAAAATTCGGCAGCATAACCGTGCACCTCTATCGTATACCTCATAAATCAATCGCAATTAATTATTAAAATAATCATATTAGTGATTATTTCAATAATACCTATGATTGATTTGGTATACCGAAGAGGAAGGGGTTATGAACCGAATTTCCGTAAGAAATAAAGATCCTGTGACACCGATCACCTTTTAGTAAATTTGAATCCTTACGGACCCCCTTAGTCCGGGAACTCCGAACTAAGGAAAGCTAATATAAATATAATACTTTAAGATCATTTTACGTCATATATTTGTATGTGCTACAAATGAGACTATAAAATAATCTTAAAATATTTATTCATTTATATTAACCGGGCAATTACGTATATTTGGCTGGTTAACGATGGGAATAGGGATAAGTGTGATCCTTATTTAGTGCCTAATACAGTGCGTGGGTCACTAAGAGTTAATGGGCACCTGAAAAAAATCGAACCTACAAACATCAAAATCCACGACCATTGGTCTGAGATAAACATCCCAAAGTGAGTCCAATAGTGCTGTGAAAAAATAAAAAAAATATAACACAGTTAGAGGTGATCAAATCCTCCAATGTGCTGCACACGCCACCCGTTGTGCGGGGCCACACACCACCCAGTATGGAAGGACGTACTGTGTGTGATGGATTTTGTGTGATTTTCTAATAATTAATGGATAGTATTCTGGACTTATCATAAACCTAACTATAAGTTAATGTGATATAATTGGTCACATTAACTAGAATTTATTGTGATAATAAATTATCACAAAGGAAACATTGGTGTATATCATATCTCATATCAACACGATATGAAATTTTCAAACTATTATTAATGATGTTCATCATATCTAATATCTACACTATTGAAGTTGGCTAACTAATGTTATTCGCAAATTTCATAACTAATCTTTTTAAGAAAATTAACAATACTAACTAGTGTAGATGTTGTAATGGATATTTTATCATTTATAATTTACAAAATCTAAACATAATGTTGGTTGAGGCATTTTATCGAATACCTACAGGGTATACAATTATACATATTATTGAGACAACCATAATCGAAATTACAACACTATAGTGATCTACTATTATCATAAATATGTAAAAACATTTAAACTATCAAAACAATACACTACATTCAACAAAAAAACAAAAAAATTGAAACCCTAAACTATCGAAATAATACAAATATGTAATGAAATATTAAAAAAAGAGAAAGGATGAAGGATTATACTGAATGGTAGATGTATATCTACTCAAAAGACGAAAATGGCGGGCGTCGGTGTCAGGGCGGAGGGGTGGCGGGTCGCCGGAGGGAAGAATTTGGGGGAGGAATACGTGAGAATGAGGAAGAAGGGGCCACGCGAGGTTCTGTTTACGGGCCTGGGCGAGCACACTTAAGTGCTCGCCAGGCCATCGCCAAGTGCTCGCCCGTAATTTACCATGCGCTAAAGTTATCCGCTCAAAGAAATTCAAGTGGGCGAGCACATGTAAGCGAGCACATGTGCTCGTCCAAATTGGTAATCGCGTCGCTCCACATAATTCAAACCGGCGACCCTCATGGGCGAGCACATGTGCTCTTCGTGTGCTCGCCCATGACAGGGCGAGCACATGTGCTCGCCTAGTGCACGCAGAGCTGTGCACGCTAATCCCGCCTTTTTTTGTAGTGTTTTAGCGGCCATCGCAGCGACCTCTGTGTTCCCGCCTTGTGTGGATCACAAGACCGTTAGATTTCCGTGTTTATCAGCTCACAGCATCACGACGCAGTAGTTCTAGTATATGGTTCACTATCCGTCCATGCTCGACAAAGTGATGCGCTTGTGCATGCACAATAAATGATAAATCGACTCAACTCATAGAAAGCTATTCGAACAAATTATTTGTCTCACTGAATCAGTATCTGGTAGTTGTCGACCAGATAAGTGTTCTCCTGCCTAGTCCATACTGAAGTATCGACTGGCCCTGCAATTGTCTCCATTGCTATACCAAAAAAATGAAAGTAATGCACAAATACAGTATTGACTGAATGTCATAAAAAAATATATAATCGAATCATGTAGATATTGCATTGGAGTGTATATAACATTTGACATTAACTATCGGTGCCTTCTTTCACACGTTGTTTTGTTATGACCGTGCTCCTTACACTGACTACAATTAACTGGTACTTTCCCATCTCATCCATGCTATCGCATAGTCGCCTCCTCTGAGGTCTATCAGGCAAGAAAATTACATTTGGGTGGAGCAGCGGTAAGGGCTCAAAGGACGTCCAAAAATGACGATCGAGAATTGGGACGAAGGCATGTGCATATGTGGACCAGAATGCAGTCAATGTGTAAAAATCAGAGCACAACTTCAAATGTTTCGTGCTGACATTGACACTACCACATACTGCAATTATATGTAGGCAAATTAAACGCATCTCATGCATGTAATCACATGTGTAGACAAATTGCTGACCATTTATGTTGACTTTGTAGTTTCCCTTCGGAGCCCGAACCTCGAATTCTGTAAGGTTGAATTGCTCAACCATCAAGAAACGTGTTGATTGTACAAGACCATCTGTTAGCTTTTCGTATCGGGGCATTAGGTAGCCTGTCACCTTTTCATCGAACCTACGTCTTTCGATGAAGTAAGTGTTTAGGCAATAAAACACTGCCAACAAAAGTGTTAATATAGGTAGGCCATGTATTCCCCTCAGAACACTATTGAAACTCTCAGAGAGGTTCGTAGTAATCATCCCCCATCGACGTCCCTCGTCATAAGCACAAGCCCAATAACGGTAATCCTCCCATTCCTGTCTCATTATCCAGTCATAAGACTCTGAGTCGGTTGTACGGATTTGGTTCATAATACGCTCGTGATCATACTTTATGGTCACTTCCCCAACATTGTAGAATTTCTTCTGTATCCATTTATTCGTATATTTGACCCGATGCATATTCTCCTGCATGTGTCGGAGGCAGAAACGGTGGCAGTGGCCTCTCTCGACTTGAAAGTATTGGAACAACAAATTCTTCAGACCAGAAAATCTATTGCTGATGAAGCAGATACCATCACGATCAATGATACCAGACAATTTATGAAGGAAGAACCCCATGACTCCAACCTTTCACTCTCAACTACGCCGAAGGCAATGGGGAAGAGGTGATCATTGGCATCTACTGCAGTCACGGCAAGGACATACCCTTTATATTTTCCCTACATATGGATGGCATCGATGCTCAACACCGGACGACAATACGCAAAACCTTGGATTGAGGGAACGAAGGCCCAAAATAGACAGAAAAAGTCATCCCTACCTTCTATATGTGCACCGATTTTACTATCGTCCAATGATTGATGTTTGAGCTCGTAAAAGGAACCGGGATTGTAGTGTCTCATCAGCCAAATGAATAGATGGATATCTGCATATTACCCAACGACATCTCCGAATATCTTCTCCAAAGCCCTCCGCTTCCCATTCTATACTTTCTTATAAGATATTTTAACCCTATACTTTTCCTCAACGAGGGATTGGATGACACTTGGAGTCAATGTCAAGTTGGATCTGAGTGTGACAAGAATGAACCTCCCAACAAATTTTGCAGTCTAAACATGATTATCAACAAGCAGTATTGCATTACAAAAAGTGTGTTCTGCATGGTAGCTGCTTGCTTGCCAACTGTCTCGATGATTGTTTTACGATGCATGCAACCTCCAATAGAAATTCTCATAGACGTGGCTTGTTGTGTATTGGGTGTGAATTGGGTGCTCTTTGAGGCATCTACCTTGAACTGGACATACTTTGACATGCTCCAAGTGCTCAACTCATCGATTAGGGCCATCTTTGAATCGAAAGATCGATTCAACCAATACTCTTTTCCTGACGCTCCTTCAGTCGGAGGACCAATAACTTCATTTAAAAATGGCATCTCCTCTGCAAACTACCAAAGATCCAATCATATGAACCGAAGAAGTCCGGTAGATTGTCCATGAAATCTAAATCCATCCAGTAGTCCACAGGTGGATCATAGATTGGTTCTTTGTTTATTGAACAAAGAAGAAATTCTTGACCGTGATTGGTCGGTCCTCCCACCCTCGCAATTGTAGTCCCCATGCAAGCTTCTTCGTTCACTCCCTCAGCTTCATTCAAACCTTCTTCGACAATTCCTTCTTCTTCCTCATCCTCTTCATCTTCATCTCCATCTTCACCATTATTTTCACCATCATCTTCAACATCATCTCCCTCGTATATAGATTGGTTAAGGTCAAAACATTGCATTGATGATGTTCCCACATCAGCTCGGGATGGAGTGATCTCTGCCGCTTCAATTGGAAGCTCCATCATTCCTACATGTCGACTCACTTGCAACATCAAGTTTGTAATTTTATCTGTCTCGATCATGATTGGACGAAACGAGCTTGAACTTGCAGGTCACTTGCATGTGATCTGAATATCATAAATGTCGGGTGTATATCCGGTAAGCCCATATAAGTAAGCAAGCATATCGTTATAACTGCTAGATACAGGTACTCCGATCATGTCAGTATGACCTCCTTCATAACAAATCTCAGTATCCACGTATTTAATCTGTCCGTCCCAGAAAACATATAGTGCAGCAATATCAGTCGCTAAAAGTCACTAAAAGATCTGCAAACTTATACTTCAAGAAAACTATTTTATTTCTGCATTGTTGATCGTGGTTTATATTCTACAAAGTATTGGGCAATTGATAACAATGAACAACAATGCAAATAATCCAATTATTATCCTTACAAAATTTACCGTTCTATCCTTTTGTAATATGTATTATGCCCCTAATTTATGTTAACAGATATTTCAAAATAAATATGAATTTTGTAAGAAGTTGTAATTACAATGGAAAATTCAAAAAGAAAGGAGCACAATTGGTATTGCAGAAATTAAAAAGGATATACATGATAAAAATCCTAAAAAAGAAATTAAAAAAATTATTGAAGGAGTACTCCACATTCCACATCTTCTTATCCCTATTGCCTATTCCACATTGCAGTTACAATTATTGTAGTTACAATGGATGGTATTGTACTTAAAATATTTTCCCACTAGTTACTTGAATGATAAAAACTATAAAAATTATTGTAGTTAAAATTTATGATATTCTCTTGCCTATCCCTATTCCACATCTTTCTATCCCCACTATCCCCATCACTAGCATATATGCCCAATTACAAAACTAACATTACCAGCACATATGTCCATTTACAAAACTAACATTCTTATAGCATATGTCACATTATAAAACTAATATTATTACTATATCTATGTCATAATGATGTCTAATAATTGCAAGAAACATTATATGTCATGCAAAAAAATTAAAAAATCTACTAAATTAACATTTATATAAAATTAATGGAAAAACATACCTTAGATTGGAGATGAGAGGATGATATGAGAGGGAGTAAGAGGGAGTGAGGAGGAGAGGAGTGAGTCGGAATGAGGGAGGGGGGTTATAGGGGTTTCTGGGGGGCTTGCCGTGGAAAACCCTTTTGTCGTGGTTCTTTGATCGCCGACAACCTTTGTCGTGATGAACGATTTGCCACTGCAGGGGGTGGTAAAATCATCACGCCCTTGAAGATCGGAGCCAGGCCTCGTAGACCACACCCATAACAGCTGACGGTAAATCATTTGTCGTGCCAGGTAGATCAGCGGCAAATGGTTCGTCGATATCCCCCTCTTGGGAAATATTTACATCTCGTGTCTTTTTAAGGAAATAGTTTTCCTCCAATCTCATTTTAGAGAAATAACTCGACCTGGATATCAGGAGTCAGATACTGGATGAAAGACAGGTAGGTATGGATTAAAAAAAGGAGGAGTGCACTACTTCTGACAGCTCGCAGTGTTCGACGCGATGCTAGCGGTCAGGAAGGTCCTATTGTGGAAGACGTGGACGAAATCCTTGGGTGAATAGTAGAGGCAGGCAGAGACCAAAAGGGTTTGTTCATAGGTACAATATATTTTAACTAATATTATGACTTTTCCAATAATACAGAAAATATATTCTACACAAACTTTGCATTCATATCCAGAGAAGTGAATCATAACGAAGAAGAGTGTCAAGATTAGGATCACATCCTTGATGTTGTTCACTATATGAAGATCCACCATAAGCAAGTGTAATTGACACGGTATATTTTAGTGGAAGCATATAGTCTTCTACCATCCTTGCATAGGCGCAGATCTAATATTATATTATGAGGGTCATGGTCCCCCCATGATTATTATACGTCGTTTTTACAATGTATTAACTTTTTAGTACGGTCCCTTCTTAACTATATTATAATTAATGTTGTTAAAGAAAGGGTTTGGAATCATTAAATGGTCAAGTGGTTAAGTAATACAGTTACTATTTTGAAGACCAGGGTTTGAATCTCATCTCCCTCAATTTTATTTTCTTTTATATGATTTATCCAATCACTTTCAAAGTATCAATAATTTGATCTAAAATTATATTCGAGTTTATTTATCTCTCTCATTGTTTTAATACTATTTATAAATAAAATAAATTGTATTGTTTCCTTTTAATCATGAACTTTTTTTGTTTTGAAATTTCACTTAATAATTTAGCCTTTTTAGGATGGATTTAGAGAGGCTTAAAATATTATATTTATCAAATTTTAAAAATCATCCCTAAAAATAGCAATCTATTTGAAAATCTAACATTAATAATAAATTTACATTCTACGTTTATCTAAATTGAAAGAGGTTCATTTTAAAAATATTAATTTAATTAAAAATACCGTTCGAAAATACAAAGATTTTTCTGTTTTTGAGCCTACATAATACTTGTATATATAGCCCTTGTTGGATGAGTTCCCCTCCTTGTGAGAACCTAGTCCATATATATAAGGTATTGGAAGTCCTATTTGGAAAAGGAAAGATCAATTACCTTTTAGGATTAGGAGTCATCTTTTCCTAATCCTATTGGAAGTAGGAGTCCATGTTTCCTTATTTACTCATCTCCATGATATAAATTGGGGGTATGGGGTGCATACCAGGATCGTCCAACACAAGCTCTCCTAGCACAAGAAGGAAATAAGAGTGAGGAAGAAGAAAGAAAGTTCGTGGTTGTCGTGGATTTTGGAGGGAGTAACCTTTGGAGCAGTTCTTCTCTGGCATTCTTTCCTACAGTTTGGTGGCAGATTTACTGTTAGGTGGTATTTCTCCTCTCTATTATTCTCTATTGTTTCGTGATTTGTAGCATTGTATTGAGGGTCGACCTTTTGTGAGCCCCTCATAGGAGATTACTTCGATTATAGTGCTTTATTTTGGGTTGTGGTCAACTCCGTGGTTTTTCCCCTCACAATGAAGGTTTTCCACGTTAAAAATTCTCCATACATCCGTGGTTGATTTTTTCTGTGGTTGAGATACTTTCTCGTAGTTGATATATCGTGCATGATCCGCCTAACAACTTTGGTTATTTTTACGCAATTTAATTTATACGGGGAATCTGTTACTAATAAGTGGTATCAAAGTAAGGTTCAATGATGGATTATAAGATGGAGTTTGGTTCGAGCAGGATGATTAGTCTTAATGAGACTAATTACAATTTGTGGAAGAACAAGATGAAGGATCTTTTATATGTGAAGGCTATGCACCTTCCGGTGTTCTCCATACAGAAGTTCGAATCCAAAACAGATAAGGAATGGGAGTTTGAATACGAGCAGGTTTGTGGCTTCATAAGACATTTTGCTGATGAGAATGTCTACAACCATATCCTAGATGAAAGTCACGCTAGAAGCTTGTGGTTGAAGTTAGAAAATCATTACGCCTCTAAGACGGGAAGTAACAAACTATTTCTTTTCAAGAGACTAGTGAACTTGAGGTTCAAGAAAGACAGCTCTGTATTAGATTTTCTTAATGAGTTCCAATGAATTACTAGCCAAGTGATGAGCATTGGGATAAAATTTGAAGATGAGATGTTAGGACTGTTACTACTTGCTACTCTACCAGATTCATGGGAGACTTTCAGAATCTCACTTACGAATTCTGTGGTCAATGGGGTCGCTTCTTTGGAGGCAGTCAAGTCTGGCATTCTCAATGAGGAGATGCGAAGAAAAACTCAAGGAAACTCTTCACATTCATAGGTTCTTGTCACAGAGAACAGGGGGAGAGACAGACCAAGACTCATACAGATACAGATAATGGCAGAAGTAAGTCTAGATCCATATATCAGAATATGGAGTGTCACTATTAAAAGAAGAAAGGGCGCATCAAGAAGTATTGCTTCCAGTTCAAGAGAGATAACAAGAATGGTGGCGACAAGCAAGAGAAAAAGAATGAACAAGTTGATGCAGCTGCACAGCATGAACTCCTCATTGTCTGTGATGAAGAGATGGTAAATGTCGCACAAGATGGTACTTCTTGGCTTGTTGATAGTGGATCTGCTCTACATGTCATATCTCAGAGATTTTTTCTCTTCATATACAACTGATGATTTTGGCACACTAAAGACGGAGAATGGTTCTTTGTCCCATGTTGTTGCCATTGGAAATATTACATTGAAGAATGCCAATGGAGCTGTGTTGATGCTCAAAGATGTGAGGCATGCACCAGACATGCACTTAAATCTCATTTTTGCAGGAAAGCTTGATGATGAATGATACCTTAACACTTTTGGTGGAGGTTAATGGAAGCTTACTCTAGGTTCATTGATTGTTGCTCGTAGCAAGAAATATAGCAACAATCTTTACATCATGAATGCATCCATCTCCCATGATGTTGCATATGTGACTGGAGATGCAAAATCCATTGAGTTGTGGCATCGACGATTGGGGCACATGAGTGACAAGGAGCTGCAGTGTTTAGTGAGGAAGAATATGCTGACAGATGTCAAGAAAGAAAAGCTGGAGAGATACACACACTACTTGGCTGGGAAGCAGACGAGAGTCTCCTTCAAGAGCCATCCATCTTCTAGGAAAATGCAACCATTGGAGGTTGTTCACACAGATGTTTGTGGTCCGTTGAAAGTAAGTTCTCTTGGTGGTACACTTTACTTTGTTACATTCATCGATGATTTTTCTAGAAAAATTTGGATCTATGCCTTGAAGAGGAAGGACTAAGTTCTTGTAGTTTTCAAAGATTTTCATGTGCTAATGGAGCGGCAATCTGGAAAGAAGCTGAAGTGCATCTGTAGTGACAATGGTGATGAGTATATTGGTCTATTTTATGAGTATTGCAGATCTAATGGTATCAGACACCAAAAGACTCCACCCAAGACTCCACAATTGAATGGGATAGCAGAGAGAATGAATAGGACCTTGATGGAGAGAGTTAGATGTCTCCTTTCTGAAGCTAAGTTGCCTAATTCTTTTTGATGTGAAGCACTTTATACTGTTGTTCATGTTATTAATCTATCTCTACATGTGTCCTTAGATGATGATGTTCCTGACATAGTTTGGCATGGAAAGAATGTCTCATACAAACATTTGTGGGTCTTTGGATGTCTCGCATTTGTGCATGTTCCCAAGGATGAAAGGTCCAAGTTGGACGCAAAGACAAAGCAGTGTATCTTCTTGGGATATGGACCACATGAGTTTAGCTACAGGTTGTATGATAAAATTGATAAGAAGTTGGTGAGGAGCAAGGATGTGATCTTCTCTGAAGATCAAACCATTGAAGACATCCAGAAGGCTGCTAAGGACTCTCCTTAGAGCAGCTATCAGCCAGATGATATGGAGCGAGTTCCTTTGTAGAGAGCTCCACATGCGGTGCCAAATGATGCATATGAGCATGTACTAGATGTAGGACATGAGGAGGATGTACCACAGATCATCACTCCTGATGATGATGATGATGCAGATGACGGTAGTGATGATGGTGGGCAGATGATGAGAGCTCTTCTTCTTCCAAGGCTCTCCCTCTAAAGAGATCCGTGAGGAAGAGGCGACCCTCTACCAGATATTCTATACATGAGTACATTTTGTTGACAGACAGTGGCGAGCCTGAAAACTATGAGGAAGCCTTACAAGATGCCAATAAGAAGAAATGGGTAGAAGCTATGAAAGAGGAAATGGAGTCCCTTCATGACAATCATACCCTTGAGCTTGTCAAGTTGCCCAAAGGCAAGCGGGCATTAAAAAACAAGTGGATTTATAGAGTGGCACATGATGAATTATCTACAAATCTAAGGTATAAAGCTAGGTTGGTTGTGAAAGATTTTAACCAAAGGAAGGGAGTTGACTTTGAGGAGATCTTTTCTCCTATGGTGAAGATATTTTCTATCAGGGTGGTTCTCAGCTTGGTATCTAGTCTTGATCTGGAGGTTGAACAAACAGATGTAAAGACGGCTTTCCTACATGGTGATCTTGAGGAGAAAATTTACATGTTGCAACCAGAGGACTTTACGGTCAAGGGCAAGGAAGATTATGTTTTCATATTGAAGAAGAGTCTATATGGCTTGAAGCAAGCACCCAGACAATGGTACAAGAAGTTTGACTCGTTCATGGAGGAGCATGGTTACTCCAAGATCACTTCAGACCATTGTGTGTTCATGAAGAAATTCTCAAGTGATGATTTCATCATATTGTTGCTTTATGTTGACATATGCTGATTGTAGGCAATAATGTAGAGAGAATTTCTGGTTTGAAGAAAGAGTTGAGCAAGTCCTTTGCTACGAAGAACTTGGGGCATGCAAGTCAGATACTGGGCATGAAGGTCACTTGACACAGGGGAGTAAGAAAACTTCAACTTTCACAAGAGAAGTACATTGAGAAGGTACTTCAAAGATTTCATATGGAGAAGGCAAAGCCAACTAGTACCCCTCTTGGAGCGCACAGAACAATGCATAGAAGAAAGATGTGGAAAGAGTTTCCTATGCATCAGCGACAAGTAGTCTCATGTATGCCATGGTTTGTACAAGACCAGATATTGATAATCCGGTTGGAGTTGTTAGCAGGTTCATCTCAAATCCAGGAAAACAACATTGGGAAGCAGTTAAATGGATCTTGAGATATCTTCGAGGTACTAGCAGTTACTCTCTTTGCTTTGGAGCAAGGAATCCTATTCTTCTTGGATACACAAATTCAGACATGGCAGGTGACATTGATGGGAGAAAATCCATATCAGGTTACATGATGTCCTTTGCAGGTGGTGTAGTTTCTTGGCAATCTCGTCTCCAAATTGTGTTGCTTTATCCACTACAGAGGCTGAGTTCATTGCAGCTACAGGGGCATGCAAGGAGTTGTTATGGATGAAAAAGTTCATGCAGGAACTTGATTTTCATCAGGACAAGTTTGTGCTTTATTGTGACAGTCAGAGTGCTATTCACCTTAGCAATAACTCTACATTCCATGAAAGATCGAAGTACATCGATGTCAGATATCATTGGATACATGATGTGTTAGAATCGAAGCAGCTTGTACTTGATAAGATCCACACAGAAGATATCAGTGCCAATATGATGACAAAGACTTTGCCGCTTGAAAAGTTTGAGAGATGCTACTCCCTCGCAGGTTTGGAGCAGTTCCCACATCGTCGGTGAGGGGGAGATTTGTTGGATGAGTTCCCCTCCTTGTGATAACTTAGTCCATATATATAGGACATTGGTAGTACTATTTGGAAAAGGAAAGATCAATTACCTTTTAGGATTAGGAGTCATCTTTTCCTAATCCTATTGGAAGTAGGAGTCCATGTTTCCTTATATGCTCATCTCCATGGAGTATAAACAGGGGGTATGGGGTGCATACCAGAATCATCCCAATACAAGCTCTCCTGGCACAAGAAAAAAATAAGAGAGATGAAGAAGAAAGAAAGTTCGTGGTTGTTGCGAAGATTGGAGTGGAGCAGTTCTTCTCCAGCATTCTTCCCTACAGTTTGGAGACGGATTTACCATTGAATGATATTTCTTCTCTCTATTATTCTCCATTGTTTGGTGATTTGTAGCACTATATTGAAGGCCGGCCTTTTGTAAGTCCCTCATGGGAGATTACTTTGATTATAGTGCTTAGTTTTGGGTTGCGATCAACCACGTGGTTTTTCCCCTTACATTGAGGGTTTTCGACGTTAAAAATTTTCTGTACATTTATAGTTGATTTTTTCTGTGGTTGAGATACTTTCTCGTAGTTGATATATCATGCAGGATCTGCCTATCGACTTTGGTTATTTTTACGCAATTCAATTTATACGAGGAATCTGTTCCCAACAGCCCATTGTTGAAATTCCTAGTTCCGCCCATGCATCTATGTATAACCAATCACATCGATGAGGGGACATTCATACATGATAATGGACAACATAAACAAGGTTCTCATCCATGTATTGTGTAATAGCTGTCAACAACATAAAGTAGTATGTGGGTGTTGTTATCGTAACAACTACAACTATGCTAATGTTATATTTATAAAAGTAGCTCGGAGGAAAATTCACCTTGGTGGTTCATATAGAATCTTATTCCCCATGAACTCTAGGCAAACTTTTTTTTGAGAAGAAAGATAGTGAAATCCTGAGATGGGACCCCAAGCAAACTTATAATTTATTAGTAGGCAACGACTACCTCTACAAGGGAGTTGTTTCAAGAGGCAAACTCCCTTCGAAGGGAGCTGTGGACTGTGGCAACAGCTAGAGCTTAAATAAAGCCCCATCCGTGACCCCAGCCCGATCTCACGAAAATAGAACCCCCCCCCCTCCATCGATAGCAGTAGCCTCCAATTGCGGCCACCCTTGTTCCCGTTAGCACTCCCTCCAGCTCTGCCCTGAGGTGCGGCCATGCTAGTGGGCCACTCCTCGTCCATCTTCATGTATTCTGTTCATGGTGGGTTTCTCTTCTCCCACTGTGAGTAGGCCCTAACACCATTTTTTTATCAGTACCATGTTTTATGTAATATATATTTTGTTAGTGTGTTGTTATTGTGTAATGTAGTTTGTAAGTAGTGTATTGTTGCTGTGTAATGTTGTTTGTTCTCATTTTTGAAGCTACTCCAGGTCATGGAAGTGATGTATTTATGTCACATTGGTGGGAAAGTGAATAGGGTTGGAAAAGAAGTTAGATACGAGAAAGGTCGGCTGAGACCCATAAAAATCATGATGGGTTTTACCTTTACTAGATTGGACGGGAAGAGTGTAACCGCATTTCGTTTTCACAATATAAATGACGCGGAAGTTCCATTTCACAAGATGTTGGAGAACATTGACACATTTTTATTGAATGTCAAATATGACAGTGACATTGATGATATTTTCCAATATATGGAGATGATGGGAGGCTTATACAGGCCGGTTATGTTTACTGACCTCATATGCACACGAGATCGTACGTTGTTACCTCGACATTCTGTTGATACGGCTCTGATACCCATTCTATATCATATACCCATTAAGACATGGCCTTCTTCCATTGTCCGAGAATCTCCTTATATATCTCCAACTCCAGTTGAGATGATGACATCAGTATTTGTTCCACAATCATCGGGTCCCCGTCCAGATGACACACACTACTTGTCACAGAGAAGGGGAGTCACTTCAGTGCAAACTCCCAACACTAATATCGGGGAGGACCACATCCGGAGATTGATCGTATGATGGATGATACTCCCACAGAATACTAATGATGAAATGGAAAATGGTGATGACAAAATCCTAAATGTCGATGACCAAGAGATCATGTTGAGTTTGACATTGTTGGACATATGAGCCTAGGACGAACGATTTCTACAATAAATGTCATTGTGATCTTTTTATATATCAATAAAAATTATTAATTTTCACTCCTTATGAGATTAATGTATGAATGTACTTATAAGGTTCCTTGGTACAATTAAAGTTGTGTACCATGAACATCTTGATAATCATGCAGTTGTTGATCTAATTGTTGGATCATACATGTTGATGTTGAGATGATATCTAAAAAGTTAGATTGAAGACTCGTTTAGCATCGTCCAATGATTACTAAGAAAAGATATCCAGCCTAAGAAGAAGATGTCAATCCTTACTTCTAAAGAGTTAGCTTATATTTCTCAATATTTGTTAGACCGTATTTTATCACTCACTTGAAAAATAATGCGGTCTTCTAAACGTGAAACTAGACTTCTTATCACTCATTCATCTTTATCTAAATAATTTATATAGGAGCTATGATTACCATTGGAGACTATAATACTTCTTGTACGTTCATGTCACCCCTTCATTATTAATATTTGTCTTACTCATAAAACTTTTCATTTAATCATGTATTGCATCTTTAGCCAATTCAATAATGGGTATTTATCACTTGTATCCTTTTAACTATTGTAATATCAGTTATGTCCATCCTTTTATTAGTTGTGCCCTTAACTTCTTGCGATTTTATCACTTCTATCTCTTGTGTTATCTCTTGTGTTAGTTACCTTTCATCCGCGTCCCAAATGAATGCTAGCTTATGGGACACAGGGGTAATTAGATTCTTGGTGAAGGTAGATATAGATATATCTTTTTTATAAAGATCTTTTTCCTCTCATTCATCTTCCTCCACCTCCTTTGTAAGCCCACCACCAACCCTCTCCTCTGCCGCCCTCCCGACGCAAACCACATCCTCCAGCTCGATGCCAAGATCTGCCTCCTCTGCTCCTCCCACGCAGTCCTCGACCTCTGTGTCGCCCTCGATCTGACAGTTGGCTCAAGGTTGCCGTTATTCGTCGTGTATCGCTGGTTCCTTCATCCTAGGCATCCTTCTCCTTCTTAGCATGATGTCGGCCATTTGAATTCAGACATTCCGAAAAATGTAGATTCGATTGACTTGCTTTCAGCCGTTTGAATTTTAAACCAAAACAGAAGTTCGTTTTAAGTGGTTTTGATTGAATAAAGTTTCTGATGAAGTGATTTTGGGGGGAGGAGATTTAATCTGCGTTGCTTTGTGGAATAAGTCGGATATTTTTTAAGTTTGATTCGTTAAGAATCAAGATGAGATTGCACGTTTTCAGGTGTAGATATGGGAAAAAGTTTAAATCAATCAGAGCAGCTCCGGTTCAAATTCTTCAAAGCTGCATCGCAGGAACTCCATCTCTCTGAACCCCTTGTCTCTCGTCAAACTGGTCACCAAATGGAGGATAGCCACATCTGTCCGCCTTGGAAGAACCGACCATGCACGACTAGGAGCATATCAGCCCCGATTCACACGAGCATCTTCTCAGGTGAGCTGCGGACCAAGCCTTCGCCCCGAGACAGCCAAGGTTCTCCTTTCATCTCCAACCCTTCCGCCACCCCGGTTCCGTAGTCGGACAACCATCGAGATCCGAGCACTGCCCCCTCGACTTGCGCTATAGTATGAGTAGTTCCTGAAGTCAGCAAGTAGGGGGTTGGACAATTGTGAGGTCATGTCTGACGCGTTGGGTGGTTTGGGGAGGGAGGGGAGGAGGGTAAAGGTCATGTGCATCGCAGGTGACACGACCTCCAAGTACTCACGTCCCGCAAGATGGGGATGAGGAGGTGGGGACGGAGACGGAGGTCGCGGCTGACGAGGTTTGAAAAAATAATGTTAACTTCCACTCATTGACGATGAAACTAACGAAATGTTAAGTGATAACCATGCAAGGAGTAAGGGGCACAACTGATGTTTAAAAAAATGTATAATTGATATTGTAATATCTTAAAAAGGACATAAGTGATAAAAACATTTTAATAATACAAGCCTGCCTTATCAGTAAGTAAGCTTACAAGTTATAACCACTAACATTTGACATCGTGGCAATTGCGCGCGTTGACATATTGGTAGAAGCTAGTAATGTAAATTCAATATGCCTTGACATAAGTTCATCAAAATAGTCTACCGATACAAATAGTTTTGAAAATCTTGAAGAAGTGAAGCTATATAGTGCAAACAAGCTATACATATTGTAAGGATATGATAGGAAAGAAGGATGAACATTCCCACAACTACATATGAATCCTCTACCACTCCCTAATGACTTGCATGTCATGATATCAAGTTAATTGTACTCTTTGTGATGAAGGAACCTAGTGTCCAATAAAATATAACACTATAAATTAAGATTGCGAATTATTTGAGGAATCAATGCATCTTGTCATTTTATCAAACACCAAGGGTTTGAGTATCACCTAGGGAATCCACAAGGTCGATGTTAAGATTAAATGATCATTATTCACGCTCTGTAGTGAGTTCCACAAAAAAGTAAGTTATCTGACATAGTGAATGCCGATAAGTGTGGAGATAATGCATATGTAAGACGCATTTCATTACATATTCCAATCGATACACATGGCAACACGAGAACTAATCACGTTGATATATGGTCAGTCACATAGGGAGGCGCAACATGGGGAATCAAACATAACAAAGAACAAAAACAAGGGACATATTCCCCGCCGAAAAGCTAGATTAACATGGAGCATGGTGGCGATCGCAGATCATGGAGATCGCAAAGCATTTTCTTTCTTCCAAAAAAGGATTTTCCTTAAATGGCAAAAGCACAATGAGAGAGATTTCACATCTCAAAATCCATGCCCAATTGCAAGGATGCTAGGAATGATGCGGAGGCTTTTCATGGTTCAAAGCAATTGAATGTATATATTACTACACATGCCTATCTTTATTTCGATTGAGCTTATTAGCTTAAAATATTTAGGTAAACTATAAAAAGGACCCAATAACACCTGAATTCCTGATAAAGGATCTCATTTTTAAAATGCAACAATAGGTCATGGAAGCTTACAGAAGTATGTATTTGAGACAAAAAAACAAGATATAATACATTTAAAAATAAGGCCCCTAATTGGAAATCGAGACATATTTGATATCCCTTTTGGTAATTTACACTAATTATTCAATATTTGAATGCAATCATCCCATCCTTATAAACATGTGGTATTAAAGATCAAATGCTTCCTACATCGTCATTTTGATGCTACAAAGATTCAACCTTATGAAATCTAGTTCCATATCATTTGCCTTCCATAAGAACTTTTTTTGTTTTCCAAAAGAAATATCTAATTTCATCACGAGATTCACTAGGCATGTGGATTATGCACTATTTTGTTGTTCAAAATCAAAATATGCACATCAAGATTTAAACTTCTGGACTTGCACATCGCATACCTGTAAAGATTTTATGTTTTTACCTAGATTGGTACTTTGACATTTTATGCCTCAAAAATACATCAGATAAATCAGGTAACTACTTGTACTCGCGAACTACACTAACCATGATGTCTGCAATTAAACAGAAAATAAATCACCCCAACTTTCTCTCCCCGACAAAGTTACATTGCCATTTCAAAAAGTCACCCACCCCAGCCTCTAAATTACCATTTGCAGGGAATTCATCAAGGAGAAAGTGGAAGTTTGGCATCAAAGCTCGGGTAAGTCGCGCCCGTACTCCAGTAGTTAATAATTCACTCTGGCAAAGATAATCAAAGTGCTACATGGTGCTTCTTCAGTTAATCGGTCAACCCTCCCAAATTGGAAAACCATTGGGGAGTTCATGTGATTCACTAGCGCATGTTTGTGATTCTGCATGCTCAGTCCTGATAACAGAAGAAATAACACGAGGATATCAGGAAATGGAAAGATGTTTCTAGAATGGATACAGTTGTTGAACTAAAGAAGTAAGAGCCTTGAAGCTTGATACAAATGTGTTGACAAGCCATCTTTTCCTCAAAATTCTACCAGTTAAACTTCTAAAATGCAATGTTTCACCAACAGCAAGGCACGAGTATTACCGGGATGAATACAGTAATGCTCCTGAGCTGTACTATTTAAAGTTGGTGTGCTGAAGCCAGGTCATGTTCTCAGAATGTTAAGTATTCCACTAAAGGTAATTTCCACTAGGTAGTTGGTAAACAGTATTCTAAAAAAAAGTGTAGTAATTACATCTAAAATTAGCAAGCAGCATAAATTGGCTTTTATTGGAATATATATGAACTGCCCAAATTCTCTAATATAGAAGAATCTATAAAACTCACTTGGATTGGATTTTCAATGCAGAAGGAATCACAGAAAATTCAGCATCACATACTAAACAGTACCTGACCAGTTGGTTTAGCGTCATCCTCAGTTGGAGGATTTTCAGCCTCCACGTTATCACCGGCATTTTCCTCCTGATCGACATCCATTTTTTCATCATTGGCAGCCCCTTTTTCCATTCTTTTGTTATCCTCCGGAATGATCAAATCTGCGGGAAGCTGTCCAGATCTCAAAGCCTGCCAACAAAGCAACCGTATCAGTACAGACAATCCACTGGTATATGCATTTCAGTGGCTTTAAAGAACTTCACCTGCTCGAGCCTTGCAACTTCTTCAAGTGTTTGGGAATTAACAATTGCAGCCTGCATGTGTACACATTACAGTAAGTTTTATCGGCTAAAAGAATTCATATGATCATGGAATAATGAATAACATGGAACTCCAAACTATCTGGAAAGCATTCATATACAATGAGATCCAAAGCTATTGATAAGGGGCAAACAAAGCAATCTGCCAAGAGAGTCACACAAAAATAAACAATGATTGCGCGTGGTAGCTTTTGCCAGCATAAATTATCAGGATTTCCTTAAGACATTAAATGGATTTCCCTCTGCTTAAACTCAAGACATCCCCATGTCATGTTCTAACCGACTCAATTGTGCAGTATGCTCTTGCACAAATTGCTGTTCCTTTTCAAGAGGAAAGAGGATGCAAGCATTTACAAAGACAAACTTTCACCAACTCTTCAACCCTTCTAATAATCCAGACACATGGAGAAAGAATCCCATTATCTACACCAACGAACTTCACAAAACTCTCTCCAACCTAAATCGAATGCAGAGCAACTATCTCCGTACTTTGATATGAAGATGACTTATTCCCCACAACCAACGCAACCATCTGCAGTAGCAGTGTGGGAAAATCCAAGGGGGTGGTATTGACTTGGAAAGAGGAATTATTGGTGCTATCCAGCCATTCCAGTCCCTCAAGTGGCTTCCATCACTTGGCATCTATATCATGAACAACAGATCCGAATATATGATTAGGACCAACAAGAAATTTAGCATATTTATTTCTTACTGGGAGAATGATCCAAAAAACGATGACCATAATTGCCACATTGTCCCCCACACCTCGTGCGTGCGTGAGTGCGTGCGTAACATAGGGAACATGATTTCATGTTGAATGGATGAATGCATGGAAAAGATAAATATATATTTATGACGTGGGTAACATCGGAAACATGAGGGTGTAATTAATTTTACGATCGAAACAATTTTGTCGGGCATCGTCGGAAAGGTATGATCGATCATACCTAATTGGATGATGGATCATGCATGATCGATGATCATAGTTTCTTTGTTGATCAATCAAACCTTATCGAACATCAAAGTTAGATGATTGACCATTCTGGAAACTGTGGACTAAATGGACCTAAAAAATGATGTAAATTGACTTCAAAAAGATGTAAAATTAAATATATGGACTAATTGAAATGAGTTGATAAATTATGAAAATGGGTCTATTGTGAGTAAATTAGGCTAAAACTCGATGCGGTAAGCATCGGCAAGTTGAGAGAATCTTGAGCATATGTGTTTAGTGGATGCCTTTCCCACTAGGTTCATATCCATGCTGTGGTGATTTAATCGTAAGTGGCATGTGGGAAGTGGAGTAGTTGCCGCCATGGGAGGGGCATGGACAGTTCGGGCCCGATAGAACTTTAGGCGTCATGATCCCAACAGGTGTTAGATGGAGGACATGTTGCTTGGCACACCGAGTCACCATGCGGTGTTCAGCCTCAGTACTTGCATGTCTTCAGCCCAATACTTAGAGAGCGAGCCAAGTAGTCATGATTGCCAGTATATTGCTTCAGTTCTTCACTTAAAGTTGGCACTCATGTACTGGTTGGTGTAGGTCACATTGGTTGGTATTCCGAGTGGAAGCACTAAGAGGAGAGTTCTAGGAAATGTGATTGTTGAAGTTGAAAAATGAATCAAGCCGCATGTGTATAAGGAGCGGTTGGGCAAGTCGATGGTTTCCAACTAGGGTTTTGGATGATCTTAGTGATTGGTACCCTAACTTGTATGCTACGCTACCATGGACTCTTACACGTAGGTAGTGGACTTGGGCGGTTCACGATGATTCACGGGTTGGAATTGATTATGTTTGAGGTCATGGTGAATCAAGTGGAATACTTAGAGGGTTTTACGTGGAGTACACAGTGGGATGTGAAGCTAGTGGACTTGTTGGGAACTTAAGATGCACCGTACCCATCACATGCCTACGAAGGCACCCCAACCCTAAGATTTTCTTAGTGCCTTAGCGTCATAGTGTGAGATCCCACATGGACCAAGACCATAAACTATCCACGATGCTTGTGTAATTGAAGATAATGGAAATTGATGATGATCTGAGTGAGGTCTTCTTTGTGAGGATGGTTTACCCAGCAATATTCTTATGCACACTTCTTAGCACCTTGTTGTAGTTTTAGCATCAAACTGGACAACTTTGCTCATAACGTATCTTTTTGTTGAATCCGCGGGTTCTCAGGAGCAGCCGCAGTACTGAGCGGCTCTTACTTAAATGTTTTTTTGTGCAGCTACACTTTTCTGGTACAATTACTTGTAGCTAGATTTTACTGCTTTTACTTTACTTGTTTTTGCGAGATATGTGATACGTAATGTGCATGTGTGAACACTCTTTTGATGCATACATGATACATATGGACTTTTGTGGACATGGATTGTAATCATTGATGGATACGATGTGAGTGCTAATTGAATGGAAAGAAATTTTAATTTCCAGTCTTTATGCTATTTTCTTCTATTTATATTTATTATGTGTTTCGAATGTGGAAATGTCAAATGTGTAAGCATGGAATCAGTTTGCCAAGTACCCGGATCCTCGGGGACGGACAACACAATCAGATCCTTTGTAAGAACTCATTTTCTTTCTTTAATACATCTAAGTCATTAGGCAAAGAGAATTATCTTCTACTAGCTTCTTGTTAACCTTTTTTCTTTTTTTAGCATTGATGGGATGGACCTACACTAGATACCCATCCAAAAAATATATTAAAATTAAAACTTATAGAGTAATTCAAATTTCAAACAGGGCTTTGGCATGCCCAAGTACATTCTCGTAGCAAAACCCCCTCCCTCAAAGACCACTATTTCTGGCTAGCCATATAGCTCAGATGTGTTTGCAAACATTTACTCTCCCTTCCATTGACCTTGACCAATCTCTACCAATCGAAGCTCAAAAAGAACCTTTATCACTCCATTGGACGCCAGGAAGGTCCGCATTTCGCCACGATTCCATTTATCCACGGCACTGAAAAAAAGATGATCAATATCTTCTGTCGCTCCACCACACCTGCATCTCTCATCAGCTACGGGAAAAAGCTTGGCCTGCCTAGTACTTGTCATAACATGTTACGTTCTCAACAACCACATGAACATCATAATCCTTGTAAGGATCTTCCATCCCTAGATCCTAGCACGGCACTAAGATATCTGTGTATCAACCGATGCAGTTGGAGCAAAAATCACCATGTACGCCTTTTTGACTGTGAACGACACACCTCTCCGGCACCACGAATCTCTACCTTCAAATGACACCTCTAACCTTGGCAACCTGCCAGAAAGACAAGGAAAATCATCCATCCTCTGATATGACAGCTCGGTCACAAAAGTAGATGTCCAAGAACCATCAGATGACACATCAACAACACTTGCCTCCTTATCCATTTCTAGAGAGAAAAGTCTAGGATACAAGTCACAGAGGGCATCCTCCTCGGACCAGTCATATCAAAAAACAGAAATCTCGACCATCCCCCAAAAGAGGTGGTAACGAGCTCGCCATGATCGGCATGACGGCACATAAAATCAAGGATGCAAAAAACGATCTAAACGAACATTTAAATGCATGCGGGCCTCGACCGCACCAACTAATCAAAGTCGGATCATATGCAGGTGGGCCACTAAACGACCACTCCCGACTTACGCATTTGACCCCCCACTCCCAGTCCCTCCAGAGATTGGACTTTTGACCAACCTCAATGTCTCATACCTGTACAACAACGGCCTTTCTGGACCAATCCCCATCGAGATCGAGAATGTGGCCAGCTTGACCATACGATACCTCTCGAATAGCAAGTTCTCAGGTCGAATCTCGCTTCAATCCGAAGTCTAATAAATCTCGATGGCATATACTTAACTTACAATGTTGGGAAAATAGATAGAGATGTTTATTCCTTGTTCCCTAAGCTCTCTTATATAGGGAGAGGCCTATGGGCAAATTACATAAAGAGACAGAAGAGAAGGAAAATTATATAAACGATACATAAATAAGAAACATATATCCCTATACTCCCACTTAAGATGGAGCATAAATATCTATCATGCTCAGCTTGGATGAACATTTTTGGAAGGGCCCTCTAAGTAGGGCCTTGGTGAAGATGTCTGTCGTCTGGCCCCCTAAGCTGACATGGGATATAGAAATGAAGCCCTTTTGGATCATGTCACGTATATAATGGCAATCAACCTCAATGTGTTTTGTCCTCTCCTGGAAAGCAAGATTATTAGCAATGAATAAGGCAACTTGATTGTCACATTCCAATGACATGGGAAGAGGAACATCTATATGTAGATATGTTAGGACTACTCGAACCCACATCATTTATGTCATGCTTGTGCCATAGCTCTATACGCAGATTCAACAATAGATCTGGCAACAACAGTTTGCTTCTTACTTTTCCACGAGACGAGTGAATCTCCAACAAATATAGCAAATCCTGATGTGGATTTCTGTCCTTGGGGCACCCTGCATAGTCTGTATCTGCGCATGCTGAGATAGTAATAGTGCCACCCCTTTTAAATAGCAGCCATGCACATGGAGACGATTTAAGATACCTTAATATCATTTATATACATCCATATGTACCTAACGAGGTTGTTCCATGAATTGGCTCACCCGACTGACTGCAAATGAGATATCGGATCTGGTAATAATAATATAAAGAAGCTTTCCCACCAGTTCCATGTATCGTTTCCTGTCAACCTCATCAGTATCATCATCATAGAGCTTCATGCTCGGATCAATGGGTGTAGTCGTAGGTCGACATCCAAGCATCCCCGTGTCACTTAACAAGTCAGTGACATATTTTCTCTGAGTCATCATAAGCCCTTGTTGATTTTTAGCAAACTCCAATCCTAGAAAGTATCTAAGAGCTCCTAAATCCTTGGTAACAAATTCACGACCCAGAAATTCGTTCGCCCTCTTTATTCCCTGCATATCATCTCCTGTAATGAGTATATCATCGACATACACCATAATAGCAGTCATACCTCTGGAGGTCCTCTGTACAAAAAGAGAGTGATATGTATTCGGCCGTTTAAACCTCTGTTTCTCAAACAAATCTGAGAGCTTCCAGAACCAAGCTCTCGGGCTCTGCTTAAGGCCATAGATTGCCTTATGAAGTCTACACACCTGTGAACACTCCCCCTCAACAGCAAACCCCGACGGTTGTTGCATGTAGACTTCCTCCTGAAGATCACCATACAGAAAGGCATTCTTTACATCCAACTGAAACATGGGCCAATCTCGAACCACGGTAATAGATAACAGAATCTGTAAGGTAGAATGATGAGCAACAGGGGATAACGTGTCAAGATAATCCACTCTGCATGTCTGAGTAAACCCACGGGCAACTAGTCGGGCCTTGTACGGTTGTACCTATCAATGTTACCATCTGCATTTTGCTTCACTGTAAATACCCATTTGCAACTTACTATAGACATCCCAGTGGGAGCTGGGACAAGGCTCCAAGTACCTCTTGACCGAAAGGAAGCCATCTCTTCTTCCATAGCTAATCGCCACCGACCCTCCTTCAAAGTCTCCTGATAACTCCGTGGAATGACCACGGCAGACAATGCAACTGCGAATTTCCTAAATTCCCCAGTCAGGCGATCAAATGAGACTATAGATGCGAAAGGATATGACGTACAACTACGCTTCTGCTTCTGAAGCGAAATAGGTAAGTCCAGATCAGCAACCTCCACGTATGTCCCATGTAGAGAACCCTACTCAGGTAGACCATCAGGCCCATCAGAACATACCTCATACGTGCTAGATGATGAGCGATGACCATGAGCAAAAGCAGGCCAGTAGGTATAGTGATACGGTAACGGTGGGACTGGGACCCATAAGATTTGGTGGAGGTGGAGGTGGTATTGATGACGGTGGTGGTGGTGATGGTGGAGGTGAAGGAGGTGATGGTGGCAGTGGCATGTATATTTCATCATTAGAGTCTAAGGAAGTCAACCGATCACCTATACGAGAAAAATACATGACGGACTCGAAAAAGGTGATATCAGCACTAACATAATACTTCATGTGTATTGGATAATAACATTTGTACCCTTTTATGTCCTGGAGTACCCGACAAAGACACACTTGACATAGAAGAGAGCTTGTCAATCCCTGGAGACAACGGGTGAACAAAGGCAACCGAGCCAAAAACACGAGGAGTAAGTGAGAATAAATCCTTTTCAGGAAAAGCAAGAGAAAAAGGAATTTTCTCGCCCAAGACCGACGATGGCATGCGATTAATAAGATAGCATGCCGTAAGAACATCGCCCAAAAAAGAATGCGGAGCACGACTCTGAATGAGAAGAGTCCTCGTAACATCAAGCAAATGACGATGCTTCCTCTCGGCAACACCATTTTGTTGGGAAGTATAGGCACATGATGTTAGATGAATAATACCTTGGGATGACAAAAATGGAAAGTACATAATTCCAAGGCATTATCAGTTCTCACAAATTTCACAGAAGTAGAAAACACATTTTTCACTTCAGTTAGAAAAGTTTTGATAACGTTTCCGGCTTCATATTTATTCTTTAATAAAAATACCCAGGATAGACGAGAGAAATCATCAACTGCAACAAGATGAAATATGTGTCCCTGGTGATCAAGAATACGACTGGGAACCCAAATATCTATACGAAACAACTCAAAAATGGAGCTACTTCTCCGACTCTGACAACTGGGAAAGGCAAACCGATGATGCTTTCCCAATGGACATACCTAACATTGAAAGGACGAGTGAGAGATCTGAGGCAGAACACGACCCATTTTCTGGAGCGCGAAATGACCAAAACGCAAGTGCCACGTGAAGGGTGAGACAGGTCTAGCAGAAAGAGAGAAAATTCCGGCATAAGGAGTTCGAACTAAGCGATAGAGACCAGCCTGCTCACGACCACACCCAATCACCTTGCTTGTAAGGATGCCCTGAAATACAAGAGAAGATGGGTCAAAAATAACTCGACAATGTAGATCCTTCGTAATCTAACTAATAGATAACAAGTTCATAGAGAAGTCAGGTACATGCAGCACATTCTGTAGATGCATAGAGGTCGTCAACCTAATCTCCCCCTGTCTAGTGATTGGGGAATGAGTCCCGTCTGTAATAACCACAGTTCGTCCTGGAGGAACCTGTCTGTATGCTGTAAGTTGACCCCTGTCTCCACACAAGTGATGTGTGGCACCGGAGTCCAAATCCATCCTATAACATCAGATCCACTACTGCTAGTAAGTGCATAAGTAGTACCTAAGGTACTGGAGGAGGTTGAAGCAACCACATTAGAATGACTCCCGGAGGTCGACGAAGACATAACGGGACTGGCAGGAGGTATAATACCCCTCAATCGTGCTACATTCATCAAATCGTTGATCTAAGGAGGAAGCAGTCGAAGGCTCAATCTGCTCAGCCACGAGCAGAGGCAGGAAATCCATGCTTGGAGTAGCATGTATCCTCTGTATGTCCAGGACGATGGCAAAAAGTACAGGGCTGACGAACACGACCTCCTCTGCCACGAGGTCCGCGTCCACAAAACTGAGAAGAGCCTCCTCGACCTCGGGAGGCCACCATCGCTGAAGAAGTCTGACTGGCAGTGGTAGATGAGACAGTGATTCGACTGAGCCTGCGGAAGGCTTCCTCCATGGGAGGAAAGTAGAGTTTGTCGAATCTGGGAACGAACCGCCTCATACTTGGGATCAAGGGTTGCCAGGAATACACCAACCATGGTGGCATTCCTATAAGTCTTCTGTTGCTCAGGAGAAGCTATAGAGCTTCTCGAACATCCCACGAGAGGACGTATATAGCGAGTGAAGAGGACGTCCATTCTGCTTGATAGTAAAGATATCATGCTGGAGTTGTAGAATATTTGTTTCATTCTTTGCCTGTGAATAAGTAGCAGCAAGAATATCACACATCGCCTTGGTTGTGGGTTGATGGAGTATATCAGTTACGATCTCTATTGGCAATGTACCTGAAAGCCAAACCTTAGCATATGCATCATCCGCCTCCCATGAAGTGTTAACCTCAGTCTTCTCAGCCGGCTCTTCCTCGGTAAGAATACATAAAATCTTAGCATATGTTTCTTACCCGTAGACTTCATCATGCTGATGAACTGCATAGCCCACGATTCATAGTTTGACCCATCCATCTTTACTATAGGCGCAGGACCTCTGAAGGCACCTATGGAAAGGATATCTACCTTGCTTTCTGACATGACGGTTGGAGAAGACTAGGGTTGAAGACTAGACAAGTATTTGTCTACACTGATATAAAGAGATTTGGTTACGTATGTAGACTTATGCAACCAATCTCATCAAGAGAGAAGACTCGGCGGCGGTGTCCCCTTTCGAAAAGGGAGGTGCGACGGCAACTCTTGGAGAGAGGTGCAGGGGCCGAAGGGAGAGGCTATAGGGCCAGTCAGACGAAGAGAGAGGAGGTGTGGGGCCCTAGGCGACAGGGTCGAGCGGCGGTGCGCAGATGTGCCCTAGGCAGGCGGTGGTGCGCAGGGTCGGGCTGCAGGGCCGTTTGGCGGAGCGCGTGGGTCGGGCGATGGGTAGAGGGGTCGTGGGGGTTGGGCAACGAAGGTGTGGGGCTCGCGGGGGCCGAGCGACGAGAGCCCTAGGCAGCGCATGAGAGAGACAGGCTTGAGGTGGGGTTTAGGGTTAGGGTTTCGTACATGAGCTACGGTCTAGGACCGCCGCTCTGATGCCATGTTGGGAAAATAGACAAAGTTGTTTATTCCTTGAGCTCTAGGATCTCTTATATAGGGAGAGGCCTATGAGCAAATTACATAAAGAAACAGAAAAGAAGGAAAAATATATAAACGATACATAAATAAGAAATATATCCCTACATACAACAATCTAGCCGGTAACATTCCAAATGAGATTGGGAACTTGATCATTCTTGTCGAGCTCGATCTCGTAAGCAACCAATTGGATGGGAACATCCCCCCATCCATTGGAAAACCTGCAAGTGGTCACACTGACCAAGAACATTTTTTCCGGTATTTTCCCCCAAAACTTTGGTCCTAGAAGGCTCCAGCATTTTGATATAGGATCCAACGTATTTGGTGGACCGATCCCGCCAAATATGTGCAACAGTTATCAGCTCAGAAACTTTACTGTACAAGAGAACGACTTCAATGGTTTTGAGCTGATAACCATTGCACATATTTGGCAAGATCGGTCCACCAAATCCGTTGGAACCTGTATCAAAATGTTGGAGCCTTCTGGGACCAAAGTTTTGGGGGGAAATACCAGAAAAATCATTGTTGTAAAAGTCGGTCGAGTCGGCCGACTACTCGACCGACTTTTACATAGAGGTTTTTTTTATTTTTTTTAGGTCAAACTTATTCTAATATGCTTAATGTTATATTTAAAGTCAAATAGGGGCATGAATGATAAAGGATGTGGGCATATCGGTGTAAAGAGGATACCTAGAACCTGTGATTTACAAGTAACATTTGGTGAATGATGTTACACAGTGCATTAAAAATACTTTTAAGCATTCATCTCATGGATCTTTTGCAGATCAGATAACACCACAATTCAGTCATTGTAAACTGCAGTACTACTAGGATTGTTTGCTTCTATATTTATTTGAACTAAAGTCATAATCATGAACTTGGACTCGAACTCTTCGGATTGTTTATGAATCATGTTTCCACAAATTTGGATCATTGTGCCTTTAAGGGAGTAGCATATCAGATTAATAAGTTCAAAAAATAAACAGAAATATGTAGACTTTATTCCCAAGCAACAACTGATCAGAATCATAGCTTACTCCCTAAAGGTGAAAATATGGTAAAAATAATTTAGTATTTCATCCATATGTCCATCACTATTTCTAATCAACAGTGACAACTTATCTGACACAAGAGCTAAAAGTAGTCAAATGCTATGTAGGAGGAATGAGAAATTAGGGTATTAACCATACATGTGGATGAACCATTGATCCTCTCGCTGCAAGTGAATATGTTGTGCTTCCAGATGTGGTCGAGACTATCAAACCATCCACTTGGACACATGTGACAAAAGAATTGTCATAGTAGCATTCAAGGTTTGTGAGGTATGATGAAATTACGTGGTCGATGGTAACTTCATTCAGAACCAGAATAGGATCCGCTGCCTGCAAGTCATCTTTTGCCGCCTCCCGAATGACATGGCACTATAGTCGATGGCGGAGGGTAATATTAATAGGTCCCTTCAAGATTGTATCTAGGCAATCTTTATACTTTTCATTGTCTAGTAACCGCAAATATATAAGAATATATGTATAAAATTGATTTATATATTTAAAATGATTAAAAAATTCAAAACCGACTAATGGTCGACTAAATCCGATTAGTTGTCCGACTGTCGATTAATACTTAGTCAGTGACCCCGCCGACCGAGTACCGACTGCCGATTTTTGCAACCTTAGGAAAAAATTGTTCACGATAAGTGTGACCACTTGCAGGTTTTCCAAATTATATATGTATGGGGGGATGTTCCCTTCCAATTGGTTGCTTGCCAGATCGAGCTCGACAAGATTGGTCAAGTTCCCAATCTCATAAGGAATGTTACCGGTCATATTGTTGTAAGTTGAGTATAGGCCACCGAGATTTATTAGGCTTCGGCTTGAAGCGGGATTTGACCTATTGTGTACAGTGTGGTCAAGCCGGCCACATTCCTGATCTCGGTGGGGATTGGTCCAAAAAGGTTGTTGTTGTACAAGTACAAGACATTGGGGTTGGTCAAAAGTCCAATCTCTGGGGAGGCTGACCTCACGAAAACCCTAACCCCCCCCCCTCCCCCTCCCCCACAGCAGCCCTCACGGGGGCGGTGACACCTCACGCATAGCCCCTGGCAGTTGACGGCTCACTGCTGCCCGTTGTTGCAGCACCTCCTCGACCTCCTCATGGTTATATTAATTATTGCCTCCTCGTAGCAGATCGGCACTCGCCTCCCCTCCCTGCAGCAAACCGGTCCTCGCCTCCTCCCTTCCCCCACAGCAAAGTTGGTGGATTTTTATTTTTTGATAAGTTTCAAATTTGTTATACCCAATTATTTTAAATTGTATTTCTAGTTAGTATTGTCCCTTCTCCTTTGTTCATGTGTTTGTTAATTACCATGAGGCTACATTCCTAGTTTTGCAAGGCTTAAGACTCATAGACCTCATTCCAAAGCATGGCTTTGAAAATTCGCCACATCATCCTTAAATAATTTGATCTATATTGTGAATATGTGATTAAAAATGGCGACGCCTTCTCCCACTATAAGTAGGGTCGGCTACATGGATTCTTGCTCAAATCCATGTTGAAAGATTCGACTATTTTTTTACGATGGTTGTCGACTACCTAATGCAACCCCCACAAGGGCGGATTTGAACCATGGTCTTTTGGGTGGTAGATATTGTGAATCTGTGATTATATTTTTATAATTTATTTGTACTTTTTTATTAATCATATATGTAATATTTTTTATTAATTAAAAAAATGCAAAACCACATAACCCGTTTAATTTCTATTTAATCTCCCGCATACCGTTTAATCAGTCATCAGTGACCCTACCGACTGAAGACTGCATACTGCTTTTTGCAACCTTGCATAAAACCCTCCAGAAAGTGGTCGGCGAAATAAATACTTTTCAAAAACCTAAAAAGCTCTGCTCCCTAGGGTGGGCTCAGTTGCAAGGTCTCATCCGCTTAAAACTGGATGTGGTTTTCCCACAACATCAGTGTGGACACACAAGCTGGGCGACATGGCATAAATGGATCTCACCAGTCTGGAAAGGAGGTCATTCCCATCTCTTCATATCCTCATCACCCACTTCGCAAGCAATATCACGTTCATATCACCAATTCGCAGCACCTCGAGCCCTCCCTCCATGATTGGTGTTGCCACCAATGCCCAATTCACCGGTGCAATTCCCTTACCATCCTGTTTGATGACCAAAAGAAGCATCACATCAATGTCTCAAACCGCTTACGGATGTCCGCAGGTAACACTCCCGTCGAAAGGAAAAAAAAAAGAATCGCTGAGAGAACAGTCTTCACTATAACCAACCTTCCTCCCCTTGAAAGGTACAATGCTTTCCAGCCTATCAAATTCCTCTCTACCTTTACTGCAACCGGCAGCCAGTCTACATGCCTAAGTCTCCCACACATCAATGGTAGGCCAAGATAGCTTATAGGTAGACTCTTATGCGCTATTCCCAAAACCTCCTCACAACTCATTGCCTCATATGAAGAAAAATTAAAGAGGACAAAGGTCGGTTTTGCCCCATTAACCTTCAACCTCGATAACTCCCCAAAGATATCCAATAATGCCCTAACCGCATGGCATTTCGCCACTCACCCTTCAATGAAGAATATGGTACCGTCCACGTATTGCAAGATTGAGACCCAAAAATCCTATCTGGAATAGCCCTGAAGAACCCTTCGTCCTCTGCGAGTCATGTCATAACTGCCAACCATGGAAGGCCGTATCGGCGATATATCGTCGATATATCGGTTTCGACAGGGTAGGGGTTTCGATATTACCCAGTATCTCCTTTTACAGGGATATCGACGATATATCAGCAATATATCGCTATATCGGCTCATATCAGTCAAAAATGATTGGTTTCAGTAGAAAAAATCCCGGATATCGAACGATATCGTCGATATTTCGTCAATATCTCTATATATCAATGTTATTATTCATGGAAGATTGATTCAACACCTAGTATTAAAACGCATATATCTAACTACACCTAGTATTAAAACACACAATGCTTTGCCCCCACACCCCCCCAAGGGGGGGCCAACCTGAGCCCCCCCCCCCCCCGGCTCGCTGAGCGGGCAGCGAGACCCCCGTACTGGTAGGGTATGGTGCGACAGGAGGGTGCATACAATGGTTCTTCAACTTGGTGTATGTTTACAAGTTATTCATGTTGTAAGACTTGAATGAAATCGATTTCCAATATCTATAAGTCAATTCTTTAAAAACAAAATATCTATAAGTCAAGAATCAAACATTAATATCGATATGTTCAAAATGATCGATATATGCGATATAAGCTTCATAGATTGATCGATATGTGTGATCTAAGAGAATATTTGTAAGCTATTTAGTGTTCTAAGAACTTGGATGAACTCCATTTTCAATATATATAGGTCAACAACTAACAGTACCAGCGATATTTCGATATGATCGATATATGCAATATAAGGATCATAGTCTTCACAAATGATCTATATGTGTCATCTAAGTGTATATTTGTAACTTATTTAATCTTATAAGAACATGAATGGAATCCATTTCCAATATTTAAAGGTCAGGAATAAATATTAACAGAGATATGTTCGATATGATGACGGATATGTGTGATATATGGTCTATAAATGACCGATATGTGTGATATAAGTGTGTATTTGTAGGTTATTTGTTGTTCTAATATCTTGGATGATCTTAATTTCTGAAAAAAAATGCCAAAAATGGCTTTTTTGAGCCATTTTCGACATTTCCACCGATATCGTCGATATATCCCCTTATATCCATTTTCGGGCGGACCGAAACGATATCGATATCGATACGGCCTTCCATGATGTCAATGTATCTGCGGCAAGAACAAACAAAAAGGGAGCCAAGGCGCCCCAACTTCACTCCTCTTTGTGGTTAAAACAACCCACCCACTCGTCTTCCATTAACCAACACCGAAAACAAGGAAGTGGTCATGCATCTCTTCATCCAATCAATCCAGACGTCTGGGAAAACCCTTCGGACCAACGATCCCAGATGAATCTCCAGCTCATGCAATCATACAACAACAAAATGTTTTCCCGCATTAAGTATGTTGGAGTATTTGGTTGTGTGCATGTTAAGTTGTAGATGGGTAAAATGGATACATCCAGGATCCATTTACCCCATCCAGTCTTTAGTCCCACATCTACCAGTTTGGAGATGTTGAGACTCCGTGGGTGCTATATATAGATCCCCACACCCATGTAGTCAGATGAGAAAAAGGAATGCAATATCCGTCCCTTTGAGGGCTTCTCCCGTTGTTTCATCCTGCTCCTTCGGGGGTAGGGTTCCACGTAAAAATCTTTTGTTCCATGTTATATTACTTGATTTATGCTCTGTTTATCATTCACTTCTGCATCTCAATTTTCTAGCATGTATCAGAGCGGTCGATTCTCAAGGATGTTTATGTTCTTCATTTCTTTTCCATATTCGATTTTTGGTTTTATGTTCTTGAAGATTTGTTCAGTGAAGATTATTATCTTGTATTATTCAAGTTCCAGGCAGCCAACGAAATCAACTAGCGTTTCTCCACGAAACCCTAGATCTAGAAGCTATCCAAGTTGGTAGCAGAAGGCGAATAGGCGCATCTCCCTCTAAATTACGAGCAGAAGGCGCATAGGCGCATCTCCAATTCCAAGCAGCCATCGAAATCACGAGCTGCACGATCTCGTCTGGAGGGGTGCGCGATCTCACAAGGGTCTTAGAGGTCCCAGATCTGGCATGATCTTCTACAAGGAGGGCATCAAGCCTCCGAAGAAGGGGAAGTCCGGCACCTGTAGTCTCATCTCTTGCCGCTCCAAGAGTAGTGAAAGCGACGAGCTCCTCCAGCGATGCGCCCTCGATCTCCAGCAACATCCTCCAGCGGGCCAGGGGCTCCGCGATCTGAGAAGTTATTCAGACTGCTTCTCCAAACCTCTTCTCCTCCATCAATGAGCGGTTGCACGCATCGCCCAGGCGATGCAGTTCCAAAGGCCCCTTCACGTTCCCCAAGCGCAAGGCGGCTCTGCCGCCCTCCTTCAACCGCTAACTCCGGGAGGCGCCCCTCTAGGGCTCCGCACCCAGGCACGGCACCATCGGGCGGCGACACCAGCCCCGCCGCATCCCCCAGGCACGCACACCCTTCCAAGCTCCGAGCGGCACCTTAGATCTCCAGTCCCAGATGCACCTCTACGGGCGGCATAAGGCGGCAGCAAGCCCCCCTTCCCCTCACGCGAAGGCTCCGTGGCGTTGAAGCTACTCCTCATGCGATGCATTGGCGTCTCTCCTTCCTGTGCGATTCACGGAGGTCATCGACGGCACCTTCCTCCTCTCTTGCGAGCCGTGGCAATGGCGGCGGCATTCTTTGAAGAAAAGAGTTCCCAGATTGGGAACCTAAGTATGTGTGAGTTGTATTGAGCCCAATTGGGTTGGGTCGAATGTAAAAAAAAGTGGGATGTATCTGTCGAGATCTGATTTTAAAAAAAAAGTATGCAAAAAAAGGAGAAAGCCGTAAAAAAATTGAACGACTCAAAAAAATATTTGCAAAAAAAAAATCAAAAAAAATTGATTTGAAAAGCCGGAAAAAATGAGTGGCTTATGTTAAAAAAATTAATTGAGAACCGAAAAAAATTGATGACGGCTTATTTGGTTTCTTATTTTCCCATTTTATTGTCTTCTCCCAACTTTGTCGATGTCATTATTTTCCGACAAGTATGGGAGAAAGGGGGAGTATTGTGTAGAGTTACAGGTCCAAGTCAAATCCAGATTTTCCAGACTCCATATTACAGACCAAGCCAGTTTTTCAGGCTCTACAGTTGATATTCAGACTCGACGTCAGATGTTCCTGAGTCCTCAGTTTTAGACACGCACTAGTATGCGAACTTTTCAGATGTGCGCATGTTTGCCATCTTTTATCATGGTCCCCATCATTCTTGTTTTGACGGCCAGAGTTTTCATGTGAGCCATAGGGACTCCAGAGTAGAGGACCATTCCCTATGTCAAGTTAGCAAGGGTTTCCATGTGGTATCATAGGGACTCCTGAGTAGAGTACCATTCTCTGAGCCAAATGGGAGAGACCCTATTCTCCGACGAGGAGACTCCATGCGTAGTTTCAGACTCGATGGTCAGATTTCGAGACCGCAGTTGACTTACACTCCAGCCCGTTCGTCCTCCTCACTTGCACGGCATGAGAAGCAACGTCCTCGACAATAACCGACAGTTGTGCGCGTTGAGTTGATATTGTCTGTAGTGTCTTGTAGCGTGAGTTGAGTTTCTTTCTATTTGTCCAAGCTGAGCATTGCATGCTCCAGCTTGAGGGGGAGTGTTGGAGTAGTTGGTTGTGCGTCTGTTAAGTTGTAGATGGGTAAATGGATATCTTCAGGATCCATTTACCCCATCCAATCTTTAGTCCCACATCTAACAGTTTGGAGATGTGAAGACTCCGTGGGTGCTATATATAGAGCCTCGCACCCCTGTAGTCAGATGAGAAAAATGAATGCAATATCTACCCCTTCGAGGGCTTCTCCCGTGGTTTCATCCTGCTCCTTAGGGAGTAGGGTTACACGTAAAAATCTTTTGTTCCATGTTTATATTTCTTGATTTATGCTTTGTTTATCATTCTCTTCTGCATTCTCTATTTTCAAACAAAGTAGGTTCGACTACATGGATTCTTTGCCTCCATTCAGTCTATATCTTGGGTCATTCTCGAGCTTAGATCCAAAAAACTAAGATCCCTTCGTATAGTCTCATTCCAATACTTCTTGAGCCTTCCTTGCCCTTTCTTAGCTATTAGCTCAACATCCCAAAACCCACATCTCTTCACCAGTGCATCACCTAACCTCCTATGTAAATGGTCAAACCATATTAAGCGATTTTCTCGCATCCTATCCTCGACCAGAGCAACACAACATTCCTTCCGATGGAATTCATTCCGAATCTGATCTTTACGTGTGTGTGTGTATGCGCGCGCGCGCGTGTGCGTGTGTGTGTGTTTACACATCCACCTTAGCATTTTCATTTCTGCTATTGACATTCTCTACACATATCTATGCCATTGTCCACAGGCCAATATTCAGATCTGTGGAAAAAGAATGAGAAAACGCAATGAATTGTCTTATTAAAAGGGTATAGGATTTCTTATATAGTGTGAAACCCAAGAGAGACAAAAGAGAAATTACATAAAAGACCTCAAAGGGTTACATGACTCAATAAATAGCTCAATAACAAAGTAACTCTCACACTCCTCCTCAAGTTGGAGCATATCTATCAATTATGCCCAACCTAAAAATCATCAATGAGAAGCGTTTCTTTGGTAGTGCCTTTGTGAATATATCTGCGAGCTAAATATCTGTGGAGATATGAGATATAATGATCTTTCCTCCTCATATCGCATCTCGAATGAAGTGACAGTCAACTTCAACGTGCTTAGTTCGCTCATGAAATACTATATCGGTGGCAATATATGTAGCAAACTTGTTATCACAATATAAATGTACAGGAGTAGTAGCAGGAAGTCCAAGCTCTTGTAGAAAGGAGATAAGACATGTAATCTCACAAGTGGCATGGGCCATTGCCCTATATTCTGCCTTTGCCCTCAATGTAGAAACCATTGTCTGCTTCTTGCTTTGTCATGTAACAAGGTTGCCACCAACAAACACAGCATAGCCTGCAATGGATCGTCGATCCTCAAGTGAACTGGCACACTGTTGCAAAAGTCGGCCGACTAGGCCGACTAGTCGGCCCGATTATGCGACTCGGGGGTGTGGCCGATTCGAATAGAGGTAATCGGGCTATAGTCGGGCCTACCCGCTTAGTCTGGCGCTTAGTCGGATTAATCGGCCGCTTAGGCGGGCAATTTCTACATAGACAATTCCGAGCTGGGTCGGGGTTTTAAAATATAGGGAAACTGTTAGACAGTAACCCTTCACGCAAGTCATAAAATTTCGACCCCCACCCCCCGCGGCTCTTGTGCGTGATACCGAGCCTTCCCAGCCTCGTCGCCTCGCCGCCTCGCAGCCTCGCCGGTGCGCCCCCCTCGTCGGTGCCGCCCCCAGTGCCTCGCCGCTCCCAGCCTCGCCGCCTCCGGTGTCGCCCTCTCGTTCTCGGCTCCAGCAGGTAAAGCCTAAAGGTTAGGGTTTTTTTTGGCTTTTATTTCCTCTTATTTTTAAGTTGATGTGTTAATATATTATTGTTAGCAAACAACAATGTTAGGTTATGTATGTTATTGCTTAGATTTTCTTAGGTTGATGTTGTACTTAGATGTTTTTATGTCAATGTTATTGTTAGCAAATAAGATCAATGTTATTGCTGTACTTAGATGTTTTTATGTCAAGGTTTTCTTCAATTTTTTTGTTTTTGCTTAGGTTGATCTTAGATGTTAATATGTTATTGCTTAGATTTTCTTACGTTGATGTTGTACTTAGATGTTTTTATGTCAATGTTATTGCTAACAAATAAGATCAATGTTATTGTTGTACCTTGATGTTTTTATGTCAAGGTTTTCTTCAAAATTTTTTGCTTTTTTTTAGGTTGATCTTAGATGTTAATAATATGTTATTGCTTAGATTTGCTTAAGATGATCTTAAAAATTAAATTTGCTAAAATTATGAAGATAAATGATAGTATATATATTAAAATTTGATTTATATATTAAAAATAATTAAAAAAATCAAAACCGACTAATGTCCGACTAAATCCGATTACTCTCCCGACTGCTGATTAATCCTTAGTCAGTGACCCTACCGACCGAGTACCGACTGTCGACTTCTGCAACCTTGAACTGGCATAATCTGCATCTGCACAAGCGGTGACATCAGTGTGACCATTGACCCTATAGAAGAGGCCTCGCCCTAGAGATTCCTTCAAATATAAAAGGATCAGAAGAGCATCTTGCCAATAACTATAAAGAGGTCTCTCCATGTAACAGTTGGCTCTACTCACAGCATACGATATATCAGGCCTAGTAACGGTTACGTATATCAGTTTGCCCACGAGGCTTCTATATCGTGTACTATCCTCAAACTCAAGATCAGTGGATGCAGCATGTTACCGCACCTCTGCTGGGATGCCAGATGATTTGCATCCAGGTAAGCCAGCCTCTATAAGAATATGCAAGCAGTATTTTCCGCTGTGATAGATGTAATCCCTCTGCAGTATGTATCACCTCAATACCGAGGAACTATGGGAGTTGACCAAGGTCCTTGGTGACAAACACCTTCTGGAGGAAGGCCTCGGTCTCTAGAATGCCTCTGTCATCATCACCAATAACAATCATACCATCAACATATACACCAAGTATCGCAGTGCTAGTGGATCGTCGTCTAATGACACAGAATAATCATATGTTGTCTTGTAGAAGCCAAGAGAGCTGATCTCAGTGGTAAGCTTGTCAAACGAAGCTCGTGGACTATGCTTTAGGCCATAAATGTTCTTATGGAGTATACGCATGCTCCCCCTCGACGGAGTGACTCGGTGGTTGCATTATATAAACCTCCTCTTCGACGTTGCCATATAGAAATACATTTTTCACATCGAGTTGAAAGATTGACCGATTCTTGTTAGCTGCAACAGACAAGAATTGAACCCTTCCTAGCCATAGGAGAAAACGTCTCAAAGTAATCTACTCCATAAGATCCCTTTGCCACAAGCCTGGCCTTTAGCATATCAATAGAACCATCAGGAGATGATTTGATCGTAAAGATCCAATAGCATCAACATGCTTGACACTTGTAGGACACGGCACAAGATCCCAAGTGCCCCTGGATGTAAGAGCGTCCATCTCCTCATCCATTGTCTTTGTCCAACCATGGTCTTGCAGTACACTTTAATGATCATGAGGAATAGTGATAGCCATAAGAGCATCTGTAAATTGTATATTACAGTTGGATAGACTGACAGTGGAAGTAAAATATGACACAGGATGTATAGTACAATGCCTTTTTGTCTGGTGCAGAGCTATAGGGAGTTCTAGTGGAGCATCCGAAGCTGTAGTGGTGGGAACATTGGAAGATGGTACATCATCCTGCAAATAAAGAACATGTAACGAAAAAGGCTCATAATGACTAGTGTGTTTCCTTTTCTAGACAATGGGTGGTGGCAAGAGCTCCAAGGGTATGTCACTGACAAATTAAGTAAAGTAGCTAGTCTGTTCAAAGAAAGTGGCATCTGCAGAAATGTAGTAACGATGACCTCTAGGGTCATAGCATATTTACCCCTTTTGGGTATGAGAAATCCAAGGAAAACACACTTAACAGCACGAGGAGACAATTTATGTACAGTCTGAAAATTGTATACGAAGGCAATGCAACCAAAAATCTTCAATGGAAGTGGAAAAGTTCCTCGTTTAAGATACAAGAGTGAGAAAGGAGTTGTCCCTTTTAGGACTGAAGACGGGACCCTATTGATGAGGTAGGATTTGCCCCCTTTTGGGAGCCTTCATGTAAGTAAGCAACGTACGAGCAATGTCTAGAAGGTGGTGAAGCTTACTTTCCGTTACCCCATTCTGTTGTGAGGTATATGGACAAGAGGTCTGGTGAATGGTCCCATAAGTGGCAAAGAAAGATACCGAGTCTTGTTGCGTAAACTCAAAAGCATTGTCAGTCCTGATAGTTTGAATACATGTAGAGAACGATATTTTAATAAGCTGAAAGAAAGACTTGACAATGTTATTAATTTCTAACCGATGCTTGATAAAATAGACCGACATGTTGTAATCATCTACAAAAACAGCGAAGTATCCATGATTTGCAGTGGTACGAACATGGCAAGGTCCCCAAATATCACAATGGATTAAAGATAAACGTGAGGATCGACGTAGCTCGGTCCTAGGTTGAAAAGAAGCACGATGGTGTTTGTCGAATTGGCATGCTTGGCACTCAAACAGTTTCAGAGATGACAATCCAGGAAACATATGAGAAAGAGATTTGGCAGATGGGTGACCAAGCCGCAAATGCCATAGGAACGGGTCAATTGATACAGAGGCAGTACCTGCAAAGGTTGAGTCAACAAGAATATCAAGATAGTAAAGACCATTCTTCTTATGCCCCCCACAAAAAATATGCATCGTCCGAATGTCCTGAAAATCGTAATGGAACTCATCAAAAAACACTCGACAGTTCAATTCAACACATAGCTTATGAATTGATAAGAGGCTCAGAGGAAAATCCAGTGCTTAGTAAATGCCAGAGAGCCTAAGCTTGGAGGAGAACTCCATAGTCCCAACCAAGGTTCAGAAAGTCGGTATGCTGCATTCGTTCGGTCAGGCGGTCGGAAGCAAGTAAGCGGGCAGGCGGAAGTATATGCGGAAGTATATACGGACTACGCGGTTTCTATTATTTTCATTGAAAATAATTATTAATATAATAATAAATCCAAATACTATACATTTTATATTTTAAAAAACATAAAATGTAAGAATTATAATGTGAAGATTTTCAACCCAAGGTCGAAAGCATTTCCAAAGTTGTCTACTTAGATAAAAGAGTGGATCATAAGATTCATAACAAAATATCTATGAATGACAGCTCAAAAAAGGTTCATAACAGCTCAAAAAAGGTTCATATTAGTTCATAATCAAACTCCTAATCTAAATCGTCAAAAACAACAGGAGGAATTTCATCATCGCTATCAACGTCTGAATTCGTGATAAATTCTTCTTCCTCCTCCACACTCGGTAATGCATAAATGTTCCTTTGGCTCCTCCTATGTTGCACCAATTCATCTGCTCCACTTGCCTCAGCCACCAAGCTCCAAGTTAGTCATAAGCCTTGAAACACCTCTTCTTCGTCTTCCTCTTGTCCGATCCACTCACTTACATACGTCCTATCCTTAGAAACAAATGGATCTCTTCCATTGTGAGATTGTTTCTCCCTCAATTTTGAGTTGAATTTCACAAAAATCAAGTCATTCAGTCTCTTGGTTTCAAGTTTATTCCTCTTCTTGGTGTGAATCTGCAATGCAAGTATTCAGTGTTAATTGATTAAACAAACATTAGTCTAATCAATAATTGTAAATCCTAAATGTGGTAGCCTACCACTGCAAAAGAGCTCCAGTTCCTCTCATATCCAGAAGAAGAGGATGTTATCTTCAATATCTTCATTGACATCGCCTTCATGTATAGCGTCTCACCACCAAAAAGAGACCACCAATTAGCTAGTAGGAAAATTAAAGTCAACTTCTTATTCTTTTCATGTACTTGAAATATATATAAAGCATGTATTAGAAATGACACATGCTACTACCTGGGTCGAATACGTCTTCTTTGACGGATCTTAACTTGATAGCAAGGGGTTTTTCAAATGCACCTTCTCCATTTTTGTAAAGAACCATTTCTTTTGTTGTGATGACATCTTGAATGTCCAAATCAAGGTAAAATATCTCCAAGCAATACAAAAATCCATTTATGACAAAGCTATCTTCAGAAAAAGCTTTATCATCATCCCTGTAGAAATAAAAGGGATTGAGATAATAAGCTGCAAGGTGAAGCAAACTATCTAACCTCCCTCTTGACTTTGAATCAATGGCATCAATGTACGGCTTATGAATGCTCAACGTCCTTAAAAAGACTCTTTATCTCCTTCTTTGCATCTTCAAGCCCTCCATACACAAAACTCAATGATGGCCTCCGATCACCATCAACAACACGCAAGAGACGAACGAGCGGGGAAAAGATCTTCAAGGTTAAGGAAACTTGTTTCCAAAATGTTGTACTAAGAACAATTGATCCAGCAATTTCACCTTTCTTTGTCCTGGACCACTTGCACTCTCTCCATTCATCAGAAGAAAACATCAATCTCAACTTCTCTTTTTTCTCAAAGACACTTTGTAGCGTGAGAAAACAAGTGGCAAATCTTGTTTGCCCCGGTCTGACTATCTCACCCTTTTTGGTAAAGTGTCGCATCATGCTGAGCGTTTTTGCATTGTTGTAGATGAAAATAGTCAGTTTTTTGGCCTTTGCGATGCAATTTTTGACCTTCGCCTCCTTGCCAATTTCTTCAAGCATGAGATCTATACAGTGCGCAGCACAAGATGACCAAAATATCTTTGGATATTTGGTCTTGTGGATCCTCCCAGCTGCCATATTAGCATAGGCATTGTCAGTCACAATTTGCAGAAGATTGTCTACTCCAATCTCCTTGATGCAATCCTCCACCAACGAGGATATATATTCAGCAGTATGTGCATCGGCTGAAGCATCAACAGACTTCAAAAAACATGTGCTCAAGCTGCAGTTAACGCACAAGTTCATTATGCTTCTTCCCCTCATGTCAGTCCATGCATTTGTCATAATGGAACATCCACTTTTCTTCCATGCATCTTTATGCCCTTTCAGAAGTTCTTTTGTTTCTTCCACTTCATCCTTCAACAAAGGCTCTGCAATTTCATAATAAGATGGAGGCTTGTAGCCACTTCCGTATTGGCCAATTGCTTCACACATGCGTATGAAGGAATTCTCGGTCGCCACGTTGAAAGGGATATCACATTCATAGAAGAATTTGGCTACATATTTGTTGACACGCGCACGTTCCTCCTTGACTAGTGTTTCCTTGATAATGGTTTGTCGCATTGTCAATTATCCCAATTTTTTCATCAGATGATCGTAGTATTTTCTCAGGGCATGTTCCTTCACATGGTGTTGTGGAAGAGCATGTCGCTCTAATAACCACCTCCTCTCTCATTTCTTTCAAAGTTATAGCGTTCTCATGTTCTTCTTCATAATTCCCTCTATGTAATCACGTATCTCCTTCTGCACTTCGGAGTCCGCATTAGGACATGATTTGCAATTCCCTTTGATGTGACCAAGGTGTTGTTTCATTCGGTTGATTCCACCTTTCAAGACCTTGCCACACAAGCGACAAGTCACGGAATTCGGATCCGTCTTCTCCATAAGATACTCATATTTCCATCCCGGATCGGTAGATCCGGGTGGAGTAAAAAACACATGTTCTGCATCATATGTGGGTTCTGAATCCATGATAACCTAAATTCATGGCAAAATAGTTAATAAACTAAAACTGTATATCAAATGAAGGCCTAAGCATAACCCAAACAAAGAATGACAAATGAAAACAAACTTGGAGGTATTTGGGCCTCCTCCAAGTTTGTTTTCATTTGTCATTCTTTGTTTGGGTTATGCTTAGGCCTTCATTTGATATACAGTTTTAGTTTATTAACTATTTTTCCATGAATTTAGGTTATCATGGATTCAGAACCCACATATGATGCTGAACATGTGTTTTTTACTCCACCCGGATCTACCGATCCGGGATGGAAATATGTGTATCTTATGGAGAAGACGGATCCGAATTCCGTGACTTGTCGCTTGTGTGGCAAGGTCTTGAAAGGTGGAATCAACCGAATGAAACAACACATTGGTAACATCAAAGGGAATTGCAAATTATGTCCTAAGGTGGACTCCAAAGTACATAAGGAGATGCGTGATTACATAGAGGGAATTATGAAGAAGAACGAGAAAGCTATAACTTTGAAAGAAATGAGAGAGGAGGTGGTTATTAGAGCGACAGGCTCTTCCACAACACCATGTGAAGGAACATGCGCTGGGAAAATACTACGATCATCTGATGAAGAAACTGGGACAATTGGCACAATGCGCCAAACCATTATCAAGGAAACACTAGCCAAGGAGGAAAGTGCACGTGTCAACAAATATGTAGCCAAATTCTTCTATGAATGTGATATCCCTTTCAACGTGGCGACCGAGAATTCCTTCATACGCATGTGTGAAGCAATTGGCCAATACGGAAGTGGCTACAAGCCTCCATCTTATTATGAAATTGCAGAGCCTTTGTTGAAGGATGAAGTGGAAGAAACAAAAGAACTTCTGAAAGGGCATAAAGATGCATGGAAGAAAAGTGGATGTTCCATTATGACAAATGCATGGACTGACATGAGGGGAAGAAGCATAATGAACTTGTGCGTTAACTGCAGCTTGGGCACATGTTTTTTGAAGTCTGTTGATGCTTCAGCCGATGCACATACTGCTGAATATATATCCTCGTTGGTGGAGGATTGCATCAAGGAGATTGGAGTAGACAATCTTCTGCAAATTGTGGCTGACAATGCCTATGCTAATATGGCAGCTGGGAGGATCCACAAGACCAAATATCCAAAGATATTTTGGTCATCTTGTGCTGCGCACTGTATAGATCTCATGCTTGAAGAAATTGGCAAGGAGGCGAAGGTCAAAAATTGCATCGCAAAGGCCAAAAAACTGACTATTTTCATCTACAACAATGCAAAAACGCTCAGCTTGATGCGACACTTTACCAAAAAGGGTGAGATAGTCAGACCGGGGCAAACAAGATTTGCCACTTGTTTTCTCACGCTACAAAGTGTCTTTGAGAAAAAAGAGAAGTTGAGATTGATGTTTTCTTCTGATGAATGGAGAGAGTGCAAGTGGTCCAGGACAAAGAAAGGTGAAATTGCTGGATCAATTGTTCTTAGTCAAACATTTTGGAGCCAAGTTTCCTTAACCTTGAAGATATTTTCCCCGCTCGTTCGTCTCTTGCGTGTTGTTGATGGTGATCGGAGGCCATCATTGAGTTTTGTGTATGGAGGGCTTGAATATGCAAAGAAGGAGATAAAGAGTCTTTTTAAGGACGTTGAGCATTCATATAAGTCGTACATTGATGCCATTAATTCAAAGTCAAGAGGGAGGTTAGATAGTTCGCTTCACCTTGCAGCTTATTATCTCAATCCCTTTTATTTCTACAGGGATGATAATAAAGCTATTTCTGAAGATAGCTTTGTCATAAATGGATTTTTGTATTGCTTGGAGATATTTTACCCTGATTTGGACGTCAAAGAAATGGTTCTTTACAAAAATGGAGAAGGTGCATTTGGAAAATCCCTTGCTATCAAGTTGAGATCCGTCAAAGAAGACGTGTTCGATCCAGGTAGTAGCATGTGTCATTTCTAATATATGCTTTATACATATTTCAAGTACATGAAAAGAATAAGAAGTTGACTTTAATTTTCCTTCTAGCTAATTGGTGGTCTCTTTTTGGTGGTGAGACGCCATACATGAAGGCGATGGCAATGAAGATATTGAAGCTAACATCCTCTTCTTCTGGATGTGAGAGGAACTGGAGTTGTTTTGCAGCGGCAGCCTACCACATTTAGGATTTACAATTATTGATTAGACTAATGTTTGTTTAATCAATTAACACTGAGTACTTGCATTGCAGATTCACACCAAGAAGAGGAATAAACTTGAAACCAAGAAACTGAATGACTTGGTTTTTGTGAAATTCAACTCAAAATTGAGGGAGCAACAATCTCAGAAGGGAAGAGACCCACTTGTTTCTAAGGATAGGATGTATGTAAGTGAGTGGATCGGACAAGAGGAAGACGAAGAAGGGGTGTTTCAAGGCTCAGGACTAACTTGGAGCTTGGTGGCTGAGGCAAGTGGAGCAGATGAATTGGTGCAACATAGGAGGAGCCAAAGGAACATGGATGCATTACCGAGTGTGGAGGAGGAAGAAGAATTTATCACGGATTCAGACACTGATAGCGATGATGAAATTCCTCCTGTTGTTTTTGACGATTTAGATTAGGAGTTTGATTATGAACTAATATGAACCTTTTTTTGAAGGCTCAAAAAAAGGGGGAGACACTCGACGGTGTTCGCCCCAATATATTAAAAAAGAAAATAAGAAAAGGATGTTACAGAAAAAGAGAAGAAAAAATACAGAACTGCACCCTTAAGAAAAATTGAGTAAGCAACAGAAGATCACCACCCCCAAGAACACCACTTGTAGGCTACACCGCACACCAGTCGTCCAGAAGACGCGAACAATGGATAAGAACGTTATCCCGGTAGAATCGTTGGCCTGAGAAAAGGGCCTCATTCCTTCCCAGCCATATGCACCACAGCCTTGCAATCGGGGCCAAGATGTCCCTCCTATCCTTGTTCCTGTTGCACAACAATACCTCGCAGAAGGCAGGCAGATCATCCGATCGCACCCAATCCAAATCATCCCAGATCCCACGTACCATGTGGCAGCCGAAGAATAAATGATCAATTGTTTCCACCTCTGCATCACACAGGACACAATTAGTATCGACGTTAACCAAGAATCTGGCGCAGCGATCACGCGTTAATAACCTCCTTCTGCGAAGAAGTCAAAGGAATACGCCAATGCGCTCGGGAAGCCGCAGACTCCAAAAGAACCAACAATCGCGCACGAGGAGATCAGCCCCGGCCGAAGGGGGTGGAGCCAACGCCCGATACGCCTTTCTCGTGGAAAAAGTGTCGTCCTTCCAAGTCCAGTGATCATATCCATCATTAGAACGGTCATAGTCACAGATGACGTTCAAAAGAGAAACAAAATCATCAAGCCGCTGGTCCGAGAAATTCGCGAGAAAACGCAGACACCAGCAGCCATCCAACCAGCAGGAAGCCACCGAAGCATCTTTGTCAGCCGCCAAAGCAAATAACCGGGGAAAGCGCTCCTTCAAAGAATCCCTTCCCGACCAATCGTCAAGCCAAAACTTAAAAGAGTCCCCCTTCCCCAATACCGGCCTAAAGAGCGAGACATTCCTAGCAAAAACATCCAGCATATTACGCCAAAACGGAGAAAGGCGACCGATGTCACCCCCCCGCACCATCCCCATCCTCGCTTCACCCAAGAATGCTCTGAGAACAGTAATGAAAAAGTTATCCTCCTGACCCCAAATTCTACTCATCCATTTGAGTAGAAGAGCATCGTTAACAATCTCCAGCCTCCGCACACCCAGGCCTCCTTCCTGCTTGGCCCTAGTAACCTCATCCCAGGCCACAAGATGCACCACCCTACCCCCCTCCCCCTTCCTTCCCCACAAGAAGCGTCGTATACAACGCTCAAGGCGCAGATGAATCCCCCTCGGCATGCGACGAATCGAGAGGAAAAAATCGGAATCGAGGAAAGCACCGCCTTGAGAAGAACAAGACGGCCCCCTCTAGAAAGCAGCGCCGCGCGCCAGCCAGCAAGGCGCACCTCCATTCTCTCAACAATCAAACGCCAATCCCGAAGCCTGGCCCGGCCCACCACCAGCGGCAAGCCAAGGTAATCAATAGGAAGCCCACTTGGAGGAGACCCCAACAACTGGCCGCACGCCATCGCCTCCGCATGCGACATCCCGAAGGTTATCACCTTGGATTTAGTGCCATTAATCAACAGCCCCGATAATTCGTTGAACAAGTAAAGAGTGATCGACATACCGGAGACCTCAGTTGGGCCGCCCTCGATGAAGCAAATAGTATCATCCGCAAATGTGAACCTTTTTTGAGCTGTTATGAACCTTTTTTGAGATGCCATTCATAGATATTTTGTTATGAATCTTATGATCCACTCTTTTATCTAAGTAGACAACTTTGGAAATGCTTTCGACCTTGGGTTGAAAATCATCACATTATAATTCTTACATTTTATGTTATTTTAAAGATAAAATGTATAGTATTTGAATTTATTATTATATTGATAATTTTTTTCAATTAAAATAATAAAAACTGCATAGTCCGCATATACTTCCGCATGCCCGCTTACTCGCTTCAGACTGCCTGATCGAACGAATACCGCATACCGACTTTCTGAACCTTGATCGAAGGTGGTTTGGCGGCAGTCGAGCAGCGTCGAAGACGGTCCTAGCGACGAGATCTAGTGCCGGTCGATACCCACTAGTGCCAGTTGTAGCCCTGTAGGCCTGGTTGGACAAGAGAGGACCTCGGGGACCTTGCGTGGAGGCCCTGGGTACGATGGAGAGGGTCCGCGCAAGGGCTGATGGCGATTGCAGAGAGGCGAGGGTTGGTGGTGGAGATGGGATCTAGGTCATAACACTGGTTTAGGACGCTGCTCTGATACCGTGTGGAAAAATGATGAGAGAATGCAATGAATTGTCTTATTCAAGGGATCTAGGGTTTCTTATATAACGTGAAACCCTAAAGAGCTAAAAAGAGAAATTACATAAAAGATCCCAAAGGGTTACGTGACTCAATAAATAGCCCAATAACCAATTAAAAATGTACTAAGCCTTCTCCCACTATAAGTAGGGTCGGGTACAGGGATTCTTGCTCAAATCCATGTTGAAAGATTCGACTATTTTTTACGCTGATCGTCGACTACCTAACACAGCCCCTGCAAGAGTGGGATTTGAACCCTGGTCTTTTGTGTGGTAGACACATTGTACTACCACTAGACCATTAAGTGGGTAGCCCAATAAAAAATTAACTCTAACAGTATTCATAGAGCATAGCAGGTCTCACAACTGCTTTGTAAAATTTTCTTTTGATTTTCAAAGGAATTTTCTTATCACAAAGAACAGTAGAGGCTCATCCCCACTTTAGCCAACCTGCATTTATTCTATTAGTAACATCTCCATCAATTCTCCCGTCATGTTTCAAAATAGATCCCAAGTATCTCTGGCACGACTTTTGCTAGATTTCAGGCAATTGGTCATGGGATTATCTGCCATTGAAATCCCCAAGTACATATCAAGAGGCTCTCAAGATGAGCCAATGGCACCTAGCCATGGAGGAGGAGATGGTCACTTTACAGTCATATGGCACATAGGGCATTGTTCCAGCTCCTACAAATGTGCATGTTGTGGGATGAAGTGGGTGTTTACAGTGAAACACCGAGCAGATGGCAGCATTGATGGCTACAAGGCAAGGCTTGTGGCTCATGGGTTCACTCAGCCCTACGGGGTGGACTATTAGGATACCTTTTCTCCAGTAGCTCGACATTCTACACTTCGGATCATTCTCTCTGTTGCAGTCACATGGGACTGGTCTCTATAACAGCTCGATATAACGAATGTGTTCCTCTATGGTGAGCTACACGAAGAAGTCTACATGCAGCAGCCACATGGGTTCGTTGATGAGGGGGAGTGTCAAAAGGTGTGCAGACTTCATAAGGAAATCTATGGCCTTAAGTAGAGTCCAAGAGCATGGTTTCATAAGCTCTCGAACATAATAGAGCGAAAGGGGTTCGTAAGATCAACTGCAGATCATTCCTTGTTTATTCAGAGATCTTAGAGAGGCATAGTTGCTATACGGATTTATGTAGATGATATCATCATTACAGGGGATAATGTGCAAGGCATTCAAGCAGCTAAGGCCTTCCTTGAATCCATGGTCAGCAGTTTGTAACAAAGGACTTTGGCAGTTTACACTACTTCCTTGGACTGGAGTTTGCCAGAAACCAGCGAGGTCTTGTGATGACCCAGAGGAAGCATGTTACAGATCTTCTCTCTGAGATAGGTATGGCAGATTGCAGGCCAGCCCACTATTCCTATGGTTCTAAGCATGAAGCTATATGATAATGGCACTGATGAGGTAGACAAGAGGAGATATAGGGAGCACGTTGGGAAGCTCCTATATGTGATCATCACCATGACAGATATATCCTTTGTAGTGAGCAAAGTGAGTCAGTTCATGGAGCCATGGAAGGCCGTATCTCAATATATCGGCGATATATCGGCGATATATCGGTATCGACAGGTCACCGATATATCGCCGATATGTCTGATATCGGGTATCGACAGGCAAAAAAGGCGTGTTGAATCCCGATGTCGGCGATATGGCATCGATATATCGTCGATATATCGGCGATATATCGGTATCGACATGGTACCGATATCAATACTGATATCGATATGTCCTTCCATGCATGGAGCGACCTAGACAAGCACACATGAATGCAGTTCATATGATCCTGAGGTATCTGAAGACCTTACCTTACACTGGTCTCTTGTTTAGCAAAGGTGCATCCCTTGCTGTAACAGCTTGCGCAGATGCAGATCATGCGGGATGCCCCAAGGACAGGAAGTCTACCTATAGCTTCGATATGTTTATAGGGAGTTCCTTGGTGTCATTTACGAGTAAGAAGCAGGCAGTTGTCGATAGATCTCGTGCAGAACCAGAATATAGAGCCATAGCACAAGGGATTATAGAGATGATGTTGGTCAGATCCGTTTTGACTGACCTAGCTATTGAGGTGCATTTTCCCATGGACCTTTAGTGTGACAACTAGGCTGCACTTTTTATTGCCAACAACCCAGCCTTACATGAGATGGCCAAGCATATCGACGTAGATCGTCGCTACACTCGAGACATGATCCAGAAGGGTCTCATTTCTACCTCTCATGCTAGCTCAAGTGAACAGACAACATGCGTGCTCATCAATGCTCTTGCTCGAGGATCCTTTCAGAGATGTTCCAAGCTGAGCCCGGGTATACACCAGCTTGAGGGGGAGTATTGAGAGTTTTTATGTTATGTTACTCATTTACAGGTTGTTTATTTCTCAATCCTTATTATGTAATTTACCCACTAGAATTTCTCTCTTTTATATAAGAGAATCAATGGACTCTATGAATAAATAACGAAGTATTTTTCCTCAACAATAATGTTAAGAAGTTATAGATTGAATCAAAATCAAGTAAAGGTAGCAAACACGAAAACGGAAGAAGTCAAGTTTCAGATGGTAACCCACTGTTTAAGGCACTTACAAATGAATAGAAACAAAAAAATGTGATAATACCAACCAATTCATATTTCTGTGTGTTGCACTATCTAGAATCAGCTTCTCAACTTCGATCAATATTTGTTAACAGGAGTCATCCATCAAGCATCATACCTTGATAGCTGTAATCTGTTCAGGGGTGGGCATTGTAACTTTAGGAGCCTGTTCATCCTTTGATATGTCTTCCAATTGTGGCACCTCACCAGGCGTAAATGTTTTCACAGGCTCCCTTTTAACTTCATCCACGGCTTCCTTGGTGGCAAACAACCTATCTGCTTCAGTTCTCTCCTGCCAACAAACCATAGGAAAGAGAATCAGTGGGGGGGGCATAGTGCTAGCTTATTCATTTACAGATAGAATAATTTAGATAACAAAAACAAACATTAAAAGCACTAGTTAGAGTTTCTAATAAAAAAATTCCCCTTTGCAACATAAATGTGCTCTCTAAGTCTGTTCCATTGAGGTACCCTGGTTCCGCTTCATAATTCTCATCCTTTTTGAACCCCTAAAAGGGGTCCAAAACACCTCTTCAGCATTGCAGATGACGCCGATAAGCTGAATTTTACTCGTCCTAAATACATCGAGTACTTTGAACAAATTCATTAAAATACTATCTTTGGATGGAGCATGGAGATGGCATTAGAACGTTGCAAGCTGGAAATAGGACCACAGCAGAGGGAAGGAGTAAACGGCAGATGCTGGGAGCAAAAAAAGGTGGCAAAATGGGCAAGCTGAAGAACCGCTGATATCGTGGTGTGCGTGGTGTGCCATGGTGGAGCTCGGAGGTAGGAAGATCTCTGCAAAGCAGGGGCATAGAGCGAGCTTCAAGCGTGCAATGGCAGGATCAAAATCGGAGTAACCTTGCTATTTTCCATGCGGTGGTTTGTGTCATGTAGCGGTCATGTGCAGGACCCTGTGCGGTGTTTCCAAAGTGGTTGGATCGGGTATCGCAGGTGACTCGCCCCGATGTGTAGAGTCTAGAAGGTGAATGTCAAGCGGAATGACCTCAGGAATCAGGACCAGCATGACCGTGGGGATGAGTATATTGGCAAACTATGCATCCAGGAGCCCAGGTCGTATTCAAGCGGTTTTTGGTATTGATTTTGTAGTGGATGTAGCTAGGTTGGAAAGGAATGATGAATCTATTGCTTCTTTGAGGGCTATAATAGAAATTCATAACGGAGATATTTCTAAAAGGAGGACAAGGCTGGAAGGACCATGGTATTGTATGTCGATGCCCTGGCCTCCGTGTTGGGATCCTGCCATAGGTTACGATGTTACACCTTCACATCAAAGGGATTCCGCTGAGGAGGATCCTCAAATCTGACACAATGGAGCTAGACCCTTTAACAAAGGAGGAGGTATTGTCCTCTAATCTGAAGTCGGTGAAGAGGTGGTAATGGTGGTGCTCGCTGAAGTGAGCTACAATGGTTATTCTGACATCAGTGAAGCTCGGCAATGATGTTCCTGGTTTCACATATTGATATATGTGTCTACTCTTGCGGTGAGGGAACCTACTCCAAAACTAAAAATGGACGAGGACCCTACGATTTATGAGATTGATCATCACTTCATAAGAGATAGGATTGATGCAGAGGAACTTGTGCTATTATATATAACTATGGAAGAACGAATTGCTGATGTCTTGGCCAAAGAACTTCCAACCGTCAATTTTGAGAAGAATGTGAGTAAGTTAGGCATGTACAATCTCTATGCTGAACTTGAAGGGGATTGGTGAGTTGTCTTGTGTTATGCAAGTTATTGGGTCATTGATGAGAATCCATTAACCTTGTGGGAGCAAATGTTGATTGAGGCAGACACATCTCTTAATGGCAGTCCAAAAGAGAGGGAAGAGGTGCTTGAGGTTCGACAAAAGTGAACGTGGCTCGTTTGATATGCACGGTGGGGAACCATGCCTCGAGCAAAGTGGCATCAAGGTTGACTCTAAAAGTGGGAAGGACGCTCTCGATTCTCATGGAGAAAGTCGTCTTAAAAAGTGCATCTTCCTTGCATCACTCATTTGGAGGGTGTACGCCTCAGCTTGCACCATCCATTTTTCGTACCCGGGTGTTGGGGAGGACCTATTTCCTTCTCTATACATATCCAGGCGAGAATTCTTTTCTCCTCTTAGAAAATCCAAGCGAGTACCATGTTGCTTCGAAGAAAGATCCGCTAGAGGCAGAACTATGTCACGGAGCATGGACCCTTTTGCATTGAACTCATGTATTTGAGCTCAACATGGGATAGCACTTTACACTTGAGCATCGCAGGTATGGATGGTCAAACAAATATTGCCATCTCGTTGGCACCTTTGGTCGGGATCGAGCCAGTGAATCCTATGACCTTGCTGCTAGTCGCTTGACAGGTATTGGGGGTTGGATATGTGGCGCACCCCCCCCCCCCATGTGAGGGTTGTAGAAATATTCCTTATTTATGTATTGCTTCATTATTTTTCTTTATATTCGGTTCTCCTATGTAAGTTATCCATAGGTCTCTTCTCTATATAAGAGAGCCTAGGGTTCCAAGGAATAAACAACTCTTTTTTCCCAACATGATATCAGAGCGACGTTCCTAGGCTGGAGCTCTCATACCCTAACCCTACCCCACCCATCATCCCTCTCTCCCTCCAAGGATGTCGCCCATCTGGGCAGCTGTCGTCGGTCGTGGCCCTCGCAGCTAACGCCGCCTTGCAGCCCCTGCGGTTGAGCAGCGGCCCATGCCGCCGCTGCATCTCCTTGGTCATCGGCCTTCGTAGCCGCCGACTTCTCCTCTTTCGTCCCGTCGTCGACCTTCGGTTGGACTAATGGATTTGAGTGCATAAGTCTACATATGCATTCAAATCCATGCATGTCTGTGTAGACATTCATCCATTGGTCTGCATAACCCTACTACTCCTCTCTCGGCAATATGTTAGAACAAAAGGTCGACGTACCCGCCACAGGCGCTTTCAGAGGTCCAGTGCCTATTGTCAAGATATGCGGGACAAACTATGAGCTTCGGGCTATGCAGTTCATGAGTCTCATAAAGTCCAACAATAAGAAACACATTCTTACCGAGGAGGAGCCGGTGGAGACAACTGGTATCTTCAACAAACCGTTGCTCAGAGGACCGTTCCAGAAATGTTCGACCAAGCTGAGCATGATCGACATCTATGCTCCATCTTGAGGGGGAGTGTAGAAATATTTCTTATTTCTATGTTGTTTCATTATTTTTCTTTATATTATGTTCTTCTATGTAATTTACCCATAGTTCTCTCCTCTATATAAGAAAGCCTACGGTTCCAAGGAATAAACAGCTTCTTTCTTTTTCCCAACAAGGGCCATGACATCAAGGTTGTAGTCAAATATGGTTTCGATCTGGGTTAACAAGTGAAAGGAGGCATGGTTCTTCGAGAGTTCGATACAGCCGATTAAGGTTCAACGGGAGATAGGAAGCTAGCAATGATCGAGGAAAACTACGCGTTAAAATGACGACAGGTAGAGAGTTGCTTCTTCGACTCTACGTATGCCAATGTCTATTTGTAAGAGAAGCTACCAAAGATTCAGGGACGAAGAGTGTCCACATGCTGGGCAGCGAGAAAGTTGTAGCTACTAAGGTGTCGTGGAAGGAGTCACGGATGATTAGGGGGGATTCGAGGGAAATAACAGACCTAGTGGGGGCTCGCAAAGTTAGTAGATGATGTGTTTCATCTAGAATGTTCACAGCGTCTGCGTTGGGTGGTGGATGAGAATCAGGCAATGTGAGCTGGATGTCATTGTTGGAGACTTGTCTTGAAAACTATGATATGATGGCATGGGGAATCGTGCAAGGTGCATGGAAAGCTTCTACCGGTCGTACATGGGCTTTCATACGATTATGACTAACAGTTTCTTCAATTTAAAGTCCCGTAAAAAATATGGATATGGAGGTTCCCTAGTTGGAGCTTTAGGAAGTCTATCTCGACTTCCTTACATAGGTTTGCCTAATGGGAGGTGACTACACTTGTGCATTACTTGGCTCTAACTGTTCAGATGATTTTTGGGTGCAAGAAACCAGCTCGAATGAGTTTTGGACTTTGATTGCAATCTGCGAGTCGAAAATGGGTCGTGACTGTAATCTTTCTTCATATTCGAGAAGTTGTGGCTTATGGAGTCGCAATTCAAGGTAAGCATATTATTGGAGATATCATAGGTTGGTGAGGCTTTGCAGCCTTCCGTTTAGCCTCTGTTGACACGATTTTTCGTGGTTTAAAATGATGATTTTATCATGTCGTTGTTGTTTCACGAAAAAAAACCACAATCAAACAAATAATATTACAACTACGAGCACGATGAAAGTATGCAAAAAGTATGCGGCAAGTAGAGGTTCGTATCCACAAGGACTAAGCAAACTTGTAATTTTTGTTCTTCTTTCAAGCTTAATTAGAATTTTAATCCATGACGACGAGAGAGAAAATTCTTGAAAAGACGATGCAATCTACGGTGAAAATGCTTCAAGAACTTAAAGTTAACAAATGAGGGTATGCATGTAACTAAATAAAATAACAGGGACCGATTTGCAAATTAAGATGAAAGAAATAAGAGGTCACTTGCAATATTTCAATAAAGAGGTGGAATGTAAAACTTGCGATGAATTTATTTAAAGAAAACTTAGAGATGAAAAGAGACCTTACAAAATAAAAATGCTTTCAACTTCAATTCAAACAAAACCAACTAGTGTAAAAAATGCAAGAGAGCTTATAACATTATAGTTGTTTCCTTCCAATTTCATCTTAAACAAATTAACTAAAGGAATAAAAATGCGGAAGACAAATAATAAGGAGGAGAAATGCTTCTCTATCCGGATACGGAATGAAGACGATGTCGACGACGATGGAGACGGATGCATGGGCTGCTAGATGCGGGGTGGGATGGAGCGACAAACGCTCCGAATACGAGCTGGAGATAATCGTTGGAGTGTCGGGGAAGAAGGAGCCGCGGTCAGTGGCTGCTATGCGCATGAGACAAACACCGGTGCGCGGTAGCGGAGTTGCACTGAAGACGAGGCCGCACGGCTGCGGGCTGCAGCAAGGAGGAGGAGGACGCGCGAGAAGGGGCTGTTGCGGGCTGGAGTACGGCTGAAGACAAGGCCGCACGGCTGCGGGCTGCAGCAAGGAGGAGGAGGACGCGCGAGAGGGGGCTGCTGCGGGCTGGAGTACGGCTGAAGACGAGGCCGCACGGCTGCAGGCTGCAGCAAGGAGGAGGAGGACGCGCGAGAGGGGGCTGCTATCCGTGCGTGTACCTGCAGAAAAAGGACAACGAGAGGGAAGGTGCGAGAGAGAGGTTATGCGTGCATGAAAATATATGAGAGGGGGAAGAGAGTATGCGTGAGTGGAGGGAGTGAATGGGGAGTGCGTGAATGAGAATGAGAATGGGGAGAGGGTGAGTACGTGATTTGAGAAAATGGAATGGGGAGAGAGAGATTGCATGAGAGGAGGGAGGGGGCAATGTGCGTGAGTGGCCTTTTTATCCTTGCATTGTGCGGCTCCATGCCATGCAAATAAAGAGAGAGTAAAGACAAAAACATAATTGTTGCATGGGGAAGGGAATGGGTGAAGTACGTGAGGTGCAACTTATGCATGGGGAAGGGAGTGGTAGGGTGGCTCTATGCATGATAATAAAGAGTGTATTTTTTACACTAAACCCCCTCCCTATTTCTTCCCAAAAAAAGGTGAAGTGAAATGTGTTTATATTGTAAGCATATCCGATAGTTCTTCATTTTTTTCTTTGATAACAACAAGTCTGATCTTTATAGCTGAGAATTAATCTCAGTATAAATATGATTTTTAAATGTGAATGATAATTTTATCTCCTCTGTATATAGGATGCAATTTATGTGAATTTAAAGTTTATGGATCAATTATTTAGGTTGCATATCACATTATTTGATCATATTATCTCTGTATATATTGTAACCATCACATCCCCATACTTAAGTCTTGCTAGTCCCGAGCAAGAATAAGATACGAAATAATGAAGGACAAGGAGAATAGTCAAGATAGATCTGGTGAGGGTTTGCAGCAGACATTCCTACAAAGTCTTTGAGTTTTCAGTCCCTAACCACACAAATACACAAACTTCAGTAGAGGTGACCCATGGATTAATGATTTGTTTGAATCGTCTACTTGACTCGAGTTTTGTAGTTTCAACTGCCTCTCAGTTCCAACAAAATCAAACATGGTTTCAGAAGGTCGATCAAGTCAGCTCATCCCTAAGAAACAGATATTCTCTTTGACCTTGAGTGCATATAAACAGTGTTAGTGATAGTTTTAGCTTTCGTGAGTCAAGAGAACGAGCTAACAACACAATCTATCAAGGTACCGAATGATTCCCTATATATATAGCCTCAGTCCTCACCTAGATTCAGGCATAATCTCCTTTCACCCAAGTATGTCAGCATAGAAAAAAATAGGTCATAGTTTATTGGATAATGGGACTTAATTTCAGGGTTTTTCGTAGACCGCTTTGGTCCGTTGCTCTCATTCTTTTCCTTTTGCAGAGCATAACCCTGGGCCTCTTTGGGCCTCTTTTAAAAATTAAGGTAGCATCATTGGGCTGCTACCACGGCTTTTTGGTGGAGAAGGGTTATTTGGTGGTCTTCTTTCCTTGCTTTTGCTTTGCACATCATTGCATGATTGGTGGTTTTTGGCATTTGTATTGTGATATGCCTTTTTGTGGTATTTTTGTCTTGGGTTTTGGCATCAAGAGGTAGTATCAGCTTAATATTGTCTTTGGAGGCACGATACTGGCTTAATTGCTGACACACTTAGACTAGAGAGATCATGTTGCTCCTGAGTCAGGTTCCTTCACTGACTATAGATAAGGTTCAGGCATTGGCACAACCAAGAGGACAACTCCTCACCTCAACTAGATTGTAATTGTATCTCGTAAAATAAACTCAATCAAGCTAAGTCATGGCCTCAAATTTCAGCGAAATTCAGTCGAATTTCTGTCGAATATCGATATCCAGTCGAAATCGAAATTCGACCGAAATGACCGAAATGACCGAAATATGGGGGAGCTAGTACAAAAAATGACCGAAATGACCGAAATTCCGGTCGAAATTCCACCGAAATTCCATCGAAATTCGGTTTTGGTCGATACCGAAATGGTGACCGAAACCGACATTTAAGGCCTTGAGCTAAGTGCAATGTGCAGTTGCTTAATATCCACTGAAGAGTTTAAGAGTGCTACTAGTTGCTCAGGTGATCTAGTTAGATACAGAAGTTCATTCACCAGTAGAGTTAGTGGAACTGAGAGAATAAAGTCCAAATGGACCTGAAGAAAGTTTAAAAACTCATGCCTAGTGAAATTCTGATGAAGTTTAGTAGATTAGGGTCAACTCAACCTCAGTCTATGATTTATGCAGTGAAGATCTGATTTCTCAAAATAGGATAAAACTAGGAAGGATGTATTTTTGGTGGTTTTCTTGCTTTTGAAAATATTTTTAGGGGAATTTTTGCAAAAGAGAGTTTTTTTAAAGAGTATGCAATTTTGAAAAACTATGCAGACACCCCCCATACTTAACAGAAACCATGTGCTCATGGTGAAGACAATGTGCAATAGGAGGATCAGAAGGGATGTGAAATGTATTTTTGTTTTTGTGTGTGTTATTTTTGGAATGTAATGTAGAGGGGTACCCCCATACTTATCTAATGCAATGCAGTAAAAATAAACATGCGAGCAGTAAAATGAAAAAATACCTGTGAGGGGAGGCTCACGAGAGTCCATGATTTAACACCTCAGCTAGACGATGTGGTGGTTCATTTTTCCTGCAGAAGGTATGTTGTGCAAACAGGCATAGGACCAGATGGTTCAACAACGGGTTTTAGTCTTTGACCATTGACTCTGAAAGTGGCTTCAGTGTTTGGGTCAGAATTTTCTATCGAGCCATTATCGAATAATTGAGTAACAATGTATGGTCCTTTCCATTTTGATCTCAGTTTTCCTGGAAATAACTTCAGTTTTGCATCAAATAGCCATACTTTTTGATTTTCCTTGAATGTTTTCCTCGAAATGTTAGCATCGTGCCACAACTTGATTTTCTCTTTGTATAGCAGGTTGTTATCATAGGCTTGTGATGTCCATTCTTCAAGTTCAGATAAGTCCAATAGTCGTCTCTTCCCAGCCTCATCATAATCCAGATGGCATTTCTTGATTGCCCAGAGTGATTTGTGGTGGACCTCTACAGGTAGGTGATACGGTTTTTCATAGACTAACCGAAATGGGCTCATACCTAAGGGTGTGCGGAAAGCGGTGCGGTAGGCCCAGAGAGCAGAAGGTAAGTGTTGGGACCAGTCTTTATGATCAGAGCGAACAATCTTCTGGAGGATGGTCTTGATTTCTCGATTTGATAGCTCAGCCATTCCATTTGTTTGTGAATGATAGGCAGTTGAGACATGGTGTTCGACTCCATTTTTCTTGAGTAAATTCTTAACTGAAGCATTCAGGAAGTGGGTGCCTCCATCACTGATTACCACCTTTGGCAATCCAAATCGAGAGAATAGGTCATTCAAGAACTTGACAACGGTTGTGCTATCGACAGCACGAGTGGGAATGGCTTCTACCCAACGAGAGACGTAATCAACAGCGAGAAGAATGTGTTGGTAACCATGTGATGTGGTGAAAGGCCCCATAAAATCTATACCCCAAGTGTCAAAAAATTCAACCACATGTACTGGTTGGAGGGGCATCATGTTGCGATGGGTCATTGTTCCGTTGGTTTGACAGGCAGGACAAGATTGAGCAAAATGATGGGCATCTTTAAAGAGTGTAGGCCAGTAGAAACCGCATTGTAAGACTTTAGCGGCTGTGCACTTCCCTGAGTGGTGTCCTCCACACCCAGAAGTGTGGCAGTGAGTTAGGACATCGTTGACTTCAGATTCAGGGATGCATCGTCTCCATATCAAATCAGTTCCCTCTTTAAAGAGCAAAGGGTCTTCCCAGTGATAATATCGGGCTTGTGACTTGGTTTTATCTCTCTTATGTTTCGTCCAGTCATCAGGAAATGTGGAAGTTACAAGGTAATTGACGATGTCCGCATACCAAGGGAGTTGAGAGACAGACATTATATTCTCATCAGGAAAACTTTCAGAAATTGGGACCACATTATCAGTTGGTGATGATGCGGGGAGCCTTGATAAGTGATCAGCTACGACATTCTTTGCTCCTGCTTTGTCCCGGATTTCTAGATCAAATTCTTGCAGCAACAACACCCACCTAATCAGTCTCGGCTTGGCATCTTTCTTTGTGAAGAGGTATTTGAGAGCAGAGTGGTCTGTGTAGATTATGATATGGGACCCTAAGATGTAAGATCGAAATTTCTCTAGTGAAAATACCACAGCCAGCAGTTCTCTCAGTCACAGTATAGTTCTTTTGAGAATCATCCAGGGTCTTGCTGGCATAGTGGATGGCATAGGGTTTTCCATCTTTCCTTTGACCCAATACTGCCCCAACCGCATAATCAGAAGCATCACACATGATTTCAAATTCACAGTTCCAATCAGGGGGCTGCAGTATGGGTGCTTCAGTAATGATTTTCTTTAGTGTATTGAAGGACTCGTACGCTTCCTCGGTGAATGTGAAATCTTGGTCTTTTTCAAGTAGTTTGATGAGAGGGCGGGAGATTTTTGAAAAGTCCTTGATGAAGCGGCAGTAAAAGCCGACATGACCTAGGAAGGACCTTACACCCTTGATGTTCACTGGTGGACCTAAATGAGTAATTGTCTCAATTTTTGATGAATCCACTTCCATCCCTTTCTTTGACACAACATGTCCTAACACAATCCCTTATTTCACCATAAAATGTGATTTCTCCCAAGATAATATCAAGTTTACCTCAATACATTTTTGTAAGACTTTGTCCAAAAATCCAAGTGTCTCCTCAAAAGAGTCTCCAAAATTGAAAAGTCATCCATAAATACCTCCATAAAATCACCAACCATGTCAGCAAAGATACCCATCATACATCTTTTAAAAGTAGCAGGGGCATTGCATAATCCGAAAGGCATTCGTCGGAACGCATAAGTCCCAAAAGGACAAGTGAATGTGGTTTTGTCTTGATCTTCCGGTGCTATGGCAACTTGGTTGTAGCCAGAATATCCATCCAAGAAACAAAAGAATTCTTTTCCGGCTAGTTTCTCAATGATTTGGTCTATGAATGGTAGTGGAAAGTGGTCTTTTCGTGTAGCCTTATTGAGTTTTCTATAATCGACACAGACCCTCCAAGATGTTGCCACCCGAGTAGGGATATCATCTCCTTTCTCATTTTTCACAATTGTTAATCCAGCTTTCTTGGGGACGACCTGTAGGGGACTAATCCAAGGACTATCGGCTATTGGATAGATGATGCTGGCACTCGACCACTTGTATATTTCATTCTTCACAACCTCTCGTAGATTAGGATTCAACCGTCTTTGCATTTCTCGAGAGGGTTTACTATCATTTTCCAAATATATGTGGTGTGTACAAAATGTCGGGCTTATTCCTTTCAAATCAGTTATTTCCAACCAATAGCCTGAGAATTCTTTTTCAAAACTTTCATGAGTTGACTTTCCTGAGTGTGATCTAGGTTGGCATTAATGATGACCGGTAAAGTGTGGGCATCATCGAGGAAAGCATATTTCAGATCTTGTAGTAAGGGCTTCAGTTCGACAATGGGTGTCGGTGGGGTCATAGGAGCAGTTTCTTCTGATGTTTTTATTGATGAAATACTCTCAAATGGCGGCTCCATCATGGGCATGATCATGGCTGTAAGTTCAGTGTCCAGTGTGTCCCAGGCTTCATCTAACTCAAAAATGTCCCGACTACTGAGAGGGCATGGTGGAGCTTCAAGTGCAAAGTTCATATTATAAGTGGCAATATGATGGGACATGTCCTTGTAAGTGGATCGGAAGGTATTCAGACTAACCTCCAGAGGGTCTTTGGAAAGATGGACAGGGGCAAAATCATCTTGTATATCAAGCACAGCACAATTCTCTATCCAACCACAATCTTCAGTCTCAGAGTCAATCGAAGTTGGGATGATAAGATCCACGGGAATGACCTTACCATTAACTTTAAACTCCACTCTCCCATCCTCATAATCAAAGTGTGCCTTGGCAGTAGCCAAGAATGGTTTTCCAAGTATTATGGGAGTTTCACTTAATGTATTAGCTGGGTCCATATCCATAACAACAAAATCTACTGGGAATTGGTGATCGTGAACCATGACTAGTACATCCTCAAGTAATCCTTTTGATCTTTTCACAGAACGATCAGCCATCTGTAAAATCATTGAGACCGGTTTTAGTTTTCCCAAGTCAAACTGCTCTAGAATAGCAGTAGGGAGGAGGTTAATCGAGGCACCATTATCCAATAATGTACGTTCAAATGTCAGCTTCCCGATAGTGCACTTCACCAACGGTGCACCTGGATCTTTCTTCTTTGTAGGTAGGAGGTGTGAAATGACATTTGATATTGCTTGAGGAAGAACATGTTTTTCGATGTCCTCATGATTCTCTCTATTCTTTCCTTTTGATTTCCTCTTTGGTGTGCATTTCTCTTTTAGAAAGCGAGAGAAAGCTGGAACTTGTTCAAGCGCTTTCAGAAGTGGAATCTCAATGACAATGTCTGAGAAGAGTTTTTCTAGCTCTGGATCGATGGTGGAAGATCGAGATTTTCTTCGGTGAAGAGCTCCGGGAAAAGGAATAGTTATGGATGGGGAGACAGGAAGGGGCATAGTTGTCTCAGTTAGCTTCTCTTCATCATCAACCTCTTCCTCTATTTCAATTTGTTCTTCTGAAGCTAGCGGTCTGGTGTAGGCGGAAGTGGTTTTCCCATTTCTCAGAGTGACAGCATTAGCAGATTGGTTTGGGCGGGGTGGTGTTTTGAAATTAACTTGGTTTCTAGGTGCTTGTTGTGGGTTCCCTTGATTTGTCCTATAAGATGTAAAAAATCCTTTATTCTGGTTTTGGAAACCAAGTGGTGAAGTGAAAGATCCGGGAGGTGGTGGAGTTTGAAGTACTCCAGACGAACTAGCCTTGTTGGTGTTAGGATTGGGCAGTGGTTGAGGTGACAAGGCTGGGATGTATGACCTGATCTCGGCCAATTGACAAACATTCTCAGAGTTGGCTTTTTGTTGAGCTTCAGTGGCCTGTTGTTGAGCTATAGCTAGTTGTTGTATTGCCTGAGCCAAGGCATCGAAGTTTACCGCAGTGGTGGAGGGTTGAGTCACGGACGGTGCTATCGGTTGTCTGGGTTAGGTGTGATTTTGGAAATGATAGTTGTGTTGTCCATTCCGCCCAGAATTTGATTGTTCTCTCCATGTGTTGTGATTATTTGAATATGTTCCTCCTTGATTTCTCTGCACCCAATTCACGGTCTCAGAATTTATATCTTGATTATGAGTGAATGTGGTGTGGTCAACTTCATGGCTGGTGGGATTATTCATGGCCAATTTTTCTATGGCTTGAGTCATGAGGTTCATTTGTTTTGAGATGGTTTCCCATTTGTCAGGTTTCTCATTGCTAGATCTCTCATGATCAATGATATTTACTGTCCTCAAGTTCCCACTGTATTGTTCAATTGAGGAACTATTCACCGAATTGTCAGCCATATTTTCAAATAACATCCAAACAAAATGTTCATCACGGCTGATGTAATTTCCATCGCAGGAGCCATCAATCACTCTCTTAAATGATGTATCTATGCCCTCATAAAATATCTGAACCAATTTCCATTTGGGGATTGCATGATGAGGGCATTTCCTTTGTAATTCCTTAAAACGCTCCCAAGCTTCGTGGATGGGTTCTCTATTATTCTGGGTGAAAGATGAAATAGCTTGTCTCATGGCGTTGGTTTTTCCTATGGGAAAGTATTTCTTGATGAAGGCTTCCCTTAAGACATCCCATGAAGTGAGAGGGGTTCCGTAATTCCGAAGCCATTGGAGTGCTTTGTCTTTGAGTGAGTGGGTAAAGGCTTTCATGTAGATGTATTCTTTTTCTTCCCCATGGATACTCATGGTGTCACAAGCAGATCGGAAATCTTGGATGTGGAGGAAGGGATCTTCAGAGTCATTTCCATAGTATTTTGGGATCAAGGAGAGTGATGCGGGCTTTATCTCAAAGTCTCCTACTTCAGGCGGGATTTGGACCCAATGAACTAAGTCTTCTGCAGCCGGGTTGTAATGTGTGCTTATGGGCGGTGGTCGGATGAGAGGTGCTATGGTGTGGCGGATCGTCGCATTTTCCTCTCTCAATAGTTGCAGTTGATGCAGGATGAGGTCCATAGGATTTGGTCTTTCTTCTCCCATGTCTCCAAGCAGGTGAATTCTCAGTTGAAGGAGATGGGTTGGATTTTCTTCTATAAATCGGGTCATACTCTAATGGTTGTTGTACTGGATTTTTCAGAGACCTACGACCTAGCATACACAACACAATACACCAGACAATTTGTTGTTTCACCAACTCACACAAAAATTGCCGCGGAAGCGGTTATCTTTTCGATTTTAATTTAGTGATTCAACAAAAGTTTTTAGAGAAATTAGAGTACTTAAGGATGAGGTGGGTGTGGAAGATTGTGAGAAATCGATATCCTAATCCTGCTGGGGGATCCAGGGTGCGGTACTCAGATCGAGGATCTGCTTTTTTCCCACAAGAACCTGTGCCCAACGCGTCGAGGAGTTACGATTTCTCTCTACAATCCCACGTAGCAACAGGGATTTTTGTCTCTATCCAAGGGTTTTATGTGCTCGTGATTTTTGTGTCATACACGTGCATCAAACAAGCATTCAGAATTTATCCGCTTTCTGCTCGGGCCACTGCGGTGGCCTTTCAAGCTGATCTTTTTAAATGATCAGTACACGATTTGATGGTCTTTGAATTAGATTATCAGAGGGAGAAGACCACAGAGATGATGCAAAGAAGAAGTGTTTTTTAAAAAAAATCGGTTTAAGATCAGAGCGCAAACAAATGCAGGAAATTTTAAAAGCCTAAGATGCCTAAGAGAAAGATGGACTCAGTGTGCCTGCACTTCTGGCGCTAATCCGTAATGTTTTGTCCTGCTGATGGCGAGCTTTTCCGAGAAGGGAGGGGGAAATTAAGATTACAATTTTTTTTACCAAATTACAAGTTTGCTAAAACAAAATGCATGAAAAGACAAGTAAACATTTTTTCTTTTTGAAGCCTAAGTACCTGCAAAACAAAAAAATGCACGGTTTAGAAACTTGAAATTAAGTTAGAATGAAGAAGAAAAAAATTGCAAACGTTGCTTGGTCCCCGGCAACGGCGCCAAAATGTTGACGCAATTTTTCGCGGTTTAAAATGATGATTTTATCATGTCGTTGTTGTTCCACGAAAAAAAACCGCAATCAAACAAATAATATTACAACTACGAGCACGATGAAAGTATGCAAAAAGTATGCGGCAAGTAGAGGTTCGTATCCACAGGGACTAAGCAAACTTGTAATTTTTGTTCTTCTTTCAAGCTTAATTAGAATTTTAATCCATGACGACGAGAGAGAAAATTCTTGAAAAGACGATGCAATCTATGGTGAAAATGCTTCAAGAACTTAAAGTTAACAAATGAGGGTATGCATGCAACTAAATAAAATAACAGGGACCGATTTGCAAATTAAGATGAAAGAAATAAGAGGTCACTTGCAATGTTTCAATAAAGGGGTGGAATGTAAAACTTGCGATGAATTTATTTAAAGAAAACTTAGAGATGAAAAGAGACCTTACAAAATAAAAATGCTTTTAACTTCAATTCAAACAAAACCAACTAGTGTAAAAAATGCAAGAGAGCTTATAAAATTATAGTTGTTTCCTTCCAATTTCATCTTAAACAAATTAACTAAGGGAATAAAAATGCGGAAGACAAATAATAAGGAGGAGAAATGCTTCTCTATCCGGATACGGAATGAAGATGATGTCGAAGACGATGGAGACGGATGCGCGGGCTGCTAGATGTGGAGTGGGATGGAGCGACAAACGCTCCGAATAAATCTGGAGATAATCGCTGGAGTGTCGGGGAAGAAGGAGTCGCGGTCAGTGGTTGGCAGGCTGCTATGCGCACGAGACGAACACCGGTGCGCGGTAGCGGAGTTGCACTGAAGACGAGGCCGCACGGCTGCGGGCTGCAGCAAGGAGGAGGAGGACGCGCGAAAGGGGGCTGCTGCGGGCTGGAGTACGGCTAAAGACGAGGCCGCACGGCTGCGGGCTGCAGCAAAGAGGAGGAGGAGGCGCGAGAGGGGGCAGATGTGGGCTGGAGTACGACTGAAGACGAGGCCGCACGGCTGCGGGCTGCAGCAAGGAGGAGGAGGACGCGCGAGAGGGGGCTGCTATCCGTGCGTGTACCTGCAGAAAAAAGACAACGAGAGGGAAGGTGCGAGAGAGAGGTTATGCATGCATGAAAATATATGAGAGGGGGAAGAGTATGCGTGAGTGGAGGGAGTGAATGGGGAGTGCGTGAATGAGAATGAGAATGGGGAGAGGGTGAGTACGTGATTTGAGAAAATGGAATGGGGAGAGAGAGATTGCATGAGAGGGGGCAATGTGCGTGAGTGGCCTTTTTATCCTTGCATTGTGCGGCTTCATGCCATGCAAATAAAGAGAGAGTAAAGACAAAAACATAATTGTTGCATGGGGAAGGGAATGGGTCAAGTACGTGAGGTGCAACTTATGCATGGGGAAGGGAGTGGTAGGGTGGCTCTATGCATGATAATAAAGAGTGTATTTTTTACACTAAACCCCCTCCCTATTTCTTCCCAAAAAAAGGAAATGTGTTTATATTGTAAGCATATCCGATAGTTCTTCATTTTTTCTTTGATAACAACAAGTCTGATCTTTATAGCTGAGAATTAATCTCAGTATAAAATATGATTTTTAAATGTGAATGATAATTTTATCTCCTCTGTGTATAGGATGCAATTTATGTGAATTTGAAGTTTATGGATCAATTATTTAGGTTGCATATCACATAATTTGATCATATTATCTCTGTATATATTGTAATCATCAGCCTCCAAGCTGGCAAAGCTTCATGGGGGTCTAAGGAGCTGCATAAGCAAGTAAGGGGCATGAGAGAGGAGGGAAAGATGGAAGCACAAAGACAGCTGGGTTGTCATGACCAAATTGAGAATGAGAGGCAGGGATCGCCATATCGCGATATATCGTCGATATATCGGCGATATATCGGTATCGACAGGTCACTGATATATCGCCGATATGGACGATATCGGGTATCGACAGGAGAAAATGCCTAATGGATACCGGGTTTCGGCGATATGCGTCGACATATTGCCGATATATCAGCGATATATCGGTATCGACATTGTATCGAAACGATATCGATATCGATATTTCCTTGAGAGGTTCTTTCATCAGGACGTGAAGAACCATTTGGTGATAGCGATACATCTTGAGATCGTGAAGGCGAAGGAGCATAGGCGTAAGATAGGGTAGAAATAGTGGTTGAGGCATGCAAGGCCGAAGGAGGTGGAGGCAAATACAGTGGTGATGCATCCACTAGTACAGCCCTTAAATGACTAACTAAATGTATGGGTAAGCAAATGGGATGTAACGGTGTATCTAACCAACTAAACGTATATCTGTGAAACAGGAATGTTCTGCTGTTTGCAAATCACGATCCCTTTGAATGCCCAAATAGAGTTAACCAGATTGTTACAGGGGAAAAGTTGTTGCAAGCACACAGGAAATGAAAGAAATAACGTGACTGTACAGAACTCCAAATTTAAACGTAAATGTCACAGTTAGCCACCTCATATATCAGACGAAGAAAAGAAATAAATGAACTGACTTTGGAAATAATAGATGTACATTACAGTGGATAACTAGTGGACGATACAATAGCAGAATAAACATTACTAAACAGGAAATGAATGTCTGGCCAGAAATAAATATGATCCAACGATAGATTTTTTCAAAAAACAGACTTAGAACCTTAAACTGGACCCCCCAAACATTAAGCACAACCAATGAGAAAATAAACAAACCCAAGACTCAGAAGATGACTAAAAGGGACAGTGAAAGCGACACCCTGGGAACTGGGCTATTGCGGTGGTGGTGGCGGCGTTAGGAAAGGCTTGCAGTGGTTGACGTCCTCTGGATGGCGAGTTGGATGGCATGGTAGGAAATGCTGTGATAGGCGCTGGTGATCTGCTGCGGGTTTTACGGCAAGGTCGAGGCAAGGATGGTTACGGCGGTAGAGGCAGCAACGGAGGGATATCGAGGTTGGGTGATCGAGGCGGAGAGGATGACGGCGTTGCGGCAGTGCCAAAAGACGGCAGAAGAGAGAATGGTGGGGTTCGGACAGAAGGTAGGAAGGGAGAAGGTGAGGAAAAGGGGGAGTCGGGGTGAGGAAAGAAGGAAGATGGTTGTGAGAGGAAAGGTGGGGCCCGTGAGGTTTATTATTTCTTCAAAAACGGTCATCTTTTTTCATATTGCCAACCTTTTATAACAATGATGGGTACTCCTAGACCCTAGACTCACAAAAGAAAACTAAAAAAAGAAAAATTACATCTGGACTCTTAGAAAAGAAAACAACTACAAGAGAACTCTTGGACTTATTTTAATTGCTGAAATTATCATTTGATTGGGCCTGAACTGCATTAATTCCTCCATGTTGAAGAATCTTGCTCCGAAAAGATTACATCGTATTAGTTCTTTAGAAGGTCGGGGCGGAGCCTCTCTAACTTACTCTTTAATCCACGGACTATCTTCCAAACATTGCCCTATTCATCGTATCATGAAACATCTGGATAACTAAGTGGCGTGTCACCAATTCACGGACATCTAAGATGTCATCAACTTTGTCTGACAATCACCAATTCACGGACATCTAAGATGTCATCAACTTTGTCTGACAATGATGTCAATGGGATGGATGCAGGTGAAAACTCATTTGTGGAAGTTGTGGACTAGTTGTATCTTCCACAAATATAGCTGCAAATCATTTTTTTTAATTAAAAACTGGGTGCACCCCCATCGCGGGGGCCACCACCTGAATCAGATTTTATTAAAAGGAAAAAGGAATTTATTCCTATTCGAACCCCAGCAGGCGGCGATTGCCGCCACCTCCAGGTGGCACCGAAGATCTCCGGGCGGCGAAGAAGAAGCCCCCACCCATTGGGGGCAGCACGCAGAAACCCCAATCGTGGGGGGGTGGTGTTCGAGAATAGGGGTTCCCACGATTGGGATCCCTAAATAGAAAAGGGGGTTGCTTCGGTTCTAGGCCCAAATTGGGATGAAGTTTAAAAAATATTTTTGGAGTTGCTGTTTTGTAAGCCCAAGTGGGTCATACACTGAAAAAATGAGCGTCAGCCATGAAAAAAAAGAGCAGTAAAAAAAGAAGAGGCATGGTTAAAAAAAGGCAACAAGTTTCAAAAAAAAAGGAAAATCCGTAAAAAATGATGACACGGCTTAATAAAAAATGCATGATTCATGTTTCTCCCTATTTATCTTGTCGTCTCCCAACCATAGAAGGCTGTATCAATGTCAATATCGTTTCGATATCGTATCGACACGATATTTCGACGATATATCGTCGAAATATCGCCCATATCGACGAGCCTTTGTGAAGAAAATGCCTGGAAATCGGGATATATCGCCATATCAGTGCCCATATTGGTCCCATGTCGATATCGATATATCGGCGATATACATTTCCTTCCATGCTCCCAACTTTGTCGATGCCATTGTTTTTCGACAAGTATGGGAGAAAGGGGGAGTATTATGTAGAGTTACAGGCTACAGATTCAGATTCTCCAGTTCAGAAGCCAATCGGATTTTTCCATTCTACAATTCAGATGTTCAGACCCTACGGATTAGTTCAGAGGCCAAGTTTGAGGCGCTCAATCATTGATTGGCCCATTTTGATGCAATCGTTCCAAAATTGGCAGGGCAAATCGAATTAAAGAACATGGCTGATTTGAAGACTTTTCAAATTAGGGATTTCCATCCATAATTAGTTATTTGAATTAGTTTACTTATTTTATCTAAATAAATTGAGATTGTAATCTCATCTTTTTTTGTAGATAAAATTAGTTAAAAGTCGAATAGAATCAATTAGAGTCAATTAGGATCGATTAGGATTTTATTTGAATTCGAAATTCTTTCTAATTTTGTAATCCCCCCCTCTTATATAAAGGGGATGGTAACCTATTGTAAGGGACAGTTCAGTTCATATTATATTAAAATTTGAGTTTATCTATCTCTATATCTCCCTCGACGCGATCTTCGCAGTTCCTCTCCAAACCCCTACGTAACTGACGCGTTCTCCTCTCTCTTCCTCTCTTCTCTAAATTTCTTCCACCGAAACTTATTTCTCTACCGTTGCAAAATTCATCTGCATCATTTGGTATCAGAGCATGATCACCCAATCATTCCTACGATTCGACGATCCTGTCGATCCTGGTTGTTGAAGGTGTAAGGGTGGCAGAGGGGGGCAGCAAGAGGGTCGTGAGTGGCGCCGGAGGCGATTTCTCTGGTGGTTGCAAGCCTGAATCTGTATGGACAGCAAGCAGATTTTTGTCTTCAAGAACAGTAACGTCGTCAACGAAGAGATCTAGGATTTCATAACCTTCTTTTATTGGTTCTTCATCAAATATGGGCCCCAAATCTCTATTTTTCTCAATTTTTGATTCCTGGACAGCAACATCGGTCGTTAAAAAATCGAGATTTTCGTATTCAACGTCCACACCTTCGTCGAATATTGGCCATGTGTCTTCGTAGTGATGTTGTCCAACATTTGTAATAGTAGAATTTTCTCCGAAACTGAAAATACCTTCCATTTCTTGCTTAAAAATGGGTTGCACAGGAACGGTAGTGATCTGAATTTTGTCGTTGTCGAGCGAATCTTCATCGATTGTCGCATCCAGCCATTCTTGGACTTTAAAACTTGATAGGAGGCGATGCTTGAATTTCCTCAAACGCGAACGTGAATCCGAACCATGGGAGAGACGACTTAAATCGCAATGCATCCTCCAATATGCGACGGGATCGTCGAATCGTAAGAACGATTCGGTTGCCATGCTCTGATACCAAATGATGCAAACGAAAAATTTTGCAATGGAAAAAAATAATTTTGGATGGAAGAAATTTAGAGAGGAAGAAATAGAAGAACGCATCGGTTACGCAGGATTTTGGAAAGGAATAGGGAGGACCACGTTGAGAGAGAAAATAATGAGAGAGATAAAGAGAGATGAATCTCAATTTTAATATATTCTGAACTGTCCTTTACAATAAACTATCAACCCCTTTATATGGGAGGGGTGGAATTACAAAAATAGAAAGTGAATAAAATTCAAATTCAAATTAAAATCCCACTCGATCCTAATTGACTCTAATTGATTTGAATCAAAATTCAACTCTACCTCTATCTTAATTTGACTCTAGTTCGAAATTCGAAATTCAAATTTAAAGTTGACTGACTAATTTGAGATCACACGCGATCTCTTTTATTGAAATAAAAATTGCAACGACTCAAATAAACGTAAATAAAATTAGACTCTATGGGCCCTATTTATCAGTTTCGTGCTGCATTAATTCTCCTACGTTTGAAAAATTTGTCTCCTGATGAATTGCTCAATCTTCATTCCGTCGACGGAGAATTTCATCTGGATTGGGTGAGCAGATATCCCCACTCTTGGGCAACCACCAGAGAAATCGCCTCCGGCGCCACTCACGGCCCTCTTGCTGCCCCCCCCCTCCGCCACCCTTACACCTCCAACAACCAAGTCAGCCCCATTGCAGCCCCCTCCTGCCTTCCTCGCACCCCTTGTGCCCATCATCGCCGCCCCACCCACGTTGACACCACCACTGCCTACTCCCATAGCCGCCCCGCCTCAGGTCACCATTCTCGCCCCCCCGCCACGATAATAACCACACGACAGCCCCCCTCCGCAGATGCAACCCCGCCGCCGTTCTCCCGCATCACCGCCAACACCTCCGTTCCCGCTATCGTTTCCGTCCAGAGCCTCCCGATTCAGCCCGCCGCCGCTGGCGCCTTATGGATAGACGAAAAACTCTAATGTGGTTTTTCCATTCAAATGGATTCAAATCGCACAAAAGCGGGGATTGGAATATGATGTGGATAAATTACAAAAAGACACTTCCACCCAAAAATTTTTTAAAGGATTGAGTTGGTGGTAACTTAAGAAGAAATGAAGAGGTAGAATTATTGCATCCATACCCCTCGGTGGAACGAAATTATAAACGTAACATGGAAAAAGAGCAAGATTTGGGAAGATCCGATCAACCAATCCATGTCGAATTCTCCACTGACAGCTCGATGATCAAGCAATTCGTCGGGAGACGAATTTTCAAGCAGAGGAAAATTGATGCAATCGTTCCCAAATTGGCAGGGCAAATCGAATTGAAGAATGTTAGGGCGAAAGAGTAAATTGTTATTCCATAGAACCGTAGGCTCTCTTATATAGAGAGAACCCGTGGGTAAATTACATAGAGGTCTAAGAAAGAAATAGAAAATGAGAAACGGTACACCATAACCTAACATAAGCCTCTACACTCCCCCTCAAGATGGAGCATAGATGTCAAAGCTTGGAAGAACATCTCTGAAAAGGTCTATCAGCAGTCTGATCCTCTGAACTGACATGTGAAGTAGAAATGAAGCCCTTCTGGATCATATCTCTGGTGTAGTGGCAGTCTACTTCGATATGCTTCGTTCTTTCGTGAAATGCTGGATTGTTGGCGATGAACAACGCTGCTTGAGTGTAGGGCGTCGGGATTAGGGTTAGGGTTAGGGTAAGGAACCCCGCTCTGATATCATGTTAGGGCGAAAGAGTAAATTGTTATTCTATAGAACCCTAGGCTCTCTTATATAGAGAGAACCCGTGGGTAAATTACATAGAGGTCTAAGAGAGAAATAGAAAATGAGAAACGGTACACCATAACCTAACATAAGCCTCTACGACGAACATGGTTGATTTGGAAACTTTTCAAATTAGGGATTTCCATCCATAATTAGTTATTTGAATAAGTTTACTTATTTTATCTAAATAAATTGAGATTGTAATCTCATCTTTTTTGGTAGATAAAATTAGTTAAGAGTCGATTAATTCGAATTTCTTTCTAATTTTGTAATTCCCCCTCTCCTACATAAAGCGGATGGTAACCTATTGTAAGGGACAGTTCAGTTCATATTATATTAAAATTTGAGTTTATCTGTCTATATCTCTCCCTCGACGCGATCTTCGCAGTTCCTCTCCAAAACCCCGCGTAACCGACGCGTTCTCCTCTCTCTTCCTCTCCTCTCTAAATTTCTTCCACCGAAACTTATTTCTCTACCGTTGCAAAATTCATCTGCATCACATTTTCAGATGTGCACATGTTTGACATCACTTTTTCAATGGTCTCCATCTTTTGTGTTTCGTCCAGGGTTTTCATGTGATCCATAGGGACTCCATAGTAGAGATCCCATTCCTATGCCATGTGGCTAGGATTTTCACGTGGTGTCACAAGGACTCCAAAGTAGAGATCTCATTCTATGAGCCAATATGAAAGAGACCCAATTCGCCGACGAGGAGACTTTCAGACTCCATTCTCCAGTGTTGGTGAACTCCAGTACCAGATCCTTCCGAGGTGCCTATGAGAGAAAATCCACTTTGAGGTCCCTATGAGAGAGACCCATCTTCAGAGATCTAGGTATGGATAATTAGAGACGCTCTTTTCAGCCCTTTCAGAGATGCAGCAGTTGTCCTCATGTTGTGGTGGGCCAGAGTTCTTCAGGTAGAGACTCATTTCCAGTTACAGTGGCTCTAACAGGCGCAGTTCAGAGCACACCAGTTTGACTCACACTTCTGCTCGGTGTTCCTCCTCATGTGCACGACATGAAAAGCAATGTCCTCGACAGCAGCCGACAGTTGTGCGCGTTGAGTTGATATTGTCTGTAGTATCATGTATTGTGAGTTGAGATTTCTTTTTGTTTATCCAAGCTAAGCATTGCAAGCTCCAGCTTGAGGGGGTGTTGGAGTATATGTGTTATGCGTCACTTGTGGTGTAGATGGGTAAATGGATCACTCCATGATCCATTTACCACATTCAGTTGTTTAGTCCCACGTCTACCAGTCATGAGATGTGGAAACTCAGTGAGGTCTATATAAGAAGCCCCTCACCCTCTGTATCATGGAAGGCCGTATCGATATCGATATCGTTTCGATATCGTATCGATACGATATTTCGCCCATATCGACGAGCCTTTGTGAAGAAAATGCCTGGAAATCGGGATATATCGCCATATCGGTGCCCATATTGGTCCCATGTCGATATCGATATATCGGCGACATATCGTTGATATAACGTGATATTTCCTTCCATGCTCTGTATACAGTGAGAAAGTGCAATGCATACATCAGCCCTTTGAGGCGTTCTCCCGTAGTTTCATCCTGCTCCTTATAGGGAGTAGGGTTCCACGTTAAATCCTGATGTTCTTAATGTTTTAGTCTTTGTTTCTCTGATCAAGCTTCCGCATTATATTTTCTAACAATAGTCATTTTCCTTTAAGTTGTTACGACCTACCAAAACCTGCAACTCTTCGGAGTATTCCTTCATTATGTGTGTCCCTTGACAAAGGTTTTGAAGGTGGTTGTATAATTTCCAGCGGTACTCCTCTCGTAGAAACTTTTCTCGAAGCTTCTATTGCATCCTGGTCCATGAACGAATGCGTTCTTTACTTTAGCTACGGCAGTCCTCCTAAAGACGTCTCCATCAAAGCCGTATATCCATTGGAAGGTCGCTTGGCATAATATTTGCATATTCTTCAAGGATTAGAGCAACTTCATGATCCACTTTATCTGAGTTTACAATGTCGTTTCCAATCTCCTTGACAATAAGGGAAACAATGACCAACAACTCTTGAAGCTGACATTGGAAAAGAGATGCCTCGAGAATCACAAGTGATTCACATGTGTAATGAGGTGTCTTAATAATCATAGAGTTTTGGAAATCAACTTGTGGACAATTATGGTGGACAATTGTCATTTGCCTTGGACTCGGGGCATTATGTTGAGGTCAAAAGGTAATTCAAATTTTGCCTTGGACGAGACACTTGGATGTCGATTCATAATCCATGTGTCTATTGAGCCACTAGTTGATAGTCGCTTTCCTTTAGGTTGTTACTGCCTACCAAAACCTGCAACTCTTTCGAGTATTCCTTCATTATGTGTCCCGTGACGAAGGTTTTGAAGGTGGTTGTATAATTACCAACGATACTCCTCCCGTAGAAACTTCTCCCGAAGCTTCTAGTGCATCCTGGTCCATGAACGAATGCATTCTATACCTTGGCTACAACATTTCCTCCTGAAGACGTCTCCACCAAAGCAAGGCATATATCTTTAGCTTTAACATGGCAAACCAGACTCAACACTCACTAGGCAAATCTTTCTAAAAAAAGAAATGATCAAATTGATCCATCCAATCGAAGAAGACATATGGATCATATCATCCATCAAAGTCAGCCATGTCAATCCATATGCCACGATCCCAACTAGAGTCTTGCAATTGATTCTGATGTTGCCCACGTAGCTCAGATTCTCTCCTATTTTATTCTGCCTCTTATCGCTCGTGGTGTTTTCTACATTCATCCTCGTCGTCACATGAGGGGTGCGGTGAGTCTGAATTTAGGGATTGCACATCGTTGCCGTAACTCTTTGACCTAGGATCAAATATAATTTGAACTTGTCGGTGATGCCAGCACTTTTGGGAACTATGTTCCCAAGTAGGGTGGAGCATTGGGCTCAACCTGGGAAAGCCCGGCCCGGGCCCGACAAATTTCTTCGGGCCTTGGGCCGAGTCGCAGGCCGCTTTTTTAGGCAATTCTAGGGTCCGAGCCAGGCCCAAGGCCCATAGGGTCGGGCTCCTGCCCTCATTTTGATTTTTACGAAGTGTCGTATAGCTATGGTCATGGATCTCGCGACAATAGTGGTTGTTACCCACCACCGATAAAGAACCTCCGCAACGAAGATAAGAGATGGAGACATGGCATAGCGGTTGATACTTGATAGAATCAACTTGATACCGTGGGTCGCGGCCGTCCACGACAAAGGTGATCAACAACTGACAAGGATGTCGCGGCTGCACGCGAGAGCCCCTCGTGGCTCGGCCTTCTCTACTGTGATGTGACCTCGATCGATCCTCCTATCAGGACACGGATCTACGTTGGAAAACGGTAAGATCATAGGGGCCGCTACTCGTTGCTGAGTTTGGTGTATGCCGTAGAGGATGTTAGACCCACGTGAATGCATGCAGTGATAACAAAAAATACAAGGAGTTCCTTCGTGTGAAGTGTGGGCTACAATTGGAATAAGAGGGCAATGAGTAGCGTCCATTGTGTAAAAGGGAGCATGCATATGTGGTATGATGATGGGGGTATTTAAATAAGGAGAACTTGTGCGGTATAGATATGGACATGCAAAAACCCATGTATGCAAATATGTCATGTCGGTCGGGCCTTAGCGGGTCATCTCAAGTTCAGGTTGGGCCCGGCCCATGCTTGAAAATTCGACAAAATTAGGACCTGGGCCTGGCCCACGTGTATATCGGGTTCAGGTCGGGTCCTGGCTTTTGCGGGTCGGGCCAGGGTCGGATCCGGGTCAGCCCGGCCCAATGCTCCACCCTAATCCCAAGTCATTGAAGACCGACTAGAACCCCTAAAGTTGTGATCATATCTATGTTGACTATACATCATGTCAAAATTCAAAGCCTCCAATTGTTCGATCTTATCGGCCACTCTTCCTCTGTGTTTTTTAACATGGTGTTAGAGTGATGAATCTCATTCCCAATGCATGGCTTCCAGACGTGTCATGGAATAGGGGCCAGGTTGATAAACCATAGTAGATCCGTTCCTAAAAGCACATGAACAGGGATGCCAAAAAGTACGGGGATGCCAAAAATTGCAGGACAAGAAAAGTTTTTATTTTTTTGGATGGACCGATTAGGGTCTGATACTATTTGCTATAACTTCAGCACATATACTTAAATTACTAACTAAATGTATGTGTAAGCAAATAAGATATTGAAGTATGTAACCAACTAAATGTATGTCTGCTAAACGGGAATGTTGTCTCGTTTGCGAGATCACTCCCTTTGAATGCCCAAACAGAATTACTAATCAATTTGTTACTATGGAATAATTGCCTAACACAGGAAATGAAACAAATAACGTGACTGTAACAGAACTCAGAATTTAACGGTACATGTCACAATTAGCCAATTCATGTCACAATTAGCCAACTCATAAATCAGCGGGAGAGAAGAACTAGATGAACAGACTTTAGAAATAATAGATGTGGATTGAAGTGGACAAATACTGAAGGATACAATAGCAGAATAAACATTACTAAACATGAAATGAATGTCTGGCCAGAAAAAAAGGACAATGTTGAGATATCATTTATTTTTGTTTATTCTATGTATTTTCTTCTATCATCATGTCTATTATATAATTTCCCCGACAGGTTTCTCTTCTCTATAAGAACCACATGGCTTCATGAGTAATCAATTCAGTATTCTCTTTCCACATGGTATCAAAGCGACCATCCTAGACAAGAGTTCTGCTACCCTCGACCCAACCCCACCCGCCAGCCACCCTCTTCCTCCTCTTATGCGCCCAACCTCGTGTGTCACCGTCGCTGCCACCGCAGCCCTTTCTCGCAGCCTCTAGTGCGCCATCTTGGCTACCACTGCCACTGCCAACCTCGATGATCAGCTCCTGGTGAAGCCACCATCAACTTTGCCTTTGCCTAAGCCCTCTGAATCCTCGCCTCACCGCTTCCCCTCAAGCTCCCCATCTCAACGCCCTCTCTCGAGGATCTTCCCTCCACCGAAACTAATCCTCCATCACCACCGACCTTCCCCCGCCAACACCACTTGAACTGCCACCATAAAGAAAAAGACCTTCCGATCAACTTCACCTCCACTGCCAGTCAAATTGTTGAAAAAATCAATGTTCAAGAGTATAAAATATATCATCTCACAAACAACCCCAAAAGACAGGATGACGGGATCTATTGCCTCTTGAAATCGTATGCACGAGGTTAGATCGAGCAGGCCCATGATCATCACTTCATTCTCTCAGACCACGACGGCCATGCTGATCTTGCGTGGTGTCCCCCCCATGAGCCACCCCCTGAAACATAGAGATCTCACCGCAAACCACCTCATGTTCGTTAGGGCTCAATCTCCATACTAGCAACAAAAGTCAACACACAAAGCACGTCAACCCACCTTCCAGGAACCATCAAAAGATCTGACGATCCCTTTTTACCTTTGACAACATGGGACTCCCCAGTCCCTCACTGCCTTCCTAATCATGCATGAACGTAACAAATCTTAGCAAGCTTTCCATCCTAGCATCATGATCATCATTTTTGCCTTTCAGCATTCATATAATAATTTTTCTAGCCAATACACACAACCCATATTTCGTACAAAATTCACGATCATGATGGACTCCTCGGCAAAGCAAATAGCCGACAATCCTTCTCCCAATGCCATGTCCCCTCGCATATGATATGAAGCATGCAACATTACGAGGGGCCACAACTCTACCCCTGTCCCACCCTCCCCTCAGCACCTCGCACCTTTTTTTTTTGAGGCTCCAAAAAAGGGGGACACACTCGGAGGTGCTCACCCCAATGCATTAAAAAGAGGAAGAGAAACTTACAGTGGTAACATGAAGATGGGAAATTACAAAACAAAGTAAAGGGGGGGTAGACGGAGATCGTATCCCCCGCAGCCAAAAAAAATTACAAAGAGGTCCAGTCACGAAGGAAGCCCGAGGCCGTGGATCTAACATTCTCCAAATAGAACCGCTGACGAGCAAAGATAGCTTCGTTTCGCCCCAGCCACAGGCTCCAAACCCTCGAGATAGGGTCCAGCAACGCAGGCCACGAGCGCCCCCGATCAGAGAACAAGCTTTGACAAAAATGAGCGAAGGAAGATAGGTCCAGCCACCGTAAATCGGCCCATAACGCATCAACACAGCAACAATGCAGAAAAAGGTGATCAATAGTTTCCGTATCCACGCCGCAGAGAGCACAGAGAGGCGAAGAGTTGGGGAACATCCGTGCACAACGATCTCGAGTTAATATTCTTCCCCTACGTAGCAACCAAAGGAATATACCCACACGCTCAGGGAGCCTGAGCGCCCACAAGAGATTGCAATCACGCAAGAGGATGTCATCCCTCCCAGCGTCCAGGGGCAAAATGGCCTTATAAGCGGCACGAGTAGAGAAGGGCCCATCTTTCCATGCCAAGTAGTCCCGGCCCACAGAAGGGACAGGGGCATCAACAAGATTACTTATGAGAGAGGTATATTCGAGCATCCGCTGTTCGGACAAGGACTCCGAAATAATAGGGCACCAATCGCGCCCATCCCAACAGCTGGCCACCGTAACATATTTGTTGGGGACCAAAGCGTAAAGACGGGGGAACGTGAAACAAAAGGGCCCCCTTCCCGTCCAGTCATCCTCCCAGAAGCGCAGCATAGAACCATCGCCGAGCTTGAATGAAAACAGTGAGCGATTCCGACAAAGAGCGCCCATCACCCCACGCCAAAAGATAGAGACCTGGCCCCGATAATCACCTCGCACCTTCTCCATATATCTTGAATAGGAAACTTACTATGAGGCCATAACGTTAGATCTCAACGACAGAATCAAGTCTTGCCAGTTCCCCCAGGGTTTTGATACGATCAAGGCCTTAAATATTGGTTTCAGACACCATATTGGTGATTGGTCGAAGCGAAATTTCTGCCAAAATTCGATCGAATTTTAGTCAAAATTTCAGCCACTTCGATCATCAATGCTTCTATTGATAGTCCTAAAGGCTCAAATGTCATCCATTTTGGTCAAAATTCGATCACTTAACGAAACCAAAATTCGATCGAATTTTGGCGAAATTTGATGACATGGATGCAGTTGAGTTTATCAACTTCATCGTGTTATGAGTGTGCAAACAATGACCACTCTCCTTGGTGTTCTTGAGTTGCATTTCTTGACAAGATAGGATTTCCATTCACTCGTAGAGGTTGAGTAAAATGATTGTGGAAAAGAATGAGCAAATGATATATTGAGAAGATGAAGCTTAGTCCTCTGTATATAAGGAGGTATTAGTATTAAGAAGAGTACATAAAAATGAAAAGTATGAAACCCTGCTCAAAAGTTCTCTCGCATATACTCAAACATTCTACCTCAGCTGGAGCATAGATATCTAACATGGCCAGCTGATTGCATTACTCAAAAGGGGCTCTCTAAAGTGTGTTGGTATATAATTGTGATCTCGTCTACAAAAGGAACACAGGAAGTGCTCACAAGTCCTCAATAGATGAGATCCCTGGTGAAGTAGCAAATCAACCTTTACATATTTCATCCTCTAACGAAAGATAGGGTTGTTTAATATAGGCATGGCGGTTGTGTTTTCGCATCTCAACTATGTTACTTTGTCTAGAGGAATAAAAAATCAGCCAGTACAACATTAATCTACTACATATCTGTCGTCGCTTGGGCTATTCTCTACGGTCACTTTCTGCGTTCAAACAAGACATTATGAATTGCTTCTTACTCCTCCATGTGACTAGATGAACACTGAGGAAGGTGCAAAACATCAATGGCGAACTTCCTATCCACAAGGTACCCTACAAGATCCTCATTGTAATATGTTGTAACATCCAGGGATTTTGTAGTAAAGAGTAGTCCCTTTCCAAGGACGGGTTAATGTACCCCAAGACCATCATAGTCGCTTCCTAGTTGGGTTGAGAAGGCATGCTCAAACGAAACGGGCCAAATCAATATGCATAAACTTAAGAGCATTATCAGATCTAAGCTCTTCGATGCAAGCATAAAAAAGTCTAGAATCATGTAAAAAGGTTTTACCGACACAATTGATCTCCAAGTTTCCCTTTATAAGGTAGGCCCATGAAGTCTGGTTGTAGTCATCAACAAAATAAGAAAGTATCTACGACCTGTAGTTGTACGCACTGGCAAGGACCCTAAACATAACAATGAACAAGATCAAACATGGACAACCTTCATGAAGGTGCAAAACATTGATCTAAGACATGCTCTTATACCGTAAAGAGCAAGAGAATGAATTGATATCTCATTGATGCTTTACTTCCCTATTTATAGGTATAGAGGTTAAAACAGAAATAAATAAGCATGGAATGAAATCAAAAGAGGATAATAAAGTATCTCAATATATACCAATATCCATATGTTATCCATCGAATATTCTAGTAGATTTATGATCTCCAAAGAATATTCTAAGGATTTAGAAATGAAATACAAGATCCATATACTCTTTCATAGTTGAAAAGCAGGGTAATGGTTAAGGAAGGAGGCTCTTGTAGAAGGGAGCAGAGGAAGGGGACAAGGCACTAATTTGCTGAAGTAGTTCAAAGTGGGATTGTTGACCAAGTGACTATTGATGTTACCAAGAGAAAAGCAAACTCTATGGTAGATTTCAGAAGAATTGGAATAGTAGGTGCATTGAGTTGGACGATAGGGTTAGGCTAATGAGGAGGCCTTCAGTGTTTTGAAGGGTTGGTTCACTTGTTAGTTATGGCATTATTACCGCTGGAGAAGGCAAGGTAATGGCAAGGACTTAAGATTTTAGTTAGACAATTAGTCAAGGAAACGGTTGCTAGACGAAGCATTTCCTCGGATCCCAATCTTCAACATTAAGGACTTGCCACGTCGAAGTCCAATCTTCAAAGTATATGATGTTATCCAAATTGAAGCCATCTCCATCTCCTTTCATTATCATAGGGAAAGAAGTCCTTGAAACAGCGTAATATATGCATATTGTGTGATGATTTCCCTCATGCAATTTGGCATGTTTGATAAATGCCACATGATTAAAACCCTCCCAGACACGCACACAATCGATCACCATCATGCCCTTATATAGGATATGTCTGCTGTCCTTAAAGCAGATGCAAATCTGCAAAAATGAACATCATATCAAGTATGAAGATACCATTCATTGCCTTAGGTGCCACATTAAGGCCAAGGGTGTCGTTGTGTGGTTAGTCAATGCTACGTATGCACATCTGCTTCAGTTTCATTCTTTCCCAACTTCCTAGCAATCACCAAATATGTGGCCCTAAGGTGCCCGACTATCTGATACACAAGGCAAAGGACCGGATCTCAACAGTCCCATGCAAGGTGATCAAATCATGACAAGGAAAATGGAGAGGTCTTGTATACTTGGCTGACAATGCTGGCCTCTCCGACAATTGAGCCTTTGAAGCCCAAAGAGACATTTTTGTTTCCTCGTTTTTTCTGTCTTTCATGATTGCTTAAGGTCATGAACCGACATCAACATGTCAAATAGCTATTTATAAATAAACTTGTTTTCGCTCATCTGGGCAACAAAACAACCCCTACTGATTCAAATACGTGTAGTACAGAAACTCATCAAGAATGTAGTATCTTTAAGAACATGGTGAAAGGTAGAGAAACCCAATAAAAGATCAATAATTCAACTTTTCAAAAAAATCCAACAATTCGTTAAGGTTTAAGAAAGCATCAAGACTGACAAAAAAATTTAGAAAGCACATAATAAGTCAGCTGACCTTAAGTTTCACTTTCCTGAAATCTAGTAGCCTCAGCTTTTTCAACTTGTGTATCACATACAATCGATAATTTGGTTTCTTTGTAATGTTGTTGTCTAGCAAGCTGAGGGTCTGCAATTTTGGAAGTGATGCAAGGGGGTCGATTTCAACCAAGTTTGTGAGGCGATTGTTTGTGAGAATCAGCGTGTGCAACTTTGGTAAGAACTCTGTAATGATTTCAAAGCCAATGTGAAGAGAAACAGATGGATCAAAAAAAGGACCAAAAAATAGGCCTCACCTCCAAGATTGAAGTTGATTCTGGTGATCCTGTTGTTATTAATAAGAAGAGTACCAAGTCGATTTAGATATGGGAAATTTTCTAGCTTCACAATTTCATTGTCAGACAGATCAACCGTGTCAAACTGATCCTGCAAAGCAGCAAACGTTGAACAAAATCAATATAACTTTATACACCAGTATAAACATGGATGATAGATATTATGTACACAGTAGACCGCAGATGCAGCCTACGATTTTAAATAATTGCTGCATACAAATTTCAAAGATTGACAAACAAGATCTATACCATAAACACAACAGCTCTACCGCAAGAAGTTTAAAAACAAGTCCTTGAGTTAAAAAGAATCTGATATTACGATTTATTTATTTATTTACTGAAAGCAAAATCCGCTATGCATGAAGAAAGAAACTTTCTATCAGGCAATTGAAGACGTTGGTGCTAGTGCTAGGTGCTTTGCTTATGTATTAAAAGCTAAGGCACTTTATCTTGCACAAGAAGCGTTATACACCCCCTACATGGCCGCATCAAACAGAGGGAACAGCAACTAGAAGAATGTCATTCAAATTAAGGAGACTTGAGCAGGTTTTGTAAATCTTTCAGCACCAGTTGCGGCGAGATAGACAGAGACGGAGACTAGATTTGCATAGCACAGGTGGTATAAGATTAGACCAGGTTGAGGATTCCAGACGGCTATCATTGGACGAGGCACAACTGAGGACTTCACACGAGGGTATTCTGGAAAAGGAAAGCCATAAAACTGCTATTGAGTGGAAACAGAGATTAAGGATTACCTGGCTCAAAGAGGCGGATGCTCACACTTCTTTTTTCCATGCCATGGCTAGTGGTAGAAGGAGGAACTTGCTTCGAGAGTTGAAGGTGGTGGACTCCTTGGTCAGTGGAGAAAAGTAAGTGAGCCAGGCTTTATCGTATCACTTCCGTCGGGCTAGCAGAAGATGTAGATCGTTACCAACTTACCATAGAGGTGGTCTGGGAGGGGGGCCTCCATAATTTCGAGGTGGAGGAGCTTACCAAGGAATTCAAAGAATATGGGGTTTGGAAAGCGAACTCAGCCTTGAATGAGGATGGCACGCCAGGTCCGGATGGTTTCCCCATTTTCTTCTACAAGGAATTTTGGCCAACGGTGAAGGAGGATGTCCTGGAGATGATTCGTGAATTTCGGAGAGGAATATGGGGTTCGAACTTATCGACAAGGCGTTGCTTGGCTTGTTACGCAAAGGAATCTACAAACTCAATGGGGGATCTCAGACCTACAGCAATTTCCAAAGGAATCTATTTGATAACTGCAACGCTTTTTGCGAACAGACTGAAGACAGTACTTTCTTCCATCATCAGCCCATGTTAAACAGCATTTGTTCCAGAAAACAATGCCTTAAATATTGGATTCGATCACCATATCGGTGACCCGATCAAAACGACATTTCGACCGAAATTTCAACCATTTTGGTCATGTTTTCTTATATCAACCCCTCAAGACACAGATATCGGCCATTTCGATCGAATTTCAATCACTTGTCGAAACCGAAATTCGGACAAAATTCGCCGAAATTTGATAACATGCCTGGAAGGTACATGGTCAACTCACTAGTTTAAGCAGGTGAAGTTTTGGCAGACTAGAGTAGGCGGAGGATTTTAGACATTCTATGGAAGGCAGACATCGCCAAGTCCTATGACAGCCTGGATTGGAACTTCTTGTCGTCATTTTGAAAAAGATGGGTTTTCCAGACGTTTGGATCATGTAAATGGAAATATGCATCACTACCTCTGCCTCTCGGTGGTGATAAATGGCAAACCAAGTGGGGGCTTCTTCCCGCCGCAACGTGGTGTACGGAAGGATTGTCTCCTTATACCACTTATGTTGGTGATTGCGGTCGACATCTTGACCATCATTTCACATGCGACGATTTGGAGTGGTTTCTTCTATGGCTTCTCTAAGGGTGATATCTCCATTCCTCTTCTACAATATGCAGACGATACCATCCTTTTCATTGAGGGGTGGCCCTCTGGAGGGGGAAGCAGTAGCAGCTTTGTTGTACATGTCCGGTGGCTTCTCGGGTTTGAAGTTGCACACAGCTAAATCTTCTTTTGTTCCGATCGGACTTGCCTCCCACGAAGCCCAGATTTGTACGGATTTGTTACACGTCCCCAATGTGGGCTCCATGATAAGTTTTGTTTATGGGGACTTCTTATGATAAGTTTTGTTTTTTGGACCTTATTCGATACTTATCCCATATTTGGGGACCAATTTTGATACATTTCATTTTCTGGGACCTTATTTGATACCTGGCCCATATTTGAGGACCTATTATATAATTTACTCTAAAAAAAACCATATACCTTATTTGATACCTGGCCCATATTTGAGGACCTATTATGTAATTTACTCCATAAAAAACCATAGCCCTACCTGGGTGGTCGTTAGGCCCCTCATGAACGCCCTGGACTATTGTTCATCATGGGTTCAGAACTCCTGCGCATACGTGTGTGAGGTCTAGGGCTCGTTTTAGCCCCCCCATGCATATTTGAACAACAACAGGACTTCCTTGATGTCATGAACCATCATGACACCTCTCCTACCGAGACAAAGCCCGTGAACACTTCATCATCTATGATGGTACAAGGCATTTCTATGACTATCAAACTTTAACGGCACATAAAACCCTGTGCTCTTGTCTCGTTCCTTTAAGGTCTTCAGTGGTGGTCAGCGGAAACTCTGCATCCTGACGAAAGATCCTCCATAGGAGACATACAAAGACTATGATACCTATCTCGAAGACAACTACCGAGTCATCACCTAGATGACCAACAGCGTTGACTTACATGGAACATGCTTTTCAAAGACGCGACCAAGGAGATGTGGGACGCTCTGGAGCAGAACTACTCCCAGAAGACGATTAAGTCCTACTCGTGATCATCTACAGTCAGATTTGATCTGCATCTTAGGATGACTCTACCCTAATTGAGTACTACAGGCATCTCACTAGTTTGTATGAGGAGCTTGCAATCTTTCGGCCTTCCTGTTGTACTAAACATGTACAAGAGCGTTCGGACTGGCAGGTGTATCATTCTCTTGATGGACTGCATCCTAGATATCAAGCAGTAAAGGAGCAATTTCTGATAGCTGATACTCCACCATAGATGAAGACCATATTAGGTCGTCTCGAAGAGCTGGAGACATCTGCTTCACAACCCTCTACTTTATCTTTCGCGGATAACTCTGTTCACTTAGCATTATTTGAGAGAGGAGGATGACAGAGCTTTCGAAGAGGTCGAGGTCATGAATTTGGTTGCAGTCATGGATGTGACTTTGCAACTGAACGTGACTTTGGTTGTGGACGTGACTTGGGTCGTGGCCAAGGACGAGATACTATTGTTCCCTCAGTACCCACAATGCATTCATTGTGGTCACTGGAATCATCCATCTGAACGATGCAAGCAGAAGTTTGGTTATACTCCTCATCTAGCCAATAGTGCCTATGAGAACACCTATGATGTTGTAGAGGCGTCTTCTGATCTAGATTCCAGTGGAAAGATAGTCCAACTCAATGTTGTTGATACTCATGTTTAATGCAAATCCTCCAAACCCCTGCGCACGTTCCTACAAGTGAGACTACCATGCTACTTCGACAACCATTTCAGGTACAGTAGCCAACTCTACAACTAACATTGCTCCTGCTCAGATCATTGACTCTAGAGCCTCTATTCATCTAACTAGATAATGTAGTCTACTAACCTTCTCCAAACCCTCTTCATCGATGAAGTCGGTTCGAGTTGCCAATGTGGCTCACCCGCATGTTATTACAATCGGAACAATGGAGTTCTCCTCCAAGCTTCGATTGTCTGGGGTTCACTGTGCTCCCCCATTTTCTTCCCAGCTTATTGTCTATTCATAAGCTTTGTAGTGAGCTTAATGGTCGTATGATTTTCAATAAATTCTGTTATTATTTTCAAGATATATAAATGAGGCAAATTTGTAGTGGGAACATGAGAAGAATGGCCTCTATTATATTGGCATAACCTCATATTCTACTTTTGTTGTGTTGTGTCCATCTTCGAATATCCGTTCATGTGTCATGTGTACCTTGGGCATCCTTCTGCCAAGGCTCTCTCCATGATGTTCTCGAAACTCTCTACTCTGAAGCCCTTTCAATGTGAGGCGTGTGAGTTCGGGAAACGCCATCGAGCTTCATTTCCAACTTGCATTGAGTAGCGTCGTACCACTCTTTTTGGAATAGTTCATCCGAGATTAATAAGATTGTCGAGAATTTCTTTCAATATGTCAAAACTTCTTTCTCTGCCTGTGTACAAATTATTCGAACTGACAATACTCTTGAGTTCACCCAACAGGACTTGACATCTTTCTTTGCCTCACATGGGATTGTTCATCAAACAACATGCATGTATACCTCTCAACAAAATGGGATAGCGGAAAGGAAACTCAAACATCTTCTTGATATTGCTAGATCTCTCCTCGCTCACATAAATGTTCTCAAATACTATTGAGGGGATGCCATCCTTACTGATGTCCATCTCATAAACAAGGTCCCATCTTCTGTCCTAGAGAGGAGCATACCTTTCTCTCTACTATACCACAATGATTCTTTTCCTTTACAATTGAGAATTTTTGGGTGCATTGCGTTTGTTAACAACTTCCGTAATGCTAACGAGTTGTCACCTAGGCCCATCAAGTGTGCCTTTCTTGAGTACTCTCGCACTCAGAAGGATTATAGGTGTTATGATCTTGTTGGACGTCGATACTACATTTTAGCGGATGTCACTTTCTTTTAGTAGACTAGCTTCTTTACGTATATTGTTGGTGACATCCCTTTAGATCTACCACCTCCACCGATCTTCTATAAACACACACCATTGCACCTATTTTTGTACCTTTGCATGTTCCTTTTTTTCAGGATGATATGCCTTCTTCCAGTGCTCCCACCGTTGTTGCCCCGGATGTGCATGAGGAGCTTCACGTAGCTCTACGAAAATAAAAAAAAGACAATATACTTTTCACCCTATGTCACATTTTACTTCTGTTGATGGTTTACCTAGCTATGACAAGAAGTTTGTAGATGCTCTGATGGCCACTTATGTTCCCAGAGATCATCAAAGTGCACTGCAGGATCATGATTGGCGACAAGCCATGGATGAGGAGATGGACGCCTTTACCTCCTGGGGCACATGGAATCTTGGGTCGTGCACCTCGAGAATTCGTCATGTAGCATGCAGATGGGTCTTCACGACTAAACATTAGTCTGATGTGTCCATTGATAGATTGAAAGCTAGATTAGTTGCAAAAGGCTTCACGCAGACTTATGGGGTTGATTACTTTGAGACTCTCTCTCCAATTGCCAGAATGGGATCCATACGCACCATTCTTTCTGTTGCTGGTAATAAAGCCTAGCCCATCTTTCAGCTTGATGTGAAGAAAGCATTTCTCTATGGTGACCTTGATGAGGAGGTTTATATGATGCATATTCGGTGTTGAGATATTTCTACATTCCTATGTATCTTTTCCGGTCATTTTATTTCTTTTGTCTATCTTATGTAATTTATCCATAGGTCTCTTCCCCATATAAGAGAGCCTAGGGTTACATGAATAAACATCTCTCTTATTTTTCTCCAGCATGGTATCAGAGCGACGATCCTAGACTAGAGCTCTCGTATCTGAAACCCTACCCTCCCCCCCTCCGTATGCTGCCCTCCCCGTCTCCGAGCGTCGCCCCTGCCTCCACGCTCGAGCATTCGTGCGCACCGCCTCCTGTGTGCGTCGCAGAGGCGCCTCGCGCAGCGCTGCCTCCTCGCGCGCAGCTTCATCGCATGTCCCCACCTCGCGCATTGCACCCCCGAGCGCGCTCTACTGCCTCGAACAACGCATGCGCACAGTCCCTTTGTGGGTGCAGTCCGCCTCGTGTAGCAGCCGCGCACAGTCCCTTTGCGCCCGAACCTTGTCTGTGTGTTGCATATAAGTGCTCTAGCGTCGAGGTCTCCACTTGGTTAATGGATTTGAGTGCATAAGTCTACATATGCATTCAAATCCACGTATGTTTGTGTAGGCATTGATTCGTTGGTCTACAAAACCCTAGTCTTATACATCCGGCAAGATTTTTGAAAACAAAGTCGATGTACCCGCCACAGGCTCATTCAGAGGTCCAACGCCTATTTTTAAAATGGACGGGACAAATTATGAGCTATGGGTTACGCAGTTTACAAGCCCGATGAAGTCAAATGGTAAGAAACATATTCTTACCGAGGAAGAGCTGGTGGAGAAGACTGGGGTAAATGCCTCGTGGGAGGCGGACGACGCTTATGCCAAAGTTTGGTTCTCTAGTACATTGATGATTGAGATCGTCAATGATGGGTCATATCAGCCTACTGCTAAGACGATGTGGGATATCATCGCGGCAACATATTCTCAATCGAGGAACGAGACGAAGATTCTCCAACTTCAGCATGACATATTCACTATCAAGCAGAACGAGCGCCATCTGCATTCACTGTATACATCCTTGCGTGGGATGTTTGAGAAGCTCCACAGATTCATGCCTCTAACGGCAACTCAAGAGCAGCAGAAGACATATAGGAATGCTACCATGGTTGGGGTATTCCTAGCAGCCCTTGACCCTGAATATGATGATGCTTGTTCCCATATTCTAGTGGATGCCACCATCCCCCCCATGTAGGAAGCGTTCCGCAGGCTCAGCAAGATTATTATTCCTTCCCCAGCCTCTAATTAGACTTCCTCGGCCATGGCAGCTTCTCGAGGAAGAAGAGGTCATTCTTCTTTCCGTGGACGCGGACCTCATGCTAGAGGATGTCGCACACATCAGCCATGTACTTTCTGTCATCGCCCAGGTCATACCGAGGAGACATGTTATTCCAAGCATGAGTTCCCGGCATCAGCTCGCGTTGCAGAGCAGATTGAGTCGCATGTTGCTTCTACTTTAGACCAGAGGTTTGATCACCTCGTGGCCAGACTGAGGGATATTATACCTCCTCCCGCTTCACCGTCTTCTTTCGAAGCTGGACATTGCAAAAAGGATTGTAGAGGAGTTCTGTCGATGCAATGCCGATTTCGAAAGGCATAACAGGGCTTTGATATATCTTCTTCCGAAGCTGGACATTGCGGAAAGGATTGAAGACTACATACTCATTGCTCTACGAATGGTATCTACCTCATAGTGGCGAAGGTGTTCGCGATCCATCTTAGCAGAGTCCTTGACCATATTTTGTCCCCGGTCCAATCAGCTTTCATTCATGGACGTCAAATTGCGAACAGTTTGGTGTTGGCCTCGGAGATCATCTCCGACTGGAAGCGTAGTGGCAAGCAGGATTTTCTCTGGAAGGTGGACTTTGCTAAGGCTTACGACACTTTGGACTGGCAGTTTCTATGAGTGGCTCTTTATAGAAAGGGTTTTCCGGATGTCTGGATCTCTTGGATGAAGCGATGCATCACCACGATGTCAATGTCGGTATTGGTTAACACGGGCGTCTTGAGGGAGGGTTTTTTCAACCGTAGAGAGGTGTCAGACAGGGGTGCCCTCTTGCTCCTTTGTTGTTTGTCCTAGCAGCTGAGGTTCTTGCATGCATGGTTGATCGGATTCAGAGTAGCGGAATCGTCAATGGGTACAGATGCGGGGATGTGTGTGGATGATACGAACCTTTTTGTGGAAAGTTGCAGGGAGGAGGATGTAGCTTTGGCTCTCGTCTTGAGATTTTTGGGGAGATGTATGGTCTGGTGATTGATGCAGCGTGACCCCAAATTATAGGGCCACATTTATTAAATTAATTAGTAGTCAATTATATTTACGTTTTTAAGTTGTCGTAAATGCCCAATTAAATAATTGAGATCGCCTGTGATCTCAACGTTATTTCGTAGATTTTAATTGTAATTTTGGTCAATTAATTAATTAGAGTCTAATTAGAGTAATTAGAGGTCAATTAGAATTTGTTAAAGTCCAATTAGGCAAGTCGGTTGTCAATTTAATTTTGTTTACTATTTTTGTAAACCCCTCTCTCCTATATAAAGAGAGGGTAGCCCATTGTTTTTATTCAGTCAGTTATGAATTAAAATTTGATATTGTTATCTCTATCCCCTCTCCTTCTCTCTCTCCCTCTACGCGATCTCCGCGGTTCTCCTCCTCTAACCTCTCGCATTCCCGGCGAGTTCCATTCTCCAACCCCTCGTTCCGACGAGTTTTCTCTCCCCAACCCATCTCGTTCTTCTACCAAAAACCCACCATAAAAAATATATTATTTTGTCGTCGCCGATTCCGATCCGCATCAATTGGTATCAGAGCATGGATATTGAGTCGTTCCTACGATTCAACGATCTCGTGGCATATTGGCGTCTCAAGCTTGATCTCAACCGCATATCCCATGGGCCGCATGCGCGTTCGCGTCAACGGAAGTATAAAAAGCGTCTTGCGGCATCCTTGAAGGTTCAAGCATGGTTGGACGCTCTAATCGACGACGATTCAACCGCCAACGATCAAAATCAGATCTGTGCAGCCGCTATTCCACCCGATTTCGAAGCAAAAAACGAAGAAAACTCCGCTGTGGAGGAAGTTTCGGTTGCTGTCCAGATTTTTGAAGACGAGAATCTCGCCATCAAAGACGATTCGCCTGTTGTTCAGAACGTTTCGGAAGAGATCGAAGTCAACCTGCTCGCTGTACAGGTGATTCCCGACTCGAAAACCCCTCAAAATTCCATCTACAACACACGCACACCCTCCCTGGATCCCTCCAATCCCCTCGCACCTCCAGGTCCCCTCCCACTGCCGCAGCGACCCCCAATTTCCCTCTACGTGACCCCTGTCACGGCTGCCCCCCCAACCCCGTCATCACCACCCCTCGAGGCCCTCCCCCGCGCTTCTTCGGTTTCGCCCCTCCCCCTCACGCTATTCCCCGCCCGCACCTCCATCGCCACCTCCGGTTCCTTTCCCCGCCCACACATCCTTCGCCGCCAGCGCCCTGTCGCCCGCGCCTGAGTTCTCCCTCAGCGCCCCGCACCCTGCCCTCTCCCTCCCGCTTGCCTTCACCGCCCAGCCCTTCCCCACTGCCGCCCCACGCCCCTGCCCCCAGATCCCCTCCCGCACGGCCACCTACACCGCCGCCAACACCCCCCCATCCTCCCTCCCTTTCCCCAGCACCCTGCCAGCACCGGTCGATCCCCCCAGTCACAAGGGTGCGCCGCCAACCATCGGGGAGCCGCTTTCTCCACTCGTGCGGGATGCGCACAACGCCCAGGCATGCCCTAACTAAAGAACCGAGGGTTACGGGATGTCACCTCCGTGGATGGTGGGAGTGGAAGGCTAATTGGAAAAATTACAAAAATCAATTCCTCAAGTTCTCTATTTACAGAAAGATCCAGAGCCTTATGAAAAGAGAGAACAATAAAGAGGTGCGAAAATTACGGAGATGCCCCCCAATTGAAAAAACTACAAACGTAACGCGGAAAGTGATCGTATTGGGGGGAAATTGAAGCCCCAATTCAAGGATGATTTCTCCAACGATCCACCTACATCACGCAATTCGTCGGGAGCCGAATTTTTAAAGCGGTGGAGAGTTGATGCAGCGTGACCCCAAATTATAGGGCCACATTTATTAAATTAATTAGTAGTCAATTATATTTACGTTTTTAAGTTGTCGTAAATGCCCAATTAAATAATTGAGATCGCCTGTGATCTCAACGTTATTTCGTAGATTTTAATTGCAATTTTGGTCAATTAATTAATTAGAGTCTAATTAGAGTAATTAGAGGTCAATTAGAATTTGTTAGAGTCCAATTAGGCAAGTCGGTTGTCAATTTAATTTAGTTTACTATTTTTGTAAACCCCTCTCTCCTATATAAAGAGAGGGTAGCCCATTGTTTTTATTCAGTCAGTTATGAATTAAAATTTGATATTGTTATCTCTATCCCCTCTCCTTCTCTCTCTCCCTCTACGCGATCTCCGCGGTTCTCCTCCTTCAACCTCTTGCATTCCCGGCGAGTTCCATTCTCCAACCCCTCGTTCCGACGAGTTTTCTCTCCCCAACCCATCTCGTTCTTCTACCAAAAACCCACCATAAAAAATATATTATTTTGTCGTCGCCGATTCCGATCCGCATCAGTGATGAACCATAGTAAATCCATCGTTGTTCCGCTCAGCATGTCAGAGGATGATGCTTGTGCTTGCAGTTTGGAGCTGGCCACGGGATGCGGTCCCCTTCCTATTCGGTAGCTTGGTCTTCCTTTCACGGCTGGCAAAGTCAAGGTGTCGGACTGGTTACCAGTTGTGGAGAAGGGGAGAAAATTAATTGGTTGGAAGGTTTCCCTGTTGTTGCGGGGAGGACGCCCGGTGATGGTTGAGGCGGTTCTCTATGCGATCCCTGTTTTTTTTTGCTTCTCGCCTCCTCATTGTCAGTGTCAGGAGGCGTATGGAGCGGTTGATGCGGAAATTCCATTGGAGCAGATCTGGCCAGGAGGGGCAGCGTATGCATTTAGTGGATTGGGAGACCGTTACGTTGCCTAGAAGAATGGTGGGCTTGGAATCAAGAGTTTGGAATCCCTCAATGAGGCCCTTCCAATTAAGTGGGTAGGCAGAATCTAGGGTAATGATGAGAGTATTTGTTGCAAGTTAATCCGTCGCCTCAACAATATATCTTTGGCGGGGCCAGGGATTTTGCGGCAGGATTCCAATCAATCTTCTTTCTGGAAGGGTATCTTGAAGATTGTGCCTCTTTTCAGACCAGTAGTTGGAGATGGTGCCTCTTTTCGTTTCTGGACGGAAGATTGGACGGGGGATGGCCCCCTTTGCATTCGTTTTCCTCGTCTGTTTGCTTAGCCGCTAATTCTGATGCAATGGTTAAACTGCTGGATCAGTGGGAACTGGATGTCGTCTTTCAGAACTTTGTTCTCTGATCAGCGCTTAGATAAGTTCCTCCGTTTGTTGGATTCGCTTGGGCAGGCTGGGAGGCCTTCCCAAAGCATTGACCATTGGACTTGGAAGGATGGGTCTTTTTCAGTTCGTAAGGCGTATGGTGTCATCTGTAGGCCGCCTCCTACTCTCTCATATGTTTTGATCCGGGACTGTAGTTTTGTTTGGTCACTTGGGCTCCTGGAGAGGATCGATTTCTTCCTATGGCTCTTTAGAAGGAAACGCATCATGACTCGAGATCGTTGTGCTAAGATTTTCAAGATAGTGTCAGACACCTGTCCCCTGTGTGGGAATGCCATTGAGAAGCTCGAGCACATGTTCTTCCGTTGTTCGGCTACCTCACCTGTCTCGGGTGAGTTGGGGTCGGTTTGGCTTTGCACCCGATCGTTTGATTCCTTTTGGTCTTCTCTTGTTAGAGCGCGCAATAGACTGAGAAAAGAGATCCTTGCCTCGGTAGCAATGCTATGGGCTATTTGGATGGTTCGTAATGATGTTCTTTTTTCTGTCCACCACTTTTATTGCGAGAACATCGTTGTACACTACAAATGCTTGCTCGAGACCTGGCTTTTGTAATAAGTTAAGTGTTGTGTATTTTTTTATTTAATAATAATATTGAGGTGGGCACCTAAGCGTGATCCCCCCCCTCTTTTGGCTTCAAAAAAAATATCTCCAAAGATGTCCAAAATTAGAGACGCCCGTCGAATCTTCTCTTCCTGCAACACGGTAGTACCACACAGTGTTCGTCATTTTTCTATAATGTCAAAAAAACAAGGGTGATATCTTTTCTTCATTCGGTGCCTTCAAAGGCCCGGCTCCCATCGTGAAGATGAACGTGACCAATGATGAGTTATGATCCATGCACTTTATGACCCTTATGCAGCACAACAATAAGGAGCACGGTCTGACAAAGCCAGAGCCGACGGACAAGACTAGGAAAAATGCTTCGTGGAAGCAAGATGATGCATATCTGTGTATTTGTCTCTCTAGGATCCTCACCACAGAGATAACCAATGACATTGATCACCAACCCACCGCCAAGGCGATGTGGGATATCCCGGCATCCACTTATGCCCAAACGAAGAACGAGGCCAAGATTCTTCAGCTTCAGTTTGATATATTCAGGGTAAAGGAGAATGGTCGTCCATTGCACACGTTCTACTCCTCGCTTCATGGCATGTTCGAGAAACCTCACAGCTTCACGCCGACTACGACCTCCACAGAGCAGCAGATGGCATACAGGAACTCTACGATGGTTGGAGTTTTCTTGGTTGCACTTGACCCAGAGTATGATCCAGCACGAGCACGGCTCCATACTAGGACGACCATACCTCTCATGGAGGAGGCTTACAGTCGTCTCAACAGGCTTCTTATTCCACCTGCAACCACCACACATCCCTCTTCTGCGATGGTTGCTTCTCGCAGCAGAAGAGGGTCTAGTCCGTTTAGAGGGTGTAATCCATGTGGTAGAGGTAGTGGACGTCATCGTGGACCTTGAACATATTGTCATTGTCCAGGACACTCTGAAAACACATGCTATCAGAAGCATGGATACCCCACATTTGCTCATGTGGCGGAGTAGATTGGGCCTTCAGACACTACATTTCCTCAGGCAGATCCACGCCTTGATGACAATGTCTCGCGTATTCAGGAAATCATGACTCCATTGGATGGCACTACCACTACAGGATCCATAGATACTGCAGCCGTAGCTAGAACCTCTTCGAGCTCCTCATGTATCGCATAAGCTTTTACTGATAATAGCGGAGATATGATAGAGCGGATCATGGACTGTGGTGCATTCCAATCCACCATCTATGTGGAGACAGGACCCAGTTCAGGTCTTACAGGACTATACCTCCTGGTAGATGGGTCGTTATTGCTAATGGGATCCACTTACCCATTACTGGATAGGAGGAGGTGCATTGGACTCCATCCATCCGCCTGCAGAATGTTTTATATGCCCCGAATTTCAGATGAACTTACTTTCTATTAGTCGGATTATTAAGGATCTACATTGCCGTGCCATTTTTTATCATTCATCTCTTGTGTTTCAGGACATACTCACGGGCAGGGTGATTGGATGTGGCTGTGAGCAACGGAGGCTCTATAGACTGGTCCAGCCTCCTCATGTCGGTGCCTCTACTATTCCTACTGGACCAGTCTCACCATACTTGTGGCACCTTCGTTTTGGCTACCTTCCTCTGTAGAAGTTGTGTCATGTCCTCCCACAGATCTCCATACAATCTTCCTTCTAATGCAAGGCATGTCAGCTTGAGAAGCATCATCGTTCCACATTTCCATCTCATCAGAGACGGAGCAGTTCTCAGTTGTTTGAGCTCCTTTACTTAGATATCGGTGGTCCGAGTCGTGTCCCTGATCACCAGGGACACCGTTTTCATCTGGTTGTTGTAGATGACAATTCTAGACTTTCTTGGATTTTCCTTAAAGAATAAGTCTGAGGTCGGGTCTATCATTAAGTCAATCATTGATGAGATAAAGAATATTTTTTCTGATATTGTCAAGTATCTGTGTCCTGATAATTCCTTGGAGTTTTGCACCTTATAGTTATCCGAGTTTCTCATGTCTCTTGGCATTGTACATCAGACCTCGTGTGCCTATATATCTCAGCAGAACGGTGTTGTCGAGTGCAAACATCATCATTTACTCGATGTGATCAGAACCATGTTGATTCAGAGTCGTGCTCCTCACGCTTACTGAGTGATGTGGTTCACATTGCATGCTACTTAGTGAACGGTATGCCTTCCTCTGTTTTGGGAGAAAAGCTCCATTTCTCGATTGCATTTCCTGATAAGGGTCCGTTCTCCCTTACACCCCATGTTTTTGGATCTATAGCCTTTTTTCACAATCTTTCGCATGGTCATGACAAGCTCTCCCCCAGAGCTGTCAAGCATGTTTTTGTTGGCTAGCCTCGTATTAAAAAGGGTATCGTTGCTTTGATCCGTTTCGATGGAAATACTTTGTCAGTGCTGGCGTTACATTCTTTGAGTCCGTCATGTATTTCTCTCCTATAGGTAGAGCTGTTAATCGAACTAAACATGTTCGTATTCGATTAGAGTTCGTTCAATAATAGTTCGAAAAATGTTTGTTCTTTTTAAATGAAAATGAATATGAACTTCAAATTTTAGTTCGATAGCGTAACAAACCGAACATGAACATAACATATGTTCGTTCGATAAAAGTTCGAGTTCGATCTACACATGCATATGTGTGTGCATTTCTTTGTGTAAATTCGTATTTTTACACAAGATAAATTTTGGGTTAAAGAAATTATAGCATTTATTAGGTTTTATATCACTTTAATTTGAATAAATTATTATTTTTACTGCTTATCGAACCTTATTATCGAACTCTAGTTTCGAACTTGTTCATATAAAAAAGTTTGAGTTAAGTTAAATCGTTAACGAACTATTATCGAACTAAACTCAAATGTTCGATTTTTAAACGAACTCGAACTCGAACATATCCTAACGAACATTTATCGAACTGAACTCGAACTCGAACTTTCAAACTTTCTTATCGAACCGAACTCGAACATAGGTTCGTTCGTTACAGTTCGGTTCGATTAGCAACCTTGTTATAGGTAACATACTGACCCCAACTGAAACTGATGAGGAGATCTACATGCCTCCACCTCCTGCACCTGCTCTACCACCTCTATTACCACCACCATCGTCGCCATCTCCACCCCCATCTCCAGTACCTATACCTGCTCATGTGGTTGGCCCTAGACTGCAACCTACCTTGACTTAGTTTTGCCACATGTGTTTACTCGCAGGTGTCGCTCTGTTCCACCTGCTCACGGGTCTTTCCCATCATTCAGCGCGTCTCAGGTATGTAATGAGCACAGTGTTTCTACTGATGGCACTATTGAGTTGTCTGTGCAGCAGGATTCCTTACAGGATGAGCAGGTACCCTCTCAAGAGGGAAACTAACAAGTTCAGGAGATGGTAGATGATCTCAATGTGCCTATTGCTCTGCGAAAGCAGAGACGTACTTGTGCTTCATAACCTCTTGTAGCTCAAGTTTCTTTGGGCAGACTTTCTAAGGATTTTAGGAGATTTACAGTGGCACTGTTCGCCAAGGAGATACCATGGACGTATCAGGAGGCTCTCCAGGACAGTCAGTGGCGTCTTGCCATGGAGGAAAAGATGGCAGCTTACAGTCGCGTGGCACTTGGAGCCATGTTTCAGTTTCAATTGGTGCGTCCGTTGTTGGGTGCAAATGGATGTTCACGGTGAAGCATCGAGCAAATGGCAGTGTAGATCGCTACAAGGAGAGACTTGTGGTACATGGGTTGACCCAGACATATGGGGTAGACTATCAGGATACATTCTCTCCAGTAACCAGGCATTCTACTATGTGTATACTACTCTCAATTGTAGTGAAACAGGATTGACCCCTCTATCAGCTTGATGTGAAGAACATTTTTCTCTATGGTAACTTACAGGAGGAGGTTTATATGCAACAACCACTTGGCTTTGCTGCTGGGGGGTGTCAGAAGGTTTGCAGGTTTATAAGGCGATTTATGGCCTTAAGTAGAGTCCAAGAGCATGGTTTCAAAAGCTCTCAGACTTGACAAAGCAAAAAAGGTTTGTGTGATCAACTGTCGATCATTCACTGTTTGTTCACAAGACTCAGAAAGGTACAGTTGCCATACTTGTGTATGTTGATGATATCATTGTTACAGGGGATGACGAGCAGGGCATCCATGCTGCTAAGGACTTCCTAGGTCGGCAATTTGTGAGCAAGGACCTTGGTAGTTTAAGCTACTTCCTTGGACAGGAGTTTACCAGGAACCAGCGAGGTCTTGTGATGATCCAGAGGAAGTACGTTATAGATCTTCTCTCTGAAACAGGCATGGCAGATTGCATGCCAGGCATTAATCCTATGGACCCGAGCATGAAGCTCTATAATGATGACACTGAGGAGATTGACAAAAGGAGGTACATGGAGCTTTCTAGGAAGCTTGACAAAAGGAAGTGCATGGAGCTTGTTGGGAAGCTTCTTTATGTGACCATCACTAGGCCAGATATATCCTTTGTAGTGAGCAAGGTGAGTCAGTTTATGGAGCAGTCTAAACAGGCACATAAGGATGCAGTCCATATGATTTTGTAGTATCTAAAGCAAGGCCTTAAATTTCAGCGAAATTCGGTCGAATTTCTATCGAATATCGATATCCTGTCGAAATCGAAATTCGACCGAAATGGCCGAAATGACCGAAATATGGGGGCCTTAGTACAAAAAAATGACCGAAATGACCGAAATTTCGATCGAAATTCGACCGAAATTCCGTTTCGGTCAGTCACCGAAATGGTGACCGAAACCAGCATTTAAGCCATTGATCTAAAGGCTCTGGTCTTCTATTCTGCATAGGTACATCCCTTGTCGTTACAACTTGTGCAGATGCAGATACGTAGGATGCTCCAAGGACGGGAAGGCTACCTCTAGCTTTGCAGTGTTCATAGAAGGTTCCTTGGTATCATGGAAGAGCAAGAAACAGACAGTGATTGCTAGATCCAGTGCGGAATCAGAATACAAGAGCCATGACACATGCTAGTACAGAGATGATGTAGGACAGGTTTGTTCTTACTGACATAACAGTTGAGGTGCCTCTTCCCATACACCTCCAATGTGACAACCAAGCTGCTCTCTTCATTGCAAACAACCCTACCTTCGATCTAATGCTAAAGCATTGAGTGATGGGTGGCATCCATAACACCATGTTAGTGCTTGTACCTTCTAGGTTGTAATACTTTTTTGGAGATAAATGGTGTGAAGTTTTTAGGCACATACCTATACGGTGAATGCTATTTTTCCTTTCGAAAAAACAATCATGCCTTCCATGAGAGGGGAACAAGCACATCGAAGTGGACTGTCACTACACTCGTGCATGATACAGAAGGGTCTCATCGCCACTACTCATGTCAGATCTAGAGACCGGACAACAGACGTACTTACTAAGGCCCTAGCTAGAGGGCCTTTCCATAGATGCTGCTCCAAGCTGAGCTTGATAGATATATGCACTCTAGCTTAAGGGGGTTTGTTGAGATATTAGTTATGCATCATGTTTTTTATATTATTTATTTCCTCTGTCTTCTCTATGTAATTTGCCCAACAAGTTATTCTCATATATAAGAGAATCCTAGGACTTCATGAATAATGCAATTCATTCTTTCATTCCACAATAGATATGCTCCAAATTGAGGGGGGGTCTTAGAGATATTAGAGTTATTGTATTTTCTATTCTATTTGAGCCATGTAACCTTTCGGGAATTTATATGTAATTCTCCCTTTTTGTGCTCTCTAGGGTTAGAAACCCTAAACCTATGGACTAAGACAACAATTCATTCTCTCCTCCATAGATATTAAACACCATCCTTATCAAAAAAAATAAGATACAGAATTCTCTATGAAACATGAATTCAATGAACTCCTTGTCTCTTCTAACTTTCACCTTTTTTCTCGGTCTTCCCTTCCAAGCAAAGCCCTCACCTAGGACCTAACGTGTATTAAAGTCACATTAGTGTAGCCATCAACGAGAGGTTTTTTCAATCTCTTGTTCCACATTCAATACTCTTCCAGTGAAAATTGTACCAAGGCTTATACTTATTGTCATCAAAAACACTAGCATACGTCTATCCAAAACTCAAGCAACAACATGTCATTCAAATTCATTATTAGATTCGAAAATAGATGTAGAAACCATGATTGTCACCTCTTCAACATGAATAAGGTCACACTTACAATAACAACATAGCAAAACATATACATCAAAATAAAGAACCCATTGATATATTAGTTTACGACTTAAAACACAAATTTAAGTCGTTGAGCTTGTATTTAACATATTTAGTTAGCATTTAAACCCTAAATTTCGAAATTAACTAAAGAAGTGTGTTCATACATGTTAGAGTTATTTTGTTAGAGTTATTTCTCTTTGTTTATTTATTGAGGCATTTAACCATTCGGGGTCCTTTACACATTTCTTCTTTTTAGCTCTCTAGAGTTTCACGGTATATAAGAAACCCAAGACCCCTTAAATAAGACAAGTCGTTCATTCTTTCTCCACATGGTATCAGAGCAACGGCCGTAAACCAGAGCTTATACCTAAAACCCACCGTCACCACAACCCTTGTCCTCATCGAGCCTTGCGCAAACCCTTCTTTCTCATCTAAGGGTCCCGCACGAGGCCTCGGTGGGTTCCCCAACGCTGCCCTATGCGCCATCCCGCCCAAGCTATTGTCCAAGTGTTACCCAACGCCGCCAACAACCCTTTTAAGGGCCTGCAACGCTGCCAGCAGCCCTTCTAGGGCTAACAGAGGTGCAGCCAGTACCTTGGGGTGTTGGCAGTTGATCTGTCCATACCTATTGAAGATCCCGATGATGTGAACAGACCTATTGAGGGTCCTCCTAAGTGCAGCTGATATGTCCAGCACTTGCACTGGGATCTTAGAACAACAAAGAGAGTGTGTATGCCCTAGTTTCATGCAAGTTTAAAGCTCTACTACAATCTTTGATCTCTCTATAAGACCATGACGGCATCAAATCCTACCGAGACGAAATCCATGTATACTACGCCTTCTATGATGGTATAGGGTACCTTTATCAAACTCAAGGATACATATAACTACGTCCTTTGCTCTCGTGCTTTCAAGATGGTCATCGATGGGTCAAGGGACTTCTATCACCCGTTTGATGAAGCTTCTGCAGAATTCTACTGCTATTACGGCTACTTCTTCTACGCATCTTGCTACTACCTCAAATACTGCAGCCCACTATGCTTTTTCCACAGCACCAACCTGGATTATTGACTCCAATACATCTACTCACTTACTGGAACTCAACCTTCCTCCACTGTGAAGACGGTTCGTGTAGCCAATGCTGCTTGTTCTTCCGTTACCATTGTTGAGACGATGGAGTTTTCATTCAAGCTCAGGCTCTTTGGCATTTACTGTGCACCGAATTTTCTTCTTAGCATATTATCAGTTCATAAGCTATGTGTTGAATTAAACTGTCGAGTTATTTTTTATGAGTGCCATTGCTACTTTCAGGACATCTGGACTATGCATATTTTTTTGTGGGGGGCGTGAGAAATATGACATTTACTACCTTGATATCCCTATTGATTCTACCTTTGATGGTGCAACATCCATTTTCGTTGACACGTTCCTATGGCATTTGTGGCTTGGTCATCCCTTGTGAAAGCTCTCTACCAGATGTTTCCTGAATTTTCCTCACCGAAACCGTTTGAGTGTGAAGCATGCCAGTTCGGAAAACATCATTGGTCAACCTTTCCACCTAGGACTGAGCCACGTCAATATGCACCTTTCTCATTAGTCCATTGTGATGCTTAGGATCCTTGTTTGGTCCGTGATGCTGGTGGTCACATATATTTTGTTGTCTTCGTGGATGACTATAGAAAATCTTCTTGGTCTATTTACTCAAGGAACGATCAAATATCAATAAAATTGTCAAGTCAATCTTCCAGTTTACTAGCACATCTTTCTCTACTTGTATTCAGACTATACGGACTGGCAATGCTCTTGAGTTTACCCAACAAGACTTGATATCTTTCTTTGTCTCTCAGGAAACCCTTCAACACACATCATGTCCATCTACCTCTTGGTAAAATGGGTTAGCAAAAATAAAACTTTGCCACCTTCTCAACATACGCGTACATTGTTTCCTTGCATGAAGGTTCCCAAGATCTACTGGGGGCACAAGTCTCATTGCCACTTATCCCAGCAATATGGCCCTTTCTTATGTTCTGAAGGGAGTCACACCTTTCTCTCTCTTATATCCCGGTGAGACACCCTTTTCGCTCCCATTAAAGATCTTTGGTTGCACTGTATTTGTTCATAATATCCAGTCTGCGGACAAATTATCTTCTCGTGCTATCATTATGTGTTTTCCTTGGCTGCTCTCGCACTCAAAAGGGATACATGTGCTATAACCCTACTGGTCAGCACTACTACATTTATGCTGATATCATTTTCTTTGAACAAACTAGCTACTTTACTCAAGCTATCAGTGATATACCCTTAGAGCTTCTGCCACCACCCATTGTCTACAAAAGGGAAATATACTAATCATTATAATCATGTACTGTTATATGTTCCTTATTTTCAGGATGATGTGTCATCTTCTAGTGTCCCCACTACTGCAGCTCCAGATGCTCCACCAGAACTCCCTATAACTCTGCGGTGAACAAAAAGGAAATGTATTATACATCATGTGTCACATTTTACTTCCATTGACGGTCTATCTAGATCCAGCTATGACAGGTGATTTGCAGATGCTCTTATGTTTATTATTATTCGATGTGATCATTACATTGCATTGTAAGACTATGGTTGAAAAAAGACTGTGGATGAGGAGTTGGACACATGTGGGATCTTGTGTCGTGTCCTACAGGTATCAAGCATGTTTCATGTCGTTGGGTCTTTACGACCAAACAATCTCCTAATGGTTCTATTTACATGCTAAAGGGCATGCTTGTGACAAAGGGATTACCTCATATTTATGGATGGACTAGTTTGAGACGTTTTCTCCTTTGGCTAGGATGGGATCAATTCATACTATTCTCTCAGTTGTAACCAACAAGAATTGATCAATCTTTCAGCTCGATGTGAAGAATGCATTTTTTATACAGTGACTTCGATGAGGAGGCCTATATGATGCAGGCACCGAGTTACTCCGTCGAGGGAGGGAGGTCAGTTCTCTTGGCTTCCACATGATGACATCTGATTATTATGCGTTCGTTAGACAACGATCCACTAGCACTATGATACTGGCCATTTATGATGATATGGTGGTTACTGGTGATGAAGTGAGCATTCTAGAGACCAAGGCCTTTCTCCATAAGGTATTTGTCACCAAGCAATGTTGTAAAAGTCGCGCGACTGACCCGATTAGTAGGTCCGACTAGTCTGGTCAGTGGGGTGGCCGACCGAGTACTGACTAATTCCGACTAGACATACTAGTTGGCCAATTTTTGCTTGAAAATACCATGTTTTTTTATGTCTTGCTTGTTATTATAAACAAACTTATTATAATATGCTTATATATTTTATTTAAATTCAATTACTTCTTTTATTTTATTATGATGGTATAAAAATGTACAAAATCTATATAAATATATGTATAAAAATGAGTTATATATTTAAAATAATCATAAAATTCAAAACCAATTGAAGTCCGACTAAATCCAATTAGTCGTTCGACTGTCGATTAATCCTTAGTCAGTGACCCGGTCGACCGAGTACCGACTACCGACTTTTGCAACCTTGTCACCAAGGACCTTGGTAAACGCCGATACTTCCTCGATATTGAGGTGATGCGCACAACAGAGGGATTACATCTATCACAACGGAAGTACTGTCAATATATTCTTACAAGGGTTGTTTGCTTGGAAGAAAGCCATTTAACATCCATGTAGAGTTGCGGTAACATGTTGCATATGTGGATCTTGATTTTGAGGATACAGCACGATATAGAAGCCTAGTGGGCAAACTGATCTACCCCACTATTACTAGGCCTAATATATCGTAAGTTGTGAGTAGAGCCAACCGGCACATAGAGAAACCTCTTTACAGTCATTGGCAGAATGTTCTTCTGATCCTTCGATATTTAAAGGAATCTCTAGGACGAGACCTCTTCTACATGGTCAATGGTCACATTGATGTCACCACTTTTGCAGAAACCGAGCATGCCAGTTCGCATGAGGACCAAAGATCCATTACATGTTATATCATGTTTTTTTAAAGAAAAAGGGTATGTATTGTCTAGGTGTATGCCCAAAAACCTCATCACTTATCACCAAGAGTTATTACAAGGCTATTATAGATATAGAAACCGCATATTTACATGTTCCAACTCTCACTCAATGCATTGGCATGTGCCACAACATTCTCAGCATAGAAGCGATCGTGACGAAACACCATCTCATTCCTAGCCAACTAGAGCTCCCAAATCACGGCCACACACCTTGGTCTTTCCTTCTCTGTGTCGTTCCAATCCGTCCCAATGGAGTTCCAAAAATTATAGGCACCGTCAAAATTCACAGCATTGTTCCCAAAGTGGTTCCAGACCTCCACAGAGCTACCAAATGTAAAGAAGATATGATCAGCATCCTCTGTCATGTCCATGCACCTTGGGCAACCCAGATCATCCCCCTGAATGAAATGTGCAAATTTGTCCTTTGTCAGTAGCCTCCCTCTTTTAAATAGCCACATGAATGCTTGCACGCGAGTTGGAACTTTCCACTTCCATACCCATCTACAATCCATCTCACAACCCCCAGGATCAAGTCATTGGAACTCTCAAAGCCATGTAAGCCTTCCCAACCGAAAATGCACCATCACGTCATCCGTAAGATCCATCAATCCCGCCCATCTGTGGGCTCAGCTACGTTCTCAAGCTCTGCAAGCATACTTAGAAGCTCATCCACCCGTTGCTCAAAGAGCTCAAATCTAAACTGAGGAAAGAAGGTATTCCCATCCCAAGCCTCCATAATGCAAATTGAAAATTTGCGTCGACAGAAAAATAACAATTTTTTTGTGGATTTTTGGTAGAAGAAAATGGAGGGGTTGAGAGGAGAAACTCGTCGGGAATACGAGGGATTTTGGGAAGAAGAACGCGAAGATCGCGTGGGAGAAAGAGAGAGAGAGGGAGAAAGAGAATAAATCTCAATTTTGATAATAATTGAACTAATTACATAAGTAGTCTATCATCCCTTTATATAGGAGGGATGAGATTACAAAAAAAGAAAAACAACTAATTATCCTAAATTGACTCTAACCGACTAACCGACTAATTTGAAATTCAAATCTCTAACTAATTGAGATCACAAGCGATCCCATTTAATGTAATTAAAAATACGACGAATTAAATAAACGGAGAATATTAAATAAATATGCGGCCCTATGTTTCTGTTCCACGCTGCATCAACTCTCCTCCGCTTTTAAAAATTCGTCTCCCTACGAATTGTTGGATCTGCAGGCTTGGAGGTTGATAATTTTGACTCCGCGGTCTCGGTCATCCCATGGAAGAATTGGTGTGGAGCAAATGGCAGGGTCCACACATGCGCGGCGCATGCGTTGGCGACGTGGATTTCGTGACGGAAGAGCAGGTGTGGCGCATAGGCGGGCGTCCATCCGAATTTCGTCCCGTTGACGTGGTGCTTGAAGAACTGATGGGGCATCTTCATAACAATCAATTCGGCCTTTGGAGAGCTCATAGTAAAACAATAGCACAAGGAGAGTAGAGGAGGAGATGAGTCCAAGGAATTAAGCCATGGGTCCTTTAAATAGGTGAAACCCATGGTCCTAGTCCTATTTGGATAAGGAGGGTTCCCGGATTTCCTCTTTTCAGCACTCCTCTTTAAATATTTCTGCAGCAGGGGGGTTGGTTGCAATTTTCGTACCCCTTCAATTAAACATAGTTTGTAAGGGGCTTTCTTTACCATGGCCTTCCAATAAAAATTTTCATGAAGAGGGATTTCCCTGCAACTTTTCCCACTCATTCCCCTTATTTCCAGGGATCCTATTGAGGCAACATTCCTAACTAGTGTTAGGGTTTCTCCCTCCGGAGCTAATAGGTGGTGGTAACAAAAATGGGGGAGGTGACGACCTCGAGCTCGTGCCAAACCGGCGCGTGCGGCTGATGCGGATCGCTATGGCATCGTGACAGTTTGTTGCGGCAGTCGAGGTTCGATTGTTTGTGGCTGGGTAGGCAGTGGGGGGCAAAGGCTGCGACGGGAGACGTTAGTGATAGCGGTGGGGCAAGGGTTTTTGCCGAGGAAGCGGAGAGGCCGAAGAGAGGGGTTAGCAATGGGGATGGGGCAGGGGAGATGATTGGGGCTATGGGGATGGCGATGAGGGGATTTGGTGGTGGTTGCGAGTGTGCCAAGGTGTTGGCGGGAGGGAGAATCGAGGTTGGTTGGGTCACCGAAGGTACAGGCAATGCGAGGCTGGGTCGTAACGGGGCTTGGGGGGGTGCCGGAGGTGTGGGGGTCGCGGGAGGAACCGCTGGGGTCGGGGACAGGGGTGGGATTGACTGTGGCGGCGGTGGGTCTGGGGTTGTAGGTATCGCTGGAGGGTGTAGGAGTGCAGCGGGTGGGCCTGGTTGCGCGGGGTTGGCGCTGGGGGGTGGCGGAGGTGGGGGTGGGGCAGTGGGGGTTCGTGGGAGGGCGGCGGTCGGGCTGTAGAAAGATTTTTGCAGAATTTTTGAGTCGGAAACCACCTAGACAGCAAGCAGGTCGACGTTTTCCTCCCTTGAAACGGTCGGGACAGCGAGCATATTATTGAGGACGGCGCAGTTTTCTTGGCTCTCTTCATCAGGAACTTGGACGAAAGTTTCACCGGCCTTTCTGGCAATGATTTCTTCTAGTTGTCGCGTCAATGACTCTCTATCCTGTGAAAGAACTTGGAGCATATTCGATAATGTTTGTCTAACCTCAGCACGCCATGCACGGTCGTTGGAGCGAGATCCTTTGGACTTTCCGTGTGAACGACGGGAGGGATCGTAAGATCGTGAGGACGATCTAGATGCCATGCTCTGATACCAAATGATGCAAATTAACATTTGCATCGACAGAAAAATAACATTTTTTTGTGGATTTTTGGTAGAAGAAAAGGGAGGGGTTGAGAGGAGAAACTCATTGGGAATACGAGGGATTTTGGGAAGAACGTGAAGATCGCGTGGGAGAAAGAGAGAGAGAGGGAGAAAGAGAATAAATCTCAATTTTGATAACAACTGAATTGATTACATAAGTAGTCTATCATCCCTTTATATAGGAGGGATGAGATTACAAAAATAGAAAAACAACTAATTATCCTAAATTGACTCTAACCGACTAACCGACTAATTTGAAATTCAAATCTCTAACTAATTGAGATCACAGACGATCCCATTTATTGTAATTAAAAATAAGACGAATTAAATAAACGGATAATATTAAATAAATATACGGCCCTATGTTTCTGTTCCATGCTGCATCACTCCACCATCGAGCAGTCTAAATTTTCCGCCAGTATCTTCAGCCGCGGAAACATGGAGTCCAATGCCCCACCCTCACTCCAATCGTCTATCCAGAATTGAAAGCCTATGACGTCCCCAACTACATGCCTCAAAAAAGAACATATCTCATGCGCCATGATGCAGATGTCCCTTCAGAAAAATGAGGGTGCAGCACCAAGATCACCAACGACCAGGAACGAAAGTTCAAGCCCATATATCCTCTGAATAAGGTTGCACACCAGACTATCGCATTCTCCTCAAATGCGGAGACCCATCTACTGAGCAAGGCCTTGTTCATCTCCTCCAAGTTCCGCACTCCAAGGCCTCCATCCTCCTTCGTGCATGACACCATCCTCCAATCCACCAAAGGGAAGCCATTTGACTACCCTTTAGAGGACTAGAAAAAATGCCTCATGATGGTTTCCAGCTTCTTCCAAACACCAACAAGCATAAGCCTAAAAGACAGAAAAAAGATCATGATTGCTAATAGGACCAAACGCAATAGCACCAGCCCGCCTCCCCTAGATAGGCAAACAGAATTCCATCCAGCCAGCTTTCGCTCCAACTTCTCGATCACCGGTAACCAATCAGCAGCGCGCATCCTGCCAGCCACCAATGGCACGCCAAGGTATCGTAGCGTATATACATGCGCGGCAATCTCAACAGGCTATGCTATGTGTGTTGGTGGCAACCTCGTATCATGGTGAAGCAAGAAGCAAACAGTGGGTTCTAGATCGAGTGCAGAGAAAGAGTACAGAGAAATGGCACAAGCCACTTGTAAGATTCCATGGGTAGTCTCCTTTCTACATGAGCTTAGACTTCCTGTTACTACTCATGTACATTTATATTGAGACAACAAGTCTTCTATATATGTTGTCACCAATTAAGTGGCATCAATCACTGGTAATCAATGAAATTTGCCCAACATCTCATTAAAATTCCCAAAAAACCAAGGTGGGGCCTTAATTTCGCAGACTGGCATCAAATATTTTTTTTCTCAACCCATAGGCCTTTTTACATAGGGAGCGGACGAGTTACAAAATAAATTACTAATTAAATAGAATCCTTATATTAATAATTAAACATAATCCTAAAAAATCTCCTAAAAACTCCTAACTTAAATAACTAAACTATTTACACTAAATTTTGATATCTTAATTTATCTCAATTTATATAAACAAAACCAAATTTATGATTAACTCAAACTAGACGAAAAGAAAAGCGACAAATCTCAATTTAACCTTAATCCTTAATTTCGTGCCGCATCAATTCTAATCCTTAATTTCATGTTGCATCAAGTATAATCCTTAATTTCATGGTGCATCATTCCATTTATGTGATATGGAATTCATGTGAGGGGAAGAAATTAAAGGATGACAAGAAGACATAAATTAGGGGAAAGCGGAAGAATGGAGGAGAAAGATGGAGAAAGTCCTAACTTTATATCATTTGAAAACTTTCTTCTTTAACAATCCATAGGCCTCTTATATATAGATGGGATGGAATTGCAAAATAAATAAATTAAACTAAACTAAATCCTAACAAACTTTAATTTCACTCCGGAAAAGATTCCTAGCCTAAATAACTAAACCCATATAAATTATATTTAGAGACCTCAATTGATTTCACTTTATTCAAACAGAAGTAAAATTACGATGAAATCAAATTGGATGAAACAAAAAACTGTGAACCATAATGCCTAATTTGATTTGCATCAATTATATTCACTTTAAACATGCTGGCACTTCCTTTGAGGTTACCCTTATAATGTCCTAGTGATTTCTTTCTTGTTGAGAATGCATTGAATGTATGGTTCAAGCTGCGTGTAGGTTTCTTTTTCGTCTAGAATGCATTGCATGTATTGTTCAAGCTGCCAAGAGTGAAACCATCTAGTGGTATCCAATGGACTTGCATGTGTGATCTCCGCAGATAGTCACTTACCCTTGGTAATGTCAACATTGTCAAGAAAGAAAGGAACGTAGTTAAGCATTTTCCAAAGGCCGCAGCTTCATCCCTGTCTCAACTCCCAGTGTCTCTTTTCCTTTCATGTGCAATCTTCTTTCTATGAAAAATCAAGTAAGTTCATAGGGCTTATCTATGACACTACTATCAGAAATGAAACGGGTTGTTCCCCTTTTCAACGCTCTAACCAGCCAAAGAGTTAAATAGACTTCTGCATACGACCGGCATGCACACTTTCTAGAGTGTTCAAAAGAATGTGCAATTGGCAGTTAAAACCTTATTGATTAAATATTCTAATTTACACTTCATGATCGAAAATTGGTGTGTTTAGCATTGCTGTTATGTTAAAAAACACGTTTCCACTAAACCACGGTTATTAAACCTTCGAATGAATGTCATATATACTTGATAGCACTTGATATTAAACCCTGGTAACTAAAGAAAATGGCCCAAAGCAACCAGCAAAGGAAGCGTGCATATAGTAACTATATTAGAAGTCAGATTCTTACGTAGTGATCTTCTACTAAACCCCGACTAAAACAGCACGGTCATAGTAAGATGTCGTTTTTAAATTCTAGCAACTGGACCAAATAGCCAGTGCAAAGCACGGGACACATAAACCCTAGCCGTTACAATAAAAACCTCCACTGCAGTTTAGTCTGAATTAGCACCACTCCGAACATTAACAATAAATTGTGCCCGGATAATAGAAATTTCGCTCATGTAAACGGTGATGGGGGGATTCACAAGCTCACCTCGGTCGCACCCATGTTCTCGATCACGGCAATCTTGTTACCTGAAAATGATGGAAGGGATCAGGGCATCCACTCGAGTTGTTAATGATCGGTCGGATTAGAGGGACCGGGAGAGAGAGAGCAATTGGAAACCCTAGGAAGAGAGGTCTGAGGGGAAATGAGAGGTGGGGATTGAGTTACCGCGGAGGTCGAGCTCGCGCTCGCCGATGGCATTGAAGAAGTGGGGGCACTTCCAGATGAGGTCCGCCGTTAGCCTCACCATTGCTTCGCGGAGACTGACGGGATTGAGAGCGCTGCTGCCGCCCCGGGTGTGTGTGTTTGCTTCTTCCTTGGTGATGGTTCAAGTTAGAAGGCTTGGGCGTTTCTTTTCTATTGGAATTGTTTATATCATAAGCATCGTTAAACTACTAACAACAAAAATTATTATGGCCTTCTTCCATGTAAAGTGGATGTGGCTCAAAATAAGCGCACTCCATGTGGAAATTATATCATATTATGATTTGGTGATGATGAAATGTAAAACTTATTTCCTACGTGATAATGTCGGATGTTGAAAAAATATATTCTTCCAACGCCAACCAAATAAATATAACAAATGTCATATTTAAACATGCTAAAATAATTTAACGAGTGAATACGTAGGTTACTAAACTACCATACATTCAGTTGGCTCCAACTCACTCAATGTCATATATTTCCTCTAGACTATATGATTCAATGTTGTCTCAGAGTTCTCCCATTTATTTTCTTTTCAGCCAAGAGGAATCAACATTTGATCGAGCAACCTGTTGATTAATTGGCATACAATTATGTGACGTTATTGCTAAATATTGTGCTTGGAAGATATATATGTAAATTCTCTTAGTTTCACACTCTTGTAAGATTGTTTGATCTCCCCCGTGTTGGATTATTTTGTTCATCCCTTATTGTATTGCTTGTTTCATCTTAGAATTACTTACTACAAAGAATCACAAATAAAGAATAGATGTATCTCCTTCAGGAACAGGTCTGGTTACATGCAGAATTAGTTTACATTCTCATTAGTTTTGTAGCATGTTTAGTTCGTACAAATGAGTCATAGGACACCAAATCCCAAACTTGATTTCATTCCTAAAGTATCCATCTTTTTTCTCAACATTCTTTGTTTAATGTTTTAGTATCTACCTGTAAAAAAAACATTGTAATGAGAAATTGTTTTTTTTGGTTGGGATCATATATAATCTTATCTTTAATTTCATCCATTGTTGAATTTTCTGATGATCTTTATACAAGAAACTATTTTATATGTAATTTAGGAGTATTAGATTCTCTAAAGGTTGAGAATAAATGAAATGTATACATTCATTATCATCTTCACATTCCTTTTTATTTTGCATATTGTGTTTATACGTTTATGGAAAATATGCGAAGAGTTTCTTCAACAAAAGTGTTCTTTTATTAAAAATTATATTCTATATACTTTACACCTTGTTGAGTATACTAAAGATGTACTCGTTTAGGATCAAATCATTCAAAGTTGTCTTTTATACCTTACTATATAGCATTAATTACTTAAAAAATCACATTTTAGTTTTTTTTCTTTAACATAATTCACAATATATTTTATTAAATGAGAACTTATGGTTACTACATTCATAACTTATAATGTTACATTTGTAGATTTAATCTAAAAGTTATTTTGACATATATAATTCCGGACATATTACCCTTGCTCATTCTTGCATAAATTGTATTTTTTCCTTTTGCTCATTCTTGCATAAATTGTATTTTTTCCTTTTATCGTATTTATATTATTTTCGTAATAAATTAAGGTACATTGTCGTTTTAGCTTGAAGTTAGGGGTCAAAATATATAATTTTAGCAACTCTGGATCCAGAAGTGGAGCTCAAATTACTTTTACTCGATATGCTTGTGAACCAATATTGACATCACATAAGTTTTAAAATTTTGTGTTTCGATGTGTAATGGAACCGACCATGCCAATGACATAAGCATGTAAACATTCAATCTTGTGTCTGGGTTTTTGCAACTACTTGCACGATAATCAGTGAACATTCAAAAAAATCATTTTCATAAAAACCCACAATCACCATTTATAACTAAGAGTTCCATTGTTACAATACAGACAAGAGTAAAATTGTAAACATATAAATACAAAATATCATAACACTTCCTTTCTTTCGGCGGACATATAAATATACTCCATAACTCAATGCATGGAATCCTACCAAGTTGGATATATCGATGAATTTGCAACACGTTTCTATATGCACGATCAATCAAGTGCTTTCGCTTGAAATTAAGAAACATAATTTTTCATGAGCCAAAAGCACATTATGTGCTAGAAGGCATGTATGGGGAAACTATCATCTTTTTAATATGTTGCATTGCATGTAGCTGAGTATTTTATAGAAATTGGCATCACGTACCTAGTGTTTCGCGTACATGTTCTATTTTGTTGTTCGCCAACATATTACATATTAGTTTTTTTCATGAGCCCCGGGGTATACTAAGTATCAATAAAAGTACACATTCAGTATTCTTTATTTTTGCGAAGCTTGATTTACAATATTCATCACATGTAAGTAGTTATTCTATCCTTTATACCATCCCTGCACATTAACTAATTCAAATGACGATATGGTTTATTTTCATGAAACCATTTTTTGACATGTTCATATTTAACCTATTATGTTTTCAACACTGACACTTAAGATCCATGGCATGCATGATAATGTTGTCACAACTATAAAGGACACGTCTTTGACCTCATGCGGTTCCTTGAACCATTCGCCCACGAAGGGAATAGACCGTTACGAGCATGAGACTTTTTGAGTCGACACATGCATCTCTTTATGAGTCGGTGAATTAATATTCTATTATCTTTTATAGAAAAAAATGTGTATTTCTCCTTTATAAGCACGAAGTCCAGGTTACATTGTGAAACATCTGCACAATAGAAGGTGAAAAGTGATAATTATAATTTACTTGTATTTAATCGCCCATATCATGTACTGGGTTAAGTTCTTAACAAACCCAACAACATAAAATTTGTCATTGCCATAAATTTTCTTTTATAGCTCGACTAAGCTACTTAGCTTTTCATTCACAAACCGTGATGTTTTTTATACATAGGTTAGTTTCTGAAATTGAAATTTCCTTATCAATACCACAAATTTCCAGATAAAACAATCAGTTTGTCATTATTACCATGTGCAACAAACATGTAAAAAATCATTAGTTGGTGATAATATAAGGGTTTAATGGGGTTGTCCCCCTGGGGTAGTCAATTGCATGCCCCACGTCATTTATCGACGATTTTTTTTTAAAATACCGCAGTGTATGTTGATGAATCCCTTATTCACATCCTTTATTCTTTTATTTTAGCAAAATCCTTTATGCAAAATTCATGTAATTATGTATCGAATACAATAAATTAGCATTATGCATGCATTTGTTAATATTATGTAATTAATATTCTTTTTTGACCAAAATAAAAGAAAAAAATAAAATAAGGATGTATTTATGCAATAAATGCAGACTGACTCGAACCTCGAGAGAAGGTCAAATATCGGCATGATCGATAAGTAATAAGGTAGGAAGAGATATGGTCCTTATCTTGTACATATTCATCCTATTCTTCATGTGTGTGTGTGTGTCAACCGTTTTATTTCTAAATAAAATAACCTCGGAATAATGCAATTTCCATAATAAAATTGGTAAATAAAAGTATAAATAAAAATAATAAAAACTGCTAAAGAAATTTGAATATGTACAAACATACAACACTTGTACCTGTATATATCTATTTATTTATTTCTCTTATGAATAATTTGTATATATTTTGTATTTTTTGGCACTCTATATTTCTAACATTATATAAAATTGAAATAAAATTCATAACACACAAATTAAATTTAAAATAAAATCCTCTTTTCATTGTACAAACTATCAAGCATGTATATATTGTACATGATACCCATTTATTTAACACTTGTAATTAATTGTAAAAATCAAATAAAAATGCTCTTATATTCTTTAAAATATTCTGTAAATAAATAAGTTATAAAATATAATGTATGTAAAAATAATAAAATAAAAATACATGTATATAATATATAGGTATATTATACTTGTACATAATAACATATATTGTATGTACCTTATATATGCATTATCAAAATAATTAAAGATCACAGAAAAATAGTTTAAAAAAATAACAAGCATTCTTTATTTTATCCATTTTTATTTTAAATTCATTTAAATTTTTATTAAGTTTCTGTTTTTTTGTAAATTCCTGAATTACGATTGGTCGACCCGGGTTTGTTGACCCGGGTCAACCCTTCCTCCAACCGGGTCCGACCTGACTTCCCTTCACCGGAGCTAATTTCTCCCTTTTTTCCTGTCTGACTTTGATCACTTCTTCCATTGGTTTGCACGCCCGATTCTTTACCCAGGATCTGTGATCCTTACGGATCCCTAGGTAGTGTTGGATCTTCCTATGGTCTCATGCATTCGTCTGATCTTTCTAGACCTCGGGAACACCTATAGAATCCCCCCTTCCCCTTCCGTCGCAAAGTAGCTCATTCCTTGTAGCCATTTCCCTCCACCTTCATCTCTAGGGTAGTGACAGGACTCGGGTAGACTGCTTTGATGCTTGGATTGGTGCTTCATAGAACGAAGCTCACTTCGTGGCTAGAGCTCCACCACGAGAAGCCTCTTCTGTCTTTCTCAACAGGATCGCGGCTAAGACCCCGCCTCCACACTCGCTTTACTCCATTGATCACCGTAGACCACTCAGGCACCCTCGCTTCACTTTGTATTTCACCCCATTTCTTCGATTTCTAGTCATCGTCGTCGTCCATTTCATATGCTCCGACCATCAAGTCTGAGCCTCATCTTCCATACTAGTTGCATCGATAAGATCCCCGCCCAATCCTTAGTGAACCATCGACTAGCTCTCCGACTCATCAGAGGTCCCCTGTAGACGTGCATCACTTCCAGCGTCGTGTTGGACCTCTCAGCCAGTAGGTTCGAGTCCACCAGAGCGGGCTATCATAGATTGAAGCTCGACCGGAGAGGCCATCTTCATTATTCTTCCAACATCTATCATAGCCATCAGATGAAGAGGCTCTCATCCAGATTTGATCCGGATCACACATCCATGTCCAATCCTTAGTGGTCCGATCATATCACATCGTACGTCAGCACCATCTTTCAAACCGTTGGATCGTACTTGAGCGTCAAATATGGCCACATGTCCCCGACATTCTTCCGAGCGGTCATATCCTTTGCAGCGACGGATCAGAGCCGTACGTCAGAAGCCCTCCACGTGCCTGGCACGTGTCTGCAGGGGGTATATTTCCCTTTCACCCTCGCTTTTTATGCTATTTTGCTATTGTCTAATAAATGTAATAATTAGCTGTGAACATTTGCATTAAGGACCCCATAGTTTCTTGATTTGCATTTGAGTCTAGATGAGTTTGAGTCACGTGCGTCCTCACATGTTTTGGGAAAATTTGCAGAACTTTACTTGTGTTTTTCACGTGTTATTTTAAATAGAGAATGTTTTTAGCATTTGTAATTATACCCCCTGAATGTTGAATCACGTGTCATATGAGCTTTCTGGATTAATTGCACTAGGTCCCCCACACTTCTATTACGTGTTATTAATTGGCCCTAAGACTTGAAATATTTGTAGATAGGTCATTCGTTCACTATTTCATTGTCATGCTCTTTTGATTACTGCAACAATATTAAATTGGCCCTAAAAATCATATAAAAATCCTTATAGCTCTGCTAGCATGTTGTTTGCATGGTAAATTTAGGTTGCTCTTTCATTTATTCTTATTAAAAAATCAAAAGACCCTAAAAAGTGCCCTATTTAGAGTAGAAAATTCATAAAATTCAAAAACCATTTTAAAAATTCCCCAAAAAATATCGTAGGTATATTTCCTCCTACATTAACTACTATATAATTTTGGTTTGAAGATATTTTGTAAAACTCTAGAAATTTTTAAAACATAAAAAATCATATAAAAATCATATAAAATACATTAAAAATCCAAAAATTATTATTTCAATTCCTATTTGTATGTATTTTCTCTAATTTTTATTAAAATTAACATCCAAAAGTTTTGAGTTGATTTGATATTTTATATTTGCAAAATACGCATGGTTGTTCACTATTTTCTTATTTTCCTAGTTTTTTATTTTTAGAAAATTCCAAAAAAATCAAAATTCTCCAAAAATCTATAAAAATAATACAAAACCTGCAAACCCCAAAATTATTTTTACTTAATTTTCCGATATATTTTTATCCTATTTGAAAGTTACAAAAATAGGTGTGTGTTTGCATTTTCTTCGTTGTCTTTATTTTCCTTATTTTCAAAATTAAAAATTTACAAAATTAAAAACCACTAAAAAGGGAATAAAATTCCTTCGATTCCTTGAGTCACCTACCTAGTTTATCACAGTGCTCCTTGTGTTCGACCCCGTCGCTATACCAGGTTAATAAAAGTAGTTATACCACTTGTGCAATTTGTTCGATTTCTTTAGTGGTTAAATAAATTTCTCGATTGCCGCAAGGTTAGCTTAGGTCGCAATGACACATTAATTAATCAACTTAACTAGAGTTAGCCTTGGCATTCATCAATTTTCATCACTATATCCCTCTAATATGCCATTCAAATTTCATCAGAAACAAAGACTTACATGCCTTCCATTTAGAACATGTCGATTACAGTAATTCCAAGACCATTAAAATTACATGTTCTAGATGGAGGGCATAGGAGTCTCTGTTTTTGACGAATTTTAAATGACATATCTGAGGGATATAGAGATGAAAATACATGACAGTATTTTTCAAAAATAATCAAAAAAAATCCCCAAAAAATGGCGTGGGGGCAACCAATTGGCTACCCCAGGGAGCAACCAAATAAACCATATTATAAATAAGAGGCGGACATAAGAATAAGACAAGGGGAGCATGTGCCCCTATCCCCCTCTTTATACTTTTTGATGTCCTATCATATATTACATCATGCCTTATTCTTGGGAAAAAATTCCATTGAAATGGACTCCTTTCCCCCTCCCATCAAAGCAACCAAGGTAATAAACATACCATTCAAGATATTTCACGTGCCCCCTTCCACCCGTCGTTATTTTCTCCAGCGAAGCCCTCGTGTCACACATAATGACACACCATTGTCGCCCACCCACAATCAAATAGAGTAGGATGTCAGGACGGTTTTTGGCTTATGTTGACGCACACATCTCAAGACGTTACATACCTCTCAAGGTGTTGTCACTTCAGACTCGCCAACGTCACAAAATCTCCACCATCGCCATATGATAACTGGGTTTTTCAATGGTACAATGCAATGATCGCTCAAGAAACCCTAGTAAATCAACAATTAACCCACAATATGTATAAAACAATGAAAAGAAAATATTGTTGAGTTAAAATTTATTATAACTCTGTAAATGTGTGTATAGGTGTAAGTATGTGTAGAGTGTCAAACATAGGGAGCAAACGGGAGATCGGGGAAAATTAATTCCAAAAATGTGTGCTCTTCTTGTCTATGGTTTTTGTGGGTTTTTAATTTTATATTTTTTTATTTTTGTTTTTATATTTTTTAAGTGTTTTAAATTTTAAATTTTTTATTTTTATATTTTCTGATTTTAATTTACTTTCCTTTTTATAAAATATATATAAAATATATATGTAATATATAAGACTATATATACGATATAGGGTAATGTATATATAAACACTAATAAAAATAATCAAAATACTGAAAATATTATGTTTGGGGGTTTTAAATGATTTTTTAATGTTTTTGTAATTTTTTAAGGATTTTTGCTAACTTTTATGGACTTTTAAAGAAAAACATCCCAAATCATGGATTAATAAAATAGGTCGAATTGAAGTGAAGATTAAAAATAGCAGCAGTATCTAAAATTCTTCAAATCAAATTTAATAGATAAATATAAATATAAAGAAAATTATAGAATAGAAATGAATATTTTTTGTATTTTTGGGATTTTTTAGATTTTTATAAAGGATTTTAGAGCTTTTTAATTTTTATGAGTTTTCTTTTTCTATTTTTAGTGCTTTTTGGTCTGAAGGCTCAAAATACTTAAATAAATAAAATATATTTTTTTGGGAATTTTTCAAAATGTTTTATATATTTTTGGTATTTTACAAGTCAAACATGGACTATTAGTGCTCTTTTTTATTTTTATAAAAGAATTAAGTGGCAAAAATCAAAAATAAAAATATGGCGTGAATTTATGACCAAACATGCACCTAATCCCACTTTTTGAGATTTTTTTGGAGCACAGACATTGTATTTAATAAATGGAACAAACACACAAATAATCAATGAATTGACAGGGGCATATATGCAAATAAAAATAAATTCAATGGCTATACTGCAAATATCACAAAAATATATAACAACAGTTCAAATTTTATAGACTAAATATAAATAATAAAAATTACAAGGGCTTGTCTGCAAAATGCCCACCTCACGTGGGACAACACATAAGGTGGGCTTGTAGGGGACCAGAGTGTAAATAAAATAAAGGCAGGGTCCTTTTTGCAAAATACACAAGAGTTTTTAAACTAACTAATTAATTTATAGGACTAAATATTAAAGCAACAAAAACATGGGGTAAAAAGTAAAACACACCCCACTAAGGCACGATCTAACGGCTCTGATTTCTTCATTAATACAGGCGTCACGCTCTTACTGCACGATGTTGCTTCGCACAGATGGTTGGGATTAAATCTCATATCTTGATCTGAAGGATGAGGTGAGTCGCATCTAACAGTGGAGGGAGAGTCTGGGGACGAGGCTCAATCCATCGATCTTGGACCCCCCAGGAAGAATATAGAAGAACAAGGCGGAGGATGAGCTTTGTTTGGTGATGCTGGCTCGCTCCGACCACCTAGCGATGATCCAAGAGGTGTAAAATATTGCCCAAGCTCCTCTGTGTCTGTTGGAAGTATCAGAAGGTCTCCTAGAGCCCTTGTGACGACCAATGAGCTCGGGGAAGGAGGAGGGCTCTAGGTACCTCCGACATCTTCAAAATTGACCCTTGAAGGGTCCTTTGGCCCTCTAGAACATGCAAAAGAGTGGATCACAACACAAGGGTGGTCATGGGGGTTTTATTTGGAGTGAATGGATGCGGAATGGAAGGGGGCAGAGGCTATTCTGGCGAAGGGAGGAGGTAGAACGCATAAGTCTAAATCCACTATGGATCTGGTTGACTGGAGTGCGGTGGGGCGAATAGAAGCGGTGAGGGAAGCCAAGATGGAAAGTGGGACCGAAACAGGTGATGTACGGTGAAGTTGTTCGTCGGAGCTAGTTTCCGGCGAACTATGAAATCACTATTTTACGTTAAAAGAAGCACTAAAACCTAAAACTAATGCATAGAATAAAACCTAGGGTTAAAATCTATCTAAAAAGCGAAGAAACCAAACCTCATCTGACCAGAGATAGGAGATGAAGAACCTCATGGCCAAGATGGCCGGAGATGGTGGAACCGGCCTAAGACCACGCCCGACTTCGTTGCAAATGGGTTGGAGAGGCTCCTATCACGAGCCTCGATCCAGAGAACATGAGGAGGGAGCCAAAGCAGGGCCAAAGGGGATTCAAAAATGGGCAGAAGGATTGGAGGAGGTTTATGTACATGTGACAGGAGGGTGGTGAAGATCGAGTCTCAGCGGGCGAATCCGAGGTCCATGAGTCGAGGAATCACACATGCGTGATGGGTGGATGGTCGAGGAGGAGAAATACATAAGAAAGCATTCTCAATCGATGCTTGCATCGATGGGAGAAAAAGGGGGGAAGGCGGGTCAAACGATAGGTTTCCGACAGGGGTAGGGCTAGTCAGATAGTTGACCTCGACTCCACCTGGTTGGTCCACATAGACCAACCAGGAAAAACGTTGCCCCAAATTATTTGTAAATTCGAAGTTACATAATAAGTAATTTTGTTACTTTTAAGTTATAAAAATGTTTATTATTTAATGCAATATTTTAACCTTATTTTAATTTAGTTTTTCAAGTTTATTTATTACAAGTTAATTTTTAGGGTTCCATTTATAGGTATATTCATCTATGTTTTAGGTATTTTATTTATTTTGTATTTTATTTTATTATTATATATACATTTAACGTATTTTTATATACATAAATATATTTTTATTTTATTTTTCTGATATATTTTTACATTTAAATAAATAAGGGTAAATATTATATAGGTATAAGTATAGGTATTTCGTCTATGTATTTTTATAGATTATTTTATTTTAGTATTTTATTTATGGTTTTATTCTATTTTAAATATTTATACATATTATAAATAATATTTACAAAGTTACCAAAACATAAAATTATAAGAATAATAAAGAATAAATAAAATGAATATTTTATATAGGTATATTGTACAATAGGGGTCCAAAACCTAACTTTTACATCTTAACTCCAAAAAATATGAAACCACTTCATTAAATAGTTTATTAAAAGTTATATACAATGAAAGGTGGTTTTGATGCATTTTGAGTTTTTATTTAGGAGATATGGGTCTGGGAAGTTGGGATTTTGGATTTTTATTTTGAGTATAAAAGGTACACTGTATATTATTTTTGTATGAAATCAATTTAGTATTTTTATCTATTTTTGCATGAAATCAATTTTGTATTTTTGTCTCTATTTTTATCTACAACTTTCATGTACAAAATTTCTTAGTTGAGGTGTAAAGAACAGAAATAAAATAGTACCAAATATGCATTATTGATGAATAAAAGAATGAGTTTTATTGATGATTTCTGACCCTTATCTCCTCCTACTTTATTCCTTGTCGACCCAGTCATCAAGATGCCTAGGTCTCGGAGTTTAGTGTCATAAAATACCTTTGTCATTTTATTCTTTTTCTTTTCTTTATTCTACAATTTCAGCATTAAAATTGTACTTCATACGCAATAAATTAAACAAATAATGAATGTTAATTTGTGAAAAATAATGTTATATACATGCATTAGCTAGGGTTTTAAGGCTAAAATGATAGAATAAAGGTGATGAGATGGAGATTCATCACTATCCCACTTTGCCTAATGACATGATCTTGATGTCGCTCAGTGCATTACTGTGGAAGCCCACCGTGCGTCTGCCTCCCTTTTAGACCGAGTAGAAATAGCGATATCACGAAAGAGAGGGGACTGTATCATCCCTCTTTTATGTTAAAAAAGCTTCTAACCGGAGTAGCTTAAAGTATCACGGAATGACGTTAAGGATCCAAACAATAATGGTTAAATGAAATCCTTTGTTGTGGTATGATAAGGTACAAGGGAAATCATATAAGATCGACATATATCCTACAACATCTGATGATAGGTCTTTACATCGCGGTCACCACAATTCTCTCTCAGTAAGGTCCAATTCTCCTTCCATTCGATGCCAATGTCTTATGCGAGGAAGACGAGCCTCTCAATAAGATTCAATTCTCTCGCCTTTTTTTCTCTTAAGGCTATATTCGTTTGGAGAATAAGCACCGAAATAAGGGGTCAATTCCTCGTATGGTGCGGTTCCAAAAAGTACGTCTATTCTCATCCATATCTTATTATTTCGCTTTATTTCACTATTTATTCATATCTTTATTCCACCTTACCTATCCTTATTCCATCTTATTATCATTATTCCTATCTTTCCAGCCTAACGGAGAATAAACCCTTATTCTCCTTATTTCACATCCTTATTCCTGCTTATTCCCGAACTGAATGGCATTCTTCGTTCGGAAGTGTTATTCTATATTCGGCTTGCTACTGGGGGTTAAGGAATAAGGTTTGAAAGTTAGTTGAAGTTGTTAGTCGTTATTTATTTTGGTGAGATTATTTATATAGTAAATTAGTATCATATAATTGTTACTTACAGACCGATATGGTGTACACTATTTATTACATTATGACATGCTTATCATATATCGATTCCTCTACAATATCGTGCATAGAAGTTGATCCATCCATCATCTGGGCGATCACTCTTAACTTCTCCCGTAGTTGACATTGGGTTTCATGCAGTTTCTCAATGAAAAATTCTTCCGAAAATTCCAGCGCATTTATTAAATCCGCCTAGAATAGTCTCTCTGCCACCATGGACTAGTGAGTCGGGGTCAACGATGAGCCTTTACCTTGTATCCACAGGATTTCTGCATGGATTACCTGATTTGGTAGTCGTCCTTATTGGGATGGGCGAATCAAATTTAAATGTATTTAATGGGAAGAAATTACTTCTTTTTGGCAATTGTATCACAAACGATCCTCGATGTCCTCATGAATGCACAGGTCCTCGAAGAGCATGTCTACATCGTATGGGTAGAAGCATCTAGGCCCATGAGTTTTAGTCCGATCACAACGGATTATGGCCATAACTAGGTTGGGTTCCCAGAGAAATTTCAAATACCATTAAGAAAAGAGTCACGAAAGAATGAAGTTGTGTACAATTTATTTAAAAAATGGCAAGTAAGTTATGAAAAATTTCCAATGGGATTGTTGGACATAACGTTTTTCTCGATAAAATATGGATACATCATCGATGTATTCTCCTAAGCAACAAACGTAAAATGTTAATACGAAAAGACAGAGAGGCGTAGTCGACCCAGTAAAATGGCAAAGCGCTCCCCCACATGGTTGTTGCCAAACTGTCATGCAACACCTCTTCGACTCAGATGTCATCCTCGGAGACCCTGATATCGCTCGTTGCGAAGTTTTTATCGAAGTCCCCGTCACTCGTCATGGACTTCGCAGGGACCCGACCTTGTGCTGAGTCGCAGGTAAATGCACTCGATATTTGATCCTCGCCTGAACATCACGGATAGAGTTTTTGATGATGCAACACGCTATTACAACCATCACTGTTTCTCAAGGCTATAGAATGGTCTCTCATTGATTGCCTTGAAGAGAGCCTTCATTATCTCGAATGTCCATTCGACATATGACCAAAGCTGTGAGTGCTGTTGATTGTACATCTCCTCGGCCCTAACATAGTTGTGGCCCCTCTGAGCCCTAAACTGGGGTAGGTGTGTAATCACTCCACGGTATGGCACGAGGAAGGTATCCATGCTCGCGTATCCGCAGTCCAGAAGGAACCTCCATCCACTCGATACATGAAAACTGCCCTCGTCCAATACCCACCTTAGCACCTTCATGTAAGTGGATGCCACGTATAGAAATCTGTAACTGAAATCGACACGTGCCATCACATTCTATGCCAATGTTTGGTGCATGTTTCTGAATTTTGACATGATATTTGTTGGGACATTTGCGGGGATAAATATCATGTCGATCGCTCCAATCACATCCTAAAAAATAGAAACCAATTTCCATACTATGTTACTCATTTAAAAATGTTATATGTAGTCATGAGATGATAGTTTCGAAGGTTTACCTTGAAATATGGATAGAACTTGCTATTATGGACAATAACATATGGGGTCGAGCAATCTTCTGCCGTTATGCGGATGAAATCATCTCTGAGGGAGACAATGTGTGTGAGGATTTCGTTGAGATCAAAGTGTTGGAAATGTTCACAAAGCACCCAATTCTTCACGTTATGATCGAGGTAATACAACAATATGCAGAGGGACTCCTCGACCTTTAGGTTCCTCGAATCCTTTAGGCCCACCCTCTCCTTTAAGATGGCATATAGATGTAAGACGGTATCAGGATACATTCAAAAAACCTCATATGATCATCCAACGTGACCGTGCATAATCTCCTGGATCCACATATGTCTGGTACACATATGGAGTGTGTAGAAGCCTCCACGACCTCATCAGCATCAAAAGATTTAGACAATGCTCCTCTAAAACTATTTCTTTAGTCTTCTTCTTTTCTTATGTTATTTTCTTATGTTTATTTTTATTTTGCTTATTTCTTTCACTTCTCTCAGTCAACATTGTTATACTTGGATATGCTTCATCCTAAGTATAAATGGGATGAGTGGGTCCCGCTTTTCATTCTTTGATCCCTCACTTGTCTCCTCTCTTATTGATATTCGTGTATATACTGCTATACTTCGGATTAATTGATCCCAAGTATGGGGGGTCGACTTCTCATGTATTCATTCGTTATTCTTCAATCATTGTAGTATGGGCTCTCTTATACTCAGTTCAAGTTATGTCTTCTCTTTTCTCTCTAATCTATGAGGACATAGCTCAAGCTAAGTATGGGGGGGTCGTATAAATGGTGTATATACTTTATCCATAACTCGTACTTTCATATTCTCAATAAAGTATGGCTAAAATACAATTAATTATAAAGAAAATACTTGCATAAATTTTATCATAATTCTTTGTATATACTGATTAATAGATCTTGTAAAAATATTTTGCAAAATATTTTAAAAAATGGTTGGAAAAATTCTTTGAAAAAACTTTTGAAGACTATTTGGAAAATATTTTGTAAGATATTTTCAACCTTTGTAAAGAAATTGTTTGTAAAAATTTCTTTTCTTTGCATGAATAAAATGTTTTGGAAATCTATTTGCAAATGATTTAAAAAATGGTTAAAAAACATCTTGAAAAATCTATACGCATTGTTTGATTTTTTTGCAAAATGATTATAAAATTTTGTAAATGTTTGGCAAAATTAGTTATCAAATTAGTTTGCAAAATAAGGTTTTCAAAATGTTTGCAAAAACGGTTTCAACTTATTTTTGAGAACTAGATATACAACTCAAGTAAATAAAATTCTTTAAATTTGTACATAACCTTGTGAATAACCTATTGGTGTAAATTATTAAATCGCAGCTCTTGTAAATACTAAATAAGCACTCCCGTGTAATATCTACACATATTTCTTTTCCTAAAAGTTTTTTGTTTTGAAAAAAATCCCTAAAAATGTAAAATCTTTTTAAAATTGCATAAAAATTTGCAAATATTTTCAGAAATACCTAAAAAGTTCAAAATAAGTAAATCACATCACAAAAATATTTTCTGCATTGTACATAGCATCTGCATTTTTAGATTTATAATAACAATTGAACAAGTCTAAGTAAAATCTGGAGATTGGAGCTTGGTTGGACCTTAATCCACTTAATCGCGTGAATCTTATAGGAACTGAAATTGAGGCACTTTAGGTCTATTAGACTTAATTCTTTGAGAACACGAGACATAGTTTAATATCATCTTGACTGCCTAAGTAGAATATTTTGAAACACACGCATGACTCTTATTGATAATGACTTATCTTGCACACCTGTACCTCAGACTTTGCTCTCCTCAGTTGAAGTGTTAGAGGGCTGAATTTGCCAGTATGAGATGCAAGCCAGTGGAAATATCAGAAGTCACATATCTGTGGTCATTGTACCTCAACCCGATCCAGTGGTGACGGGGTCCAATGATAGAATGTTATGGGTTGCAATAATGCTTCAAAAGAGGGATGGTCTACTGGCTCGAGAAGAAAAAGTCCTTATGTAAATGTCATTGTATATAGTATTCAAAAAATGCAATAGAAACTCCAAAAAAATGGGCGGACCCGAATGAAAATAAAATGCATGTTGAAGTGTATATAAGCAAACTTGAGCTTCCAAGTCAATTATATGTGAGCCAACAGTCGGATGACTTGGCTACACTAGTCAAACATCCTCAGATAGGTAGCTATACTGGCTACCATCCATTCTTCTCTCCACCTCCTCTTCTTGAGCCGGTTGTACTTGAACTTAGAAGGGAGTATCCTGTTACTCGAGGAAAGAATTATTGGATTGGGGAATTAGGGTCACTATGTTGGAGAAGACTAACTTTTACCGCTTCAACAGAGGAGACCGATATATCACACACACTGTCCAAGATAGATTCATATCCATAAGGTTTTGTGTATGAGTTGACTTATTCGAACCTAGCTATTGAGAAGACTAGAGCATAGTTTTGTGGTTTTTAGAAGTTGTTTTGTTTCATGTCTGATTCTCGATCAAGGTTCCAAACGAACTAATACTCCAAAGGTCCGACTGATCTCCAAACATTGATTTTGTGAAGACATGCATGAAAACTAAAATCAATCCAAGTTCTTTTCTTCTTTTTCTTTTCTGCACTTATATGCATAAGTGTTTACCAGAGACTATCAAAGGCAAGTAGAGGGGTTTTGAATCTCCATTTCATCAGCTTTATTCATTCATTTTGACCTTCATTCCCTAGCTAAATGCATGTAAATATCATTATTTTGCCTATTTATCGTGTAATTATTGCATAAAATAATTTAAAGCTAAAATAAAAGAATAAAGGAAGAAAAGAAAAAGAAATAAAATGCAAAAATTATTTTATGACCCTAAACTCCGAGACCTATGCATCATAATGATTGGGTTAACAAGGAATAAAGTAGGAGGAGATAAGGGTCAAAAACATCAACAAAAACCCTACATTTTAATCGTCAATAATATACTTCTGGGACCTATTTTATTCTTCATCATGTATAACTCAAATAAAGAAACTTTGTACATGAAAGTTGTAGATAGAAATACAAAGAAAAATACAAAATTGATTTCACACAAAAAATAGTATACAATGTTCATTCTACACTTAGAATAAAATCTCAAAACCTAATCTCCGCAGACATGTATCTTCTCCATATGAATCAAAATGCACCAAAATCACCTTTAATTGTATATAACTTTTAATTAGATATTTAATGAAGGTAGTTTTAGTTAATTTGGAGTTAAGATGCAAAAGTTAGGTTTTGGACCCTTATTGTACAATATACTTGAATAAAATATTCATTTTATTTATTCTTTACATTTTTTATTATTTTGTATTTTTATAATTTTGTAAATATTCTTTATAGCAGGTGTTCATAATTAGAATTAAATAAAACCATTAAAAATAAACTAAAATAAATAAGTGTATAAAATATATAGATGAATTACTTAATACATCTATTTATTTAAGTATACAAATAACATCAGAAAAATATAATAATATATTTATTTACATATAAATAAGTGATAAATATATAAATTAAGCATATAAAATTATAAAATATAAAATACAAAATAAAAATAAAATACACATAATGAAGGTATATATAGCTATAACTATATACCGCAAATAACAACTTATTATAAATAGCCTCATAAAAATAAGTGAAAACAGGAATAAAATACTACAGAAAATAATGAGCATTTTTTATTTTATAACCTAAAACTAATTATTTCTTTTAATAATCACTATTCATTTTACAAGGCATTTTTGCCTTGCATTTATCTTGTTGGTCCACGTGGACCAACCACATTCACTCCTGTGTTGACCCAAGTCAACTCGCCCTTTGGCGTCTCTGATTTCTGTCAAAACCTCGAGCCTTCCGCTTCACTCCATTTCCCCTGACGATCTAATGATCAAACTGCCTTGAGCCTTGAACAAAAAATGCTGATGGGATCTCTGTGATTCACGCTTGATACTTAGATCCCATCGATCTCCTCCATATCGTCCTTGAACCAATTCACAATATCCGCCATACTAACCATGAATCCTTCTACCCTCAGTCAAGCATGACACCTGGTGACAGCAGGGGTCCCCTGTGGTACTGGAGCAGAGAACAGAGGATAGGAGGTGACCCAAGATGGAGCTCTGGCGACACCACTGCTCCTTGGTGCAAACCAAGTTTAAGTTACGTCCTTTACCCATTTTTAGATAGATTTTGACGTAGTTTTTCCCTGCCTGCATTTTATTTCGTAGTTAGATCTCAATCTTAGCTGTAATTCAATTCTTCGATCGCCGGAGCTGAGAGCTCTGGCCTTGTTCTGTCGTGTTTTCGACTGTGATTCGACCCACTAATTGTTCCATTTCGATTATGTTCCATTCCTCCACAAGAAGCACTCATTTCCCCCCTGAATCCCACATAGATTCGAGGATTCTGAGCTCCATCTACAACCGCTCACCAGAGCTCTATCGCCGCCCCCATTTCATGAGGTTTCACACCTTCATTTTTGGACCGAGATTGTCATCTTGAGTCGGGTCATCTATTTGTGCAGGTCCGCATTGCAAACCACGCACTTGGAGCCACTTTTGAAGTTCGAACTCGACACCACTAAGAAGAGATCCCGGGTCCCCATCGCTGGGACCTGGAAGCTCATTGGACCCACCAACAGATGCGGAAGGACACCACCGAGCTGGTGGACCCATCAAAGGAGAGGATCGAGGCCTGACGAAGGAGTATTCCACGATTAAAGCGAAGACGGAGTGTTCGTACCCATTCTTCGTGTTATCCTAGATACCAATAGAGCAAGGCCACTGCCCATATTTAATCTGGGTCCAATTTAATCGAAGCAGTAAGCGCCTCCAGCCGTCCGATGCAAATTAAGTGAGCTACGTGGAGCACTCAACACCGTCTGATGGTGCGCATCTTTTGGGTAAACTGCACAACACCCCTTCATTGTATGTTTTTTTCATTTTTAGATGTGTAAAAAAATTTCATAATTATATAAATATTGTAATAATTACAAGTAGACCCATGCACTTTATTGATAGTACTTATAGGTCCTTGTGAGGTCACATCACATGGACCCCTACGTGAGGGGACATTTTGCATGTATGTCCTTGCGTTTTTTGTAATTAATATATAATATATAAAAACATGAAGTTCAGTTGTAAATTTTTAGGATATTTGCATATCACTCCCTGTATCTATATTTAATTGCAAATATGCCCTGCTAGTTCAAATATTTTTATGCATGTTTTTATTTTCTAAAAATATCATATTTGCTCCAAAAAATTATGAAGCGATCTCGTACTAACATTAAGAAAGAGAACTTTCCCGTAAGCTGGTGCGTGCGAGTGAAAGCTTAGAGGTTCACGTAGTCAGCCTGAGCAGGGAAGCGAGAGGTTTACGTAGTTGATGCTTTTATGTAATATATATCGCGTTGCGCATCTTCTAATTCAGAAATATAGTATCGACGATTCCCTAGGATAGAACGAAGTGTATAGATAGTCTCAGGTGCGAGCCGTGCTTATAGCAAGCAGATCGGAAAATCATCCCCCGCGTATATATATGAAGAACTTAAAAATATGACAATGTACCTGGATGCATGCTCTTTCATGCTATATAATTTGTTTTGCATTTTATGCATATTTCCTATTTATTAAACTTCAAAAGAGCACATTCTGCCCCTATTTGACTTAGAAAATGCCTATAAATTATAAAACATATATTAAAAATTCCAAAAAAAACATATTTTGTTTGTTGTAGTATTTTGAGCCTCCATATCAAAAACCCCTAAAAATAGAAAAAGAAAATGATAAAAAATTAGAATTCTCTAAAATCCTATAAAATATAAAAATTCTTCAAAAAATCCAAAATATTAGTTTCTATTTGATATTTTTATTTATGTATAACATATGAAAATTGGTTTTGGGAATCTTTAACTTTATTCAGTATTTTTAAATATTAGAATAATTCGATCTATTTAACTAGTTACTAATTTTGTATATTTTGGACTTAAAAATACATAAAAATTAACAAAAATACTTCAAAAATAAAAAATAATAGAAAACAATAAAAAACATAAAAACATTTAATTTTGTGAATTTTTATTATTTTTAGTTGTATATATAATTATAACACCCTATATTGTATTATATACCGTTACACACCTATATGTGGTTTATATTATTATTAACTATTATATACATCATAAAAAGTTTAAAAAATCTAAAAAATATGAACAAGACTAACATATTTCCTGATTTTGGCATATTTATTATATTTATTATATATACCTTATATCATATATACATTATCCTATATATATTCTTAAACTCTTATATACTTAATATTGTATAATATTAAAATTGAAAGAAGTTAAAAATAAAAAATTAATTAAAATTCAAATAAAAATTAGAAAAAATAAAAACACATAAAAGACTAAGAGGACACTTGTATGCATAATTCATTTTGATTAGAAATAATCATTAGGCTACCATGTTTGCTCTCAGTGATTCAATCTCTACATGCTTAAACATTGTACATTTTTTTACAGAGTAAAATAAATTGTACTTCACATTTTACCATTCATTGATTATTCATATGTTGTGGGTACTTGTTTGAATTGGAGGTTCGTGAGCGGTTGCCTCAGCGACAATTTATCTTCGCTTTTCAACGAGGATTATTTTTAGACCCTTGCAAATACCCTTTCAACAAATGGCGTCATTGCTGGAGAGAAACGTGTTGTAGCCTAATTTGTACATAGTTTTCTTTTCTTCTTTTTAATTTATTTTCGTGTATACAATTTTCTACCTTTTTCATACTTGTATATATTTCAGTTCTTATTTCTTTAAGCACATTATTTGATTATCTGCGCTATACATCTCTTTGTTGTGTCTGTTGCGAGGACCCACCATGCGAGGATGACTTTTTAGGAGGTCGATGCATTCTAGCTTGATGGAGACTGGCATGCTTGCCCTGGTCAGTAGGAGAGGCAGACATCATAGTAAGGAGAACACTTAGCATATATCTTACCTTAGGATGTTATTTTAGTTATGTTGAGAGAGGGATTTATTATTCCCTAATTGTAATGATTTTTGGACTTAGACACTCTCCACCGACAAGGTCCATTACCCGAGTGTCTGTTCGCCTGGGGCCTTGTCATGGTTTTTTGAGTTTTTATCACTTTTCTTTTATTTTGTTTCACGTGCTTTGAATTTTCCGCCTTTGTTTTTATTTGTTTTGTGTGCATGGGCCCCCTAGATTTTAGGACTATTTGTATCGATACCTAGGTTCAAACCCCAATAAGAATCATGTTCATATAGTCTTTTACATTTGGAGATATAATCAAATTAATAATTTTCAACTATTTAGACTTGAACCCACGCGCCGAGAGAGGCACCATACAACGCTGGCAGGACCCATTGTGACGACCACCGATGTGTCTTCAAGACTGGACTCTCGGGTTCATTTATGAATAATTTACAGGTGGTTCTTCACGACTAATAGATTTTTATGCTTATGGCGATTTTGTTGATTGTACACTGTCATGTAGATAGGTTTAAAAATTCTGTTTTGCATACACATGGAAAGAGCCAGGAAGCAATATACTCTAACTCTGCATGCATCATTAGATTGTATGGTGAGATTTCCATCATTGAATCAACTTTCACGGGTTTTCACAATCTCCCACCGATTTCGAGCACCTAGGACTTAAATGAAAATTCACAAAAATGCTAGGCACTTGTATGCAAAATATCCAAAAAAAGTGAAAACCCGAAAATCTAAAACAAGGGGAATGCTAAATAAACTTTGACCTTAATTAAAATCTGTAATGGATTGCATTGTTTGGGGCTCACAAAGTCCTCACTGTCTTCAGCTACCCTAGGAGGGGACCAAAACTCCTCTCATGAGCGAGGCGCGACCCGCTAAGGATTGGAGCCCAAAATCCAATTTGTAACTTCTTTGTGTATCGCCTGGATTTCTGAAGTATTGTCGCTTCTATCGTACATGGATGAGTAGGATCTAGTCAACGATGATGTTCTTGCCTTGTGTAGAACATCGACCTTATCTGAAGCACCGAGCTTACGCGACCCCCGTATCTCATTGTCTTGCATCCAACTAGGGCCATGCACGCTCACGAAAGATTCCAATGCGAGCATGGTACAAGGTAGTGGTTTCGCCTATCGACCTCCTCTCTCTCTCATTCTTTGGTTGAGTAGGGATCTATGAAGGGTTACAAGGACCTCAAAAAGTACAGATTGCAAGTTACAAAGGAGGATGGAAAGTACGAGATACTTTTCCTTACTCTCGCTCCTATGGGGTTAGCATCTAAGTATTTGCTAAAAGAAATGCCTGGAATAACATCTCTAAAATAAAAAGATAAAAATAGCCGATTTCTTACGGCTTGACATGTGTAGAGTTGGTGAACCCAATTTTGTATTGTGCATTGTATGGATCTAGATCAAGGTTCAATGATCAAGTCCCGTGTACTTACACAAATTTTGTCTTATGTATTTCCTCCTTGACCCCATGCTCATTCTAAGCCTTTCTACTATTTTACATTCTTTTTATTCCCTGTTGACCACCATATCTTTCCTCTTGCATCGATCCTCCTTTTCCTCCATGATGTCAATCCATGGATGGTCCAGTCGTCCGCCAATACTTACATCAATTCCATATATTCGACATTGTCAATAATTCGAGGTGATTCCCGAGAACCCAGTTCGGACCTTGCAAGCCGATCTCTAGACTTGTCGTCTTCTTTCCACTATCTTTATTTCTTAATAAACCGGGACCACTGTTATCCCACTTCTGCCCATTACGAATGGAGGTTGATTTCAGTCTACATCTTTTACTCCACTCCCAACAGTCTGGATTTGACCTTAATCTCATATTAATCACTTCAGCTGGTATTCTATTTCATAGTGATCTGGTTGGTATACCTCTTGCATTGCAGATAGAAGTCAATCATGGATCCCAATCCGGAGTTCATTTCGTCAGATTCAGACTTAGAGATGGCTCCTCAGGGCAAAGGGAAAAGACAACAACCTCCACAGCCAGACCAAGGCCATGCATCCGATAAAAAATCAAGTAAATGCTCAGTTGTTAGCATCCATCCAAGACATACAGGAACAGATAACTGAGCAAGCATTGGTCCAGACTGCATTGCAAGACATGTTGAATGATATGCGGAACAGACAAAGAGGAGGAGGAGAGGATGAAATTCCCAGTGATGATTAAGAATAGGAGGAGCAAAGAATTGAGAACATTAACCTACTCTGAAAGAAAGTTATAATCCTCGAGACAACCAGATGACCGAGTGGATTATCATCCCACTGGTGCATGCTCACTTTGAGCTCAAACCTCGATTCCTTGTTCTTCTACCCACCTTCCACAGAAACACCAAGGAGGAACTTTACATTTACATGCAGCTGTTTTCTCATATATGTAGAACCACACACTACCTAACATCCCATTAGATGTAGTCAAGATGACTGCATTTCCCTTCAGTCTCCAAGACAAAGCCATGTATTGGGTTAACCATTTGGGAAAGGTCGTAATGACCTGGGAGGAACTTAAGTTTGCATTCCTCCACAAGTTTTACCCTCTCGGTCGGCTCAACCAGATGTGAGCCCAGATTAGCAACTTCTCTCAGTCTACCCACAAGTCTATTCATGAAGCACGGGAGCGATTCCCGAATCTGCAGGAGAAATGCCCCCACCATGACATACCGAGGATCGGCTTAGTCCATTTCTTCGAGGGCCTGAATATTTAAAGTCAAAGATTAGTCGACGTTGCCTGTTGAGGATCCCACTTTAATAAGGATGAAGATGTAGCGTGGCATATTTTTGAAGAAATGGCTGAAGGAGAGGCTACCCTCTCTTCATTCCACACTTACTAGAGACAACCCCAGATCCTCCACAAACATGTAGATATGGAAGCCTCACATGAGGCAGAGAGAGATGAGAGCTCCATCATCATCATCATCATCATCATCATCATCATGTCATATGGGGACATCTCTCCAAGGTTGATATCATCGAGAAGCGATAACAGGATCTCAAGAAACACATTATGATAGAATAAAGAGCTCAAAATCCGGATAAGCTGGATCAGATCACCAAGCAACTGGACTTACTGGTGAATACCATCAATGCTTGCCAGTCGGCATCCCCACCGACAGAGACTCTTATGAGAAGAAAGATGAGCTATCAGCGTCACAACAGTCTCAACCCATTCCACAGCCGCTGGCGATCTAGCATGTGTAATACGTGCAGGTGCTATATCCATCCCCACATCAATAGCAGATGGTGGTCTATGATGAGCCGAATTTCGATGCAGTCGAGATGGAAAAATATGCAATGGTTGTTGTTCTCAATTAATCGATTCGGTCAACGAGAAAAAATGTATAAACCACATTAAAGAGAAATCAAGTAATGGAATGTAAGTGGTTTTCTCTATTCAATTTACCTGTTATAGCGACCAGGGTCGAACACAAGGAACACGATTTTAAAATTTAACAGTCAAATTTCAAAGATAATTTTTTAGTGGTTTTTTGCTTTTCTGATTTTTTATTTTTAATTAAAGCACAAGTCACAATATGCACAGGGTAATAAAGATACACACACCACACTCTTTTTGTATTTTTTAGAATATCCAAAAATGCTCAAAAAATTACACGGAATATATTTTTGGGTTTTACAGATTTTAAAGTGTTTTTGGTAATTTTTTTTCAAAATTTTCTGATGTTTTTGTGATTTTGTAAAAATCAAACAGTAGAGAAAAAGGAAAACAGTGCACATCCAAGAGTATTTTGTACCTTAAAAATACTTTAAGTGTCCAAAACTCCCAGAACTTATTTTTATGCTAAAGTAAAAATAATTATCTACATACAGAGATTGAAATCAGAATTTTTTGATTTTTCTAGAATTGTCTATAATTTTTATACGATTTTTAGTTTTCACATTTTTTGAGTTTTATAAATGATTAATGCACAAAAAATGGATAAAATTTAAAAGGTAGTAAAATACACTTATAGTATTTTTTGGAATTTTTAGGCAAATTTTCGAATTTTTATGATTTTCTAAAGTTCTGGCAGACAAAAAGATACTGTTCTTGATTTTTCTAAAATATCAAATAAAAGAAAATTCAATAAAAAATATATACAATGAAGAGGGACAAATCGGGAGTATACACAAATTTTTGTAAAATTTTAGAGTAATAAAAACATTTATTTCATCAAAAAGATCATGCAATTGAAGGTCTGGACAAACAGGGACTAAACTGCAAATATTTAAAGTTTCTGCATTGAATAATAATAAGAAATGAGCTGAGGAGAAGAATCGTAAATTACCCAGCTAGTCATGTGCAAAGCATGTGTTGTGTGCTGGCAGGGGCTTTTTGTAAATTTAGAAACTTCTAGGGGTGTGACTGCAATTCTTCCGTTTTTTAATTTTTAAAACCCTAGGCCCCTAGGGTTCTTTCCTCGGGCGTTTCTTCTTCAATTTAGCAAAAAGGGAGGGGGCATCATTCTTCTTTACAAAAGGGGATGGGATCACCGCCCCTTGTTGCGGCTGGAGTCAGCGAGAGGCGACTGCCCTAGGGTGGAGCTCACGGATGGAGACGGCAGCAACGGGCAAACGTGGGGCTGGCTCGCAGTGTCGCAGCGAGCCACGGCAGGCTCGGTGCGAGAGGATGTGGCGGAAGGGGTCGTACGAGTGGGAGGTACGGTCGCTGGGGTGGAGGCGCCGCTCACGGTGAAGGGCCGCACGCTCGCAGCGAGCGGAGGACGGCGAGCGGAGTTCCTGGCGACTTGCGGTGGGTCACGGTGGTGTGTGGAGGTAGGGGAGACACACCGCCTCGTGCGACCGCAGGTGGGGTCGCTGGAGACGACGGGGAGTGCTCGACGATGCTGGGCGGAGGAGGCCGTGCGGGTGGCGCGACCTGGTGGCGTAGAGATATAGCAGCGGAGGGCGTTGGGCTGCCTGGCGTGGCAGCGAAGGAGGATCGGGGGAGCGTGGCCCAGCGGCGAGCGTGCCTGGAGAGGCGGCCACGTCGCGGAGGGGCGCCGTCGGGCTGAGGAGCGGCACCGCTGGAGGCGCGCTGGGGAAGGCTCGACGCGGGCATGATGGCTGGTGGCGCGGAGGGGCTGCTCCGGGCTGAGGAGCGGCCGCTGGGCATGGACCTGCTTCATTTTTTATTTTTTATTTTTTTTAATGTGTAAACAGAGATAATGAAAAGTTTTTTTTATTTTTTACAAAATCCGTAAACATAGAAACAGAATTTTTTTATATTATATATATTTATTTAATTTTCATGCAAAATAAATGTTAGGAAGAAAAGAAAAACAACTATGTGATTTATTTATTTATTTTATTTATAAACAAAATAGGACGCGTGAATGGTTGTAGATCTTGTCGAAGCGGGAGTTAGATCCGAAGATCCGACCACCGTACGTGGTCAGAAGTGAAAGGTTGTGCGAGATAGAATAAGAAATGTGAGGATCGAAAAATGAAATGACAAATCAATGTCGGACGTGGATTAAATCAGGATGGATGTTTTTGGGATTTTAATATCTAGAGATTAATCAAATCGAAGCAAAAATTAAATCTAAGATTTATCTAAGAAAAAACGACAGGAAATAAAGTTGAATCTCACCTCGGGATCGGATATGCCATGATGGCCTCGACGAGGACTGACTCACTGTTAGCGGACGACTCGGAGGTTGGGCACCCTTCTTCGACAAGATGGCTCTCAGAGATGGGGCTCTTCTCCACCAAAGATTGACTAAAGACAAATGAGGGAGGAGAAGCCCCATAAAAAGAGAAGAAAAATACAAAAAGAAAGGATGTACAAAAGGGGAAGGTGTTTAGTGGTGGAATTAATAAAATAAATAAATAAATAAATAACGAATTTAGGAATTAATTGAAATAAATAAAATAATTATTTGCAAAAATTAATTAGCCACCTTTATGGTTGCTATTTAAGGCATAGAATCAAATCTTTATATAAAAGGTAAGTTTTCAAATCAAATAAATGAATAAATTAAATAATTAAATCTAAATTTTGTAATTAAATTGATTTAATTAATTAATGTTAGATATTTAATTTTTGGTGATTTTTATTTCAGGAATTTAATTGTATACAAGTATTATGTACATATAGTATAATATACACATGTACAAATAAGGGAATTTTTTTTAAATGATTTGTTTAATTTTATTGTTTTATTGTTTTTGTTTTTAATAAAGAAGATAATATTTACAATTATGTAAATTATGTATATAAAAAATATTTATGAATAAATATATATACAATAAATGGTAAAACTGCACAAACCACCCCCAGAAAATCGACTTTTCAATCGTAACTCCAAAAATTATGAAATCAGAATGATAATTTAATTTAGAGCACAATGGAATTGAGTTTGTTTCAATTTGAGTTCGTATGGAGACGGTATTAGTCTTTCAATTACCACTTTATGTCTTTTTATGAGTGTGATTATTTGTAATATGTATATTATTTTATTTTACAATTATTTTTATTATTTACAAAATATTTCTATTTACAACTTTTGTTTATAAAAATATTTAATTTGAAGTCAATTTATGTACAAAATAAAATAGCTTAAGTCTTGTACAAATATACAGGGAAAAGTATTTAAAAATATTTTTGGATTTTTGAATTAAAGACCATATCTCCCCCTACTTTATTCCTGATCGATCAGGTCAAGTCTTGACCTTCTCTCGGGTTTGGGTCAGTCTGCATTTATTTCATAAATACATCCTTTATTTTTCTTTTCTTTTTCTTTTCTTCTTTATTCTTTTATTTGAGTATAAAAAGTGTTAAAAATGCATATTTAACAAGTGCATGCAAAAGGGTAATTTCATGAAATTAGTGGGTATTTACAGGTCTTCGACTAAGGAAATGAAGTAAAAATAAAAGAATAAAGACGATGAATCGTGGATTCATCAGTCTACCAACCGGACTACTAGACATCTTTTGATCCAACATTCCCGCCACCCCCTTGATTCAAGAAGTTAATAGTGTGTGGAGCAATGATACACAACTGGCCCGTCCTGGTGGACACTCTCAATGCCAGTCATCTGCCAACTGACAGTACCACCAACCTTTGGGTGATCATTTTGTCCAGTCCTCTCAGCCTCAGCCTCAGTAGCACCAGTCTCTGTAGTATCATAACAAATAGAGACATAATCAGCAGTACCAACAGCCGCAGTACCGCCAGCACTAGTCGTATCCTCAACAACAGTATCACCAGTAGTACCCCCCTTCACTACCAACAGTACCAACTTCCTCCACATCAACAACAATATCAGCATCATCCATCTCAGTCTCTGTACCATCAGCCACAACATGGTCATCACGTTGAACCTTCCGAGGTGGTTCTTGAAAACCCAATCCTCGATTGCCTGGCCCAGTTAGTAAAGATATTAGCAGAGATGATACAAAAGCTGGATGACTTGATGGACACCAAAAATCCAATTCCAGACCTGGTCTAAGCCAACCCTAATAATTTCAAGCGAAAAGAACATGTAGAGTGTGAAGTCCTATCTATACATGTAGAGTCAGATGATTGTGATTTTGTTTTGTCTAATGTTGTTACTCTCAGGAGCGGTAGAACCTTACCTATGTCTGTCATTGACAGAGGGAAGAATAAAGCTTCATCTATTGAGTTGTCATCTTCTACATCAATCATGTCAGCCAATGGTCCGGGTGAGGAATAAGAAGGAGGAGGAGCCATGCCAACTAGTCACCACCAACAACCAAAAGAACAAAAAATCAGAAAAATGAAAAAGACAAAAAACGATTTATGTCAAAGTGAAGCCATGCTAGCCATGGAGGAGCCAACTCCAGCAACCGATCTAGCAACAGTCCAAGGAACAGAGATCACAACTTTTGGATGTTCACCCCTGCTTCATATTGTACACCTTTTTGCAGTCCGGTTGTACAAGATGTTGTGGACATGAATTTTGATGTAAATAAGAATAATACTTTTGATTTCAATTCTTTACATATTCCTTTTCCTGATGCAATTGAAAAATCCAAAAAAATGTAAAATTTAAAAAAATGCATTATCTGATCCAAGTGTTGTGGAGATTATTAAAAACTTACTGTGGAATCACCTTTGATGAAAGCCATGGAATATATGCATGTTGTGAAGAAGGTCTTGAAGGAAGTATGCACAAATAAGGGTTGGTCGAACCGTAATAGCATACACCGGCTAGTTGAGAAGCACATTCTCACCATGGCTATAGTCACAGCAATCAGCAATCTCCCAGAAAAGAAGTCAGATAAAGGAGTACCTTTGATCAGATGCAAGATTTTTGACCATGTCTTCAAGAGAACTCTATTTGATATCGGCTCTTCAATCAACCTCTTGCCCGCTCCATTGCTCACAAAATTTGGGTTAGGTCTGCTCAAGCCGACACACATGATCCTTCAGTTCACTGATCGATTGAGCTATTCCGAGGTTTGTTGGAGGATGTTGTCATAATGGTGCCGGATATGCAGTTTCCTGTTGATTTTTGGTCCTTGATATGGACTCTCCTGCACTGTTGCTCCAGACCTCGATTATTCTTGGTCGGTCTTTCCTGCGAACTATAGAGGTCGTGGTTGACTATGGGTCCGAAAAGATCATGTTCTACTCGAGCAGTAACAAAGTAACAATGGATATGGTCAGCGAACCAATGGTCGTATATGGTGAAAGAAGAGCAGCATCATTTGAAGCAGACTGTAACTTTATTGTAGAAATCATGGATGCATAATTATCTTTGAATGACACATGGTTTCATGAAATCCTCTCTCCAAAGGAGGACCTAGAAAGCACAGTCTGTACATGCTCTGATGTCAGCTGGGAGATAGATTCTTACTTGTTGATGGGCCTTTTTTTATTCAGGAGATTCATGCCAGTCAGATATGATGAATTCATTGATGATTTGTTCAGAACATTATCATCTAAGCCATAAGTAACCGAGGTAAGAATCACCTCCAAAATCATGGCAGATCATCCACCTACCAGTTCATTTTCTGAAGTGACTGAGAAGCATGCTAGATCAGAACCAGATTTAAAGCCACTTCCGGCAGGCCTCAAGTATGCTTTCCTTGCTGGTGTAGAAAACATGTATCCGATCATCATCAGCAGCAGGTTGACCCCGGATCAGGAATCTTGACTGCTCAAGATTCTAGAGAAAAACTGCAAGGCACTTGGTTGGCACGTATAAGACCTCTGCGGGATAAATCTTGCTCTGTGTTTACACCACAACTATTTGGAAGATGATGTCAAGCCGTCACGAGAATTTCAGAGAAAATTGAACCCTAACTTGCGGGAGGTCATGAAGGAAATAACGAAATAGTGTGACGTATGCTTCATTTATCCCATCTCCGACTCCAAATGGGTAAGCCCCTTGCATGTAGTTTCGAAGAAATCATGGCTCATCGTGTACGTTTTGATTACCACCGCCTCAATGCCATAACAAAGAAGGACCAATTCCCCTTGCCATTTATTGATCAAGTCCTGAAAATGTTGGCCGATAAGGAGTTCTTCTACTTTTTGGATGGGTTTTCCGGGTACAGACAGGCGGCAATCGCCGAAGAGGACCAAGAGAAGACTACCTTTACTTTCCTGTTCGACGCATATGCTTTCAGGAGAATGCCCTTTGGTTTTTACAATGCACCCGGCACATTCTAAAGGTGCATTGTAAAGCCTTGAACTTGGCATATCTCGGATCCTATATAATAAGATCCGGCTTGTCAAGAGGAAACCAACGGAATTTGTTTCGTGTGAATCGGACTCCGTTTCAATTTGTTATGAATTTCGGAAGAAAGAGAAGTAAGGAAGGCTAAGATGTCATTAACCCATAATGACTGTCATTAAGACTAATTAAACATGATTAAAGAAACTAACGATTGATTAAAAACCACTAATGATCATTAGCAAACACTAATCAATAGTTAGCAAAAGATAAGCGTAAGCCGCAGAAGTTAAATCACGATTAGTGAAAGTTAATCATGATTAGTGTTAATTAAGCATCATTAGCGAATCTAGAATCCTCTAGAATGTTCTAACTTAAGCCCCAAGTTTGGGATAAGTTTTGGCTAAAACCATGGGCCAAAATCATGGACCGCTAAACCATGGTTAAGGTCTAAACCATGATTTTCTAACCATGGTTAGTGGTTTGGGAGCCTATAAATAGACCCCCCTACCCATTCATTCTCTACGATTGCCACTACCACCACCACCCCAAGGGCTAGGGTCGAGAGGTCGGGAGGAGGAGTGGGAGGCGAGGAAGGAGCGCTAGCGAAGCACTGCCGGGAGAACGAGGAGGAGAAAGGTATGATCCTCTCTTAGTTTGCTTCGTAAGCTAGGCTTTCAATTCATACTCTTGTTCTTCCTATTTTTGTTCTTGATTCATCTTTCTTTCCGATTCATTTTCCTGTTGTGGTTCGAGGAGAAATCTGTGTAACACCCTACTTAGGTGCGGGCAGCTATGCACGTTAGTGACCCTGTGATTCGTCACACGTTCACTCATCTAAGACGCGTGGTGTCTACCGATTCTCCATCATTTATGTTTCTATTCTTCGTATTATGCTTTTATAGTTATTTTGATGGAGAAATCTGTGTAATACCCTACTTAGGTGCGGGCGGCTATGCACGTCAGTGACCCTGTGATTCATCACACGTTCACTCACCTAAGATGTGTGGTGTCTACCGATTCTTCATCTCTAGTTGTTGAGTATATTCTTTCAGTTTCGTTGTTATTTTCCTCTCGATTGATTTTATAGAGGAAACTCTTTTCGCTTTTATTTTGAAATATGTCCCGATATAAGGGAAAACTCTACCGAAATTTTCCAAGAAATATGTCCCGATATAAGGGGAAACTCTGCTGAAAATTTTCCGAGAAATATGTCCCGATATAAGGGGAAACTCTGCCGAAATTTTCAGAGAAAATATGTTCTTGACGTTCTTCGTGTTCTTCGTGTTCTTCGTTCGTTCTTCGCGTTCTTGACATGTTCTTAGCGTTTTGATACGAAAATGAAATTCGATCTTTTCAGGAGCCTTAAAATAGCCTTTCTAAAAATGAAACACGATAAAGCCTTGCATACACGAGAGAGAGCTCGATTAGGTAACGAAATCCTTCCTTTTGCTGTTGGATTTTCATAAGAAATTATTGAAATTCTTGATTTTGTGTTCTTTGCTACGAAGAACCCTAATTTTGGCTATTTTTGAAAAAGTCTGAAGAATTGCTTTGTGATTCCCACTAAAATAAGGTTTACGCATCAAATTGATGCGTTGGCTCTGAAAGTTAGGGTTTGGGAGTTAAAATAGGCATAAATACGAGTATATATATGGTTATGAATAATATATATGTGAGTATATACTAAGTACTGTTGATTATGCAAATCGAAGACTTAACGAAAGAATTACATCATGGGAATTGATGTGATTTGAGTTAGATCATGAAAAAGATCGTGTGTCACGTTAAGGATGACCGGGAGTAGAACTACAGGTCGGGCATGCAACCTGTAGGTTTGTCGGAAGGAACCCGTATTGGCGTTTCCCTACCTAGGTGGTACACGGTTGCCTATTATGATAAATGCGCACGAAATGAATGTTTTGCAACACGTGGTACCGGGAGCCAATCACGGGTGGTTCAATAGCGGCTGGGTCACGATAACATGTATTTAAAGCCGCTAGGTTATATGATTAAATGTTAGCCTGAGGTTTTAAGCAACCGAGTCCTCGAGGACAGTGTGCTCATTTGATTTTCCAGGCTGAGGGTTGAGACTCTATTTAATAAAAGCAAAGAAAATTGTCAGGGTAGTATTGGAGGATTGGTTGAGGCGACGTGCGGCGACATAAACTTACCAAGATCAACACAATCTCCAATCCCGAAGTATCCACAGCTTCGGAGTCCAAGAATGGTGGGGTTCCCCTGAACTAATCCCTGATGTAGAATAGAAAGGAATAGGACTTAAATTAATGAGAAGGAATGAAGCTTTTTGTGATATCAAGTTTTGAAAAATTACACAATTTGTTTGCTTTTCTCTTCTTCGTTACTTAGCATTCGCTAATTTTTTTATCCTATGATTTATGGAAAACCCAACAGGTATCGGTGAGGCATCGCAAGGACTTTAAAAAAATATATCCAGCTTACATACTAGACATCCAGCCAGCCATAGTAGCTTTGCTCTTTAAGGTAGTTAGTAATCTTTTATATATTTTCCTTTCAAGCTGATGTACATGTAAATAGTTATAGTGGGACAATGTATCATCTGACCTTTATTTTGTGAATGGAAAAGTGTTGAAATACTTTCTTCTGAGTATTTTTATTTGCAGTCTATTTCTGAATGTTAGTTGTGATTGCTAAATAAATTATTGCTGAGTAACCAGATCCAAATATGGGAGGATCCGACGGCCCGGGAAACAGGGTCGCGACATATTGGTATCAGAGCCCGGTTACTCCAGTAATTTATTTAGTAATTAATAACTATGAACGGTATTCGTAAACTAAGGTTGTATTAAGATCCTTTGATCTTAATAAATGACTACATTACCATTCACAAGTCATTGTCCCTTATGTACAACATGCTAAGACATATAGGATCTGACCTTTGACCTTGACTCATCCCAGGATCATGGCAGACCAAGACGTGTCTAGACAATTAGTGGCTATGATGGCAATGCTCCAAGACATATGGCAAAGGCAACATGCATTGGAGGAGAGGCTCAATGCACAGGCTGAGAGACCCGAGGCATCTAAGCCTATGGATCCAGGATTGAAGGTTCTGTCCATCTTTCTGAGGAAGAATTTAGTTACCATCCTTCAACTGAGTCTGCACCTACCCCAACTGAAGGAGCAATGGAGAAGGCCCTTCTTAGACACCAAACATTACTAGATAATTACCGAAAGAGAAAAATTCCTTGATTCAAAGGTGTAGAGACACCTGCCGAGGCTGAGTTATGGCTCGATGACGTTACTAGGATGTTGAGGATAATCCATGCACCAGTTGACACCTGGGTGCACTTTGCTGATTACTCCCTAGCAGATTATGCACGATGATGGTGGAGAGCAAGTTCCAAGAAGTTAGCAGATCCTGTTCCATGGGATATCTTCGAAGAGAGGTTCCGAGCTCACTTCTGTCCCTCTCATTGGGAAGAAATAAAGAGGAGAGAGTTGGCTTCTCTGAATCAAGGTTCTAAGACCGTACGAGATTATCATATCCACTTTACTGAGCTACTACGGTACTCACCAGCTCTAGAAGCTTCACCACAAGAGTGTCTTACCAAGTTTGTTAGCGGTCTTCAGAGAGATCTACGAGAAAAGCTTGCTGGTTTTAGAGCCACAACCATAGATGAAGCAATGGACATCGCCTCTCGTATTGAGATGGAGAGGGATGAAAACCGTCAAAGAAGAAGTTTCCACTTTAATGGTGGACCATCCAAAAGCAAGGCACATTATAATCATAGAGATCATCGCTATCATCCAACCGGTTCCAATATAAGCTCACCACAGACCTTGGATCAGGAATTATCAGAAAGAAGGGGTTTCTCTAGACCTCCACTATATCCTCGCGACTCAGCAACAGGAGCTAGCACCTCTGTGGCTGGATCTTCAGCTCAAACAGGAGCACGTGTTTTTTTTTACTGTCATCATGAAGGCCACATCAAGAAAGATTGTCCGAAGTTGAGAGGTTCATGGTTTAAATCAACCTCAATTAACAGTATAACATCCACCTCGAGCAATGGAGGAACACACGGAGGAAGACATGGTAGAGGTCGGGGCTCACAAGGAGCGTCTCCTACACAACAACCACCACAAAGTGTTGCGGGTTCTAGCTTGCCTATTCCTAATGGCCAGCTCAATGCAATTACTGAAGAACAAGCCTAAAATTAAGACACAGTCGTACGGGGTACCATTACTATCCATGGCTTTTCAGTACATGCCTTATTTGATTCTGGTGCTTCACATTCATTTATTGCTCGACGGTTAGTACCCACTTTGGGTAAGAAACCAATAGAAGTACAACAGTCCTGTCTGATCAAGGGACCAGGAGGACAAGTGTTTATAATCCGAGAAATCCTAGATAATTGCATAGTAGTGATAGCGGGACATCAGTTACATGTTTCACTACTACTAATCGAAATGGAGGACTTTGATCTTATACTGGGAATGGATTGGTTAGAAAGGAATCATGCATGTCTTGACTGTTTCCAGAAGACAGTAACATTTCAGCTTTCTAACTCGATAGAGTTCCTGTTCATTGGAAAGACATACAATGATAATATCAAATATATCTCTACATTAAAGGCACAACAGTTGTTAGAGCAAGGGTGCCAAGGTTATTTAGCTTATGTATCCACTACATCAGGGTCAGAAAGAATGGTAGAAGATGTGCCTATAGTGTGCGAGTTTCCTGATGTATTTCCAGAGGAACTACCTGGATTACCACCTGAGCGAGAGATTAAATTTGAAATATCTCTTATGCTTGATACTCAACCTATCTCTATCCCTCCGTATAGGATGGCACCAGCTGAGTTACGAGAGTTAAAGGTACAGTTGCAAGAACTGTTAGATAAAGGATTCATTCGTCCTAATACTTCACCATGGGGTGCACCTGTCTTATTTGTCAGGAAAAAGGATGGGTCGATGTGGTTGTGCATTGACTATAGACAACTAAACAAGATGACAATAAAGAATAAGTACCCTCTACCAAGAATAGATGTTCTCTTTGATCAGTTACATGGTTCAACTGTGTATTCCAAGATTGATTTAAGATCTGGATACCGTCAGTTGAAAATTAAAGATATAGATATTCCCAAGACAGCTTTTCGAACTAGATACGGGCATTATGAATTCTTATGCCTTTTGGACTAACAAATGCCCCAGCAGCCTTCATGGATCTCATGAATAGAGTATTCAAGGAGTTCTTAGATCACTTTGTAGTAGTCTTTATTGATGATGTGCTTATTTACTCCAAGGATAAGCATCTGCATGAACATCATCTCAGGAAGGCACTTGAAACTCTAAGGAAGAACAAACTGTATGCTAAATATAACAAATGTGACTTCTGGCTATCTGAAGTATCTTTCTTAGGCCATGTTATTTCTGGGGAAGGTATATCAGTTGATCCTTCAAAGGTTAGTGCGGTGATGAGTTGGGAACTCCCGAAGACTGTCACAGAAATACGATCTTTTCCGGGATTAGCTGGATATTATAGAAGATTCGTGAAGGACTTTTCACGAATAGCATTGCCAATGACTAGACTAACTCAGAAGGAGGTCCCATTCTTATGATCTGATACATGTGAAGCTAGTTTTCAAACACTGAAAGAATGCCTAACATCTGCACCAATCCTTACTCTACCCTCAAGGAGTGAAGGGTTTATAGTGTACACTGATGCATCTAAAGAAGGACTTGGGGCGGTTCTTATACAACATGGTAAGGTAGTTACGTATGCATCACGACAGCTCAGGACACATGAGAAGAACTACCCAATACATGACCTTGAATTAGCTGCCGTAGTTTTTGCTTTAAAGATATGGAGACACTACCTGTATGGTATTACTTTTGAAATCTTCACTGATCATAAAAGCTTGACATATCTGTTTGGTCAAAAGGAGCTCAATATGAGACTGAGACAGTGGCTAGAGTTGTTGAAAGATTATGATTGCACTATCTCCTACCACCCAGGTAAGGGGAACGTCGTAGCAGATGCCCTTAGCAGAAGAACTTATTCACCTAGGTTAGTGAGTGCTATCCACTTCTAGGGTTTACTATCAACGTTGAGTGAATGGAAACCATTTGATAGTAGTGTTGATACTATAACTATTCCTCATCAATACAAACCAGAGATCTGGGATAAACTAAAGAAAGGACAGGAGGATGATCCAGTCCTTAAAGACTTGAAACAACAACTTGAGAAGAATGAGATAGAGGGATTCCAGATACAAGATGGGTTACTGTATAACCATCACAGAGTTTGTATACCAAACACACCTTAACTAAGGAAAGACATCTTATGCGAAGCACACTGCTCAAGATTATCTATTCATCCAGGAATTACAAAGATGTATAAGGATCTTCATTCATACTTTTGGTGGTCAGGAATGAAGAAAGATATTGCTGAGTTTGTGAATTCATGTTTCACTTGCCAGCAGGTAAAGGCTTAACACCAAAAGCCACCGGGATTATTGCAACCCCTCCCTATACCTGAATGGAAATGGGAAAGCATTTCCATGGATTTCGTTACTGGCTTACCTCAGACGACTGGTAGTAAAGATAGTATATGGGTTATAATAGATCATCTGACAAAGGTAGCACACTTCATTCCGATAAGTTTATCTTTCACTCCAGACCAGCTTGCTGAGTTATATATTACACATGTGATTCGCCTCCATGGTATCCCGAAGGAAGTAGTTTCTGATCGAGATTCACGATTCACCTCACACTATTGGGAGAACTTCATGAAAGCCTTAGGTACACAACTATGCTTGAGTACAACATATCATCCACAAACAGATGGTCAGTTAGAACGTATGATTCAAACACTAGAGGATATGCTACGAGCATGTGCTTAGAATGGAAGGGATCGTGGATTAAACATTTGCCCCTTGCAGAATTCACCTACAATAATAGTTACCATACAAGTATTGGCATGGCACCATTTGAAGCACTATATGGACGAATGTGTACTACTCCTTTGTGTTGGGAAGAGGTCGGAATAAAGAACCTTTATGATTCAAATAGACTTCAAGAGACACGGGAAGCTGTAGAGCTTGCTAGAACAAGACTATTAACTGCCCAGAGTCGCCAGAAAAGTTATAGTGATACCAGGCGAAGAGACCTTGAATTTGAAGTAGGTGACTTTGTATTTCTCAAAGTATCACCTATGAAGGATGTTCAGAGGTTTGGCTTGCGTGGGAAGTTAGCACCCAGGTTTGTGGGTCCCTTTGAAATTATTCAGCGCATTGGAAAAGTGGCATATAGACTTGCACTTCCTCCACATCTATCGGCAATACATGATGTATTTCATGTATCAAATCTGAGAAAGTACATTAGGGATCCAGAGCATAAGATAAGTTATGATGATTTACATGTTGAGCCAGACTTGACATACCAAGAGATACCTGTGCAAATACTTGAAAGGGATATCAAGAAGTTGAGAAACAAAGAGGTGCCTCTAGTTAAAATATTATGGCGGAACCAAGAGTTTGAAGAAGCCACATGGGAACCTGAGGCAGAAATGAGAGAGAAATACCCCTACTTATTTGAGTAATAACACCGTGTATTGTATATCTTCTTTATAAATGAAATGACGTTCATTCTCTTTAAGGTTGTTATGGTTTCAATCCTCTTTAAGGTTGTTATGCATGCATTTATAGTCTCGAGGACGAGACCTCCTTTAAGGTTGTTATAATTGTAAAGCCTTGAACTTGGCATATCTCGGATCCTATATAATAAGATCCGGCTTGTCAAGAGGAAATCAACGGAATTTGTTTCGTGTGAATCGGACTCCGTTTCAATTTGTTATGAATTTCGGAAGAAAGAGAAGTAAGGAATGCTAAGATATCATTAACCCATAATGACTGTCATTAAGACTAATTAAATATGATTAAAGAAACTAACGATCGATTAAAAACCGCTAATGATCATTAGCAAACACTAATCAATAGTTAGCAAAAGATAAGCGTAAGCCGTGGAAGTTAAATCGCGATTAGTGAAAGTTAATCACGATTAGTGTTAATTAAGCATCATTAGCGAATCTAGAATCCTCTAGAATGTTCTAACTTAAAACCCATGTTTGGGATAAGTTTTGGCTAAAACCATGGGCCAAAACCATGGGCCGTTAAACCATGGTTAAGGTCTAAACCATGGTTTTCTAACCATGGTTAGTGGTTTTCGGGAGCCTATAAATAGACCCCCCTACCCATTCATTCTCTACGATTTCCACTACCACCACCACCCCAAGGGCTAGGGTCGAGAGGTCGGGAGGAGGAGTGGGAGGCGAGGAAGGAGTGCTAGCGAAGCGCTGCCGGGAGAAAGAGGAGGAGAAAGGTATGGTCCTCTCTTAGTTTGCTTCGTAATCTAGGCTTTCAATTCATACTCTTGTTCTTCCTAGTTTTGTTCTTGATTCATCTTTCTTTTCGATTCGTTTTCCTGTTGTGGTTCGAGAAGAAATTTGTGTAACACCCTACATAGGTGCGGGCAGCTATGCACGTTAGTGATCATGTGATTCGTCACACGTTCACTCATCTAAGACGCGTGGTGTCTACCGATTCTCTATCGTTTATGTTTCTATTCTTCGTATTATGCTTTTATAGTTATTTTGATGGAGAAATCTGTGTAATACCCTACTTAGGTGCGGGCGGCTATGCATGTCAGTGACCCTGTGATTCGTCACACGTTCACTCACCTAAGCTGTGTGGTGTCTACCGGTTCTTCATCTATAGTTGTTGAGTATATTCTTTCAGTTTCGTTGTTATTTTCCTCTCGATTGATTTTATATAGGAAACTCTTTTCGCTTTTATTTTGAAATATGTCCCGATATAAGGGGAAACTCTACCGAAATTTTCCAAGAAATAGGTCCCGATATAAGGAGAAACTCTGCCGAAATTTTCCGAGAAATATGTCCCGATATAAGGGGAAACTCTGCCGAATTTTAAGAGAAAATATGTTCTTGACGTTCTTCATGTTCTTCGTGTTCTTCGTTCGTTCTTCGTGTTCTTGACATGTTCTTAGCGTTTTGATACGAAAATGAAATTCGATCTTTTTAGGAGTCTTAAAATAGCCTTTCTAAAAATGAAACATGATAACTCCTTGCATACACGAGAGAGAGAGCTCGATTAGGTAACGAAATCCTTCCTTTTGCTGTTGGGTTTTCATAAGAAATTATTGAAATTCTTGATTTTGTGTTCTTTGCTACGAAGAACCCTAATTTTGGCTATTTTTGAAAAAGTCTGAAGAATTGCTTTGTGATTCCCACTAAAATAAGGTTTACGCATCAAATTGATGTGTTGGCTCTGCAAGTTAGGGTTTGGGAGTTAAAATAGGCATACATACGAGTATATATATGGTTATGAATAATATATATGTGAGTATATACTAAGTATTGTTGATTATGCAAATCGAAGTCTTAACAAAAGAATTACATCATGGGAATTGATGTGGTTTGAGTTAGATACTGAAAAGGATCGTGTATCACATTAAGGATGACTGGGAGTAGAACTACAGGTCGGGCATGCAACCTGTAGGTTTGTCGGAAGGAACCCGTATTGGCGTTTCCCTACCTAGGTGGTACACGGTTGCCTATTATGATAAGTGCGCACGAAATGAATGTTTTGCAACGCATGGTACCGGGAGCCAATATCGTCGGGTTGAACGACAGATGATGTGGTCGTGCCATATGGAGGCACGGGTGGTTCAATAGCGACTGGGTCATGATAACATGTATTTAAAGCCGCTAGGTTATATGATTAAATGTTAGCCTGAGGTTTTAAGCAACCGAGTCCTCGAGGACGGTGTGCTCATTTGATTTTCCAAGCTGAGGGTTGAGACCCTGTTTAATAAAAGAAAAGGAAATTGTCAGGGTAGTATTGGAGGATTGGTTGAGGCGACGTGCGGTGGCATAAGCTTACCATGATCAACACAATCTCCAATCCCGAAGTGTCCACAGCTTTGGAGTCCAAGAATGGTGGGGTTCCCCTGGACTAATCCCTGATGTGGAATAGAAAGGAATAGGACTTAAATTAATGAGAAGGAATGAAACTTTTTGTGATATCAAGTTTTAAAAAATTACACAATTTGTTTGCTTTCCTCTTCTTCTTTACTTAGCATTCGCTAATTTTTTATCCTATGATTTATGGAAAACCCAACAGGTATCGGTGAGCCATCGCAAGGACTTTAAAAAAAATACATCCAGCTTACATACTAGACATCCAGCCAGCCACAGTAGCTTTGCTCTTTAAGGTAGTTAGTAATCTTTTGTGTATTTTCCTTTCAAGCTGATGTACATGTAAATAGTTATAGTGGGACAATGTATCATCTGAACTTTATTTTGTGAATGGAAAAGTGTTGAAATACTTTCTTCTGAGTATTTTTATTTGCATTCTATTTCTGAATGTTAGTTGTGATTGCTGAATAAATTATTGCTGAGTAACCAGATCCGGATATGGGAGGATCCGACGGCCCGGGAAACGGGGTTGCGACATGCATGCTTGCAATTTTCACCAATATGGTTGGTATTTTTTTGAGGTGTTTATGGATGACTTCTCTGTCTATGGTGACAATTTCTTATCTCGAGCTCTTAGACAGAGTACTTCAGAAATACCATGAAGTCAATCTCTTACTTTCTTGGGAAAAGAGCCACTTTATGGTCACTGAATGGATAGTATTGAACCATGTCGTTTCCAAGCGTGGCATGGAAGTCGACCCGACAAAGGTGGATGTGATCGCCAATATTGAGCCACCTCATAATGTTAGAAATGTAAGGTCGTTCCTGAGACATGTGGGTTTCTATACATGATTTATCAAAGATTTCAGTTGCATCGCCTGACCTCTAACTGAACTATTATGTAAGGAGACTGAGTTTGATGTTGATCAACATGTTCTCCTATCTTTCAATCAGCTGAAGGAGTTAATCACTCAAACTCCCCTCCTACAACCATCGGATTGGTCTCTACCCTTTGAGATTATGAAGGATGCGTCATATTTTATAGTTGGGCTATGTTAGGATAAAGGAAAGACAAAGTGCCATGTGCCATTCACTACGCCAACATGACATTAGACGAAGCACAGAGAAACGATACTGTTATAGAGGAAGAGTTCCTGGATGTGATTTTCACCCTTGAGAAGTTCAGATCATATCTTCTCGAATCTAAAGTCACAATTTATACTGACCACTATGTTATCCGGTATCTACAACAGAAGAAGGATGTGAAGCCCAGATTGATCTGATGGATCCTTCTTCTCCAGGAATTCGATTTGGAGATCAACGCCAAGCCTGAAGTTCAGAATGTGGTAGAAGATCACCTTTCCGGAATTGAACATCAAGAACCTCCTCTGAGCAATGCGTCGATCATAAATAACTTTCCCGATGAATCGATTCTTGCCATGGATTCCCTCCTTTGGTATGCCGATATTGTAAACTACCTTGTATCTGGTGTAGTTTCATAATATCAGACAAAGATCGTAAATGACAAGTTCTTGTCTCAAATCCATTTCTACCAATGGGAAGACCGGTACTTGTTAGGGAAGGGGCATATTGTATTTGGCATCGGTGAATCCTTCAAGAGGAGCATCATGGTGTCCTCGAGCATTGTCACTCGCTCGAATCTGTTGGACACCACTCTGGAGATATAACGACTATGAAAGTATTGCAGAGTTGCCTCTGATGGCCCACACTATTCAAGGATGCAACAACATATGTCAAAGGTTGCACCGACTGTCAAAAATAGGAGGAACCCTCATAGCTGGAGGCTCAATGCCCTTAAAGTTCATTCAGTTTTCTGATGTATTTGTTACTTGGGGCATCTATTTAATGGGATCTTTTCCTAACAATCAAGGATTTGAATACATCCTTCTTGTTGTTGATTATATGAGTCGTTGGGTAGAAGCTATCCCCGTTCGAGTCGTTGATAGCTGGACTGTATGCTGATTCCTGAGAGAGAACATCATCTCGCTATTCGGGATACCTGAGATTCTCATATCAGACGGAGCAGTCATTTCATCAATAGAGAGGTCAGAAAATTTATGAAGGAGTACGACATAGAACATCTAGTCGCTTCTCCTTCATCCTCAGACCAATGGCATGATAGAACTATCAAACAAAGAAATCAAGACAATCTTGCAAGAGCCTGTGAAGCTGGACAAAAAGAATTGGTCCCAACTCTTGGACCCCGTCCTTTGGGCATAAAGAACCGCTTACAAGTCTCCCATGGACATGTCTCTCTATCATCTTGTGTATGGAAAGCCGTGCCATCAACCCGTCAAGCTAATTCATAAATCATTGCAGACGATTAACATTTGCAATCTGGACTCACAGAAAGGTAGTCAACAATGAAAAGTAGATCTGAACATGTTCCTAGAATTTCGAGATGACGCTTATGATAACAACTTGATATGCAAGGAGAAGGTTAAACATTGGCATGACCAGCACATCAGACGAAAGACCTTCGAGACTGGATAGAAAGTGTGGTTATTCGACAGGGTCATTCAAGTGAAAGAAGTGTGTGACATTGGAAGCATTTTGATATCATACTTGTCATCTGATGCACAACCGTTTGTCGTTATCAATTACTGAATCCTTACCCTGAGCATGACACTTTCTTGGCCAGCGTCGACTCAGTTCAAGTGATAATTGATGAAGAAGCCCCCACAACCTCAGAAGCATCAAAAGATTCAGATAACGCTCCTCTAAAACTCTTTCTTTAGTTTTCTTCTTTTCTTTTGATGTTTTCTTCTGTTTATTTATTTTTGCTTCTTTCTTTCATTTCTCTTAGTCACCATTGCTATACTTAGGATGTGCTTCATACTAAGTATAGGGAGGATGAGTGGGTCCATCTTTTCATTCTTTGATCCCTTACCTGTCTCGTATCTTATTGATATTCTTATCTACACTCAAGGATATTTTTCCCTAAGTATAGGGGATGAAAAGATGGGACGTTGATATATTCATTCCCAACCTTGACCCTCCCTGTATGAAGGATACAGTCTACTATACTTAGGATTAATTGATTCTAAATATGGGGGGACGACCGACTTCTCATGCATTCATTCTTTATTCTTCAGACGTTGTAGTATAGGCTCTCTTATACTCAGTTCGAGTTATGTCTTCTCTTTTCTCTCCGTTCTATGAGGACATAGCTCAAGCTAAGTATAGGGGGTCGTATATACATTGTATATACTTCATCCATAATCTGTACTCTCGTATTCTCAATAAAGTATGGCTAAAATATAATTAATTATAAAGAAAGTACTTGTATAAAATTTATCATAATTCTTTGTATATACTAATTAATAAATCTGGTAGAAATGTTTTTGTAAAATGTTTGAAAAAATGATTGGAAAATTTCTTTGAAAAATCTTTTGAAAATTGTTTGGAAAATATTTTGTAAAATATTTTCAACCTTTGTAAAAATGTTTTGTTTGTAAACATTTCTTTTCTTTGCGTGAATAAAATATTTTGAAAATCTATTTGCAAATAGTTTGAAAAATGGTTGTAAAAATATTTTGGAAAATCTATACATATTGTTTGAAATTTTTTTGCAAAATGATTTTCAAATTTTGTAAATATTTGTTAAAAATTATTTGTCAAATTTGTTTGCAAAATAAGGCTTTGAAAATGTTTGCAAAAATGTTTTTCAAATTATTTTTGAGAAATATATATAATTCAACTAAATAAAATTCTTTAAATTTATACATAACCTTGTGAATAATCAATTGTGTAAATTCTTAAATCCCAGCTCTTGTAAATATGAAATAAGCACTCCCGTGTAAATATCTGCACATATTTGTTTTCCTAAAAGCTTTTTGTTTTGAAAAAAAATCCTTAAAAATAGTAAAATCTTTTCAAAATTAAATAAAAAATTGCAAAACTTTTCAAAAATCCCTAAAAAGTTTAAAATAAGTAAATTACATCACAAAGATAATTTCTGCATTGTACATAGCATCTGCACTTTCGAATTGATAATAACAATTGAATATATCTAAGTAAAATCCGGAGATTGGAGCTTGGTTGGACCTTAATCCACTTAATCACAGGAAGCTTATAGGATCTGGAATTGAGGCACTTCAGTTCTATTAGACTTAATTCTTGGAGAACAAGAGACTTAGTTCAGTGTCGTCTTGATTGCCTAAGTAGAATACTTCGAAACACGTGCCTATCTTGCACACATGCACCTTACTTTGCTCACCTCAGTTGAAGTGGTAGAGGGTTGGATTTGCCGGCATGAGACACAATCGAGTGGAGGTATCGGAAATCACATATATGTGGCCATTGTATCCCAACCCGATCTAGTAGAGCCGAGGTCCAATGATGGAATCTGAGTTACAATAATGCTTCAAAAGAGGTATAGTCTACTAGCTCAAGAGGAAAAGGTCCTTATGTAAATTCCGTTGTATATATTATTAAAAAATGCAATAAAAACATCAAAAAAGTGGACATGCCTGAATGAAAAGAAAATGCCTACCGGAGTATGTATATACTTGTATAGCCAATAAGCAAGCTCGAGTTTCAAATTCAATTATATGTGAGCATGCAGTCGGATGACTTAGTTACATTGGTCAAGCATCCTCGGATAGGTAGCTACACTGGCTACTGTCCATTCTTCTCTCCACCTCCTCTTATTGAGTCGACTGTACTTGAACTTAGAAGGAAATATCCCACTTCTCCAGGAAAGAGTTATTAGATTGGGGAATTAGGGTCACCATGTTGGAAAAAACTGGCTTTTACCGCTTCAGCCGAGGAGAGCTATACATCACACACAATATCCGAGATAGATTCATAGTCGTAAGGGTTTGCGTACGAGTTGAATTATTCTAACCTGGCTCTTGAGGAGACTAGAGCAGAGTTTTGTGGTTCTTAGAGGTTGTTGTGTTTCAAGTCCGATTCTCAATTAAGGTTCCGACCGAACTAATACCCCAAAGGTACGGCTGAGCTCCAAATTTGATTTTGTGAAGCCAAGTTTGAGAGTTAAAATCAATTCAAGTTATTTCTTTTTCTTTTCTTCATTTTCTTTTCTACACTTATAGGCATAAGTGTTTGCTATGGACTAGCAAAGGTAAGTATATGCGGGGTGGTGAATCTCCATTTCTTCATCTTTATTCTTTCATTTTGGCCTTCATTCCCTAGCTAAATACATGTAAATATACCTAAATTACCATTTATTATTTATTGTGTAATTATTACATAAAATAATATATTTAAGGACAAAATACAAGAATAAAGGAAGAAAATAAAAAAATACTAAATGTATTTTATGACCCTAAACTCCGAGACCTAGGCATCATGATGACTGGGTCGACCAGGAATAAAGTAGGGGGAGATAAGGGTCAAAAACATCAATAAAAATCCTAATTTTTATTCTTCAATAATATACTTTTGGGACCTATTTTATTATTCATCATTTATACCTCAAATAAAGAAACTTTGTACATGAAAGTTGTAGATAAAAATACAAAGAAAGATACAAAATTGATTTCACACAAAAATAATTTACAGTGTTCATTCTACACTCAGAATAAAATCCCAAAACCCAAACTTTGCATACTTGTATCTTCTCCATATGAACTCAAAATCACAAAATCATCTTTAATTACATATAACTTTTAATTAGCTATTTAATGAAGGTAATTTCATTTAGTTTGGAGTTAGGATGTAAACGTTAGGTTTCGGATGCCTATTGTACAAATATATATGAATAAAATATTCATTTTGTTTGTTCTTTATATTTTTTATATTTTTATAGTTGTAAATATTCCTTATAGAAGGTGTACATAATTAGAATGAAATAAAACTATTAAAAATAAACTAATATAAATAACAATATAAAATATATAAATGAATTACATCTACTTATACATATATAATAAATAGATCTATTTATTTAAGTGTACAAATAACATCAAAAAATATAATAAAAATATATTTGTGTGCATCTAAATAAGTGATAAATATATAAATTAAGTGCATAAAATAATAAAGTATAAAATACAAAAATAAAATAAAATTCACATAATGTAGGTAAATATACCCATAACTATACATGTAAATAATAACTTGTAATAAATAGCCTCATAAAAATAAATAAAAATTAAAATAAAATACTAAAAAACAACAAACATTTTTTATAACCTAAAATTAATTAATTCATTTAATAATAATTATTAAAGCATTTTTGCCTTGCATTTATCAGGTTGGTCCACTTGGACCAACCAGATTCTTTCCTGTGTTGACACAAGTCAACTGGCCCTTTAGCATCTCTGATTTCTATCAGAACCTCGAGCCTCCTACTTCACTCCATTTCCCGTAATGATGTAATGATCAAATCGCTTTGAGCCTTGAACACAAATTACAGATGGGATCTCCGTGATTCACGCCTGATACTTAGATCCCATCTATTTCCTCTGTATCGTCCTTGTATCTGCCATATTCATCCTATAAATATATCCCTCCTGCCACCTTCCTCTATTTGGCCCCTTTTCTAACCATGAATGCTTCTACCCTCAGCCAAGCAGACACTAGGTGACAACAGGCAATCCCCTACGGTGCTGGAGCGGTGAACGAGGGAGAGGAGGTGACCCAAGATGGAGCTCCGGCAACACCTCTTCTCCTTGGTGCAAACCAGGTTCGCGCTATGTCCTTTACCCATTTTTAGATATTTAGTCGTATTTTTCCCTGCCTGCATTTTATTTCGTAGTTAGATCTTAATCTTAGCCATAATTTCAATTCTTCAATCGCCGGAGCTCTCATCTCCGACTTTGTTCTTCTGTGTTTTGACTGTGATTCGACCCACTAATTTCTCCATTTCGATTCCCTTCCATTTCTCCACAAGAATCACCCATTCCCCCATTGAATCTCGCACGGATTCGAGGTGTCCGAGCTCCATCTATCGTCATTTACCGGAGTTCTATCACTACCCCATTTCACAAGGTTTCGCACTACCGTTTTTGGACCGAGAATGTTGTCTCGAGTCGGGCCATCTTTTTGTGCAAGTACGCATTGCAAACCATGCACTTGGAGCTACTTTTGAAGTTTGAACTCGACTCCCAGAAGAATAGACCCTGGGTCCCCATCGTTGGGACATGGAAGCTCATTGGACCCACCAGCAAACGCGGAAGGACACCAGCGAGCTAGTGGACCCATCGGAGGAGAGGATCGAGGCCTGATGGAGGAGTATTCCACGAACAAAGCGAAGATAGAGGAGTGTTATTCCCCGTTCTTCATGATTTCCCGGATACCACTGGATCAAGGCTACGTTCCATATTTAATATGGGCCGTCAAATTTAATCGAAGTGGTGAGCGCCTCCAACCGTCTGATGCAACTTAAGTGAGCCACGTGGAGCACTCAACGACGTACGATGGTGCACATCTTTTGGGTAAATTACACAACACCCCTTCATTGTATGTTATTTTATTTTTAGTTGTGTAAATGAATTTCGTAGTTGTAAAAATATTGTAATAATTACAACTAGACCCTGCACTTTATTAATATTACTTATAGGTCTTTACTAGGTCACCTCACATGGACCCCATGAGAGGGGACATTTTGCATGTATGCTCTTACAGTTTTTGTAATCAATAGGATATTTGCATGTGGCCCCTGCATTTATTTTAAATTGCAAATATGCCCCTATAAGTTAAAATATTTTTGTGCATGTTTTTTACTTTCCAAAAATATCATCCATGCTCCAAAAATTATGAAAAAAATAGGATAATGTACTTGTATGCATGCTCTTTCATGATATATAATTAGTTTCACATTTTATGCACATTTCCTATTTAGTAAATATTCAAAAAAAGCACATTTTGCCCCTGTTTGACTTAGAAAATGCCTAAAAATTATAAAACTCGTTTATAAACTCCAATTTTTTTGGTTTGTTGTAGTATTTTGCATCTCCAGAACAAAACCCCTAAAAATAGAAAAAGGATATGATAACAAATTAAAAAGCTCTAAAATCCTATAAAAATATAAGAATTATTCAAAAACTCCAAAAATATTAGTTTCTATTTTATAATTTTATTTATATATTATCGCATATGAAAATTAATTTGGGAATTTTTGACTTTATTTAGTATTTTTAAGACTCAAAACTGAAGGATATGGAGAGATCCTCAAGCGCATCATGGAAGCGTGAGCGTCGTATCGGATACGACGAAGAACGACTAGTCGTACTAGTTGTTCGGTGCAGCGGAATTTAAAAAAATTTATTCGATGAAACCACATGATCCAAGAACCATTCTCGGATCGTTTCATCTATAACCACAACAAGTATAATGCAATACCTCTTGAAGCGTGGTTGATCGAGTCTCTAAGAGAAGAGACCTCCTGTCTCAAGTCCGATCGTCGGAGAGATCGCTTGCGAGCGCGGGGATGAACCGTGGTATCCTCGCAATCCAAGAAGTTGATCCAAGCACGGTTGCTCCTAATCTCGTCGCACGAGATCGAACGTCTCCTTCGTGGGCGAAGCACTCGAAGTAGACGGAGAACCGCAGAGCGTCGAAGCGGCAGCGCGAAGGCAAGGGCGACGACGTTTCTCTCCACCAAGGTGGACGACCACCAAGAAGAAGGGGGAGAGAGGGCTGTCGAGTATGAGAGAAAAAGAGAGAGAGATTTGCTACAATAGCATGTGTCAAGAGAGAGCCAAGAATGCCTCTCTATTTATAGGGTTTTGGGATCCATGGATCTCAATCCATATGTCATATAAAATCAATGGTTGAGATTGATTTATGACAATCCAATGGTCAAGATTGTTGTTGGTAAAAGCCAACAACTTGTGATTTAATTTGATAAAATATATTTGATAAATCAAATAAATATTAATACCAAATCTAAATCAATCAAATAAGAGAGAGAGAAGGCAATGGAGATGCTCTCCTTATTTGGAAGAGGGGACGGCCACCAATTCCCCAAGGGAATTGAGTGCCGCCCCCCTCATTCCTAATGAGGAGTGCAATCTCATGATACCATGAGATTGCACATCTCCTTATTTTTCTCTCTACTTATTTTTCCAACAACAATTTGTTGGTATTTTAATTCACCAAAATAATTCTCAATTAATTTTGGGAATATTGCAATCTTGACATTGGAATATTGTGAATCTAATTCACAACCCAAAACAAAATGTAATTTACATTTTCAATTAATTAAACAATGTGTATCCAATACACATTAATAATTAATCTACTAATATAAATTATATTTAACTCTCTCTAATACATTATAAATCACATTTATAATATATTAGGAATAATTGGATATTACTATCCACATTATTCTTATCCATAATAATTAAATCACATTTATTTATATATTGGATAATTTCTCAAACATCATGATAATTAAATCACATTTAATTATCAACTTCTCTTTGCTTAGATCTTATGGAATTGTTCTTAAACCATTTAAGAACAATGCTATTTCTACTCAGATACTTGGAGATAAGGATAGGGCGATTGTATTGTTCCACGTATAGTGACTTGGATATTGAGATCACATCTCAAATCCAGATCCCATGGACCTCTCATAGATGCTTGATTAAATCAAGACCGTAAACCTAATCTTCTCATTGCATCTAAATCTCATTCAGATCAATGTCCAGTACATGGACTAAGATTAGGTCACTTCTCTAATGAGAGGAGTCACTAAAATCCAGACCTGTTTCATCACTCCCTCGGAATGGAAGCGTCATGGTTATACAATCGTTTATGATCAAATCACCCTTCAGGTATTCCTAATACCTGCACATCCTGCATACTGGAAGACTCATGATCATCATGAAGATAAAGATCACTTTTACACTGTCATCTTCATAGTCTGATCATTAAGTTTCTCAATCTTGGTCCTAGGGATATGGTACAGATCATATGCTTTCACAAAGCATATATCTTACCTTCAAATTCACATCATGCTTCTAAAGCATGACGACCATGCATGGAATTTAGTCAATCCCAATACCTCATGAGTGAGCTCATGTCTCCCGGTTCACAAGTGAACCTGTATGATCCCTTTGAGAGATCATATTACTCATATGCCCTTACGTGCACACCAGCTCGCCGGTGTATAGACCTTGATTAGGTCATCAACCTATTGGTCTACCAAATGTACATGCTCAGACATATAGTAATATATCTGTCTCTGGTCAGAGGATGTTTGCCTGTGATGTGACAGTATTCATCATAGGTCTTTGGTTATCTCGATCTCGTTAAGTCAACTCATTGACTCAACTAATCTGATACCTCTGAATCAATATTCCTATGCAGAGGACCTGCATCAAGAGGTTGATCAGATATCAGTCTACTGAGATGGGATTGCCATCTCCCACTCAGACTAGAGATCACTACTTGTTAATCATTGATGATGCTTGATGAGTCCTCTATCTAACTCCTTAGATATTCATCCAAGCATCAGCCTCTATGATTCAATCATTGAATCAACAGCTGTATGATCATCAAGTCGGCCATGGTACATAACCCTTATTGTACAGAGGGACCTTATAGTGCATTCATTCATTCAATATCAGAAAGGGAGTGAAACAAAACATCAATAACTTTTATTGATAAATCATTTATTACAATAACATTTATCGTAGGAATGGTTCGCCTCGGGCTCACATTGCTAACAATCTCCCACTAGCCCTCAGAACCATTCAGGAACAAGCCTTAAACCCATACTCATTACATGCTGGTCAAAAACCTTCTGTGTCAGAGGTTTGGTAAGAGGATCAGCAACGTTATCGACGGAGGCCACCTTGGTGATGATGATGTCACCATGCTTTTAAATCTCCCGAATGATGTGGTATTTCCTTTCTACGTGTTTGCTCTTCTGATGCCATCTGGGTTCCTTCGCCTGGGCAATGGCTCCCGTGTTATCACAGAGTAGCGGGATGGGAGTATCAGAGGAAACTACGCCAAGCTCCTGGACGAACTTGCGCAACCACACCGCCTCCTTTGCAGCATCCGATGCGGCAATGTATTCGGCTTCTGTTGTTGAATCTGCCGTAGTGTCCTGCTTCTTGCTTCTCCAGCTCACAACACCACCGTTCAACAGGAACACAAACCCTGATGTCGACTTTTGATCATCAATATCTGATTGGAAGTCAGAATCTGTATATCCCAAGACTTGGAGATCACCATCTCCATAGACCAAGATGTAATCTTGCGTCCGTCTTAGATATTTGAATATGTTCTTTACTGCATTCCAGTGTTGTTCTCCATAGCAGGATTGGTAACGACTTACCACTCCCACTGCATGGCAGATATCCGGCCTAGTACACATCATGGCATACATTAAGCTTCCTACGGCTGATGCATAAGGACATCCAGCCATGGCCTTCTTTTCCTCAACAGTTTGAGGAGCCATTCCTTTAGACAGGTGGATACCATGTCTTAAGGGTAGGAATCCTTTCTTGGAACTATCCATACGGAATCGTTCAAGAATCTTCTTAATGTATCCTTGTTGTGACAATCCCAATATTCTCTTCTCTCGGTTTCTGAACAGCTTCAGACCCAAGATGTAAGAGGCTTCTCCAAGATCTTTCATCTCAAAGGTATGGGACAGCCAAATCTTCACACTGGTCAACATCCATGTATCATTCCCAATGATAAGGATGTCATCTACATAAAGCACGATGAACACAATGGCGCTCCCACGAAGCTTCTTGTACACACAAGGTTCATCAGGATTCTGCACAAAATCATAACTCTTTATGGTTTCGTCAAATCTGATGTTCCAGCTACGAGAAGCTTGCTTGAGCCCATAGATGGATTTCTTCAACTTGCATACTTTGCCATCCTCAGTTATGAAGCCCTGGGGCTGCTCCATGTAGATATCCTCCTCGAGGTATCCATTGAGGAAAGCCGTCTTGACGTCCATCTGCCAGATGTCGTAGTCAAGATATGTAGCTATAGCTAGCAATGCCCTGATGGATTTAAGCACAGCCACAGGAGAGAATGTCTCATCGTAGTCGATGCCTTCTCTCTGTGTGTAGCCCTTGGCTACGAGCCGTGCCTTGGAAGTCTCTACTTTCCCATCAGGTCCCCTTTTTCTCTTGAAGATCCATTTGCACCCAATGGGTTTTACCCCTTTAGGTGGATCCTCTAGGGTCCATACACCATTCTTATGCATGGAGTCGTTTCTGACTTCATTGCTAGCATCCATCTATCCATGTCATGATCCGTGAGTGCTTCATCAAATGAAGTAGGATCACTGTCAGTTTCACCTGACACATGGAATCCATACCTTTCTGGTGGTGCAACCACCCTCGAACTCCTTCGAAGAGGTATGGGTGTATTATCTTTATTTACTTCTTCAGTTTCTGGTTCAGGAAGCTCAGAACCCTGAGGAGATTCAATGAGTTCCTTTACTTCATATTTATCTTGACCTTAAGGAAATCATTCTCCAGAAATTTCACATCTCTAGAAACAAAAACCTTCTGAGTCTCAGGGTCATAGAGTTGGTATCCAATACCATCTCTAACATACCCAATGAAGTAACACTCACGAGAGGCGAGATTCTAGCTTGCTTGCATCCACATTCTTTGCATGGATCAAGCAACCCCAAACCCTCAAGTGATTAACACTAGGTTTGGTTCCATACCAGAGCTCATGAGGAGTCTTAGGTACAGATTTGCTAGGAATCTTATTCAGGATATACATTGCAGTCTCTACTGCATATCCCCAGAAACTAAGTGGTAAATGTGCTTTGCTCATCATTGAACGAACCATATCCATGATGGTTCTGTTGCGTCTTTCAGCAACACCATTAAGTTGGGGAGTTCCAGGAGGAGTGAGATTGGAAATAATTCCATTCTCTTTAAGGTATTCCTTAAATTCATCTGATAGGTACTCGCCACCTCGATCAGATCGAATTCGTTTAATCTTCATATCGGTTTGGTTCTCAACCAAAGCCTTGAATTCTTTGAACTTTTCAAAGGTTTCAGACTTATGACGTAATAGGAAGATAAACCCGTATCGCGAATGGTCATCAATAAACGTCAAATAATATCGATATCCATTTCGGGTCGCGGTACTGAAGGGACCACATACATCACTATGTATTAGGTCAATAATACCTTCACATCTTGTAACCTTGTTACGAAAAGGCATCCTGATCATTTTTCCTTGAATGCAATTCTTGCAAGTAGGCAAAGGTTGAACCTGTAGAAAGTCTAAAGGTCCATCCTTAATTAATCTATTGATCTTATCAACAGACAAATGACCAAGCCTTTGATGCCAAATCTCATTTGAGAGATTTTCATTCTCCCTGGATCTTTTAGGGTTTTTATTAGTGCTTGTAACATTCATAACACATTTATCAATGCACAATTCATAGAGTCCTCCAGAAGTCAAAATACCATCTGCAATATATTTATCATAACGGTTTATGACTAATTTATTACAGAACAGGAATGAATACCCACTTCTAACTAACTTAGATACAGATATTAGATTCCTTCTGACTTCATGTACATAAAGACACTCTTTAAGTACTAGGACTCTACCACTAGATAATGATAGTCGACAAGTCCCGACGGCGACTGCTGCAACACTTGCATCAGATCCCATCTGGATGACTATCTCCCCTTCTTCAAGCTTTCTAGTTTCCTGAAACAAATGCAACAAATTGCATACATGAACAGAAGCACCGGAATCAACAACCCAACTTCCTTCTCGTCCGACGAGAAAGCTGGTTTCAATGATAAATGTAGATTTCGTACCTGCTGGGGATTTACCTTTGTCGACCGACTTCAGGTAATCCGGGCAATTACGCCTCCAGTGCCCCGGCTTCTTGCAGTGGTGACAGACGTCGGTTTTTCTTCGACGCCATTAAAGTGGATGCATTGGAAGATGAGGCAACACTTTGTCCCTTCTTCTTTCTCTTCTGGACCGGGCCCTTCCGAGAACCTTGCTTCCGACCGCGCTTCCCTTTGACATGTGCAACCATTGCAGTGCCAGTGGGACCATCTTTCTTCATTACGTCTTCTGCAGACTTTAATGCAGCAAGAAGCCCAGCATTTGTCAGTTCCAGCTTATTCATGTGGAATGACACCACAAAGTTATAGAAAGATTTGGGCAATGACAACAGAATGAAATCAGATTGCATGTCTGCATCCATCGTCGCCCCCAGAGTCTCAAGCTCCGACAAGTACCCAAACATTTTGAGTACATGCTCGCGGACAGAGGTCCCTTCCTGCATCTTGCAGCGAACGAGTTCTTTCATAACATTGTACCACTGGGTGCGGTTAATGTCACCAAACATATCCTTTAGATTCTGCATGATATCCTGGCAAGTACTCATCTCCACATGTTGCTTCTGGAGAACATTGGAGAGAGAACCCAAGATATAGCACCTAGCCAAGACATGATCTTCATCATACTTGTCATTATATGCTTTGTCTTCCTTAGATTTAGGGTTTTCAAGTTTGTTTTCATAGAGCACATAACTGATGCGCTCTGCCGAAAGCACAAGCTCCAAATTACGGATCCAATCCGAGTAATTTGGTCCGGTCAATTGGTTGACCTCCAGAAGCCTGCTCAGTGGGTTCATGGCCTTCATTTTCTGAAATTGAGAATGCACTATATTAGAACATATAATCATATATTCAATTTAATTTTATTTGATTAAGGCATTTTAAATCAAATTAGTCTTGCTATGTCAACTATGAAAGTTTATTCCCTTATTCACTTTCAAAGTAGGAGATATACTTACCGATATATCTCAAGCAAGAACTGGGATCTCCTCTTTATCTTTGTTACATCCCAATAATATGAGAAACTGTAACTCCAATAAAGAGAAGCGGGAACACATTCCGCCTTGCAAGTCCAACTTGCATTCCCAATTCGGTCTTTAATACCCAGGCCCACCACCCCTAAGGTGATGTTGACCTGTCATTAATTGAACCAACCGTCAACAGGATTAGAACTCGCTATACGCAATCCAATATCGTCCCAATAATATGAGGATCCGATATTGGGGTCACTACGCATACGGCCTTACTCTTTCGAGAAGCAAAGAGTCCGATCCAGATGCGCTTGTATATAGGAGCTGTCACTACGTACATGCGTCTCCTATATACAATCCCTGGCGACGGAAACCCTTCGCCTTGACGGGAGACCATGGATGTCACTTATGTGATCCTCCACCTCTTATTCAAATTTAATTAATTACTATGAATCACATTCATATAATTAATTCTTCCAAGGGAATTATTAACTCTAATCATATTAGAGTATTCTCAATTGGATATAATTAACTTAATCATATTAAATTAATTATTAATCCAATTTAATCAATCAAACTTAATTTTATGCTTGAATATACATATATGATATTATTCTTAAAGTACGTATTAATTCGTATTTTAATAATTAGAAAAATACATCATAATCCCTCGGACATTATCCCGGCCCTACCCACTGTCATGGCCAGTACCGACGGGAGTGGGGCGGACCACATACGTTGCAACCCGCTGACCAGCGATCCCCGACTAGACACCATATCCACCTCGGGAAAGGATAATGCCAAATTGATTATTTTGTACTTGAGATGATCATCGGTTCTTCAACCGAAATTATACCATATAGTAATCAAAACAATTTTGATTTTAAGGAAATTTGCTAGGCAAATTCCCAAGTCCTATTTAAGCAAGAAGTTTGATGATTGCAATTCCAATTAAGGTTTAGATCAAATCTAATCAACTAATTGGTTTGGGCCAAGTCAATTAAGCAAATAATCATGTTTCAATATTTCACAAATATTTTTCAAGATTATTTCATGAAATTAACAATTAATTTCACTAATTGACAATCACTTGGTTCTAGATTAGGAAAGCAATTTCAGCAGTGACCCCTACTTACTAAAATTGGCATATCTCAATCATATTAAATCCAAATTAAGCAAAGTCAATTTCTAAAGTTTGCTAATTTGATTTAGAACAGAACCTAAGTGATGTTTCACGCATTTCGAGGTAAGTCTAAATAGTAATTAACATTTTAATCACGTTCAGATTCACAGTTCCCGCAACAGTGCATACATGTTCATTAAAACGACCATATCTCGAGCATACGAAATCCGATTTACGCAAACTCAAATCCTATGGTTTCCTTATTTAATGGGGAACATAATCCAAGTATAAAATTCGTGTTTAAACAATTTAAACAGTGCCTAATTTATTTACTAAACAGATCTGCGAAATCAAATGCGATGAAAACTTTCGCGACCTTAGCGAACCCAAGTCGTCCTTGGTTAACGAATCACTATTCGAAAACGTTGACCTAAGGCTCTGATACCACTTGAAGGATATGGAGAGATCCTCAAGCGCATCACGGAAGCGTGAGCGTCGTATCGGATACGACGAAGAACGACTAGTCATACTAGTTGTTTGGTGCAGCGGATTTTAAAAAAATTTATTCGATGAAACCACATGATCCAAGAACCATTCTCGGATCGTTTCATCTATAACCACAACAAGTATAATGCAATACCTCTTGAAGCGTGGTTGATCGAGTCTCTAAGAGAAGAGACCTCATGTCTCAAGTCCGATCGTCGGAGAGATCGCTTGCGAGCGCGGGGATGAACCGCGGTATCCTCGCAATCCAAGAAGTTGATCCAAGCACGGTTGCTCCTGATCTAGTCGCACGAGATCGAACGTCTCCTTCGTGGGCGAAGCACTCGAAGTAGACGGAGAACCGCAGAGCGTCGAAGCGGCAGCGCGAAGGCGAGGGCGACGACGTTTCTCTCCACCAAGGTGGACGGCCACCAAGAAGAAGGGGGAGAGAGGGCTGTCGAGTATGAGAGAAAAGGAGAGAGAGATTTGCTACAATAGCATGTGTCAAGAGAGAGCCAAGAATGCCTCTCTATTTATAGGGTTTTGGGATCCATGGATCTCAATCCATGTGTCATATAAAATCAATGGTTGAGATTGATTTATGACAATCCAATGGTCAAGATTGTTGTTGGTAAAAGCCAACAACTTGTGATTTAATTTGATAAAATATATTTGATAAATCAAATAAATATTAATATCAAATCTAAATCAATCAAATAAGAGAGAGAGAAGGCAAAGGAGATGCTCTCCTTATTTGGAAGAGGGGACGGCCACCAATTCCCCAAGGGAATTGAGTGCCGCCCCCCTCATTCCTAATGAGGAGTGCAATCTCATGATACCATGAGATTGCACATCTCCTTATTTTTCTCTCTACTTATTTTTCCAACAACAATTTGTTGGTATTTTAATTCACCAAAATAATTCTCAATTAATTTTGGGAATATTGCAATCTTGACATTGGAATATTGTGAATCTAATTCACAACCCAAAACCAAATGTAATTTACATTTTCAATTAATTAAACAATGTGTATCCAATACACATTAATAATTAATCTACTAATATAAATTATATTTAACTCTCTCTAATACATTATAAATCACATTTATAATATATTAGGAATAATTGGATATTACTATCCACATTATTCTTATCCATAATAATTAAATCACATTTAATTATATATTGTATAATTTCTCAAACATCATGATAATTAAATCACATTTAATTATCAACTTCTCTTTGCTTAGATCTTATGGAATTGTTCTTAAACCATTTAAGAACAATGCTATTTCTCCTCAGATACTTGGAGATAAGGACAGGGCGATTGTATTGTTCCACGTATAGTGACTTGGATATTGAGATCACATCTCAAATCCAGATCCCATGGACCTCTCATAGATGCTTGATTAAATCAAGACCGTAAACCTAATCTTCTCATTGCATCTAAATCTCATTCAGATCAATGTCCAGTACATGGACTAAGATTAGGTCACTTCTCTAATGAGAGGAGTCACTAAAATCCAGACCTATTTCATCACTCCCTCGGAATGGAAGCGTCATGGTTATACAATCGTTTATGATCAAATGACCCTTCAGGCATTCCTAATACCTGCACATCCTGCATACTGGAAGACTCATGATCATCATGAAGATAAAGATCACTTTTACACTGTCATCTTCATAGTCTGATCATTAAGTTTCTCAATCTTGGTCCTAGGGATATGGTACAGATCATATGCTTTCACAAAGCATATATCTTACCTTCAAATTCACATCATGCTTCTAAAGCATGACGACCATGCATGGAATTTTGTCAATCCCAATACCTCATGAGTGAGCTCATGTCTCCCGGTTCACAAGTGAACCTGTATGATCCCTTTGAGAGATCATATTACTCATATGCCCTTACGTGCACACCAGCTCGCCGGTGTATAGACCTTGATTAGGTCATCAACCTATTGGTCTGCCAAATGTACATGCTCAGACATATAGTAATATATCTGTCTCTGGTCAGAGGATGTTTGCCTGTGATGTGACAGTATTCATCATAGGTCTTTGGTTATCTCGATCTCGTTAAGTCAACTCATTGACTCAACTAATCTGATACCTCTGAATCAATATTCCTATGCAGAGGACCTGCATCAAGAGGTTGATCAGATATCAGTCTACTGAGATGGGATTGCCATCTCCCACTCAGACTGGAGATCACTACTTGTTAATCATTGATAATTCTTGATGAGTCCTCTATCTAACTCCTTAGATATTCATCCAAGCATCAGCCTCTATGATTCAATCATTGAATCAACAGCTGTATGATCATCAAGTCGGCCATGGTACATAACCCTTATTGTACAGAGGGACCTTATAGTGCATTCATTCATTCAATATCAGAAAGGGAGTGAAACAAAACATCAATATCTTTTATTGATAAATCATTTATTACAATAACTTATATCGTAGGAATGGTTCGCCTCGGGCTCACATTGCTAACAAAAACAATTCGTCATATTTAACTAGTCATTGATTTTGTGTATTTTGGACTTTAAAATACCTAAAAATTAGCAAAAATACCTGAAAAATAAAAATAGTAGAAAAATATGAAAAACACAAAAGCATTTTATTTTACAAAATTTGATTATTTTTAACTATACTTATAATTATAATACCATATATTATATTATATACCTTTATGCACCTATATTTGGTTTATATTATTAATCATTATAAATACCTCATAAATATTTTAAAAGCCCTTAAAAAGTATATGAACAACACTAAAATATTTTTTGATTTTTGGTATATTTATTATATTTATCATTATATATACCTTTTATCAAATAAAAATTAGAAAAAACCAAAAATCCACAAAAAAGACTAAGAGGATACTTGTGTGTATACTTCACTTTGATTAGAAATAATCATTAGGCTACCATATTTGTTCTCAGTGGTTCGACCTCTACATGCTTACACGTTATACACTTTGTTTGTAAAGTAAAATAAATTGTACTTCACATTTTTGTCTTTCATCGATTGTTCATATGTTGTGGGCACTTGTTCTTTGAATTAGGGATTCGTGAGCAGTCGCCTCAACGACACTCTATCTTCGCTTTTCAATGAGGATAATTTTTAGACCTCACAAATACCCTTCCAACAATACCCGATGTATGTACCCGCTGAATCCATGCGTCGCCTCCTCTTGTAGGGCTGAGTAGTTTCCCCCCTGGTCAACTGGATTAGACACCTCAGGCGCATCAATTTCCACTTCTAACTCATCCTCGAATGCTTGTTGTGTCCCTGTATCCCCCTCAAATAAGACTACAAACGACCCTGGTGGTGCGGTCTGGGAAGAGAAGGTCTATGTACTCTTCATGATGTAGTCTCCTACCATTGCATCCATCATGTCATAATGAGGGAAGGACTTCCTTCGATAGGTCTTGTAGGTCTTGTCGATTTGAAGGCATCATTACTTGATGAAATGCTATAAATGATCTAGAAAACTATACTACGGTCTAACGTACTTACATGACGTAAGTCAGGCTTCCTCATCAGGTGCGACTAGTGTACATTAGACCGGGTCCCAACCCCTACCGCTCTTCTTCATCAGGTATACGATCGATGTGTAGTCCTTTATTGTCTTCCATCGTTTGTTTAGCTTTGTCTTGTCCCACTTCTTCCCGATCTGCATGTCGAAGTGTGTAATGATGCTATGCCATACCAGTGATGTAAACGACCCTCCAACCCAATCCCCTATGTCAAAATGGTGCTTGAACAACTGAAGAAGACACTCGTCCATCGTGGGGGTCCATTTCACTCGGTGGGCAGGGGACTCGTCTCTCCAGTGTGCACTCTCGACATGCTCGCACCTCTTGTGGCCATCCTATATGGTTGTGATTAAACGGCTCAAGCACATTCCAATTAAGAGGTAGCATCTTATCATCCCAAATGCAGGATAGGTACATGATTCTTCATGAACCAACAACCAAAAAGAGTTGGATAAGACTCCAAAATACTGAATCTATTGAGGAGCAAATTCCTGATACATCGAGAGTTGACCATCTCCGAGCATATGAACATCTCATAGAAAATCAACAACAAAGAGAAGCTCTCAGATTAAGCTCAAACATCATAGAACAACAACCAAGATGGTCATCCAATATAAACAAAAATGCATCATAGAGCAGCAACAAAACTGCTCTCTATTCAATCTCTAGCCAATAGGGCATCAAATGAAGAGCAAACACAACAAATAGGGTTCACACAAATCCTCCCATTAAGGGAAACATCATGTGGTGTTTCTAATGAAACGCACATCCTAGCCGCATTACAGGTTGCATATCTCAGATCAAGCTCAAACATCATAGACCAACAATCGAGACGGGCATCAGTAGAGATGCTCTCAACTCAATCTCCAACCAATAGGGCATCCAATGAAGAGCAAATACAACAAATATGGTTCACACAAATCCTCCCATTAAGGAATACACCGTGGGTGTTTTCAATGAAACAAACATCCTAGCAGCATTGTAGGATTTCATCTCTCAAATCAAGATAAAACCTCATAGAGCAGCAATCGTGATGGACATCAAAAACCAACAACAATGCATCACAGAGCAGCAATAGAGCTGCTCTCAACTCAATCTCCAGCCAATAGGGCATCCAATGAAGAGAAAACACAACAAATACGATTCACACAAATCCTCCCATTAAGGGAGACATCGTGGGGTGTTTTCAATGAAACAAACATCCTAGCAGCATTGCGAGATTGCATCTCTCAGATCAATATAAAACATCGTAGAGCAGCAATCGAGATGGACATTGGAAACTAACAACAATGCATCACAGAACAACAGTAGAGCTGCTCTCAACTCAATCCCCAACCAATAGGGCATCCAATGAAGTGCAAACACAAAAAATAGAGTTCACACAAATCCTCCCATTAAGGGATACATCGCGGGGTGTTTTCAATGAAATAAACATCCTAGTAGCATTGCATGATTGCATTTCTTAGATAAAGTTGGAACATCATAGAGCAATAATCAATATGGACATCGAAAACCAACAATAATGTATCACAAAGCAGCAGTAGAGTTGCTCTCGGCTCAATCTTCAGCCAATAGGGCATCAAATAAAGAGCAAACACAACAAATAGGGTCCATACAAATCCTCGCATCAAGGGAGACGTCATGGGGTGTTTTTAATGAAACAAACATCCTAGCAACATTGCAGGATTGTATCTCCCAGATCAAGCCAAAACATCATAGAGCATTAATCGAGATGGACATTTAAAACCAATAACAATACATCACAGAGCATCAGTAAAGCTTCTCTTCAATATCCAACCAATAGAGCATCAAATGAAGAGCAAACACAACAAATAGGTTCCATACACATCTACTCACAACAATTTTGGATATACCACTGATCAAGTCACAACAAATATGCATATGAGAACAATAACCATGCATCATTGAGCAACAACAATCAAACAATGAAGAAGAACATCCAAAAAACACCACCAAGGCAGCGTAGAGAAGCAACAGAGCAGCTCTCAGCTCAATCTCCATCCAATAGTGCATCAAATGAAGAGTAAACACAACAAATAGGCTATATAGATGAATCGCTAAATGCATAACTTAATATAGATCCATTGTAGCACGAGCACTTAACGTATCATACATAACCGAATGCTTAATCTCTGTGAGGAGGATTCAACTTTAATTTTTAATTTGGGAAGTTCAGGGTTGAACACAAGGACACAAGCCATAACGATTATTTAGGTGTTGAAATATCTAGGTTAAGTGATTGATAACCGATCTAGGTCAAATAGAGACAATAATGCATGCAAACAATGCAAGATAATGCACATCACTAGTGCATGCATGGATGAAACAAAATGTGATGATAAAATATTTTAATGCATGTTAGAAAATAATGATGTGATGAATAAAAGGATAATACATGCAAATGCACATATAATTATGCCCTAAAATGATCATTCAAACTTAAACAAATATCTAAATTAAATCAGAGACCAATTGATTAATGCTTTGTAGAGTCATATTTCATCTAATAAGCACGGAAGCAAGATAGAGACTCTAACAAATTAATCCTTCTTTTATTATTTAATCAGAAAATAAATCATATCAGATCAAAGGCAATTAAATCGGAATTAAAAGGGCACTGAAATCATCTCAATTGACTATACGATGCTCAAGTTATTCATCATTCAATTCAGGTACATAACTGCAAATAAAATAGAAATAGTCCCTTACACATAGGTCCCTATAGGGACGCAAATACAAATAATGAAACCAACTGGAAAAATTTTGAAATACCCTGACGGGGGTATTTTTACAATATTGTGAACCGGTGAGGGTGGATTTGCAATTTACCCAGGCCCTCACACAATAAACACGTGTGGCCAGGTTCGGTAGAGGCTTGTTCGGTTGTAGGTGGTTCGGGACACGTGGCTAGTCTCGGTGCTTCATCCAGTGCTCTGGGCCCACCGAGGCTACATCTTGTGGATATAGCTTGGAATCGTCCTGAACTGTCCAATCAAGGCGATCAGACGGTGACTGCTTGTCTTCATTAAACTTTCTCCTCCGCACACAGAGGCTGCGGGACTGCACTCCGACGAATATGAGAATCCTCCTCCTATGCCATGCTCCTCTTATGAAGGTTAAACAACCTTCCTAAGAGATCAACGAAGAAGATGGAAGGCAGAGGAAGATCTCATGATGCCAGGAGCTTCATGTCGGCAAGGGACCGTCAGAGGAGAAACTCTAGACCTGAAACACCTTAGAAGATCTGACCATTGAATGTATTTACCTGCAGAATTTAGTGGATGGAAACCAAGGTTGATCGTGTGTGCGGAGAGTGAAAATAGAGGGTTATTAGGTGGTGAACGACGAAGCCCTCTTTGGTCGCTCTGCCTTGGAGACATATGATATGGATCGATGTGAAGGTGGTAATGGAGATGGAAGTATGATGAGGAGAACCTCTAGCGAAGATCTAAGACATTCGATGCAGGTCCTAATCGAATCAACTTGGTATTTGAGCTAACAAACTACTCGATTAAAATCTGGAAAACAAAGCGAGGAAAAATATAAAATGATTCTTTAAAGATGATGCAGATGACGGAGATTGCCTGTGATAGAGATCTTAGGGGATCTTTGGTCTTTGCTTGATGAAGACGGGTGGCCTCGAAGCTCGGACGACCAGATAAAGGAAGTGACATGGCTCTTCTGCCAAGGGTCAACACCGGAGACTGCTCGCTTTCATCGCTCTCCATAAGCCCCTCGCTCCAGTCACAAGGAGGAGTTGAAGGCTAGGCGGAGCCTCGCACAAGGGTGGACGACCAGCGCAGGTGGTCGGTTAATGGATATTTGAAGAAGAAGGGCGATGATGATGCTATCCAAAGCGGTGGTTTCAACTGCCACAATTAATGGAATGGTTAGGGTTTAGGATGAATGCAAAGGTTGGCGAGGTTTAGGGAAATTGGGAGAATAGAATGATAGTGGAAGTTGGTGAGAAGTGTCATCTAGATGATAGGGAAAATTCAGTTATAATGGGAGGTTGGAGGTGGTTTTCGGGCTCAAAGGAGCGATTTGGAGGTTGAAGGAGGTTGAGTGATCATTCAATCATTATCTGATGACCCGTATTTGAGAACATATTTGAAGGCTTGGATCATCTGATCACAAGGATCAAACGATCTAGCTAAGAGCATCTAACAACGACTCAGATTAAGGCAATCAAATATGATTAAGCGGCTCTAAAAGGTCGTGGGTGGCATGACTAGAACGGGCCACGTGGCTCAATCTTAAAGTGCCACGTGGCCCAACTAGATTTGAAGAAAAATCAAGCCCCCCTCAACGAAAATGTTGAATTCTTCGATGAAACCTCAGGAATTCTTGGACATGCTTGCGGGTCTTGTGATGAGGGAAGTTGTTTAGTCAATGTCATCATTGCGAGTATGAGGTGTGTATGGTATCTCATCACTTGCGCTACCTCTGTGGCTGCAACATCCTCACGTTCTTCCTTCTACCTTTCACTTGAGCCTCGATTTATGATATATGAGAACCTATCTGTGAGATGGCTGGTCTCTCTTGGAATCCCTGACAGCGATAGCTGCTTGTGTACCTATTGCATGCCCGGGTAGCCTATCAGACAAAACCATGGAGAAAGTAAATCAAAGAAAAAATCTGGAACAATTATATAGTAAATGAATTAGGAAAAGTGGTAAACACAAAAGTTGTAGATCTTGATGAGATCTACAATTTTCATGTAGGAGTCAAAGAGATCAAAGGTCATCGATACAGAGATAAAAATCAAATATGAATTAAAATCGTATAAAACAATTTTCTTTTATTTTCTTTTCATTTATTTTATGTTATTTTATTTTTGCATAATTTTACTCTAATTTTTATTTGATTTGTAATAAGAAATAAATACATAAAATATTAGTACAATAATAAGATTATATTAATATATATATATATTAAATAGTGTTAATTATATACAATACATAAAATAGTAATTTATGTTTATCAGTCAATGAATCTTGTGATTTAACTTAAGAAAGAGAGATAAAAATAATAATTAATGATGATAAATATGGGATTTATCATCTATGCAAATCCTCCCATCAAGGGAGACATCATGGGATGTTTTTAATGAAACAAACATCCTAGCAGCATTGCATAATTGCATCTCTCAGATCAAGCCAAAACGTCATAGAGTAGCAAACGAGCTGGACATCGAAAACCATCAACATTGCATCACATAGCAACGATAGATTTGCTCTCAGCTCAATCTCCAAACAATAGGGCATCAAATGAATAGCAAACACATCAAATATGGTCCATACGAATCCTCCCATCAAGGGAGACAAGTGTTTTAATGAAACAAACATTGTAACATCATCGCAGGATTGCATGTCTCAGATCTAGCTCAAACATCATAGATCAGTAATTAAGATGGACATCCAAGACCAACAAAAATGCATCACAGAGCAGCAATAGAATTGTTCTCAACTCAATCCGCAGCCAATAGGTCAATAAATGAAGAGCAAACACATCAAATAGGGGTCCATAAAGATCCTCTCAAAGCATATTTGGATATACCATCAAACAAACCACAATAAACGTACATTTGAGAACAATAACTAGACATCATTGAGCAGAAGTAATCAAACAACGAAGGAGGACATCCAAAAAAACCCAACATGGACATCCAAGCTTCAACTCTCAGCTCAAGCTTCAGCCAACATGGCATCAAATGAATAGTGATCACAACAAATGAATTCTCTAATAAGCTCATTAACATCTCCCATTAAATGTGTATCTCAGAACAAATTAATAGTGTACCATCAATCAAGCAACCAACATGGATATCCAAGACCAACAACAATGCATTACATATCAGTTATATAATAGCTCTCAGCACAAGCTCCACCCAATAGAGCATCATATGAAGAGCAAAACACAACAAGTAGGGTGCATACAAATCCACCCATCAAGGGAGACATCATTAGGTGGTTCAAATTAAGGAAACATCATAGTAGGACCGCAACTCATATAACAAAAAGGCTTTTCTCTGCGCATCGAGCTTGGCCTCTGAGTGGAAGATGAGAAGGATGGAGGAGTGTCTGAGCTAACCTCTCATTCCCCTATATGATCACCAAAAATCCAAACGAGGCATGGCAATAAAAGCAACATGAGATCGGAGTATAATGGAACCCAATTTCATCAACGTTAACATTGCACTATCAGACAACCAAGCAATATGAACATCCAAGAAGAACCACATGGAGTCATACACATACAGTTAAATGGACTGGAGAATCAAAATGGACCATTGATTGAGCGGTTACCTCGCAATCCAGCAAAGGAAAGAACAAATGTGCAGGCACACGTCAAGGATAAAATGCACAACAAGGTCCTGCGGTGAGCCATCGAAGTCGATCTCCGACCCAATTTATAGGGTTGTGAAGTGTTATTGGAAATCCTAGACTCCATGGAGGAGGACATGCTCGAGATGTCAGTTCAAGGGGTAGTGGAGGACACCATGCTTTTTATGGAAAATGGTCAAAAGGAATCCCTGCAAGGTCCAACCATCCTATTGATGCCACAGTAAAAGCAACATATCTCATGTTCGCCATTCATGGGACATGGTTAGGGCGTGTATAAGCCAAGAATCATGCTTCACAGGTGAAGCTGCAATCTGGATTAGGACGACCGAGGAGCAGAGCAAGCAGCTGAGGAGAAGAGAGCGCCCCGCTTGGGGAGAGAGGGCATGGAAGGGCGGGAACCGTTGACGCAAGGCCGGGAATAAGGGAGAGTGATAATCGGGCAGAGGGATCCCCACAACAGAAATTGCCATACGATGGCTAGGAGGAGAGAGAGCAGGAATAGGACCCTTATTGCAGGGCCTATTCCTGAATCGAACATGGCTTAAGAGAGGCGAATGTATTTCGGGATTGAATGGTGATAGATTTTTTATTTTTATCGTTATCGATGATGAATAATTTAGGGAATGTTAATCCCAGTAATATCTTTCATTCCATTTTGGATGGTCTGAATAATTTGAAATTCAAAAATGGAATGTTGTTTTTATAGTAGGGTGGTAGTAGTTACAACACACTTTTAAAAAAAAGGGAATTTTTACACCCGTAATCGGACATGATCAAAGGCGATTCATGTAGGGTGTTAGACGAGGTACAAGAGAAAAAGATCATATCGTTAAAATTACACGTTCTAGATGAAGGGCATACGTGGATAGAGATACTGACAGATATTAAAACTATATTAGTATATCTTTAAAAAATTGATATGAATGTAAAATCGATACAAATTAGACTAATAATGTTGGAAATACTCTATAGGTTGACTTAAATATGCAAGAATTGGATTTAAAACACATGACATAAATACAATAAATATGTTTATATTATAAAAATTATACCAATTATTGTAAAAGATGACGTATAACTCTATTATATATGATTAAAAATAAATATGGAACTATTATATATAAAGCGGATATACATATATTGATATTGATATTTACAGATATCAAAATAATGTCCACATATATTCGTATCCATTTTAAAATAGATGACGTTGAAATCTATGTACAGCAGATAGGGTGGCTGATCCAATACGTATACATCCGTTAGAATCCTTAATCAATATGCTATCGCAGGATGAAAACTACCAAAAATCCATCGGTAGCCTTAGCTGGAAGTCCTCAGGCATATGTTTTCTTTTTCTTATGCGAAGTGACAATATGAAATTATGTTTTTTTCTCAAATAAACTGAATTCCTCTCTGTATTACAGCACTCGTCCAATAAATAAAACGAGGTTTGATTATTTGTTATGATTGTTAGTGCATCCCACTTACACTATCACGTAGACATGTAGTGGCAGTGCCACCTGATCTTATTATCTGAAATATAAAGAGATAACAAAGCACCTGTTCAAATTGCCAAAATGCCCCTCAGTATCTGTATTATCAAGTGCAAAATTATATCGACAGTACTCCGTAGTACCTGAAAATGTTCTTTTTCGTGGCACGTTTGTAAATTCACATTACACACATATATTTCCAGGTTTTTTTTGCTTGTTTCACCCTTTTTTTTAATTATTGAGGTCAAATTTCATAGATTCCCTTTTGAGATCGGGAGGCGAATCATGGTCCGATGCATGATAACGTTGAATTATGTATATAAAGTTGGGTTTTTATCAGTTGTGTCCCTTCGAGATATTGCAATATCTTTATGCCCTTTCTTTTTTGAAAATATCAGTTGTGCCCTTGAATTCTTGTGGTTTTATCACTTGTGCTCTTTCGTTAGTTTAGCCGTCAATGAGTTGAACTTAAACATGGTTTTTTCAAACCACGATGCGGTTAAGAGGGGCATAACTGTCCAAACTTCTTCTTCATCATCTTCTTCCTCCATGTGTTCTTCTACTCTTCATAATTTCTCTCTCTCTTAACTTCACTTCTATCCATCCATCAATTCATAAAAAAATTTGCATTTTCATGGATATGTCATCTTTTGCGGATCAAATGGTGAATTTTATTGATTTTTTCAATGAATTTTAATGAATGGATTAATCAAAAATTTATGTCAGCTAAAGAAATGCAGAAATCTCCTTATTCAACTCTCCTCCCCCCACCATCCCTTGCTCCTCTGCCCCAGCCGCCGCCGCCCCCTCAACCCCTTCCACCTCCGCCCTTAGCTCCTCTGCCCCCAACTGCTTCTTCCTCCTCCCCTCCCCTGCCTCCTCCTCCCCTTCCCCTTTCTGGTCCTATCCCAGTCCTTTCCCTCCTCCTCCTCTCCTCTAACTACATCTTCCTCGCCAGCCTGCCCCTCCGCACTCCTCCCCAGTCCTCCCCCTTCGCCCCTCCTCTGCCCCTTCACCCCTCTTCCACCCCTTATCCCCAGCCCGCATCCCCTCAGCCCCTCCTCCTCGCATGGCCCTCCTCCGCCCCTCCTTTCCAGCCCGACCCTCCTCCCCATCCCTCCCCCTCTACCCCTTCTCCCCAGCCCGCGCTCACTCTGCCCCTCCTCCTCGCTTGGACATCCTCCACCCCTCTTCTTCGACCTGGGTTCCGTGCTGATAGGGGAGTCACCAAGGAGAAGATGAGCCGCCAAGACACACACATGGAGGCCTCGAGGAAGCGGAGGACAGGGGATCTGCCAAGGAGCATGCAGTCAAGAGGGTCCCAGATCATGAGCAAAACCCTCACCATCTTCGTCACATTGGTCAAGAACAATGGCTTCGACGGGTTTGAGAATCAGAGGAGAAAATTTTTGGCTGAGGAGAAGGATGGATGAAGAAGAAGAAATGGGGGAAGAAATAGATATTTCTACCCTTCATTTTTTTATTAATTACCTTTGTGTCCTTGAAGTTAACGTCCGTTTAGGATGAGGATGGACGACAACTAACCCGAGGGGCACAAGTGATCATTGTGGAAGAAGTCAGGGGCTAGGGTTGAGCATTGGGTCGGGCTAGTCCGACTCAACCTGCAACCCGACCCATTAAGTCTGGCCCGAACCTGTTTAAATTTGGGCCGGGCTCGAGCCTAAAAAAAGAGCCCATTTCTAAAATGGGCTGGGTTCAGGCTGAGTAGAGCCCCACCTGAAGCCCGACTCGAAACCTCGGCCTGAAGCCCGATCCCAAACCTATATAATATAATATATATATATAATATATTACTTTAACCCTAATCCCTCATGGCCCACCCCATCCCAATCCCCCTCAAACCGTATCTCCACTCTCCAACGATACTATCATGCACCAGCATTTCAAAGTTTTGAAAAAAATGTATATGAAAAAATCAAAAATTTTTGAAGAGAAAAATCAAACATTTCAAAATTTTTTTTATCAAAATGCCATAGGGATGCCAAAATTCTTAGATTTATCACAAGTTTTTTAAGAAATAAATGTTTTTAAAAAATATTTCCATATCACCCGTTAAATTAAGCATTTTCAAAAAAATCAAAAGTTTTTAAAGGGAAAAAGGATACTGGGTCAGTCCGGCCCGAACCCGGCCCGTTTAACTTCGGCTCGTGTTCGGGTTCAGGCTGACCCATCCAGATTTTTTCAGGCCGCGACCAGACCCAAAACCCGAAAAAATAAACGGGCTTGGGTTCGGGCCGATGCCCAACCCGCCCGACCCGATAATCAACCCTATCAAGGGCACAACTGATATTTCAAAAAGGAAGGGGCATAATTAATATTGCAATATCTCAGAAGGGCACAACTGATAAAAACCCTATAAAGTTTGTCCAAACTTATTTTCATTTAAACACAATAATAAAAGATATTTCAACACCTCAAACGCAATCTTACATCTAATACTCATAAAGTGTGAAAGTGAGTTATAAGAACGAGAGACGACTTGAACTTCAACATTTTAAGTCGTTGTCAAATGAATCAATTGAACTTGAGCCCAACAAGTTTTAAAGATCAATTTTCGGTAGTAGGGGTTTTCATTGACTAAACTTGCTCCTGCACAGGTTTAATCACCACGACCATATTGATCGATTATTAAGCACTTCAACTCATGTTCTTTTTATTCATTTACTGCACATGGTGGTTTAAGTTCGTATATCATCTTTGGTCGATTACTTGAAGTTATGTGATCGATCACTTTGGCATGGCTAACACCTAGATTTCTGTGGGTTATCTGATCGATCATACTGCAAAACATAATTGATCACTCAGAAATTGTGATTACTAGTGATCGATCGTATAACAAGTATTGATCAACCACACTAGGCTTCCAAGAACTGTCTTCTCAATTTATAGGATCCACCCCTAGACCATAACTACCGTTGATCGAGCAACCTCACTCGCTTGATTATTTAATCACTATGATTGATTCTATCAATCATCGCACCCATATCATAAGGTCGATCAATCGCATTGAACCAGGTGATTAATCAAAACCTATAAGCTAATCAATCGCAATGTTCCCTGGCTAGGTTGTTTAATGAAAACTTTCGAGTTGATCAATCACCGGTCGAACCCAACACGATTGATCAAATCCTGAAGGCTGATTAATCACCTCGACTTTCCTCTTAAAATCCACGCAACTCCCTTTGACATACATATCCCTAGAAATTTAACCAATCATCCTAGGGACTTTGACCATGTTAAATAACAACAGAACACCCAATCAACGCGTGGAAATAATACAAGAATCACCACAAACAACAGAAGGCCATGGCGAAGGGTCAAACACTAAGGTTTGTTTGGTTATCGGGTTACTCCAGAACCCAGTTTACTCCATGCATTCTTAGATTGGAATTCCATCACAAATCAATGTAACATCACACCACATTTTTTATTCCAGCCGTCTCCAACTCTTGTATCCATTCAAACAGCTACTATTTACAAAAAGTTACCCCAATGCACAACCAAACATAAACCTCGACATCTACTAAGAAAACTACATAAGATGTGATTGTTTGAAGGCGGAGTAAATAACAATTACCATATCATAAAATAATTTGCACGCGGCTTTTATCCACGTGATCCCTCACGTGCACAGGTAATATACCACAAGATAAATTCATACACGTTATAAAGATGTCCATAGTCAATGAACGAATAAGGGAACAAAGGGCATACCAATCACTATTTTGCCACGTAGGTGCCTTGCCATACGATGCCCCTCTTCCTCTCTTCACGAAGCTTCAAAGCTTCAGACATCGTCGATGCAGGCCCGGCCCTGAGGCTCGTTTTGGAGTGCAACGGCCCAGGGCCCATTAAATTTGGGGGGCCCTTTTTCTTATGCCAATAAATAAAAAATACCTCTTAAATTCATGTGCACCCCAACGTTGACGAACCACAACTTCCCAAAATAGAATGGCGTTTCACCTTGCCACCATCCTCAAACGCCGAGATCCTCAAACGGTAATTAGTTGAATTCCTTAAATCTTCACTCTCTCTCTTGACTCTCTCTCCCCCCTCTATCTCTCAACATCTTCATCTTGTGCCGACTGTGCGTCTTTGAAATTTGGAAATATATTGTCTCCCCATAATCCCATTCCAAACAACATCAAGTTTCGATTCGACGGAATCGACGCCGAATCCTTACTCGGACGTCCAATCCACCTTTCATTGCAGTCAGCGTCCAGCGATTGGACTTCAAATCGGCGTTCGACGACGGGCAATCCCCCTGACTGACTCTAGGTGAGTTACGACGGTATGCTTGAAGAGAATCGATCTATTCCTTTCTATTCATTTTGCTGCGGCGATATTTCTTGGCTTAGCCTGTTGCTTGGTCTGATGTGATATATCCCATTTGCCCTTTATATGCATCGATTGTTTTCATAAATATGTAATATTATAATACTCCATGCAAATCATAAACTTGTGAATTCATATCAATCAAATAATCTGAAACTGCAAACTTTCATTAGACATTCATATGGACAGGAAAAACGAAAAGATCAAGTCCGGTTAGAATTTACTAGTTAATAATCAGGATACATACTTACAGTTACTCTTAGTGCCTTATTTACAAGGACCTAATCACACATATAACTATTAGCCTGTATGAATCAACCAAAGTGACACAAATATATTGATCATGCAGACCAAATTGCTATAAGCAGACATTGCAGAGTTGACTTCATGCTTGCATGTATATTAGCCGTGCTATATTTTATGCAAAATAATTGACAACGAAATTATTTTTAGCTTGCAAATTATTATATTTTTATTATTCCTGATCAAATAATATAGTCCCATATATATTGTGCAGTACTACTACTACACTTGTGTAGTAAGATAGTCTTGCATATAATACCCTTAAAGAAGGAAGATCATCGGAAACTTATATAATATTAAGTTATTAACTCGGGAAAATAGAAGGATCATTATGTTGAAAACTTATATAATATAGTCTCATATATATAGTGTAGTACACTTGAATGAATTCTAAACATTTTGATTCTACTTTAACAGAAGTGAGGCAACCGTGTATTCCATATGATTTTATTTGGAGTTGATTATTGACGGATTATCATCGAGGGCTCTATCGAGTTTGCTGAGTCACGACTGTGAAGGTGCAATTGACTGATGCTCCTTGGTTCTTCTGCCAGGTGTTGTTGTTCTTTTTTTTAAATTTCTTTATATTTTTATTCAATTTTTATACCATGTTTCCTAAAAAGTATTCATCTGGATGTGAAAAAAGGAAAAAGAGAAAACATGATGAAGAGTTTTAAAAATCACAACTAGGTGCTCTCGATAAATTTATTTTTAGAGCAGGAAATTCTAGTGAAAATTTAAATGCTAATGAACATTTAAAGAACCTTTTTATAAGAAATTCCATATTAAAAAAGTAAATTTTTATAGGTTATAGGGGCCCTTGTTTTCTCTTTTGCCTAGGGCCCATGAAATGTCAGGGACGGCACTGCGTCGATGGAGGTGGAAACTTGAGGAAGTAGAAAGAGGATTAAGGTTGGAAAATTGCAAGTGGGAGAGTCTTTGTAATAGAGATCAAAGTATGGGAAAGAGGGTCAAAGCTTGTAGGGAGTGAGGAACTTTTTTTTTTGAAAAATATCAAGGTTCATTCATCTTAGAAAAGCCAAGCTACTGTCATTTGAGTTCAGTACATGCTACAACATAATAGATTCCTACACATCTGTAGGAGAATAACACCTTAAAGCTTAAGACGTCCAACTTTAAGAAAAGATCAGAGCATCACAAAAAGTTTTTTCTAAGTCAAGATGACACAGTTGAACATCACTAGTCGATACCTGAAACACATGGTCGACAGGGGTTTCCATGAGGTGGATACTCGTCCTATTTGATCGTGACTCGTTCCGTCCCGTTATTATCGGGTCACGGGTCGATCTACTCCATTTCAATGAGTACCCAATTGTAACGAGTACCTGGTTAATGCCAATGGATGCATGCTACCCGTGGATACACGTGGGGATATCACCTTTACTAGAAGGTAATTACTCATCTAATAGATAAGTATCAATATACATAGGGACAAAATACATAGATATATTTTTTTTCATAAACTTTATATATCAACTTTGAAACTCGCGGAATTTTGTCCTCACTCCTTCACGATTAATTCGATTTGTTTGGACATTTTTTTGATCAATTGTTTTTATGTAATTTAATTACTTAACATTCAAATGAAATATTATTTTACCAATTCTATGGTTAAAAACATTTATATTTGTGGACTTACGGGCTCGAGTGAACATTTCTGCGTAGGGTATGTTCTTTGAATAAAGAGAGGCACTTCTAGTGAAAGGTGACATGTATAAAAATACAAATGATATGTCCAACTATATATGTATGTATCTATATCATATTCATAATGATAGATGTCGGGATATATAAATCTAAATGGTAGAGAATGCATTAAAATAGGAATATGTAAATATAGACAAACAAATTAGTGGGGATATATAAACTATGTGGATAATGTAGATCATATGAATATATGAAATTGAAGGAATGCAATCAAATACGGATCCAATAATGAGACATTCATATAGGTTCATCCTCATGATGAATCAAATACGTATAAGCGATATATATACATACATACACACACACACACACACACACACACACACACACATATATATATATATATATATATATATATGGGTAAAATGGGCTGCCCCCCATGGGGGAGCAAACTTGGCTCCCCCTGCGCCATTTTGCCTGCTTTTTATATTTTTTGGAAAATTTCTTCCATGGATTTTCATCAATATATACCTATATTATGTCATTCAAATTTCGTGTAAAACAAAGATTCCTACGACCTCCATCCGGAAGGGTCATTTTTAGCAATTCTGTTACTGTTAAAAAATGACTGTCTAGATGGAGGCCGTAGGAGTCTCTGTTTCGCACGAAATTTGAATGACATAATATAGAAATATAGTGATGAATATTTATGGAAGAAATTTTCAAAAAAATAACAAAGAGGGCAAAATAGTGTGGGGGGAGCCAAGTTAGCTCTCCCAGGGGGCAGCCCCATATATATATATATAAAAGAGTGATCCTATGAGATGAGATTTTGTGAGATGGTGAGATGGGACATTCTGGACCACAAGTTTCTGTATTCTCTCTCCTGCCTTTCTCTCTCCTAGTTGAAACTAATGGTCCAGAATGTCTCATCTCACCATCTCACCAAAATCCCATCTCATAGGATCGACCCTCATATATATATATATATATATATATATATATATATATATATAGGAGAAACTTCAAATGAGGTGGGATCTCATCATATATATGGTGAGCTACCCTCAATTTAGGCATCTTTCTAATATATTTTACAATTTCTTGTTTCATACATATAATAATAAATATTAACACAACATGTATAGTGAAATAAAATTATGAAAATATTATTATAATGGATGGAAATATTGATTTGAATTTAGATGCTATATTTTACAAAATTCATTTTTTTACAATGTGCAGTTTATATTTTACAAAACTGTTATAGAGTTTTTACTAAATTCGCAGTGGCTTTTACAATTTCAGAAAATCCCCCACCTCATTTGAAAGGTCCCCTATATATATATATATGGGAGCTGGGAGCCTAAGCCCAGGGTGTAGGTAACTACCTACACCCGGTCTTTTTTTACATGATTTTTGAGTTTTTTTTGAATGAAACCTTAGGAGGATTTTCTTAATATATTGAGAGGAATATGTGTTTCAAGTTTCATACAAAACAAACATTCCTAACACATTCATCTAGAAGGGGTCAATTTCAGTAATTCTGAGACCGTTAAAATTTGTTAGTCTTGATGAAGATGATAGAAGTCTCGAATTAAGTTGAATTTTGAATGACACCATGGTGGTACATAGTGATCTAATTTCCCCAAGATTTCATTTCAAAAAAATAAAAAATCTATTAAAAAATGAGTCGGGTCTAGGTAGTTACCTACACCCCTGGGTGTAGGCTCCCTTTTCTCTCTCTCTCTCTCTCTCTATACATATATATGGGAAAAGGAGCCTACACTGGAGGATGCAGGTAACTACCTACACCTGGCCTATTTTTTCATTATTTTTTATTTTTTTGAAATGAAACCTTAAGGGAATTAGATCACTATATATCGTCATAGTGTCATTCAAAATTCAACTTAATCCGAGATTTCTATCATCTCCATCAAGACTACCAAATTTTAACGGTCTCAGAATTGCTGAAAATGACCACTTCTAGATGAACAAGTTGGGAATGTTTGTTTTGAATGAAATTTGAAACACATATTCTACTCAACATATTAATAAATCCCCCCAAGTTTTCAATTAAAAAATGAAAAAAAGGAAAATAGGTTGGTGCAGGGAGTTGCCTACACCTTAGGATGCATGCTCCTTGTCCCCATATATATATATGTTTATATATATGTATATATATGTATTTATACACACACACACATATCTAACCGGAGGACACCATGATGAAAGATATATAAGTATATATTCCAATCTGTAAATGTTAATTATCACCACGTTTGGTTATCACGAATATATATATACATACATACATACATACATACATACATACATACATACATACATACATACATACATACATACATACATACATACATACATACATACATACATACATACATACATACATACATACATACATACATCGCCATCCATCTCCAGCATCCTTACTCTACCCGCACCTCCTCCGCCCTTCTCCTCCACGACCCACCTCCTCCATGCATGTCCTCGTCCGCCCACACACCTCCATTCACGCTCTCCTTCAACCTTCTCCTCCATGATCCACCTCCTCCACGCATAGCCATCACCCCCACACGACGCTACCATTATTAGATACAAAAAAAACAACCTTGGAGAACGCGATCACCGACCACCGTAGAGCAGCGCGCTGCATCCACCGTCTTGAACGCCATCATCGACGAGCAGCAACCTCCTCCCCTCATGCCGCCGTCGAGAGAGAGAGAGAGAGAGAGATGGAGGAGAGGAACTTCGCGCGGCAATCGAGATCAAGATCGAGAGAGACGGTGGGAGAGAGAGGAAGAGAGAGGGGAAAGAGGAGATAATTGTGGAGATATTTGTTGCATTCTAAATTTAGAATATGGTAAAATGACCATAATGGGTTTCTCAACATTAAAGATATATTAATAACGAGCCATTAATGATAACCATTGGATTGATTGTGTATGACTAGGATGAGGGGCTTTCCATGCACCCAGGAAAGGTGCACCTCATTGGAAATATTTCCTATATATATATATATATAACACGATACAATTTGCATTCAGTTCTGTCCATTATCATCATGTTTGGATGCCATGATGTATGTATATCGATTTGGATCGTATCCGATTCATTATCATATATTTTAATTCAAATTTTGTCATCCATATATATATATTGATTTCAATATATATATATATTAATATAAATATCATAGTGCAAGCCCTCCCATACATATAAATTTAATCTAATCTATATAATTTTGATTCTATTGTTTTCTCTATCTAATTTGCATCTATTTCATACATGTATCCATTTTTAATGATTTGCCAATACATTTTTCATATTCACTGACATTTGTATCCGCATCCATATATATTTTTAAAATAGATAAGAATAATGTGACATCAATATTGGTATTTGTATGTAACCATTTGCATCTTTGTGAATCAATTGATAGTGGAAGCTTCCAACCGAGTACCCTTATATACAGGTACCCGACCTATCATTTTGTATAGGACATGGGTCATGACATAACAGGTACCCGACCTATCATTTTTAAATGGATACTCGAGAGTCTAACGTCACAATGAACATGTCAAGCCGGATACCTGTTGACCTGTATATTTTTTAACACCCCAAGTGATCGATACTTGAAACCCTGTGCGATATTAATTTTTACAATTTCATAAAATTTAATCCTCAAAATATATATAATTTCATTGACATAACCTCATTTTTGTTCAATGAGTTGGTCTTATATATAGTATACAATAGGTTCAAAGAATTTCGGAAAATCCAGAAATTTGAGATGTTATATTTTTGAAAAAACTTGCACGTCTAGGCCCAAAACAAAGAGGCATAAGGAGGCATACTTGATCAATTCTTCAACCCGTAACCTTAAGATCTTGTTTGGTTGGAGAATAGGCCCTGGAATAAGGGGCCAATTCTCCTCCTGACACGGTTCCTAGTGTACGACTATTCTCCATTATTCCATCTTATTTCACTCTTATTCCTATCTTTATCACACCTTATCTACCTTTATTTCACCTTATTCTCCTTATTCTTATCCTCCAGCCGAACGGAGAATAGACCCTTATTTCCCTTATTCTCCATCCTTATTCCTGCTTATTCTCCTACCGAACGATCCCCCGCGTTGTTTTTCATGACTTTATGAGGCATTTATTACATTTGAAAATAAGATTAGGCACATATTTATTACATTTCAAAGTTAAGGCCCTTGATTGAAAGTTGAAGCATAGTTTAAACCTATTTTTTAATCATTAACATTTATTTACTATTCACTGCAATAAAAGGGGTACTTTCACCTTATTCTCCATTTACTACTCAAATACAAAATCCACCAATCAATGAGAAGCATGAACGACTTTCTTTCTTGTTATTCCTTAATCATTTTACCATCTGATCTAGAGGCAAGTCGGAGTGTATATTGTAACATCCCAATCCCCAGACATAGTCTCACATTTAAAATTCGTAAATTATAAGTGTGTTTTATGTGGTGGGACTAGTATTTTACAACTTGTGATTTAGCATTATTTGGATGGTTGCCAACGTGTCTATCCGGACCTGCACACAACAAGTTATCAGTGTCACATAATCCCACATTTAAAATTCATGAAGTGTGAGCGTGGATTATAAGTTGTGGAGATTACTATTTGACAACTTAAGCTTAAGCATTTTGGGGTGGTTGCTAATGGGTCCAATCGGGTCCAATCCAACAAATTGTCAATGCCTGTTTTTTAGCAAGAACAGACCGGGGACCTAAGGCAGGGACGTAACATATATAAATAATAAAGGCTACCCTATAATAGATGTACCATTATTTATATTTTAAAAATGTGTCTATTTGGTTGGTGGCTTGTGTTGGATTGGAGTAAGCTTTGTTTGAAAGGTTAGTGAGATGGGTAACTTTTTTGTGAATAGTAGTTGTCATGGTAAAAAGTGGGAACGCACACATTAATTCCCCTTGGTTTAATGACTAGGTTGGAGATGTTGTATTTAGATTTCAAGTAATTAGGTTTTAACTTGGTAAACTTATGGAATTACATTGGATTATCAATTTGGTTTCAATTGAGAAACCAATTGATGATGGAGGGAAAGTTGAGAATTCTCAAATTTGAAACAAGGTGAGACTTGAGTGGAAGTTTAATACCACATCTAGTATTTTTAAACGTTTTGTGGGCTTATATATGAGTTTACAACCTAAGCTCTTGTAGCAATAGTAGAGAGGATGAATGGAGGATCAGGCAATACACGTGCACGCTCCGTTTCACTCCGTCTCCGATTGGCATCAGGCTTGAGAAATCAATTCAGATTCGATATTTTTGTTGTGGGTTTCATTAGCGGATCGAATACATTAAATCTAAGATTAATTGTGATTCAACCACAATAAGGGAATTCAACTGGACTTCAATGGCTTTGATCTAGCCGTCGTTTCAAAATCCGAAGAGGCGTCCATTGGGGGACGTTTACAGAAGATGAAAAGTTACACTCTAAGTCTTCTTATGCCCTTCCAATGGACGTCATTTTATTCACTTGCAAGAAAACTCTCTCAACGTCTTTTGTTCTTTGTTCCACCACAACTGCGACCTACGATTTCTTCTCTCGATTGCAGTTCTCTATAGTACTTTCGAGGACGATCTCATTAGTGTGCACAGAGGACGATCGTGTATCGTCGTATCCTGGAAGCGGATCGCTAGTCCCCTTCGCACCGGTATTGTGGGGGCGATATCCTCTCTAAGGACAGTCCATGGACGTTTTGATGATCTCTAATGTATTTTTTATTTTATTTGCCAAATTTATTTATTGCTTTTTCTTTCTTGGATCTCGCCCCAAAATGGTGTGTAAATGGTTTGATTGGTTCCCGCGTTAATCTTGTAATTGCTATATGTATCAGATATGCATGGTTATAATCTTGTTAATATGTAATACATTTATTTGTATAGATAATTGAAATTACTATTTGTTGTATGCTTTAATCATCCTGTTATCAACATTAGAGGGGTAAATTTCATGTACGGGCCATGAGCTAGTGTAGAACATGCAATCCATATAGTTTGCTTGCATTTCTTGAAGAAAAACACACATAAGGGATAATATCTTGATAAAATCAAATCATTTTACAGAGATATTGTTGGGAGATGGGCAACAAACTGCACCGCCAATTCCTTTTGGATAGTAAATCCAATTCCTCAAAACACAACATCCATTCTTCGAAAAACGCATACTATATATTCCAACTTTTCTCATCCACACTACCTACCCGACAACAACTTTACTTATTGTACCACAACAGCTGCCTATACTCTAGTCCTCTATTTCCTGAATTAAATGAAAAAAAAAGAAAATAATTTTACCTAACCCTATTTTCATCCTTTCAAGGTAAACCTTACAAGCCAAACATGAACTTGGAAGTACACCACTCTGTTCTCATCGTCTCAATCTGAAATCCGTCATTTTTCATTACAAGAACAAAGAGGAGAAAGACCTACCAGGTCGTGTAGAGTGGATCCTCTGCTGTACTTACGAGGGCCGTCCGATCACCATCGGACGGCTCCCGCGAGTACTGAACTACAACAGAGGATCGGTCCTCCGAGGTCGCGGTCCCTCTCTCACTGGCATTTGATCAGGTCGTGTCTCCATCTGGCCGACTCGTGCACTGCGCGGTTGATGGAGAGTGGGAATTAGAATGAGGAGCTTCTTGTCGCATCAGACGTCTGCAACATAAAGATCCATTTAGAAAGATCCATGCAACGTGATAGGACGGAAAGGGAAGCTTCTCCTTCCCCTCCCTCAATGATGACCATGTGTTGAGCACATTACGCGAGCAAGATCTGGGCGCACATGGTGACTTGTACGTATCACTGTGGGGTTGTCCTTGGCTGCTGCTCTTTTTCTTCTTCCTCTTCGTTATATATCTATATAATTATATAAAAAACAGCAGCTTCAATATGTGGAATGCAATGGTCGGGTTCGGTTGGTGAGTTGGGTTCGATCAGTTCGATCGGAATTCGAATCCTGAATTCGCTATCAGTATCACACTCGAACCTCGTTGGCTGCGAGTTTAACCCTCAGGTAGAATTGATCAAACTCTAGGACCAGATTAAACTCTGTGAAAAATATTTTTGGTCTAAAAACGATCCATGTACGAGCCAGACGGTCGAGCCTCTGGCCCGTTTTGGAATTATTTTTTTATTCAGCAGGGATGAGACTGATCAGATGTAGATATAGATACAGTGTTACTATATTTTTATCCATTCTAAAATACGAATAATAATGAACATATAGATATTGTGGGATAATGTGTCACCATAATTTAGAAAACAAATATGAATGTAAAACAAATAGGGATCATATACGGCTAACAATATATTTACTTTATAGCTTAAATATACTTGTATAGAATAAACAAATATACTCAATGTGTTTATTTAATAATAATTATATCAAATACAAGGAAATAATCCATAAAATTTGCGGTTATAAATTAATTTACACTAAATTTATATTAAAATGAATATACGAACATAAATATTTGAGGAATAAAAAAATATAATCCTTATTCGTAAAATTTTAAAACATATACAAAAATCGGATGCAAAAATACGTAGAATATAAATATATCATAAAGTATTCATGTCCATTTGAGTTTTACCATTTGTGCCTTTCTCATCTTCTCAGCTATACCTCTACTTTTTTATTTTATCAATTGTACTCCAGATTTCTTAGAAAATTCACAATTTTACTTTTTTGTGATATCAGATATACTTTACTTTATCTTAATGGACGGGCAGAACTGTTATTTTTATAAGAAATAAGGGGCACAATTGATATTACAAAAAAGAGGAGGAGTATAATTGCTATTCTAGAAGTTAAAAAGGATACAAGTGTTAAAAACCCTCACCTGATTTCTTTGAATTATGTTATATTGAGGGGATAACAAATGGCAAATTACAATATCATTCTCAAAGAAAAACGAGGCAATGCCATCCACGGGACATGCAACGCAAATGTTCCCCGTTATTTTTACCTCTCGTCCGTCGTCCACCCTCCAGATCCATCTCCCTCCCCCCACGTAGAAACAGAGAGCACCACCACCGGAAATGGCCACCAACGACCCCTCAGACGCCACCAAGACCTGCATCCACTACCCCAGCGGCTACAATCCCGTCGGCATCTGCCCCCTCTGCCTCCACGCCAAGCTCTCCGAGATCGCCTCTGAGTCCTCCTCCCCTCGCTCCCCTCCCCACCACCCTCCGCCCCCCGTTTCCCCTCCCTACCACTGGTCCTGCGGGTACTCCAAGAAGAAGAAGAGCACCCGCAAGGGCGCCTCCTTCTCCTCCAGGACCACCCTCCACCCCATGCTCCCCAAGGACTGCCCCACCACCCCGCAGAAGCGTTGGTTCCCGTTCTTCCACCACCACGACGCCGTCTCCGAGGTACCCACAAAGGCCGGGAGCGTGACGAGGTCGAAGTCGATGGGCTGCGCGAGCGATCTCTTCGGCAGGCCTCACAAAGTGGAGGAGGTGAACGACGTCAGCGGAGAGAAGCCGGCGGTGTGTTCCCCCTTGGGCTCGAGTTCGTTGCGTAGAGCGAAGGTGTGGAGGTGGTCGATCTCGGGGAGGGCGCTGAGGAGCGGAAGAGGCGGCGGTGTTGCGGCGGAGAGGGACTCGCCGTTGATGGTGGTTAAGGTGTAATTAACTTATCTGTTTTCTTCCTCGTGTGGTCGAAGGTGTGCTGTTTGCCTTTACATACTCGCAAAGGGTTTCGGTTTTGGTGCTCAATTCGATTTATGATTTGTGTACTGGATTAAAGAGTCGTCGATGGGAATTTAAATGTGAAAATGATTTATTTTTTAATATTTCATCCTACGCGTTATTTAAATAATAATAATGTTTTCTTTGTGTTCTACATTCTCTGGGACAAATTATTCTATTTCTATTTCTATTACTGTTACTATATAATAAGCCACCGAACTCCATTAGTTTCTCATATATAAATTTGGATTTTGTCCTTTCGCAGGGTCTTGCTGAATACCAATAGTTTTTTTTACAAATAATCTGATTTTGCTCTTTATTTGCAAATAGTGCTAATATCCCTCCTCTTTTACTTGATCTCGTGTGCCGATTACGTGTTTTGTTTGGAAAAAAGTATGGTATGTAACGATCTGGATATGCACATAAGTTTCAATTTCTCAATAAATGTAGGTACATATATGATTAATTACTTTTCTTGCGGCTATAGATGTAGTTATAGATATGCATTTGGATTTTTGGACGAACATGAGTCACATATGGAAGTAATCGGATACATGTAAATTTATATTATTCGTCTATTCACGAGTAGGAATGCAAACATACAGATACAAATATAATTGTTATCATATCCTTATCCCTTCTTAAATACAAATACAGATGCGGATATGGTTATTGACATATACGAAAATTATGTTACCATATCTCTAAAAAATGTATATTGATTTAAAGTGGATACTGATCGTATAGGAATAATATTAGAAATACTCTATAAATAAGCTTAAAGATACATGTATTGTATGTAATATACATAATGTAAATTTACTTAATGTGCTTATATCATAATAATTATGCCAAACATGGTGAAAGAAGAATAAACTTATGTTATATATGGTTAAAAATAAGGATTGTTATCAGTTGTGCTCCTTCGAAATATTGCAATATCTGTTATGCCCTTCCTTTTTTAGAATATCAGTTCCGCCTCCGACTTCTTGTTGTTCTATCACTTGTGCCCCTATGTTACTTTAGTCGGCAATGAGTTGAACTTAACCATGATCTTTTCAAACCATGGAGAGGCTAAGATGAGCAATTGTCCAAAAACTCCCCACGCTCCTCCTCCCACTCTCCGTTGGAGGAGGGGCCGTGGAGGAGGAGGGGCGTGAGGGAGAAGCATGGGGCGGAGGAGGAGCAGGGGGGCACGGGGGAGGGTGATAACCGAGGTTTTTCGCTGGTCTAGATATGCCTCACACAGGGTGGAGGCTACAATGTCGTTGTGGTGACCCTCAAGAAACCCTAATTGATCAACAATCAATCCACAATTAAATATCAAGCAAGGAAAATACGGTGTGGATCAAAATATATTTTAATGCCTACAGTAAAATGCGTATAGTGGCAAGCAGAGTAGGGTATCAAACACGAGTAACACACGATGTAGCACTTTTATATTATTTATAAATAAATAATATATGTATATATGTATATAGCGATGCACAATTTAGTCAAAATAAAGTGGGTTTTAAATATATATATATAATGTTTTTTTAAAATAATTAATGATTTTTTAATTATATTTATATGTGTATATATGTTTAAATAGAGTTTTTATATTTTTTCCTTTTAATATATATATATTTTTCCTTTTTCTAGTAAATATATAATAAAGCTTATATAGGGTATATATATACAATAATAGATAATAAAGATATACATAATACAAAAATAAAAAAAATTACAGAATTAAATATTTTTGGGTTTTATATAATTTTTTAATATTTTTTGATTTTTAGTTAATTTTGCTAATTTTTATATATTTTTAAGATCAGAAACACCCTAAAACAGGGAAAAAAATAATAGGCTGAAATCAAAAAAGGAGATGAAGAATATCAAACAATATCAAATTTCTCCAAATTAATTTAATATAAAGATAATAATATAAAGAAAATTATGCAACATAAATCACTATTTTTGGACTTTTTGATGTTTTTTTTATAAATTTTTATAAAATTTTTGGGGGTTTCTCAATTTTTAAGTATTTTATTTTTATGTTTTTAGTGATTTTTGGTCTGAAGGTTAATAATACTTAAACGAGCAAAATATATTTTTTTGGGAATTTTTCAAAATGATTATTTATTTTTTTAGATTTTTAAGATAAATAGGGATTGACCGTACACTATCTGATTTTTAGAAAATAGGAAAGGGGCATAAAACACAAATGAAAAATAATCCCATGATCAAGCATGCATCCAGGTACCTACTCCTATTTTTGTAATTTTGGGCACGACAACTAGATAGCTATTTTTAATAAATAAAAAATGGCTCACAAAAATGTTCATCCTGATAAGGGTATAATTGAAAATATAAATAAAGGTGAGAGTCCAATTGTAATTTTACCCAAAACTTAACACTAATATTCAAATTTTATATATTACAAGACAATTACAAAAATACATGAGGGGTTCCATGCAATTTTTACAAGATAAATGCGCACCTGCACATGACTCTAGTAGGGACTAAATTGCAATATTCAAGGAGTTCAGTGGGTTACATGCAATTAATCCACTACTTTTTAAAACTACTTAAAATATTTGCAGGATTGCTTAACAAATACAAAAGCGCGGAGGGGGTGATGAAAATATACCACTTAAGTACTAGATCCAACCACCAATGTGTCGACACGCGTCTGATCATGCGGCTCAGAATCCGCACCGCTTCGCATGGAATGGACGCTCCAGATTAGATATGGTGCATGGCTTCAATTGAACGACACATGAGGCTTCTTCAAGAACACGAAGAACACCTCGTAGGGTGAACTTTGACTGTCGAATTCATGCAGTCCAGGGGACCAATCACCGTGCTACTTGGGGTGTTTTGTTCCTGATGGTCCTCTGCGTGCAACAGCAAGCTCCAATGGAGGGGAGGAAGCTTGGGGTGGCCAAACCATGTCCGAGCACCTGGAGTTGCTTCCGAGTGATCGCGATAGCTTCAGACATTCCCTGGAACCTGCAAGTCAACACCAAAACTTTACTTGGTACCAGGACTATCTCCTCGACCTAGAATTGATCGAAATATGGAGGGCGATGAAATGGAGGGAGAGATCTGGCGATAGGCGGTGGAGGGAGCTCTGAAGTTCCTCGATTCGAGCCGAATCGAGAGGGCTTTTGGGGAGAATCGATGGAGAATTTGAAGGGGCTCGAGGGTGAGATGAAAACGGGTCGAAAAATGGGACAAATTACAGTGATTAAGACCTATAGCCAGAGCTCCAGGTTAAAGATAGATTTGATTTTTACCTACTTCTATTGAATCAAAGGAAAAACTAAAGGCGAAATTGAAACCTATGGTACAAAGTTACCTATAAATGACAGGAAATGGCTCAACCGAGCTAGAGGCTCAGGAGTTGAACTATGCGCCGGAGATCTACCGTAGATGGCTGGATGTGTCCCTAGACCGTCCTCCTCGCTACAAACCTGCACCCAAAGCTCCATGTCATCGAGCTGAAGATGTATGAATAGGTTTGAGGGGCTAAGACCTTCCAAGGAGTGATAAAAAATACAAAATGGGCGAAGGGGGTTTATTTATAGGCGAGTTTTTGGTGAATTTCGAGGCGATTTTGCGTGAGATTGGTGGGAGGTTGGTGAGGATTTGGTGATGGCCGAAGTGAGGGATGAAGCGGCTACATGACGGTGGTGGTCTCGAGGGCAATGATTGAAGGAGGAGGTGTGGAGAAAATGGCAAAGGGGCGGCTCGCGTGACTTCTGACAGGCGTCGAAAGGGAGACCGGACAGTTGACATGTGGTCAACAAAAGAACATGCCTGGTTGGTCCACATGGACCAACCAGGAAATTCCAAGGGAAAAATGCCTTTGAAAATGAATAATAAATAATATTTGATTTTATTGTTTTTTAAAATAAAAAACTTTATAATTTCATGTAGTATTGTATGCATATTTTTATTTATTTCTTAGAGGTGTTTATTTACAAGTTACTTTTTAGGGTATAAATATATAGGTATATTTACATATATTTTGGGTAATTTATTTTTATTTTGTATTTTATTTTTTAATATTTTATTTTCTTATTTTATAATCTTGTAACTTATTTTTATACACTTAAGTATATTTTTATTATATTTTTCTGATATAATATATATACTTAAATAAATAGGTGTATTAATTGTATAGGTATAGTTATAGGTATTTCATATATGCATTGTGTATACATATTTTATTTTAATGTCTTATTTGTGTTTTTATTTAAGTTTTAATATGTACATATACTATAAATAATATTTACAAAATTCTAAAAATATAAAATTATAAAAATAGTAAAGAGTAAATAAAATGAATATTTTAATTAGGTCTATTATACAATAGGGATCCAAAATCTAACTTTCACACCTTAACTCCAAAAAATATGAAACTACCTTTATTAAATAGCTTATTAAAAGTTATATACAATTAAAGGAGATTTTGAAATATTTCGAGTTTTTATTTGAGAGATACGGGTCTGGGAAATTAGGATTTTGAAATTTTATTTTGTGTATAAAATGTACACTATATATTATTTTTATATGACATAAATTTTGTATTTTTCTATATATTTTTATCTACGATTTTCATGTATAAAGTCTCATTATTTGAGATGTAAATAATAAAGAATAAAATAGATCCCAAAAAGTAATTATTGGCCTATTTTGTAGAGTGATCTGTTCTGTATTTTCTGTACAATTGGCCACCCTATCTCCCTCTACTTTATTCCTTGTTGGATAAGTCATCATGATGTCTGAGTCTCGAGGGTTAGTGTCACTTCAATGTCCTTGACACTTTGCTATTTTTTTCTTTCCTTTATTCTTTTATTTTGGCGATAAATACAATAAATGTACAAAATTTCATACTTTTGTACAAATTAATGAAGGTTTATTTTGACAAATTAATGGTATATACATGCATTCAGCTAGGGTTTAAAGGCCAAAATGAAAGAATAAAGGCAATGAAATGGAGATTCATCACCCCATATACTTGCTTTTGCTAGTCCATAGTAAACACTTATGCTTATAAGTGCGGAGAAGAAAATAAAGAAAAGAAAAAGAAAGAACTTGGAATAATTTTTTTATTTTTAAACGTGTCTTAATAATGTCAAAGTTTGGAGCTCAGAGAAGACCTTTGGATTAATGATGTGTTCGGAACTACTTAGAGGTTAGGATTTGTGATGCAACGACCTTTAGGTTCCATACTCCTATTATACATTCCAATTCACAGCCAGGTCAAAATCATCCTCTCAATCGCATACTCTTGCTACCTTGAAATGATAGAACCATGTGTGTGAAATTGTTCAGCTCTCCCCAGACAAAACCATTGAACCACCAAGGTGTCTGCTCTTCTGATAACTCATCCTCGTGGAGTCAGATATTTCCTTCTAAGGTCAGGTACTTCTGATCTTTACAACCGAATGGGATAAAAAGTCACAAGAATGGGAAGAGAAGTGGGAATGGACCAGCATAGTCATCGTTCCCTCGTGAAGTCGGTTAGTGTAACTGGATCTTCATCAAGAAGCATGCTTTTTCTGAAGCTCATATTTTTGGAATTTTTGGTTGAAGGTTTCTTTGAATATTTTCTTTGATTTTGCATAGCATATATATTCTTATTTGTGCCCTGGTGGATATAGCATCTTTTGTTCTACCCACTGTTTTGGGGTCTTAGAAAAAGTTGCGTCGGTAGACCATCCCTCATCCGAAGCATTGTTTCAATCCATCTCCAGTCTTTAGATATCATTGTTATCAAAAAAGTGGATTAGACTACAGGTGTCGTCAATCCCTAAGAATGGTTCTTGAGCCACCCTTGACGAAGCGACCTTGCATCGTCCTGACTTAGACCCCAAGATTTTTCAACAGTCCATCTAGGTTGAGCTAAGTGTTCGGTGTGAGGTTTCCAGTCAAGTTACTGTCTCAAGAGTCGTACGGATGAAATGAAAAGTTTTATTTAGGCACATTGAATTGACTCATTAACATAGTCTTATGGAATCCAAAGAATTAAGTCAAGGTGACATGAAGCATCTCCAATTCCAGTCCTCAATGGGTTCCTCTGAAGTTGAGTGTATTAAGGTCTACCTAAAGCTCCAATCTTCAACTTTAGTGAGACTTGTTCAATCACCTAGATTACTCTGAAAAATGCTCATGTTGTGTATGATGCATGAAAAATATTTTTGTGATGTAATTTTTCAGACTTTTGATCTTTTTATGAATTTTTGAAAAGATAATGGAAATGCAATTTTTTAAGGTTTTGCAAATGTTTTTGGGGTTTTGCAGACAAAAAATTTTGGCTATGAAAATAGGTACACATATTAACACGGGGTTGCATCTTATATTTACAAGAATTAGGGATTTTAAGGATTTACAACGTGTAAGTGATCATTCTAATAGCTATACATCTATATACAATTAAAGAATTTTAGTGTGATGTGTATGTGTGTGTGTATATTCCTCGAACTTATTTGAAAATCATAACGTGTAAGTGATCATTCTAATAGCTATACATCTATATACAATTAAAGAATTTTAGTGTGATGTGTATGTGTGTGTGTGTATATATTCCTCGAACTTATTTGAAAATCATTTTACAAATGATTTTTGAGAACTTTAGTCCAAAATAATTTTTACAGATCATTTTACAAATATTTATACACATTTGAAAATCATTTTTTGCAAAGTTTTTTAAATATTATATACAGATTTTTTTCAAAATATTTTTGCAATAATTTTCCAAACATTTGTAAATCAATTTTCAATTATTTTATTTCACGCAAAGAAAAGAAATTTTACAAACAAAATATTTTACTAAGGTTGAAATTGTTTTGCATAATATTTTTCAATCATATTTTCACACTATTTTCCAAATATTTTGCAAAGCATTCACCTGATTTATTAGTTAATACGTATAAAAAAGAATTTGAGGAATAATAAATATCATTTTTATTAAATAATTTAATGAATTTGTGTATATATAGTGTTTTAGCCTTATTTGATGAAAATACGAATATACGAGTTTTGGCTAAAATATATACAAAGTATATATTGACCTCCTATACTTAGCTTGAGCTATGTCCTCGTAGATCGAAGAGAAAGAAAGACGTAACTTGTACTAGGTATAACAAAGTCTGTACTACAACGACTAAAGAATAGGAAGTCGGTCGTCCCCCTATACTTAGGATCAATTAATCCTACGTATACCAGTCTATATACAAATGCAGGGAGGGTCGAGGGTGGGAAACAAATAAATGAATAACTCAACGGCATGGCCTGTCTCCCCCTATACTTAGGGTAAAATATCCCTAAGTATAAAAAGAATGTAAAAATGAGGAGGGTTGCGTTAGGTAGCCGACAAGCAACGTAAAATAGTTGAAGACAACTTCTTAAATAATATTTTTTTTTAAAATTATTATTTAGGATGTTGCCTCATGACAACCGGATCTTTTCAACATGGATTTAAGCAAACATACAGATTTCGTTGGGGCGTTCCCTACTTGCGATGCGTTGTATTTCCCGATTGCAATGAAAAATGGGCAAGGGCCACTACATCGCAGCCAGGATGTAGTTCAAAATTTGCAAGGGTTCTCGCATGAGGAACGCATGCAGGTAATTAAACTAGTTCTATTGCATCACCGCCCGGATGCAGTCCAAATTTTACAAGGGTTCTCTCATAATGAACGCATGCGAGTAAAGAAGTTAGTCCAAAAAAGATTGCAACAGAAGTTGCAGATTGGTAGTTGGAATATTGGCAATTTGACTGGAAAATCGATGGAGATAGTGGATAAGATGGAAAGAAGGAAGATTCATATACTATGTCTTCAAGAGACTAAATGGGTTGGAGAGAAAGCAAGGGAGATCGAGAAGACATGATTTAAACTTGGTATTCAGGTAAAGATAGGGGTAGAAATAGTGTTGGAGTGGTTGTTCATAAGGATTTGAAGGATTGTGTGGTTGAGGTGCAAAGATTCGGGGATCGAATTATTTTGCTAGAGTTGGTGCTTGAAGAAGAAATTCTGAAAATAATCTCAGTTTATGCACTGCAAATTGGTTTTGATGAAAGGATTAAACAAGCTTTTTGGGAGGATCTAGATAAGATTTTACAAGGAATCCCACAAAGAGAGATGATTTGCATAGATAGAGATCTTAATGGACATGTGAGAAAAGATGCTTCAGGGTATGCTAGTGTTCATGGAGGATATGGTTTTGGGGATAGAAATGAAGAGGGAAAAGTCATCCTGGATTTTGTAATAGCATATGATCTTTTCATAGCAAACATTCTCTTCAAGAAGAGGGAGGAGCATTTAATTACTAGTAAGAGTGTGCCAACGAGAACACAGATATATTATTTTGCGTTGAGGAGAAGAGATCGGTTGTGTTGTAAAGACTGATTTGACAACCCAACATCGTTTGTTAGTCTTGGATGTACAAATAAAATGGCTGGTAAAGAAAAGAAGGGCTCCTAAGATCACTAGAACTAGATGGTGGAATCTTCCACTGAAGCAATCGAGCTTCAGGGAGAAGGTTTTAGAAGATTTATCTTGGGATTGTAGTGGAAGTGCAAACGAGATGTGGGAGGCAGTAGCATCTTGTATCTGAAAGGTAGCCAAAGAGATGCTAGACGAGTCAAAGGGAGGAGCCCCATGTCAAAAGGAGGCTTGGTGGTGGAGTGAAGGGGTGCAAGAGAAGCTAAAAATTAAAAGAGCATGCTTTAAAGCTATGTCTAAGGATAGAACAAAGGAAACCGTCACAAACTATAAAATAACAAAGAAGGAAGCAAAGAAGGTTGTAAGCGAGGCTAAGTTGAAAGCTTATGAAGTTTTGTATAAAAATCTCGACTCTAAGGAGGGCCAGAAGTATATATTCAGGTTGGCCAAAGCAAGAGAAAGAAAGACCAAAGATCTTTCTCAAGTGAGATGCATTAAGGATGAGGAAGGTCACGTGCTTGGTACTCAGAAGGATATAGAGACTAGATGGGAGCAGTACTTCCATAAGCTTTTCATTGGGGAAGGAAATAGAGAAATCACTTTGGGTGATCTAGCTAGTAGTGAAAGTTACTTGAATTGTACAAGCTATAGACGGATACAAAGAAAGGAAGTAGAGGAGGCTTTGAAGGTTATGAGACATGGGAAAGGTGTAGGACCGGATGACATCCCTGTAGAAGTATTGAAAGTTTTAGGTGAGCGCGATTTGACTTGGCTTACGAATCTATTCAATGTTATTTAACGAAGCAAGAAAATGTCTGAAGATTGGAGGAGTATCGTGGTGCCTCTTTATAAGAATGAAGGAGACATTCAAAATTGTTCAAACTATAGAGGTATCAAGCTGATGAGTCACACTATGAAAATTTGGGAGCGTGTGATCGAGAGAAGGTTGAGGCAAGTTTCCAACGTCAAAGAAAACCAATTCGGATTCATGCCAGGTCGCTTAACTATTGAAGCCATCCATTTGCTGAGGAGAACAATGGAGATTTATAGAGCTAAAAGGAAGAACCTCCATATGATCTTTATTGATTTGTAGAAGGCTTATGATTCTGTCCTATGAGAGATATTGTGGAGAGTTTTGGAGAAGAGACAAGTGCCTGTCCTATACATTAACCTCATAAAGGACATGTATGATAGGGCTTTATCTTGTGTAAGGACCCCGTCTGGGAAGACTGGCTATTTTGACATCAACATTGGTTTACATCAAGGTTCAACTTTGAGTCCATTTCTTTTTACTTTGATTATGGACAAGTTGACAAGTCACATCCATGATGAGCTACCTTGGTGTATGCTATTTGCTGATGATATTGTGTTGATTGACAAGACTAGAGATGGAGTAAATGAGAAGCTTGAGTTCTGGAGACTTGAGTTGGAGAGTAAAGGATTTCGTATAAGTATGGCTAAGACAGAATATATGGAGTGCACCTTTGATGGAAGCAATGGTGAAGGAATTGAGGTGAAGATTGGTGATGATAACATTCGGAAGAGAGATTCTTTTAGATATCTGGGATCTATTTTGCAACATGATGGGGAAATTGATGGAGATGTTACTAATAGAATAAATGCAGGTTGGCTAAAGTGGAGAGGAGTCTCTGTTGTTCTCTGTGATAAGAAAATTCCTTTAAAAATTAAAGGAAAGTTTTACAAAGCAGCCGTGAGACCTGCTATGCTCTATGGATCTGAATGATGGCCTATGAACCATAGAAATGTGCAGAGAATGGTTGTAGCAAAAATGAAAATGCTAAGGTGGGTGTGTGGACACACACGTAAAGATCCGATTCGGAATGATGCAATCAGAAAGAAAGTGGGTGTTGCTCCAATCGAGAATAAGATGCGAGAAAACCGCTTAAGATGGTTTGGTCATTTGCAAAGAAGATCAGTTGATGCACTAGTTAGGAGATGCAAGTGTTGGGATGTTGAGCCGGCTAAGAGAGGGCGGGGATGGCCCAAGAAGTGTTGGAAAGAGACCATACGAAGGGATCTTTGTTTTGTGGATATAAGCCCGTGATTGATCCAAGATAGGTCTGAATGGAGGTGAAGAATCCATGTAGCCGACCCTACTTAATTGTGGGAAGAGGCTTTGTTGTTGTTGTTGAAGGATATTGAGAATCCTCAAGCGCATCACGGAAGCGTGACGATCGCATCGAATACGATCGGGGCGACTAGTCGTACTAGTCGCAAGGTGCAGCAGAATTTAAAAATTTTAAATCAAATGATGAAACCACATGATCACGAGAACACTTCTCGGATCGTTTCATCAAACCACAAGGTATAAGTAATACCTTTGAAGCGTGGTTGTGATCGCGAGATCCCAAACAAGAGATCCTCCTGTCTCAAGTCCGATCCACAAAGAATGCACTTGCGGGCACGATGATGAGTCGCGTTCCTCCCGCAATCCTCGATGAAGATCCAAGCAATAGATCCCCTGATTCCGTCAAGCGAAATCCACCGTCTTCCTCTATAGCAAGTAGCCACGAAGAAGAAGGAGATCCTCAAGTCGTTGAAGGCAAAGGCGAGAACCTCTCTCCTTTCTCAACAATGGTGGTCGGCCACCCTATGGAGAGGGAGAGAGAGATATCACGAGAATGAGAGGGAGAGAGAGAAGTAGAGTAGGCATCTACTTGGAGTGTCTCTCAAGGGCTAAGGCTACCCTCTTTATATATTAGTTTGGGATCCAATGGATCTCAATCCATGCCTCTCATGGATCCAACGGTCATTGTAATCCAAGAGCCATCCAACGGCTATGATTGTTGTTGGTTAAAAACCAACAACATTAATTTATATTAAATTAAATATATGTTGAATTATTATCAACACTATTTAATTAACATAAATTAATTTATCAAGAGATAATAAGACAACAAATAAGAGGAGACAACAACCCCTCCTAAAATCAAGGAGGCGTCACCTATGACTAAGTCATAGGTGACACCACCTATGATTGTTGGTGGTTTTGTCTCCTTTTATTTATATTATTATTTCTTAATTATTTGCAATAATTATTATTGCAATAATATCCACCAAATTAATTCCAAATTAATTTGTGAATATTTCAATCATGCCAAAAAATATGTGAATCATATTCACATCCCAAACTAATTTGTAAATTACATTTCCAATTAATTTAACTAATGTGGATCCAATCCACATTAATAATCAACAAATGTTATTTACAATATTTCTCTCTCTCTGATATATTATAAATCTCATTTATAATATAGATATTCTGGATATCACTATCCACGATTTGCTTATCCCTGATAATTAAATCCCATTTAATTTTCTTGGACAATCACTCTCTCAATATGAATCTTATTCATATTGTACTTGATAATTAAATCTCATTTAATCATCAATACCTTCTTGCTTGGATACTAAATTCATCACGGGAATTATTCTTGAACTCCTTCAAGAATAATGTGCCTTCTCCGCAGATACTTGGAGATAAGGACATGGCGATTGTATTGTTCCACGTATAGTGACTTGGATGTTGAGATCTCATCTCAAATCCAGATCTAACGGACCTCTCATAGATGCTTGATTAAATCAAGTCCGTATACTTAATCTTCTCATTGCATCTGAATCACATTCAGATCAATGTCCAACGTTTGGACTAAGATCAAGTTACTTCTCTACTGAGAGGAGTCACTAAAATCCAGACCTGTTTCATCACTCCCTCGGACTGGAAGCGTCATGGTTATACAATCGTTTATGATCACATCACCCTCTGGTACTCCCAATACCTGCACATCCTGCATACTGGAAGACCAATGATCAACCTGAAGATGAAGATCTATTTTATACTATCTTCTTCAGGGTTTGATCACCAAGTTTCTCAATCTTGGTCATTGGGATTTGGTATCGATCATATGCTTTCCCAAAGCATATATGATACCTTCAAATTCTTGTCATGCTTCCAAAGCACGACGACCATGCATGGAATTTGTTCGGTCCCAATACCTCATGAGTGAGCTCATGTCTTCCGGTTCACAAGTGAACCTGTATGATCCCTTTGAGAGATCGTATTACTCATATGCCCTTATATGCACACCAGCTCGCCGGTATATAGACCTTGGTTAGGTCATCAACCTACTGGTCTGCCAAATGTACACATTCAGACATATAGTAACACATCTGTCTCTGGTCAGAGGATGTGTGCCTATGCTGTGACAACATTCAACATATGACTTAGGTTATCTCGATCTCGCTAAGTCAACCCATTGACCTAACTAATTTGACACCTCTGAATCACTATTCCCATGCAGAGGACCTGCATCAAGTGGTCGGTCAGATATCAACCTATGTGAGAAAGGATTGCCATCTCCTACTCAGGCTGGAGATCATCTCTTAATAATCATTTGACGGTGCTTGATGAGTCCTCTATCTAACCCATTAGATATTCATCCAAGTACCAGCCTCTATGATTCATTTAATGAATCAACAGCTGTATGACCATTAAGATGGCCATGGTACATAACCCTAATTGTACAGAGGGACCTATTATGCAAATTATTTATTCTTCATTTCAGATCAGGGAATGATACATGCAATAACATTTATTGCATAATAGCTCGCTGTGGGCTCGCATGTCCAACAATCTCCCACTAGCCCAAAGAGCCATTAATGGGCTAATCATTTAAACCCACACTCATGTGACAATCATAAGCTATTTAGAAAATAGCTAGGTAAGCTGATCAGTCACTCTGTTCCCGCGAGACTACGCCAAGTCCTTTTACGACACTTGCATATCCCCAGTAACAGTGCTCGCATCTAATGCACATGTTGCATCTAATGCAACCAATACTCAATCTTGTCAGTCATAGTATCCTTGATACTACAACTCAAAGAAATATTATTATAACCAGTATGTAATTTCTATTATCCTTATCAGAATGCCCTTATCCCTGGAGATCTCTATCTCCTAAGGTATTCGCAGTTAAGACCTTTTAGATCTCCATATAAAAGTCTTAATTTCTTGAAGATTAGACTTAGAGATCACTATCTCTAAAGCATTGTCATCTTTGAAGATATTGTTATTATTACAATTAAGTGTTCTATCTCCATAGTAGGATTAGTAACAGTTTACTACTCCCACTGCATGGCAGATACCTGGCTTTTGTACACATTTAGCATACTTTCAGCTTCTCGTAACTGATGCACAAAAGGGCAACCAGTTTTTTTTAGCATTCACTTCCTCAACTCTTTGAGGTGTTATCCCTTTAGATAGGTCAGTACCAAATCTTAAGGTAAGAAAGCTTTTCTTGGAATTCCCAGAAAATGGAACATGTCCAAGGTGTACTACAAATGTGACAGTCCCAATACCCTCTTTTCTTTGCTTCTGAACACCTTCAGAACTAAGATCCAAGAGGCATCTTTTGAGATCATATCTCAAGGTATGGAATAACCAGGTCATAAAACACTTATTATCATCCTTATATCATTCCAAATGATTAGGATATTATCTACATTTAACACGATGAACACAATGGCACTCCCACTAAGCTTCACATGGTTCATCAAGATTCTATTTGAAATTATAACAATTATAATTTCATCAAATCTTATGTTCCAACGACAATAAGCTTGTTTGAGTCCAAAGATGGAGTGCTTTAGCTAGCACATCTGGCATTCCTCAACCATGAAGCCCTGGGGCTACTTCATGTCAATATCCTCAAAGAGGTATTCATAGAGGAATACAATCTTGACTCACATCTTGAAGATGCCATAGTCAAATTGTGTAGCTAGGGTTAGCAATATTCTGATGGGTTTAAGCATGATCACTGAAAAACAAGCCACATCGCAATCGATGTCTTCTCTTTGGTGTGTAGCTCATGGCTACGAACCGTGCTTTGAAGGTCTCTACCTTCTCATCAGGTTCCCTCTTTCTATTGAAGATCCATTTACACCTTAACGGGTCTAACCCTTATAGGTGGATCCTCGAGGGTCCATATACAACACTTGTATATGAAGTCTACCTTAGACCTTTATTGCTAATATCCATCTTTCCATGTCATGATCCTCAGGAGCTTCATCACATGAAGTCCGATCATTGTCAGACTTAACTGACATATGGAATACATCTTCAAACTCATTTGAAGAAGTATTAGTGTTTCATCTTTAATTGTCCCTTTTAGTTTCCGATTTCTGGAGCCTCATTATCTTCTCAAGATTAAATGAGTTCCTTTACTTCATTTTCATCTTGATTCTCGAGAGAGTCATCCTATAAGAATCATATTCTCAAAGATGAGATATTATAAGAATCTCAAGGTCATAAAGTAGGTATCCAATACCATCCTTTATTTTCCAAATGAAGTAGCACTCTCAAGTGCTAGATTCCAGCTTACATGCATGGAACCTTATTAAGGATATATATATTGTAGTCTCTACTACACATATATACCTAGAAACTAAGGGATAATTATGCTAAAATTCATCATTGATCAAATCATGTCACACATGATCTAATTGTATCTTCCTACAACTCCATTGAGTTTAGGTGTGTCAGGAGGATTGAGATAGAAATGATATTCATATCTCCATAAGATATTCTTTGAATTCATCTAATAGGTACTTGCTACATTGGTTAGATCAAATTCATTTAATATTCCTTCAAACTTTGGTTCTAAACCAAAATTACAAAATCTTTGAACATTTCAAAGGTTTCTCATGTGAAGAGAAGAAATCTCATATATCATACATAATCATCAATAGATATCACATATCCATAATGTTTACTACGATATAGATGACTCACAAACATCAATATGTATGAGATCTCGAATACCTTGACATCTTACACCTTTCCCAAAAAGAAGGGTGTATTGGACATTTTTACTTTGAATACAATATTCATAAGTATGTAAGATTTGAAATTTTAGACATTCTAAAGTTTCATCTCTTACTTGTCTATTGATCAAATCAACAGGCATATGTCCAAAGCTTGATGCTAAATCATTGCCAAATGATCTTTATCCTCCTATTGATCTTATAAGGTTTAACTTTCAGTATTAGAAATCTCAATGAACCATTCATTAAATTTCTAATTTATTAGAGTCCACCAGATGCTAGATTATTATCTGAAATATATCCATCATAACTCTTTATGATAGGTTTATTCCAGAATTCATGTTTATTTCCAATATTTAGAAACAAACAATGAGCGTATTCTAATATCTAGGTCATAGAGACATTCTCTAAAACTAAGGCTCTCCCACTGAAATTAAGAAATCTATCAATCCAACAGAGATTGTTGCAATAATTGCATCAATATCCATGTGGATAACTTTATACCTTAAGATCAAAATTTTCCAGTCTTCTAAAACATGTGCAACACATTGCAAGTGTTGTTAGAAGATTGAGATACAATTATTAGACTTTATCTTATCAAATAAGCAAGTCAATTTCAATGATCAAATGTAGATATAGATTATTATGATTCATTATCTGAGTCCTTCTCTAAGGATTTTAGACAGACTTGATAGCCATACTATCAACACATCAAGTTATTGTAGTATAGGCATTCATCCAACTCTTTGAATGTCATATGGAAGTCACAGAAGTACAATCAACTCTTTAACTTTCCTTCTCACATGGGTCCGACCCACGCTTCCACTGTGCTCTCTTCATCTATAAACAACCATTGTTCAAGACTAAGGATCTCTTATGTTAAATTCAAAAGAATTCAATGTAAGAGCATTTCAACATTTATACATGCTTCATTAAATTCATACAATGTACATATTATGAAGCTTCATGAATGACTAGAGTATAGACATTAGAATGATGACACTCATCATGTCTAGATCCATCTAGACTGCTAAAACATTGGTTCAGGTAGGTATTCGAATATTTTGAATACATCATCTCTTTCGAGCCACCATTCTGCATAATGTAGAGAACCATGTCATTCATGATTAAATGTCTAGAGCACATATGTATGCCAGAACATCTTCTTAGATTTTATAAGGATTATTTGACAATTACGATCATCATCGACATGTCACTTCCAAAGTACACTCGATGAAAGATCAAGACTATAGAGACATACAAACCCTAAGATGATGTCTTATTGTCTTATTTAATTGTCATTCCTCATTATGTTGAGGAAACTTGCACATTGCAACCACATACATTATGTGTCCAATTGCAAGTACAATATCTGGATCATGAGTCCAATCCATGATATTTTACTGGTTATTATTGAGTATAACATTGAGTGGATTTTATGAAGGATTATCTGAAATAAGAAATTTACATAAAGGTATATATATTATATATACATATTTTACTTTGATTTAGGAATTTTAAATCAAATTTGTCTTGCTATGTCTACTATGAAAGATTATTCCCTAATCGTCTTTCAAAGTAAGAGATATACTTACCGCTATATCTCAAGCAAGATCTGGGATCTCATCTCTATCTTTATCACATCCCAATAATATGAGAACCTGTGACTCAAATAAAGAGAAGCGGGAACACATTCCTCTTTGCAAGTCCAACTTGCATTTCCCAATTCGGTCTTTAATACCCGGGCCCACCACCCCTAAGATGATGTTGACCCGTTGCTAATTGAACCAACCGTCAACATGCTTAAAACTCGCTATACGCAATCCAATATCGCCCCAATAATATGAGGACCCGATATTGGGGTCACTACGTATACGGCCTTACTCTTTCGAGAAGCAAAGAACCCGATCCAAATAATTGTATATAGGATCTGTCACTTCGGACAGGCGTCTCCCATATACAACTTTTGGCGACGAAATTCTTTGCCTTGACGGGAGACCATGGATGTCACTTATGTGATCCTCCACCTCTTATTCAAATTGAAATAATTAATTATCGTGAATCATATTCACATAATTAATTCTTCCAAGGGAAATACACATCTATTCATAATAGAGTGTTTAATAGGATATAATTAATTTAATCACATTAAATCAATCATTAATCCTATTATCAATCAACAAACTTTGAATTCTTTACTTGAATAGTAGGTATAATATCAAAGTACGTATTATTTCGAATTTTAATAATTAGAAATACACTTTGATTTCTCCGGCATTATCCAATCCCTACCCGCTGTCATGGCCAGTACCGGCGAGAGTGGGACGGACCACATACGTTGCAACCCGCTACCCCAGCGATCTCTAACTAGACACCATATCCACCTCAGGAAAGGATAATGCCAGATAGATCATCATGTACTTTGAGATGCTCATCGGTCTTTCAACCGAAATTATACCATATAATATACATCAAAACATTTTTGATTATATTATAAGGAGATTTGCTAAACAAATCCCCAATCCTATTCAAGCAAGAGGTTTTGCATGTAAAAGTTGTCCTACAACTATTGTAGGATGACCTAGGGGTTTTCATGAAAAACAATGTTTGTTGATGATTTAAAATTAACCAATGATCAAGATCAACTATCTTATCATTATGGTTTAGTGGGATGCCATTCAAGGAATTGATTATCATCTTTAAATATTTCACAAATATTTATCAATAATCAATTTCAGAAAATCAACAATTAATTTTCATCAACATTTATTTGAATGACTATCACAAGGTTCATGATCAAAAAAATTGTCAATTTCCAGCAGTGACCCTTATCACTAAAATTAACTTATCTTGATCAATTTAAATCCAAAATTCGCAAAATTAGTGCCCTAAGATTTCCAACTTGATTTAAAACAGAACCTAAGTGATATTTCACGAATTTCGAGCCGTAACAAAACCGTAATTAACAAATTAATCACGTTCTGTTCTGCAGTTCCCGCAACTGTGAATACATGCATATTCAAAAGGCCATATCTTGAGCAAATTAAATCCAAATTTAGTAAACTCAAGTCCTATGGTTTCCTTGTTTAATGGGGAACAAAATTGAATTGAATATTTTGTGTTTAAACATTTTAAACAGTGCCGAAAAAATCAATTAGACAGAGTTGCGAAAAATCAATTGTGCCAAAAATTTTCGCGACCATTTCAAACCCAAGTCGTCCATGGTTCATGGATCATATCCAAAACCTTTTTCAACCTAAGGCTCTGATACCACTTGAAGGATATTGAGAATCCTCAAGCGCATCACAGAAGCGTGACGATCGCATCGAATACAATCGGGGCGACTAGTCGTACTAGTCGCAAGGTGCAGCGGAATTTAAAATTTTAAATCAAATGATGAAACCACATGATCATGAGAACACTTCTCGGATCGTTTCATCAAACCACAAAGTATAAATAATACCTTTGAAGCGTGGTTGTGATCACGAGATCTCAAACAAGAGATCCTCCTGTCTCAAGTCTGATCCACAAAGAACGCACTTGCGGGCACGATGATGAGTCGCGTTCCTCCTGCAATCCTCGATGAAGATCCAAACAATAGATCCCCTGATTTCGTCAAGCGAAATCCATCATCTTCCTCCATAGCAAGTAGCCACGAAGAAGAAGGAGATCCTCAAGTCGTCGAAGGCGAAGGCGAGAACCTCTCTCCTTTCTCAACAATGGTGGTCGGCCACCCTATGGAGAGGGAGAGAGAGATAGCACGAGAATGAGAGGGAGAGAGAGAAGTAGAGTAGACATCTACTTGGTGTGTCTCTCAAGGGCTAAGGCTACCCTCTTTATATATTAGTTTGGGATCCAATGGATCTCAATCCATGGCTCTCATGGATCCAACAGTCATTGTAATCCAAGAGCCATCCAACGGCTATGATTGTTGTTGGTTAAAAACCAACAATATTAATTTATATTAAATTAAATATATGTTGAATTATTATCAACACTATTTAATTAACATAAATTAATTTATCAAGAGATAATAAGACAACAAATAAGAGGAGACAACAACCCCTCCTAAAATCAAGGAGGCGTCACCTATGACTAAGTCATAGGTGACACCACCTATGATTGTTGGTGGTTTTGTCTCCTTTTATTTATATTATTATTTCTTGATTATTTGCAATAATTATTATTGCAATAATATCCATCAAATTAATTTGTGAATATTTCAATCATGCCAAAAAATATATGAATCATATTCACATCCCAAACTAATTTGTAAATTACATTTCCAATTAATTTAACTAATGTGGATCCAATCCACATTAATAATTAACAAATGTTATTTACAATATTTCTCTCTCTGATATATTATAAATCTAATTTATAATATAGATATTCTGGATATCACTATCCACGATCTGCTTATCCTTGATAATTAAATCCCATTTAATTATCTTGGACAATCACTCTCTCAATACGAATCTTATTCATATTGTACTTGATAATTAAATCTCATTTAATCATCAATACCTTCTTGCTTGGATACTAAATTCATCATAGAAAATTTTTCTTGAACTCCTTCAAGAATAATGTGCCTTCTCCGCAGATACTTGGAGATAAGGACAGGGAGATTGTATTGTTCCACGTATAGTGACTTGGATGTTGAGATCTCATCTCAAATCCGGATCTAACGGACCTCTCATAGATGCTTGACTAAATCAAGTCCGTATACTTAATCTTCTCATTGCATCTGAATCACATTCAGATCAATGTCCAACGTTTGGATTAAGATCAAGTTACTTCTCTACTGAGAGGAGTCACTAAAATCCAGACCTGTTTCATCACTCCCTCGGACTGTAAGCGTCATGGTTATACAATCGTTTATGATCACATCACCCTCAGGTAATCCCAATACCTGCACATCCTACATACTGGAAGACCAATGATCAACCTGAAGATGAAGATCTATTTTATACTGTCTTCTTCAGGGTTTGATCACCGAGTTTCTCAATCTTGGTCATTGGGATTTGGTATCGATCATATGCTTTCCCAAAGCATATATGATACCTTCAAATTCTTGTCATGCTTCCAAAGCACGACGAGCATGCATGGAATTTGATTGGTCCCAATACCTCATGAGTGAGCTCATGTCTTCCGGTTCACAAGTGAACCTGTATGATCCCTTTGAGAGATCGTATTACTCATATGCCCTTATATGCACGCCAGCTCGCCGGTATATAGACCTTGGTTAGGTCATCAACCTACTGGTCTGCCAAATGTACACACTCAGACATATAGTAACACATCTGTCTCCGATCAGAGGATGTGTGCCTATGTTGTGATAGCATTCAACATAGGACTTAGGTTATCTCGATCTCGCTAAGTCAACCCATTGACCTAACTAATCTGATACCTCCGAATCACTATTACCATGCAGAGGACCTGCATCAAGAGGTCGGTCAGATATCAACCTATGTGAGAAAGGATTGCCATCTCTACTCAGGCTGGAGATCATCTCTTAATAATCATTTGACGGTGCTTGATGAGTCCTCTATCTAACCCATTAGATATTCATCCAAGCACCAGCCTCTATGATTCATTTAATGAATCAACAGCTGCATGATCATTAAGATGGCCATGGTACATAATCCTAATTGTACAGAGGGACCTATTATGCAAATTTTTTTGTTCTTCATTTCAGACCAGGGAATGATAGGTGCAATAACATTTATTGCATAATGGCTCACCGTGGGCTCGCATGTCCAACAGTTGTCGTATAGAAAGAATGTCAAAAGTTGAGGAGACATCCGAGAGATCAAAGAAGGAGCACCCGAATGCATTCATCCCCCCATACGTAGGATGAAGCATATTCTAAGTACACCAATGATTTATGGGATGAATGTGACTTTTGAAAGAATAAAATAATAACGAATGAAAAGAAGAAAAGAAGAAAGTAATTAACTATTCAAAAATGTTTTTGCTAGCCTCATCTGAATGAATGGACGTTGTGGATGTCAGTTCTTCATCGTGGACCACCTGAATTGAATCGACCACGGACAGAAATATGTCATGTTCGAGATAAGGCTTCAGAAGTTGTCTGCTGATCATGAATGGTTGTGCATCAGTTGACAGACCGGATATGACGATACTTCCATTATCACGCACTTGTTTCACTACGAAAGACCATGTCCACTTGCTCTTCAATTTTCCTGGGAATAGTTTGAGCTTTGCATCGAACAACCAAACTTGCTGTCATGGTTTGAAGGCATTGCAACGGATGTGCTTGTTATGCCACTTCTTGACCTTCTCTTTATACATCAGGCTGTTGTCATATGCATACTCACGGAATTCAAGGAGCTGATTCAGATCTAACTTTCTGTTATGTCCTCCCTTCTTGGAATCCAAATTACAGATGTTGATTACCCATGATGATTTGTAAATAAGTTCCATGGGCAGATGGCATGGCTTGTAGTATACTAGGAGGTAGGGAGAAATTCCTAACGATGACTTGTACGCAGTCCAATAGGCCCAAAGTACTGAGTCCAGCAACTGCGACCAATTCTTCCTGTCAGGGTGTACGATTTTCTGCAATATTTTCTTTATCTCCCTATTTGAACATTCAACCAAGACATTGGATTGTGGGTAGTACAGAGAGGAGACACGATGTTCTATGCAAAATTCATGTGTCAGCCTCTTCACCTCTTTGTTGATGAAGTGGATACCCCCATCAGATATCAATATTTTGGGGATCCCGAACCTTGCGATGATGTGGTCTTTTGGAAATCAGCAGACAGTACGACTGTCAGCGGTTCGGACTGGGATAGCCTCCACTCAATGGCTTACATAATCGACAACGAGCAGAATATACTCAAATACCTGATTGTTAGGGAACGAGCCCAAGAAGTCAATACCCCATGCATCAAACGTCTGAAATCTGGATGTACTTCAGAGGCATTGTGTCTCGCATTCCAATGGTATTGCACAGTCTCTGACAGTCAGTGCAATGCTTGACAAAGTCTTCTTCATCTTTGAATAGAGTCGACCACCAAAGACCACATTGTAAAACTTTCGATGATGTTCTTCTTCCAGAGTGGTGTCCTCCTGACTCTTTAGAGTGGCAATGCTCGAGGACACTATGGACTTCCTCCTGAGGAATGCATCTTCTCCAGATGTAGTCATCTTACTCTCGAAAGAGATATGGATCCTCACACTAGTAGAGATGGATATCTGATAAGAACTTGTCTCTTTTTAGTTTAAGCCAATCTTGTGGAGTCTTTTTGGGTACAAGTAAGTTCACAATATCGACGAACCAGGGGAGCGAGGTAACTGACAAAATAGCTTCATCTGAAAAAGTCTTTGTGATCGGCAATAGGCTTTGCTCAGGAGAGTCTGGCTCTGCAATCTTGACAAGCAATCAGCCACCACATTTTTGACTCCAAGTTTATCACGAATTTCAAGGTCAAATTCCTGGAGCAGAAGGATCCATCTGATTAATCATGGTTTGGCGTCCTTTTTGCCTTTTAAATACTTGATGGTCGAATGGTCTGTATACACTATAACCTTGGATCCAAGCAGATGGGATCTGAATTTTCCAGGGCAAATACAACTGCTAACAGCTCTTTTTCAGTGACAGTGTAGTTTCTTCGTGCTTCATCTAGAGTTCAGCTGGCATAGTGGATCGCAGATGGAATGTGATCTCTCCTCTGTCCTAGAACTGCCCCAATGGCATAATCAGAAGCGTCTTCCATGATCTCACATGGTAGAGACCAATCTGGCGGTTGAAGAATAAGGTCCAGAGTGATTATTTCTTTCAATTGTGTAGAGATCTGGAGGACACTATCATCGACAATAACATCTACCTCCTTGCTTAGAAGATCGGTCAGGGGTCATGCGATTTTGTTGAAATCCTTGATGAATCGTCGGTAGATTTCGACGTGCCCTATGAATGATATGACATGCTTCAAATTTGTAAGTGTCTCTATCTTTGAAATTACTTCCACCTTTGCAGGATCAACCTCCATGTTGTTCTTTGAGATGACATGGCATAGCACAATACCTTCGGTCACCATAAAATGATTCTTCTCCCACGAGAGCACAAGGTTCACTTCACAACAACTTTTTAGAACTCGGTCTAGATAAGATAAACACTGATCAAAGCTGTCTCTGTAGACCGAGAAATCATCTATGAAGACCTCAAGAAAATTTCCAACCATATTTGCAAAACTGCCAACATGTATCATTGGAACGTCGTTGGAGCTTTGCATAATCCAAACAACATTCTGCAGAAGGCATAGGTCCCAAATGGATACGTGAAGGTTGTCTTCTGTTGATCTTCAGGAGCAATGGTGACTTGATTATAACCAGAGTATCCATCCAAGAAACAGAAATATTCCTTCGCAACTAGTCTTTCTACTATTTGCTCGATAAAGGGAAGTGGGAAATGATTTTTCTTAGTTGTTAATTCAGACATCTGTAATCCATATAGACGTACCAGGATGTAGGAACTCTGGTTGGGATCTTCTCTCCTTTGTCATTCTTGACCATGGTGATTCTTGACTTTTTAGGCACAACATGCAGGGGACTCACCCATTTTGAGTTGGAGATGGGATATATGAATCCCGCATCATACCATTTCATGATTTCATCCATCACAACCTTCCTAAGGTTCAGATTCAATTGCCATTAGAATTTGCAGGGTGGCTTACTATCTTCTTCAAGGTATATGTGATGCGAGCACAGTGAGGGGTTTATCCCATGGAGATCGAAAATTTTCCAGCCTATGGCCTTGCGGTTTTTCTCTAGAACATCTAGCAGAAGAGATTCTTGTCCCTTGGTTATTTGTGAATTGATGATTACTGAGAACATGTTCGGTGCGCCCGTAAGGAAGGCATACTTCATGTTTGCTGGAAGTGGTTTGAGCTCAGGTCAGGATTGGTTCAACTCAATGGTGACTTCGCTACTGTACATGGTGAAGGTGTTGGGTCTTTCATTTGCGATGTGTCCACCATCAGTACTGTGGGCTCTGAGTGCAATGCTGCACATAATTCTTCGATGATCGAATCTTGTTCACCAAAATGTGCAAAGATGGTCTCTTGCTCTGCCAAGAACAGGTGGTCATAACTACATTCATTAGACAACTCAGTAAAGATCTCATCTTCAAGAATATCTGGGAACTCGGCTGTGCTGTACAAGAGTGCCCATGTGGCGAAGAATGCTTAGATCTCAATAGCATCCATGAACAAATTTGTATCACGGATCTCAGCTAAAAAATCACGGTCTACTGTTTGCTGCTCTGTTGGCTCACTCTCGTCTGATGCAGATGTTGAAGGTTTAGGCATTTGAATTGTCTCAATTGGCACTTTATCGCTATTTGAATTGAATATTATCTTTCTAATACCATAGTTTACCACTACCTCGACCGTTCGAAGGAACGACCGTCCAAATATTATTGGGGTATGCAGAAGAGGTGCTAAAGTGTCCATGTCCAGAACTATGAAGTCCGCGGGGAACTGCATTCCCTGAATGGTGACAACAACATCTTCCAAGATTCCTCTGGGCTGCTTAGTGGATGTGTCTGCAAACTGTAGAATCATTCTAGTGGACTTGAGCGGACCTAACCCAAATTCCTTGAGCAGTGACACGGGCATTAGGTTGATTGAGGATCTACTGTCAAGTAGAGTTCGGTCGAATTCTTGGTCCAACATCTAACATCTGACTAGAGGAGCTTTGATGTCCTTCTTCTTTATTGGGAGATTGATAATTGCATTTAAATTGTAACCGCGGTGAGAATGTGCTTCACATTTCTTTCATGAGCTTTTTGCAGTTGTCTCTTTGAGGTACATACCTCATTTAAGCTTTCTTGATGTTAGGCATGCACTTGATGGCTTTGAGAAGAGGCATCTCAAGAATAAGATTCTGAATCATTTCCACCATATCAGGGTCAGACAAGATAGTTTTCTAATTTTTATTTTTTTTCATTTCATCAGGAAATGGAATATGTACAGAATCAAAAGCATGGGTTGGAATAGTGTTCTTATTTACAACAAAATATGTGCCCACATCAGGCTGTACATGTGGATGACTAAAATGAGCAGGGTCATCCAAGAAAGGCATGCATCCAAAATCTTCAGGCGAGGCTCCGTCGGCTGGCGTGGGATCAACTGCAGGTGTGGTGTCCTCCAAGGATGGCTGGGTGGCGCTTTGGTTGCTGCTGGTGGTACTATATTTTTGGAATTTTTGCTTTTGCTGATTTTTTGAATTTTTGGTGGTGCTTCTCCTTCTTCTTCTTCCTCACCCGGTCTGGTTGCTGGTCCGGCAGATGCAGAAGAAGATGACGACTCCCCTGTGGTTGCTTTATTCTTCCCCTTGCAAGTGGTTGATGGCTGCAAGGTCCTACAACTCATGAGAGTGCATCATTAGATAAAAATAATTCATTCATATCTGACTTTGTAAGATCGGTGGGAACTTCACAGACTACCTGCTCTTTCTTCTTAAAGTTGTTGGGGTTTGCCTCCACCTGTGCAGGAATGGAGGTCTTGGTGGTGGTGAAATCATCAACTTCTGATTGAGATCTGTGAGGCCCTTGACAAGCTGGGCCAGTCAGTCCAAGGCGGGGTTCATAGGAGATGCAGCCTCAGATACCTCAGCATGTTGGGTACGTTGGTATTGTTGATTGTACTGGGACTGCTGATTGGGATACTGAGAGTGATACTGAGGAGAAGGGTGATGTTGTTGATACTGTTGTGGAGGTGCTGCTGATAGGGTACAACCGTGTACTACTGGTTCTGCTGGTACTGTTGTTACTGCGGTTGTTGGTATTGGTTCTGCCTCTAATTGCCATGGAATTGTGGAGACTTTTGGTGTTGTTGGTATTGAGGTTGGCTGTTCTGGACAAACCTTCCTCCTTGTTGTTTAGGGAACTAGCAGGAGTTAGCAACTTGACCATGTTGAGGTCCACCTAGACGGGTTGGTTGCGCATCATTTGATCATACACCGTTCACCTCCTGAATAAGAGGTGGCATAGGGGAGAAATGTTCTGGAATGAACTAGGGCTCCGGTTGGTAGACGACCAGTTGCTGCTGTGACTGCTACGGAGTGGGTGGCTCTGGGGCTTGCACATAGTAGACATGTTGAACCGCTGGTTGGGACTGACTCGGCTGAGGAGGGTATGACTGTGCATGTTCCTTCGTCTCAGCTGAAGCGAGGGTCGATGCAGACATAGAGTTGCAGGAGCTGATTGTACTCACCAACAACTCCAACTACTCGGTGATTTGATCTAGTTTGTACAGGTTCTGCATTCTTTGTTCGATCACAGCAAGTTTCTCCAGGTCATGTGATTGCTTCTCAATCATGTCTACTTTGGACAGGTGACTCCCAATAATACTCAGGTTGGAGCTCTCATCCCTGTCTGGCTCGTGGGATGCTGCCATATGCACAAGCTTCTGAATATTCTATGGCCGACGTTGATAGGCACGAGATGATGATAGCGCGACCTCTCCTTCGACCGTTTCTTTGAAGATTTGCCAGAAAACATCCCCATATTGTTAAAATGTGAGCCAACACATATGCCATCCACCACTTCTAACTTTCTATTGTAAGTCCCCCGAAGAAGTGGTAGACCAGGCTGGTCCTAGGAATCTCATGGCGGGGACACTTCTCCTGTAGCTCAGTAAACCTCTCCCAAGCCTCATGGATGGATTTGTGAGTGGCTTGGGTGAAGTTTTCTATGCGAGCGTGTATTTGATTGAGTCACCCTAGAGGATTGTATTTGTGTAGAAAGTTAACCTCAGTTCTTCCCAGGTGGTGACGATCTTCCCCAAGTGGTTGATCCAATGAAGGGCCTTATCCTGAAGGCTGAAGGGAAATGCAGTCATCTTGACTACCCCAAGAGGTATGCCAGGGTAGTGAGTTGTGCCAAAGAGGCATGTAGATGAATATACGGTTCTTCATTGGAGTTTCCTCGGGAAGTGGGTAGGAGCACCAGTAGATGAGACTTCAATTCAAAGTGGGCATGATTTGCAGGAATCTGAACCCATTTAGTGACTTGTCCCGCCCTAGATTGTATGTTTATTTAAGAGTCAGCTTGGGCTGCTCTACTCGAGGCTCATCTGCAGGACCTCTACCGCCTCCACCTTCGGGTTCTTCAAATCCTCCTCCCTCATTGTCTCTCCTTCTCCTTAAGTCATTGAGAATGTCCTAGAAGCCAACCTGTGCTAAGGCTTGATCTGTGAGCTGCTGTTGGATTGCCTGAATAGAGGTAAGGATCTGGGCATTCCCTACATTCTGGTACGGTTGTTGGCTCTGATATGGTTGAGGTGCTGGTTGTGGTTCCTTCCCTTTTCCTCTAGGAGCCATCTCTCTCTCTCCGATCCTGATTCTATCACAATTTACGGCTCCAGATTGGGCTCTTGATCTGCAAATGGAGTAATGCCCTGATCAGTCTTTGTGGAGGCGCCATAAGTAGCAAATCGATCTGTGTTAAGGTCAACACATAATTTCATTAAGGATGGATGTGTGTATGGAGTGAAATCAATTGCCATCCACAATGGGTAGGTTTCGGGATGATAATGATCCTGGTTTATTGGAGAAGCCAGGGAGTCTGGAGATCGGTTCATGGAGTTTGAACCGGCTTCTCAGGAGTCCCCCGAATTATTGGAAGTAACGAGCACATGGAATCGATGTTGGTGTCGGTGGGGTCCCGACTAAGCCATCCATGTATCACCATCTCAAAGATCAAGAGGATATCAAGATTAGAAGAATGATACGGAGATCAATCAAGAAATAAAGGGAGTGTAAAATAGTAGAAGGCTCCAAATGAGCGGGGGGTCAAATAGGGAATCAAAGAAAATAAAGTGAGAAAAGGCACACACTATGCAGGATTGATCTTTGAACCTTAATTCTAATTCAAACAAACATAAAACAAGGATAGGTTCACCCACTCAACACATGTGAAGCCGTAAAAGTTTGGTTGTTTTTATCTTTTCAGTTTTATTGTTATTTTCAGGTAATCTTACAACGAGTCCTTAAGTACGCTAACCCTATAGGAGCGTGTGTACTACCAGGAAAATTCCCCATACTTATTCCACCTCCTTTGTAACCTGTGATCTGTGCGCTTAAAGGCCCATGATCTTGTGCCTGGGTGGCTACTCAACCAAAGAAATAGAAAGGAAGCCAATAGGCGAAATCAATACTTTAGTCTCACTCACAACGGAATCACCTATGAGCATGCAAGGACCTACTCGGACGCAAACCGATGAGACAGACACACCCGTGAGGGCGTGGACTAGGCTCAGTAATTCAGACCAAGTCGGATGCTCCACATAAGGTAGGATCACCGTGCTCGACTAGGCCCTACTCGGTTACGTACGATAGAAGCACCAATACTTTGCCAACCCAGGTGATAACCAAGGCCCCACCGATCGGGATTTGGGTTCTTATCCTTAGCGGGTCGCGCCTCACTCAGTCTGGAGTGTACCTAAAACAATGTGGGCTTTATGAACCCCAAACAATGAATAATTCGTTATGAATTATAATTAAGGTCAAGTTTATTTAGCAGTCCCTTTTTTAATTTTTGGGATTTCAATTTTTTTGAGTATTTTCCAGAGCAGGCCGCCTAATGATTTTTTTTGTATTTTTCCTTTATGTCCTAAGTGATATAAACATAGGGGGAGAGGATAGAAAAGACGTGCAAGTCGTCACTAAGAGGGAAATCTCACCTTAGTGGCTAGTGATGCATGCAAAGATAGAGTTACTTATCGTGCTTCCCGGCTCTCTCCATACGAGATGCAAGGCAGAATTGAAATATTTACACTATATGGTAATATGCAAAAGCGAGAAAGCGTCCTAAACAATAGCTATGATTATCGGGAAGAACAAAATGCCAATTACTCAAAAATGAGATCCAAAATTCTGGTCTATGATGTGCATCAGTGTCTACCACAACGGATCCTGCAAGAGCTGAATAACACTTCTCTCGGCGCTCGATCTCAAGTCCAAATAATCGACAATTAATTTTTGACTAAGTCCAAGCACGTATCACTACAGGTGCATGCAATGTTATTAGGGCTTTGGACCTAGCTACCGAGTCAAACAACCTACATATAAGGGCTTACTCACAGAAAACAAATAAAAACAAAAGCAGAAAGCTCAAATCACGAGAAACAAATAAAAAAAAGGTGATAATATGCGAAAAATCCGGTACGAGACCCCTAGGTGAACAGACACTCGGGCACTGGACCTCGTGTAGTATAGAGAGTAATGTCCAAATTAATTACAAAATATTTGCGAAAAATAAATCTCTCTCTCACAGATTTGGGAAAATGCTATACAAAAAACTACTCTTCTCCTCCTTCCCTGCTCTTCTCTCCTGCTCTCTCATGGTCAGCTCAAAGAAGAGAAAGCCGCCCTCCACTCACCTCAGGTGCGCCCACCTCCTAAGAGATAGCCATCGTTAAGTGGTCCCTCGTAAGAAAGATTAATAAGAAAGTTTGATTAGAATGGTCAAATAATTATCAAAAAAACAAATAGCAAGAAAGATGTAAATAAATAATGGATAGCTAAATATGCAAAGAAATGTGCTACAAACCGTTGATCACCGGCAATGGCGCCATTTGATAACCAGGGTTTTTCGTGGGTCTAAATATGCCTCACACAGGGCGGAGGCTACAATGTCGATGTGGCGACCCTCAAGAAACCCTAATTGATCAACTATCAACCCACAATTAAATATCAAGCAAAGAAAATACGGTGTGGATCAAAATATATTTTAAAGCCTACAGTAAAATGCTTATAGTGGCAACCAGAGTAGGGTATCGAACACGAGGAACACACGATGTAGCACTATCAACCCACAATTAAATAAATAATATAGATATATATGTATATATGGCTATGCACAATATTAGTCAAAATAAAGCGGGTTTTAAATATATATTATATTTTTTTAAAAAAATTAATTAATGAATTTTTTAATTATATTTATATGTGTCTATATGTTTATATCGAATATTTATATTTTTTCTTTTTTTCTTTTTATATTTTTTATTTCCTTTTCTTTAAAATATATAATAAAGCTATATACAGGATATATATACACACACAATAATAGATAATAAAGATATAAATAGTACTAAAAATAACCAAAATTATAGAATTAAATATTTTTGGGTTTTAAAAAATTTGTTACTATTTTTGTGATTTTTATTTAATTTTTCTCATTTTATATATTTTAAAAATAAGAAATACACTAAAACAAGGATAAAATAATAGGCTTAAATCAAAAAGGAGATGAAAAATATCAAATAGTATCAAAATTTCTCCAAATTAATTTTAATATAAAGATAATAAAATAAAGAAAACTATACAACATAAATCACTATTTTTAGAATTTTTGGGGATTTTATAAATTTTTATAAAGGTTTTTGGGGTTTTCAATTTTAAAGTATTTTCTTTTCCTATTTTTAGTTATTTTTCATCTAAAGGTTATTAATACTTAAATGAGCATAATATATTTTTCTTGGAATTTTTCAAAATGATTTTCTAATTTTTTTGGCTTTTTAAGACAGACATGGACTGACCGTGCACTATTTGATTTTTAGGAAATAGGAAAGGGGCATAAAATACAAATATAAAATAATAGCATGATCAAGCATGCATCTAGGTACCTACTCCTATTTTTCGTAATTTTTAGGGAACGACAACTTTTTTTAATAAATTGTAAATGACTCACAAAAATGTTCAACCTGATAGGGGTATAACTACAAATATAAGAAAATGCGAGGGCCCAATTGCAATTTTACCCAAAACTTAACACTAATATTCAAATTATATATATATATATATTAAAAGATAATTACAAAAACACATGAGGGGTTCCATGCAATTTTTACAAGATAAACATGCACCTGCATGTGACTTTGGTAGGGACTAAATTGCAATATTCAAAGAATTCAGGGGGTTACATGCAATTAATCCATTACTTTTTCAACTACTTAAAATATTTGCAGGACTGTTCGACAAATACAAAAAGCATGTAGGGGGCGGTGAAAATAAACCACTTAGGTGCTGGATCCAACCGCCAATGTGTCACCACGTGTGTGATCGTGCGACTCAGAATCCGCACCGCTTCACCTGGAATGGATGCTCTAGATTAGATCTGGAGCGCGACTTCATTCGAACGACGCCTGGGGCTTCTTCAAGAACACGAAGAACACCCCGCAGGGTGAGCTTCGACCGTCGAATTCGTGGTTCCCAGGGGACCAATCACCTTGCTACTTGGGGCATTTTGTTTCTGATGGTCCTCCGCGTGCAACATCAAGCTCCAAGGGAGGGGAGGAAGCTCAGGGTGGCCAGACCATGTTCGAGCACCTGAGTTGTTTTCGAGTGATCGTGATAGCTTCAGACGTTCCCTGGCACCTGCAAGTCAACACAAAAACTTTCCTAGGTACGAGGACTATCTTCACGACCTAGGAATTGATCGAAATATGGAGGGTGATGGAATGGAGGGGGAGCTCCGGTGATAGGCGGCAGAGGGAGCTCTAAAATCCCTCGATTCAAACCGAATCGAGCGGGCTTTTGGGGAATCGATGGATAATGCGAAGGAGCTTGAGGGTGAGGTGAAAACGCGTCAGAAAATGGGATAAATCACATTGATTAGGACTTGGAGATCTAGCTCCAGGTCAAAAATAGATTTGATTTTTACCTACTTCTATTGAATCAAAGGACAAACTAAACGTGGAATTGAAACCTATGCTATAAAGTTACCTATAATTGAAAGGAGATGGCTCGACCGAGCTAGAGGCTCAGGAGCTGAACCATGCGCTGGAGATCCGCTGCTGGTGGCTGGATGCGTCCCTAGACCGTCCTCCTCGATGCAAACCTACACCCAAATCTCCCTATCACTGAGTTGAAGATGTATGAATAGGTTTGATGGGCTAAGACCAGCCAAGGAGCGATCAAAAATAAAAAATGGGCGAAGTGGGTTTATTTATATGCGAGCTTTTGGTGAATTTTGAGGTGATTTTGCGTGAGATTGGTGGGAGGTTGGTGAGGATTCGGTGATGGCCAAAGGTAAGGGATGAAGGAGCTACATGATGGTGGTGGTCTCGAGGGCAATGAGTGAAGGAGGAGGTGTGGAGAAAATTGCGTAGGGGTGGCCCGCGTGACTTCTGACGGGCGTCATAAGGGAGGCCAGACAGTTGACCTGTGGTCAACAAAAGAACGCATCTGGGTGGTCCACGTGGACCAACCAGGAAATTCCAAGGCAAAAATGCCTTGAAAAATGAATAATAAATAATATTCAATTTTATTATTTTTAGATTATAAAATAAAAATATTTATAATTTTCTGTAGTATTTTATGTATATTTTAAATTATTTCTTAGAGGTATCCATTTACAAACTACTTTTTAAGGTATATATATGTATATTTACATATGTTTTAGGTGATTTATTTTTATTTTTTACTTTACTTTTATTATTTTTTTCTTATTTTATAAAATTGTAAATTATTTTATACAATTAATTATATTTTTATTATATTTTTCTGATATAATATATACACTTAAATAAATAGGTGTAGTAATTGTATAAGTATAGTTATAGGTATTTCATCTATTGTATATACATATTTTATTTTAATGTTTTATTTGTGTTTTTATTTTATTTTTAATATATACATATACTATAAATAATATTTACAAAATTCTAAAAATATAAATTATAAAAATAATAAAGAAATAAAATGAATATTTTAATTGATCTATTTTACAATAGGGGTACAAAACCTAACTTCACACCTTAACTCCAAAAAATATGAAACCACCTTCATTAAATAGCTTATTAAAAGTTATATACAATTAAATGTGATTTTGATATATATTTTAAGTTTTTATTTGAGAGATACGTATCTGGGAAGTTGGGATTTTGGAATTTTATTTTGTGTATAAAATGTACAATGTATATCATTTTTGTGTGAAATAAATTTTGTATTTTTCTACATATTTTTAACTACAATTTTCATGTCAAAGTTTCATTATTTGAAGTGTAAATAATAAAGAATAAAATAGGTCTCAAAAAGTAATCATTGGCCTATTTTGTAGCGTGATATGTTCTGTATTTTCTGTACAATTAACCACCCTATCTCCTCCTACTTTATTCCTTGTCGACTAAATCACCATGAGGACTGAGTCTTGAGGGTTAGGGTCACTTCAGTGTCCTTGACACTTCGCTCTTTTTCTTTTCTTTCCTTTATTCTTTTATTTTAGCGATAAATACAATAATTGTATAGTATTTTGTACAAATTAATGAATGTTTACTTTGACAAATTAATGACATATACATGCATTCATCTAGAGTTTAAAGGTAAAAATGAAAGAATAAATGTGATGAAATAGAGATTCATCAGAGGGGCATGGGAGGAGGAGGAGAGGAGGCATGTGGGAGGAGCAACTGGCATAGGAGGAGGGCGCGGGGGAGGAGAAATGGGTGGAGGAGGAGTGGACATGGGGGAAGGGCAGCAGGTGGAGGAGGGGGCGCAGGGAAGGAGCATTGGGCAGAGGAACTTGGGGATAAGCAGCAGACAGAGGGCTTCTTCGACCAGCTTAGCAGGCAGGGGAGGAGGCCGGGGAGTAGGGGGAGCAGGAGGAGGGGGTGCCGGAGGAGGGGGAACATGGGAGGGGGAGGAAGGAGGTGTAAGGGAGGAGCAACAGACTGAGGAGGAGGGGAGGGGGAGGAGCAGCGGACGGAGGAGGAGGGGGTGTAGGAGAGGAGCATCGCGCAGAAGAAGGTGGGGTTCGGGGGAGGAGTAACAGGCGGAGGGGGGGGGGAGGGCACAAGGGAGGAGCGACATGCGAAGGAGTGATGAATAACCATTCATCTACCTTTATTATTATATTTTATCTTTAAATCCCTAGCAAAATACATGTAAATACTACTAATGTGCATAAATTAACATATAACGTTGATATGAAATTAGTCTTTAATAGGGATGGGCATTGGGCCGGGTCGGATCGGGTTTGAGTTGGGTCAATCCAAGCCCATTTAAGTATATGGGCTAATGGGTCGGGTCTAGGCCCATTCAAATTCCAAGCCCAAGCCCAAATCCGACCCAAACAAAATGGATCGGGTTCGATTCAGGCCGGTCCAATTTAACACATATGTACACCAATATCATGTGTTCCATTCTTCTTGCATTTGTCTGTTTGTTTCTTATGCATGCATGCATGTTTAAGATTTTAAGTACACTAACTAATTCGTACATTAGTTATATGTTGGAAATAGAAATGTGGTAAAAATTATGATGACTTAAACCACCATGCAATTCACCATTACATATTTTATTGTAGATGCAAGCACTATGACCCAATACAGATTGGTTACTTACAGTTGTACATGCTCTAACACTTGAGGACAGAGATTCTGTTCTTGCATTTAAATGCAATAATCTTGCATATTAGTGTAATAATGCCCTCAGTCTACGCTAATGGATATGCTTATTAATGGGTGTAAGCATTTATTCTACACTCGAAATAAGAATATATAAGGTAGAATATGGTATTTAGAATGAACATGAATATACTGGATATAATTATATCGTATAGGCCGGGCTATCGAGCTTACGGATTTGGGCCTTCTCATGCCCGAACCTAACCCGACAATCAATACGGGCTCATTTTAGGGCCCACAGCCTGCCCACTAAATTTTGGATTTGGGTTTGGGTCAGGTTATGCGGGTCGGGTTTTTAGTTGGGTCCGACTGACCCAACCCAATGCCCAACCCTAGTCTGTAATTAGCATCCAAATACATGTATTTAGATCCTAAATTAAAGAACAAAAAAGAAAAGAAAAATAAAGGAAGTATCAAAGATACAACTGACCCTAAAGCTCGAGACCAAGTTAATATTGACTAGGTCGATAAGGAATAAAGTAGGGGGAGATAAGCGCCAACTACTATACCAAAATACACACAGAAATAATAATTCTATATTCTGTAAATAACTATTTTTACACTATTTTATTCACTATCCTACACACCTCAAATAATAAAGTTTTCAAAATGAATTTTATACATAATAATATAAAGAAAAATAAAAAATAATAATAACCAATAAAAAGCATGCACAGTGCACATAGTACAAACAAATGAAAAATCATAAACAAAACTTCATTGATCAATACCTACTCCATATGAACTCAAATTGAATCAAACTCACCTCCATTTTATATCAAATTAAATTATCTATCTAACAAAAGTGGTTTCATTGAAAAGAGAGCTAAGATACAAAAGCCAGCTTTTAGGAGTACTATTATCTCGAGGCAGTTGTGCATATAACCGATTATTTTACTCTTTACATTTTCTCTCTCTTTATATTTCTAAATAAGTGTATATATTATATAAAGCATATTGAAAATATAAACATAAATAAAAACAATTAAAAAGACAATAAAATAAATAATATATTATAATACATATAATGTGTATACATGTATACATATAATGTGCATACATGTACTTATGTATAGATATAAATAAAATAATAAAAATACAATAAAAATACGTAGATACATACTAAATTTTGTTATAAATATATAAAATATGTAAACATGTATATACATATATGTACTTGTAAATAGTAACACATAATAAATAATGTTATGAAAATAAATAAAAATCATGATAAATAGATTGAAAATAATAAACATTTTTTTATGTTTTAAATTTTATTTAATAAAACCATTTGCTATTTTATTTACTATTTTCTTTTATTTTTATTTTCTTTTTTATCCTTAGTGTGTCTACGTTTTATATTTTATGACAGTACTCACTCTCATATAAGACTAGACTCTAAGGACTTGCTACAATTTTGCCTGAATAACAATAAAATTGAAAAGATAAAAATAGTCAAACTCTTATGACTTCACATGGTTGAGTTGTTGAACCCATTACTTGGTGTGTGTTTTGAATTAGATTTAGGTCAAAGGTCAATCCCGTGCACTTAAGCCTTTTTTCATTTCATCTGTTTTCATTTCTTTTTATCTTGCTCACTTTGAGCCTTCTTCTTATATCACCATGTTCCATACTCCTTATCTATTCTGATTCTATTCTAAGATGCCGACTCATGGATGGTTTATTCGAGACCTTCGACACCCACATTGATTCCATGAATTCGACATCTTCAATACTTCAAGGTGATTCCCGAGAATCTGGTTTGGATTTTGTGAACTGCTCTCTAGATTCCTCATCTTCTTCGCTAATAAGCCAAGATCACTCTTGTCGCGACATTCGCCCCTTGTAGATGTAAATCAATTTTACTTCGTATCAAGTACTCCATTCACATCTGTCTGGAATTGACCGTAATTCTAGACTCATCAATTCATTGGTGCCCAAGATTGCCAGTCTGATCGGGATGCATTTTATTGTGTAGATCGAGAGCCAAACCTGGACCCCATTCAGTTCAATTCCTCTGAGTCTAATTTAGATATGACTCCTTAAGGAAAAGAGAAGGGACCACAACAACCAAATCAGGGCCGTCAACTATATCAGAATGCTGCGAATGTCCAGTTGCTAGCTTCTATTTAACCTACAACAACAACTTATAGATCAGTATCTCACCCAGGTCGCCTTCACCAAAATGCTCAATGAACTGAGGAGAGAAAGAGAGAATTGGGATGGAGGAAGAGGAGGAGATGATGAACAAGGAGAATGCCCCATGGAGGGGAATATGAACAGATAAGAGAGGATTTCAAGCCTACTCTCAAAGAAATCTACAATATTAGCGTTGGCTAGATGACCGAGTGGATTCAGATTCCTCTGGTACACAGACACTTTGAGCTAAAATCACAATTCTCGGCTCTTCTTCTCTCTTTTCATGGGAACACCAATGAAGAGCCTTATATCCATCTTCAGTAATTTTCCCGCATCTGTCGCACAACGCACTACCCTAACGTCCCGTTAGGCATAGTTAAAATGACTTCCTTCTCATTTATCCTTCAGGACAAGGCTTGTACCGGATAAATCACTTGGGGAAGGTAGTGATGACATGGGAGGAAGTTAAGTCGGTGTTCCTCTACAAATTCTACCTCTTGGTCGTCTCAACCAGATGCGAGCTTGTATCATCAATTTCTCACAAGGACTGCATGGGCCCATTCATTAAGCATGGGATAAGTTAAAGGATTTGCAAGATAAGTTCCTCCACCATGACATTCCTTGGACCAGCTTGGCCCAACATTTTTTTGGGGGCCTGATAAAAGAAAGTCAGAGGCTTGTTGATGGCGCATGTAGCGGATCTCACTTCAACAAAGATGAGGACATCATCTAGAAAATATTCGAAGAAATGGTCAAAGGAGAGGCCACATTATTGGTTATGGGGAAACTTGCACATTGCAACCACATACTTTATGTGTCCAACTGCAAGTACTAAATGTTAATCATGGATCCAATCCATGATATTACACTGGTTATGATTGAATATAGATTTGAGTAGATATATTGAAGGTTATTTGAAATAAGATAATTTGCATATATATATATATATCTTTGATTAAGGTTATTAATGTTTTTAAATCAAACTTGTCTTGTTTTTTAAACCCAAAAAGTCCATTCCCTTATTAAACTTTCAAAGTAAGAGATATATCTCTAGCAAGATCCAGGATCTCCTTTTTATCTTTATTACACCCCAATAATATGAGAAACTGCAACTTGGATAAAAAGAAACGGGAACTCATTACGCCTTGCAAGTCCAACTTGCATCTCCGAATTCGGTCTTTAATACATGGGATTATCACCCCTAAGGTGATGTTGACCCATTTTTAATTGAATCATCCATCAATAGGAACAGAACTCGCTATGCGCAGTCCAATATCGCCTCAATAATATAGGGAACCAATATTGAGGTCACTACAGATATTGTCTTACTCTTTAGAGAAGCAAAGAGCTCGATCCATGTGCCCTTGTATGTAGGAACTGTTACTTCAGACGTGCGTCTCTAACATACAATCCTTGACGATGGAACTCTTCACCTTGACAGGAGACCATGGATGCCATTTATAAGATCCTCCATATCCCATTCAAATTTTAATTAACCATTATGAATCCTATTCATTATGATTAATTCTTTCAAGAGAATTACGCCTCTATTTATAATAGAGTATTTATTTTCATTGGATCTAACTCATTTAATCATATTAAATCAATTATGAATCTAATCAATCAACTAGCAAACAATAAGGGTTTGCTTGATATTACTATATAGTATACACCCTCACAAGTACGTATTATTTTGTATTTTAATAACTAGAGTATAACTCGACTTACTCATACTATTCTTTCATCAAAAATGGATCTGGGCAGTACACTCAAGTTATGATGGGAGGGAGCATTTCCTTGACATGTAAGGTGTTAACTAAGAAACCAAGCCATCGTACCCGAACTAGAGACCTTCACCATTCCGAGCACAAAATAATATTAATGTACTTGCGATTTTATCGATCAACTTTGATGACCTACATTATACTATATATAGTAATCACTCAGAAATATTAGGTATCTTAAAATACTTTTGAGATCTTAAATTTCTAAGCATATCAAGCAAATATGTTCTTGATGTTGCATGTAAAAGTTGTCCTACAACTATTATAGGATAAACTAGGGTTTTGTCATGAAACATACATTCAATGGCTATTGATGTTTAATCAATTATTTCATAAATATTTAGCATCATTTTATCAAGGTAAATTCATAATTTCCATGATTTACATTAATAAACAAGTTAAGCAAGAAGACTTGATGACCCAATCATCATCCGACCCATCTCCACTAAATATAGAATATCTAGGGAAAACAGAGTCGGAATCGTGAAAAAAATTCGAGCGGTTTTCTAGTTTAATTCTCTACTTAATTATAGTAATTATTTCATGTTTCATGATAGGGAAACATTAAGCAAAAAATTTTCTTACAGATCCATGAATACATGCAAAAATAATTTAATCGCAGGAACTTTTCGAATTTTAATTCATGCACTTTTGGTGCCAACAATTGGCTACTATTTTGAGGATGTATTTAGACATTCTAAATACATTTTATTATAAAAAAACTCATCCAAACAATGTATAAATAGGGGCTTTTTAATTTAACGAAAAACAATTCAAAACGTGCATCATATGCACAAACCACGAGTCCACGCGCAACCGAAATGTAAAACCTTGTTCCCTAGAGTTTTGGAGTACATCCAAGACCTTTCAACAAGGCTCTGATACCACTTTAAGACTATGGTTTAGGCCTTAGCGCATCACGAAAGCGTAAAGCTCGCATCAAATATGACCAAGGGCAACTAGTCATACTAGTTGCTATGGGTAGCGAAATTAAAAAAATAAGTGATGAAACCACATGATTCGAGAACACTTCTCAAATTGTTTCATCAAGATCACACAAAATTAGGCTTACCTCTTCAAGCGTGATTGTAATCCTCAGTGCTTCCAAAGGAAGAAGCCTCCTGACTCAAGTCCGATCCGACGAGAGTGCACTTGCATGCGTGATGATGAGTCAAGTGCTTTCCGCAATCTCGAGTAACAATCCAAGCAAGTAACCTCCTGATTTCATCGCACGAGCATGAGTCACTGAAGAAGACCTAGTTCCTTGAATGATTAATCCGACAACATATTGGTAACACGACGACAATCACGATCTCCACCAAGGTTGTAGAAAGAGAGAGTGGATGTGTGGAGAGAGAGAGAGAGAGAGAGTTTTGTTAATGCAACCATTGCATTCAACTTGTGTGTAAATAGGGATAGGGTTGGCCTCTTTTTTATAGCATTTTGGAAGTCCATGGATCCTAATCAGTGTGCTCACACTAATCAATGGTTTAGATTGATTTGTGTTTCTTTCCATGGATTTTAATCCATGTGCTCTCACTAATCAAAGATTGATTTATGTTTCCTTTTAGTTTACAATAAACACAAAAGAAAATACAAAGAGATAGTTTGAAACTAAATTCCAAATTATCTCAACTAAAACAATTAATCAATAAATGTACGATAATTAAGGGAGTTCCTACATATACTAAAGATAGGGTGGATGTCCACCATGGGTGCAAAGAACTCATGGATAGTGGATCAAGTCAACAAATAATAATTATCCAATATATTAATTAATTGAATAATTGAATTATAACCAAATAATTCCAAATTATTTGTGATTATTTGCAATTATATCATTGATCGTCGATAATTAGTTTCTTCCAACTAATATTTAATGTAAATCATATTTACATTAAATTATGTAATGTGAATCCAATCCACGTTAACATATAAATTGTGAATCTCATTCACAATTAACTCTCTCCAGGATATTGTAGATCATATCCACATTATCCATGATTATTACGGATTGTATTATCCACATTACTCCTGTTCATGATAATTAAGTACAATTTAATTATCCTAGGTATCTCTATCCACACATTAATTATGATAATTAAACCCCTATTTAATTATCTTTTTTCAATGCTTATATAATATTGCTCATGGAACAATTCTCTAACTCTTTCAAGAATTGTGTGCCTTCTCCTCAGAAACTGGAAGATAAGGTCAAGGCGATTATATATTCAATTTATAGTGACTTGGATATTGAGATCATATCTCAAATCCAGATCTTGAAAACCTCTCAAAGATGCTTAATTAAATCAAAGCCGTGAATCTAATCTTCTCGTTGCATGTGGAATCATATTCAGATCAATGTCCAACATTTGGACTAAGATCAGATTACTTATCTACTAAGAGGAGCCACTAAAATCCAAACATGTTTCATCACTCCCTCAAAATGGAAGTGTCACGGTTGCACAATCGTTTACGATCACATCACCTTCGAGTATTCCTAATACCCCTACATCCTGCATATTGGAATACCTTGATAAACCCGAAGTTTTAGATCTCTTTTAGGTTGTCTTCTTCAGGGTTTTATCATTAAGTTTCTCATTTTGATCATTAGGAGTTGGTATCGATCATATACTTTCCAAAATCATATAAATTCAGTTAAGCTTTCAAAGCGAGGCAACCGTGCACGAAATTTGATCCCAATATCTCATGAGTGAGCTCATGTCTTCCGATTCAGTAATGAACATGTATGATCCCTTTGAGAGATCGTATTACACATATGCCCTTGTATGACACCATCTCGCCAATGTATAGACCTTGAATAGGTCATCAACCTATCGATTTGCCAAATGTACATACTCATACATATAGTAACACATCTTTCTTCGGTCAGAGGATGCGTGCCTATTTTGTGATAGCATACGAAATAGATCTTGGTTATCTCGATCTCATTAAGTCAGCTCTTTGACCTAACATATCTAACACCTCTGAATATCTATTCCTATACAGAGGACCTGCATCAAGAAGTCAGACATATATTGGCCTTTAGAGAAGAATTTCCATCTTCTTCCCAGGTTGGTGATCCTTTCTTAACAATCATTTGGCAGTGGTTCACGAGTCCTCTAACCCTTTAGATATTGTCCAATCACCATCTTCTATGATTCAACATTTGAATCAACAATTGTATGATCATTAAGATGGTCATGGTACATAACTCTAATTGTACTAAGGGACCTATTGCGCACATTAGTTATTCTTCATTTCAGATTAAGGAGTTAATTGCAATAACATTTATTGCAAAATTGTTTGTCGTAGGCTCACATGTCCAACATCCAGAAAGGTATGAAAGAAGCATGTATCTCGAAGCATCAACCCTGGAAGAACAGATATAGCAGAGGAGAGAAGCACATCGTAACCATGACCATCATGAATGCTACCAGTGATCTCCCACAGAAGAAAAAAGACAAGTGAGTACCCTTAATCAGATGCCTGATTTTTTTATCTGACTTTTGAGCGAACTTTGATTGATAATGGTTCCTCTATAAACCTCATGCCCTCATAGCTTCAAGAATTAGGACTGTGTCCGCTTAAACACACACAAATGATCCTTTAGTTTGCTAATCTATCCATTAAGCGATCTAGGGATTTATTAGAGGACGTTATCATAACTGTGCTGGATATGTGTTTCCCAGTGGACTTTGTTGTCCTAGACATGGATTCGCCTGCACCATTACTTCAGACTCCTATTATTCTTGATCGAGCATTCCTTCGAACAACCAAAGTGGTAGGTAACTATGGGTTTAGAAAGATCACATTTCGTTCCTGCAATGATTGAGTCACCATGGATATGATCAGTGAGCCAAAGGTCGCATCTGATTAAGGCAATCCAGAACCAGCATAAGATCGTGATGTTGTGGATATCAGAGATCAGTAACTATCTTTGAAAGACATTTTAACATACGAAATCCTCTCTTCAAAGGAGGACTTGGAAAACATAGTCAGTCCTTTCTCCATTGCCAATTGGGAGACATAATAAGAGTCACTGATCAACATATTCGAAGAAGATTCAAACCAAACCGAACAAGACGAGTTCATTGTAGAATGTTTGGTATATTTTTGTCAGAGCCCCGAGTGATAGAGGTGGACATCACCTCATTCATTGAAGTAGAACATTCACCTATCAGCATAGTATCTGAAGTGTCTGCGGAGCATACTCCACAATTGTCTAAATTAAAATAGCTCCAGACAAGACTAAAGTATCCTTTCCTTGTGTGTGAGGAGAATATGTATCCAGTTATCATCAGCAATATGTTGACCTCGGACAGGAATCTCGGTTGCTCAAGGTTCTAGAGAAAAATCGCAATACTTGGTTGGAAAGTTTCGGATCTCCGAGGAATAAATCCGGCCTTGTGTTTACACCACATCTATCTTGAAGATGATTGCAAACCATCCTGCAAATTTCAGTTGATGTTAAACATTAACCTACATGACGTGGTCATGAAAGAAATCACGAAATGGTGTGAATGAGGTTTCATTTATCCCATCTCTAATTCAAAATGGGCGAGTCCCCTTCATGTAGTGCTAAAGAAATCAGGGATCACTGCAGTTACTAATGACCAAGGGGAGGAGATTTCTACTCGCTTACCGACATCTTGGCACGTGTGTGTTGACTACCAACGTCTTAATGCAACAACGAAGAAGGACCACTTTCCTCTGATGTTCATTGAACAAGTACTTGAAATATTGGTCGGGAAAAAATATTCTATTTTCTACATGGGTACTCCGGGTAAAACCAGGTGGCGATCGCCCCTGAGGACCAAGAGAAAACTACATTTACATGTCCATTCAACACCTACGCCTTCAGAAGAATGCCCTTTGGATTGTGCAATGCCCCTGCTACATTCTAATGGTGCATGTTAGCCATCTTACCGATATGGTCGATAGTTTTCTTGAGGTTTTCATAAATGATTTCTCAGACTACGTTATTCTTGTCTTATGCACCAAGGCTGAGTGCTTCAGAAATACCATGAAGTCAATCTGGTATTATAATGGGAAAAGAGCCACTTCATACTGAAGGGATTGTGCCAGGCCATGTCATTTCCAAGCGTGGCATGGAAATCAATCCACGAAGATGGACGCGATTGCTAAATTAGAGCCACCTCGAACTGTGAAAAATTTGAGGTCATTCCTTGGGCACGTTGGTTTTTATAAAAGATTCATTAAATACTTAGCAAGATTGCTTAACCTCTCATTGAACTTTTATACAAGGAGACTATTTTCTATGTTAATCAGAAGGTCCTTTGATCTTGTAATCAGTTGAAAAATCTCGTCAATTAGGCTCCTAGCCTACAATCATTCGATCGGTCTCTCCCATTCGATATCATGGTGGATGCATCAGACTCCGTAGTTGGGGCTATGTTGGGACAAAGAAGAGAGAAACTGTCCTATGGCATTCACTATGCCAGCAAAATACTTGATGATGCACAGAGGAATTTTATAGTTACATAGAAAGAATTTCTGATAATGATTTTCACCCTGGAGAAGTTCGGATCCCATTTACTTGGATCTAAAGTCATCATCTACACTGACTGTATTATATCTGATTCTTACAACAGGACAAGGATGTCAAATCATGCCATCTTAGATGGATCCTTCTGCTCTAGGAATTCGACTTGGAAATATAGACAAGCATGAAGTTCAGAATGTGGTAGCAGAGCATTTGTCCAGAATTGAATGCCCAGATACTCAGCTGAGCAATGCACCGATTACAGAAATCTTTCCCGCTGAATCCATTCTCAGTGTGACATCTCTCCCCAAGTATGTGATTGCATATTTTCACCTCTTTAATAGTCGATAGTTGTAGAATATGAGACGAAAAGCGATCGATCAAAACCACAATTCTTGAATATTGTGGAATACTTTTTACTTGGCAAGTCTACCAAGGTCGAACACAAGAAAAGGTGATTTTTAGTTGTGTGGTTTTAAATATTTTAAACAATTAATTTATCGCATTGTTAATATCTGTGTTACAAAATAAAATGAAAATGAAATGTAATGAAAGAGATGCAATGCGAATAAAGTAAATAGAGAGGATAAATAAGCACAAGATATGTGATTTTATTTAAGTTTAATCCAATAAAAATAATCAATATCCCCAAAAAATTATCACAGGTCAAAAGAAATAAATATCCAATTTGAATGCAAGTTGCATGCAAGCATGTTAATAGAACTATGAATAATCCTATAATTAATGAGATCACATAATGATTGTATTGAAGAATATTTGATCTTGAAATTCCCTATAAATTTCCCTCAAATATGACATACTTTAATATCATAAATTATCAAGGAAATAAATTGATTCATCCTCCTCAATTGAGACCCTAAAGAGATTAATTCTTCATTTACTATGATAATTTTATCATGAGAGGATTAATCAAGTTAAAATCTCCTCAAAAATATCAAGGAAATACAATAATTCCTCCTTGATCTTGGCCACTAGAGAGATTAATTTCTCAATATAATCAAGGATGATTAGAAGAGAGTTAATCGAATTAGATATCTTCAATAGAATCCCTGCAGATAAAGTTGAATTTTCTCAATAAAAATTTGGTATAAATATATCAATAAATTAGCCTGAATAGATCAAATTGAACCTTAATTAATAATCATCAATAAATATCCTCTGATCAGTCCATAAAGTATATAAATAATAGAGCCTTGAGTAAGTTTTAAAACGACATATTATGCGCTAAAATCAGAGTCCAAACGAGAAAGATATGCTGGATTGATATGTCAGGGAGCCTGCATGCAATTTTTCCTGTTGCGCTTGTGCTATGCACGCGACGCAGGGGCTCGAAGGTGGAGGGCAAAGGCTTGGGTGCCGAGCCTGCACATGTCACATGTCTGGAGGTTCAGGCACCCGAGCCTCGAGGCATGCGCCGAGGTCAGGGGAGGTGGCATGGCGGTCAGCGAAACGTTGGATCAAGGGCTTGGGGTCTGATCCAATGGTGGCTGTAAGTGGAGGTCGTCGGGCAGAGGTCTCCGCAATGGCATAGGTGGACGACAGAAGTGGCAACCCGACGAGGTGTAGCTGCACCTGGCGTCGGAGGGGAGCAAGCGGAGTCGACGCCTCGACCGACACATGACATGACGGTTGGGTTGAGTCAAGGCAACGCGGAGGCGGAGGAGCTAGCTTCAATCAAGACCTGCATGGGTTAGCCCAACATAGGAAAGGGGAGAGGGTAGATGGGGCTCTTGCACAGATGGAGGAAAGGGAGCTAGAGATCCAGCCTTTGCAAGGATGGAGGTGGTAGGTCTGAGAGATAGAGAGGAAGCATCGAGGCAAAGAGATGCAACTGAAGTTGTCGATAATGGCGAATATGGAATCGATGGTTGAGGGTTCCTCTATCGGAGGAAGATGATCAATGAAGGTGAGAAAATAAAGGAGGTGACGAGGTTACCAGAGGTTGGGTCGTGATCGGAAATGAGTTGAGAGCAGAGGCAATCTATGATGGTGGGGTCGAGGGGAGGAGGGCAATCCCATGGGTGTGGCCTGAAGACCAAAGGTCCTTGGTCGGTCTTCGCTCGAAGGCTACGATGGAGGAGGCCTGAGTTGCGCAGCTCCTATGAGTGTTGCAACAAGACGTGGGAGCAACTTGGATCACATTAAGACCTGGGGATCTTCGTTGCTAGACAAATCTTTCCTGGAGCTATCACCTCTATGGAATCTCTGGAGCTCGAGCTCAGAGGTTGAGAAAATGGCAGATAAAGATGGGTAAGAGAAGCGACGATACTTTTATGGTGGAGGAGAAAAAATGGTGAGGAGGCTCGGCTCGTAACGGTCGGGGTGAGTGATGGTAGCGGTTACAGGAGAGGAAGGAGGCGGCGGGCGGCGACGATTCTGGGAGAGGAAGGAGGCGGCAGGCAGGGCGTCTGGAGCTTAAGATAGAGCACGTGTCGCGCACGTGCGCATGGAGAAGGACGGCAGCACATGTATGGCATGTATAGGCAGAAAGAAGGGGAGCAGGAAGGGCGTCACATGCTACCTACTTGACCAGGCTGCTATAGAGAGAGAGGAGGAGGAGGGAGAGAGAGAGACAAAGAGAGGGAAGAGAGAGAGAAAGAAAATAAAATTAAAATAAAAGTTAATAAAATTAAAATAATATTAAAATAAAAAGTTAAGGATTAAATAAAAGTAAAATAAAATTTAAAAATTAAATAAAGATAAAAACACAAAGAAAAATCAGATAGAGATAATAAATGGAGTCAAATGAAAAAGTGGTCAACTGTATAAAAATATTTTTTGGAGGCACTCTATATATAATAAAATATCGCATTTTTGCCTTTTGTATTTTTTGTATTTTTAATTTTATTTTAGTTAGTAGATTAATTTATAAACAATATATACATAATTAATCTATTTTTTTATGGATTTTTTATAGATTAGAAGAAGGTGAAATAAAATCAATAAAGATAAAATATGCACAAAATATAGAAAGTCGGTTTTTTTATTTTTCCTTCTGATTTTCTGATTTTTATGGATTTTAATTCTTGATGTCTAGTTAACTAAAGTGTTAAAGAAAATAATAGAGAAAGAATTAGGTTAAAATAAAGAATATTTACACATAAAATAATAAGCTCTATTAGGGCAAAAATAAAGGTTGTTTATTTACAAAATTTTAACAGTAATTTTATCACAATTAGTGAATGATAATAAATTGATTTTAAGGAGTTTAATTAGTGAACTATTAAGGGGATTCTGCTAAAACAACCATATAGAGTAGATGAATCATGGATTCATCACACCCCTATACTTAGCTCTTTGCTTGTTCCCAAGTAAATTTTAGTGAGTTAGAAGGTTGAATCCCTGATTGTGCACATGCAAATGTCAAGACTTGTCTTATTAAGAAATCTAGGTTTTAGTGGTCCTAAAATTCTATGGTCAACCAAGCTTTAATCAAAAGGAATCCAACTTCTCTAATTATCAGACTCTCTGTTTATACATATAGCATAAGAGATATGACTTTTAATGTGTGTTGCGATCATGAGAGTCGAGTCGAAACATCATTCAAAGTCCTGATCAAAGAGATTCTCCTCAAGAACAAATCCTTAACACCAGGGAATAAATCAGTTCTTGTATTCAATCTACCGTCTCAGTAGTTTGTCAGACTTGAAAATGTAGATGGAATGCCAGTTGATGGAGGGCTTAGTTTTGTGTATTTTCTTCTCTCCCTCACATTGAACAAGGATCCTCTCGAGTGCCTTATTACTCAACACATGTATCTTTGGTTGTTGATTAGTGCGTCCGCCAAGAGTTGTTGAGTCGTCTGTACTCGTTTTCCTGGGAGTACACAAGGGTGTGCCTTCTTATACGATGCATAGCCCTTTTTGAGGTACTAGCCCGACTCATTGGTCCTAATTAGATATAGTCCAAGTAGACACTTTGAAAATAGTTAGGAGCGCTTGCATTTGATTGAAGCTCTTTGAGATTGACTTGTAATTGAGAGCTCTTTTCATTTAATTTTTTGTAAGCTAGATCCAATGCTTTTACTAAGAGTTGGTGCACAATGATCAACAATTATTTAGTTTCATCACACCCTAGCACATAAGTCAATATCAAAAGATGGCATGAGAACTTGTTCACATACTGGCTAGGATTTGCTGATACTCAGGTTTCATGAAGCTTTCATCGACTTTATCCCATTCTCGAGTATCATAAAATCAGGTCTAGACTCAAATCTCAAGTCCTTGTCCCTCAAGTGAAATCTCAACTCATCTTAGCATTCACGCAGTTGTGCAAGTGATGTGCTGATCATTGTTCTAAAGGTAGAGATTGAGAGTGCAATATAGCGCTCATATCTTTCAAACTAGGTAAGTGTGGATTATTAAGTCTAAAATTCTAACGACTAAGGCCGGTTAACTCTAAATCAAAGGATCTTAAAAACCCGAGTTTCTTTCAATCCTCGAGTCTTGAGTGATAGTGAAAATGTCAGGGATGCATCCTTAAGTTAGTTTTTTATATACACCCTAAATTTTATAAAAAAAAGTTTTGAAAACAGGTATTATTTACATAAGAAATTTAGTATAATATACATAATATACACAACTTATACCCATGCCCGGTTTTATATAAAAATAATTAAAGTATGAGATATGGATAAAGTATGTAGAATATATGTACACCCCCTATACTTAGCTTGTTCTATGTCCTCATGGCACAAAGTGAAATGTAGACATAGCTCGTTCCAAGCATAGCTAAGTGAAAAGAAAAGCAAGTCGACTTGCCCCGCTATACTTAGGCTTTTGAGGGCCTAAGCATAGAAGAAGAGCAAGAAATGTGGTGGTTAGTCCGATGTGTTGAGCTTAGGTCATCCCCTCAGTACGGTGTCTGTTTCATCGTTTCGCATCTGTGTACCCCGCAAGGAGGGAGTATCGATTTTGCCTATCAGCTTACGCCTCTATTATTTGATTGAGTAATGTATCCATACCCAATAGTAAGGATTCTCTTAAAAAGTACATGCTACAAGCTATACAAGAAGTGTGAAGTACGAGATACCTTTCTGGAAGTACTCACTCTCATATAGGATATCCTCTAAGGGCTTGTTAAAAGATTGTCTGAGTAACAATTAAAACCGAAAAGATAAAAATAGCCAAACTCTTACGGCTTCACTAGGTTGTGTTGGTGAATCCATTGCATTGGTGTTTGTCTAAATTAGATTTCAGGTCAAAAATCAGTCCCTTACACTTGCGCCCATTTAGACTTCATATCTATTTTTGTTTCCTTTTCACTTTGCTCACTTTGAGCCTTATTTTATTTTCCTATTTATTTCATCCTCTTGTTTATATTTGTGTTTTATTCCTAATCTATTCCTCTTCTCTTCCAAAATAACGACTCATGGATGGTTTAGTTGGGACCTCGTTGATACCCACATCGATTCCATGAACTCAAAATTTTCAATAATTCGAGGCGATTCCCAAGAAACTGGTTTAGACTTTGCGAATTGATTTACAGACTCCTTGTCTTCTTCTCCTACCTCGATCAACTAGGATCACTTTTGTCCTGACATTCTCCCCTTATGGATGGAGATCGATTTCACTTCATATCAAGTACTCCATTCACATCTATCTGGAATAGACCCTAATTGCATATCCATCCTTTCATCTGGTGCACAACACATAGCTGATCGAGGCACATTTTAATGTACGGAACAAGGGTCAAACCTGGACCCCGTGCAAATCAATTCCTCTGGGTCTAATTCAAAGATGGCTCCTCAAATAAAAGCGAAGGGACCACAACAGCCAAATCATGTCCCTCATCCAGATCAGAATGTAGTGAATGCACAGTTGCTAGCTTCCATCCAGGCCATCCAGCAACAGCTTGGATCAGGCCCTCGCCTAGGTCACCTTCACAGAAATGCTCAATGACCTAAGGAGAGAAAGAGAAAATCGACAAGGATGGGGAAATTATAATGAACAAGGAGATGAACCCCGTGGAGGGGTAGACGAACCAAGAAGAGAGACTCACAAGCCTATGCTCAAGGAGACATACAATCCTGACTCTGGCTAGAAGTCTGAGTGGATTCATATTCTTGTACTCTATGGACACTTTGAGCTTAAGCCCCTGTTCTTGACTCTTCTTCCCTTTTTACATGGGAACACCAATGAAGAGCCGTATATCCATCTCCAACAATATTCTCGCATCTGCCGCACAACTCATTACCCTAACATCCTGTTAGGTGTAGTCAAAATGACGGCCTTTCCATCTAGCCTTCTGGGCAAGGCTTTGTACTGGATCAATCACTTGTGGAAGGTAGTGATGACTAGGGAGGAATTGAAGTCTACGTTCCTCCACAAATTCTACTTCTTGACCATCTCAACAAGATGTATGTCAAGATTAGCAACTTCTCCCAGGGATCGCACGCGTCCATTCATGAAGCATGGGAGAGATTAAAAGAATTGTAAGAAGAGTGCCCCCACCATGACATTCCTCGGATCAGTGTGTTCCAACATTTATTTGGGGGGATGACACAGGAAAGCTAGAGGCTTGTCGATGCCTCATGCGACGGATCTCATTTCAATAAGGATGAAGGTGTAGTCTGGCAGATCTTTGAAGAAATGGTCAAATGAGAGGCTGCATTGTCTTCGTCATGAGCCTATCAATGTCAACCACAGATCCATCACAAGCTGATCAATATGGCGGCATCATATGAGTAGGACAGGGACAAGAGCTCTGATCTCAGTATCATCGAGATCCACATGTCCAAGGTTGATATTATTGAGGAAAGATCATAGGACATTGAGAAGTTATCTGTGATCAAACAAAGAACCCATCATCTGGACAAGCTGGATCAGATCACCAAGCAATTAGAGTTGTTGGTTAGTACCATCAATGTCGTGTCCGTAAATCCATAAGCCGCAACTCCTGCAGAGCCAAAGGAGCCGTCCTCGCCACAACCGCCTCAGCCGAGTTCCGAGCAACCTCGGGTCAACACGTATATTACGTGTAGGCTTCTGAATAGACACCATCATAGTCGTCATAGTAAGAGTTGGTCGTCTACCAGCCCAAGCCTTAGTCTTATGTGGATCCATATTCCCCACCTCCACCTATCATTGAGGAGGTGAATGGCATCTAGAACAATGATGCACAAATGGCGTGCCCAAGCAAATCGCAGCAGGGCCAGTAATCTGCAGTTCGACTGTATCACCAATCTTTTAGTGGGAAGTTTGTACAACATCCTCTACATCAGTCTCCACCTTATCAGAACACTTGGAGACAAAAATCACCAGTATCAGTAGCCGCCTACCGTCAATACCAACTGCATCGTAATTATGCGTTGTTCCACAAAACCAGTACTCGCCTCCTCCTCAGCATTACCAACATCCTCCTCTGTACAATTCACAATTTTCTCATCAACAACCTTTACTACATCACTCCCAGCGTGGTCAACACGCTGAACCCGAGATTGCTCCTGTGAACCCCACTCTCGACTGCTTAGCCCAATTAGTAAAAAGCCAAGCAGAGATGAGCTAGAAGCTCGATGTCCTCACTGTGACCAAAACTCCAATTCCGATGTAGGTTGAGGAAAACTTCAATAACTTCAAGTGAAAGGAGCATGTAGTCTGTGATGTCTCATCTGACCCAGCAAAGTTGGGTATTTCAGATTTTGGGTTGTCTCATGTAATGACGTTCAGGGGCAATAAGACATTGTAGCTATCTACAGACGCTAGGGGAAAAATAAAGCATCTTTTGGTGAGTCATCATCCTCTGTATCGGTCAGACCAACATCAGAGCCAGGTGAGGAAGAAGATAATGGAGGAGAAACACCATCCCATCACCACCACCAAGAGAAAAAAGACCAAAAATCAGCAAAATGAAAATCTTCAAAACAAAATAAGAGCTGAAGCCAAGCAGATTCAACTCAGCATAAGCAAGCACCGGCTGAAACTCCAAAGCTGACCAATGAAGCCTAGGCTACTGTAGCTATATTTTTGCCTATTTTGAATGGCGGCCTACCTTCTTGCCTAACATCTGTATAAAATGACGTAATTAAGAACAATGCATTTTCTTCTATGAATATTCATTTTCTAGATGTCATAAAAAATTCCAAAAAAATCAGAAAAATTAAAAATGCATTGTCTGACCCTGATGTTGTGAAAACAATCCAAAATCTTACGTTCGAAATGTCATTGATGAAGGCCATGGAATACATGCCAACAATAAAGAAAGGTTTCAAAGAGGCATGTGCATTAAAGCATTAGAGCTGCAAAAGCAGACATAATAGAGCTGAAAAGCACATCTTGACCATGGCCACCGTCAACGTCATCAGTGATCTCCCACAGAAAAAGAAAGATAAGGGAGCATCCTCAATCTGATATCATATTTTTGATCAAGTCTTGGAGCGAACCTTGCTTGATAGTAATTCCTCTATAAACCTCATTTTGACATCCCTCTGATTGGGGTACCCGTCTACAAAACATTCACAGTATTACATTCACAAAAGATCGCACAAGTTACATGAAAATACGGGGAAAATTTTCACTTTACGCAAATGACATCCCAAAAATTTATAAAAACTAGCATGCATTTAAAGTGATAGTAAAAGAAGTAAGTAGTAAGGCATAAATAACTTAAAAAATTTATAACTACTTGCTACAAAAAAGGTTTTCAAGCTACCCCAAAGAAATGCCCAAGTTTTACCCATTACCTTTCATATGTCATATTCTTATATCGTTGGTTAATGACCCATATATATTTATATTAATCTCTTGTTATTTAGAGATCTTAAATATGGATTTTGATAATGAGGAAAATAAGGTTTTGAACTGATTCTTGATTTATTTAAATTCTCACGTTTAGTGGATAGTTTGTAGTCTTGGTCTGTGCAAGACCTCACACTATGACTCTAAGGCATGAAGAGTGCCTTAGGGTTGGGGTGCCTCCGTAGGCATGCGATGGGGTATAGTGCATCCTAACTAAGTTTCGAACACATCGACTAACTTAGTATATAATCATAGTAGTAATCTATAATCATAGTAGTAATCTAAAGATTCGATGATTTTCTGGTGATTTATGGTTTGATTAATGATTCTATGCTAGGATTGATTGTAGTCAACTCTAATCAGTACCACATTAACTGAATTCAACTCTTAGTCATATTCTTATGTAACCCTAGATGATTCAGATGTAGCTATAGATGATTCAGATGTAGCATTGCCAAGCTTGTTGGCGAAAAGTAACCAAAACTCAAGCGGTGAAGAAGTCTCCTAAGAGGCTCTTCCATCTCGCCCTGTAATCGGAAGTACAATCTAATAGAGTGATAGGTCTACCCCCAAACTATGCCATAAGATGGGTGAGAGGGACTCTCCGGAATAGTCACTCTAGAAATCAATCCGACTAGTATGGCTAACAAGCTCGTACGAAAAACTAAAATTGAGGATCCCCCGCATGGGTATCCTAAAACAGAGGGTCAACAGATCTGTTCAAAAGTCAGAATCTCAATGATGCGTAAAAATACTGCGAGCTCGCGTAAAAACTATGAAAGGGAATGGGATCCTAGACCCGCACACAAAGCGACCGCTGTCATAACTGGGTTTCCTTTCCTCCACCTAGTTGATGATCACTGCACCCTCGCACAATCATCTGTAAGGGTCACCATGACTGGCACTCCTGATTATAAACTATTATTGATTCACCATTTTCATTGCTTCATTGACTACTCAAATCTATTTCAATCTCTTCTGAGTTATCTTTTCAGATCGAGTCATTTTGTCACAATATCTCATTAGTGTATGGTAGATTCTATTCATGATCATTTCGATTGGGGATGTTCTGTCATGGTGACTTTAGGAATTAATAAAGTCATGAGATTAGATATTTTTCAATGGATCTGGATATAAGTCCAATTTATGCTCAATTCTTTTGAATCTTTAAATCATGTATTTAGTAATGAAAATAAATGGTCTTAAATTTGTCTAGTTTACATATTAATCATTTTTCAAGGGGACTATATGTGTCTTGATTTGTGGTCTGAACTTATAGACTACTTCAAATGTTTATATTTATATATAGATATACACATATTTATGCATTAACACAAGTGTATATATATGTATATGCGTATATTTATCAAATCTTTACACTTATTTAAATCTCGAGGACAGTAAAAATTAATTTCTCTTCCTTTTTAACAAAATTTTAATAGAATCTAGACTCCATTCCTATTATAAGATATTTAATTTAATTCAATAACCATCCACAAACCCTCTGGTGCTCTGCCAGGTGCTTGAAGAGCACATTATGTAAGAATTTATATTACCATCTTAAACTATTTGTAAGTGCACCTAAGAATAAATGAGAGAATTCGAATAGACCACACTAATCTGCATACATTTTTATATACTACTGTGGAAAATCCAAGGAAATGCATTCCCATAGTCGATCACATACATATTCTAAAGATGTTAATATAATACTAATTATTAGAAGTTTGTATTATGAATACAGAAATATGAATTCAATAAAGTCTTTTGATATCTTACCTGTTAGTGATTTGAATAAATTTTTCTAGGATATTGATTTAATGAAATTTATTATTTACTGGATTCAGACTGTATCTTGATCTAGTTTGAACTGAATACTCTTAATGTTAGAAAGGATATTTTTTGCCTGAACTCTGATGTTAAATAAAAATATAAACATGCTCTTTCACAGGAAACACTATATTCTAGCTACAACCCATGATCGAATTCCATAATTTCCCAAGATCTCAATTATTATAAGATCACTCCCTCTTAAAAAAATCTAAAAGGAATGTATTTCCCACAGTAGAGTCATGAATGGTAATCAAGAATAATGACCGCTTTAAATTTAAAGAAAATAATTCTCTGGATTTCTGTCTTCAACTCAAAAACTCAAGCCTAACAGATAATCTACTAATCGGTATCGAGTTATTAACCAAATACATATCTCAAATAAATCTTTCAGTCCAAAGATCTAATCACCTTATTCAAACTTACTTATAGGATAAAAAAGTAACAAACTATCCCTGGAAGTTAATAGAAGTGGAATTAAACTGATGTATGCAGAGCAGCAAAGGAAGGTAGGATTATACAAGCAAGGCAGCAATTTGGAAGGGAAAGGGATTGTACATTAAAATCCTCAAAACTTGCAACCAGAATTGCATGCAGGGTTGGCTGTCCTGGAACTCCAGCACCTTCAAATTGAAGTAGAAATGGTTGTCCTTGGAGCAGTTGGCTTGAGGACAGCGGCAAAGTCTTGAGCTACTGAACTGTTGCTCCAAAGGAGAGAAATATGGCTTCCATCAGTGGCTAAAGGAGGCTGGAATTGGAAGGAGGTTTGGGGAAAGAAGAAGATAATAGGAGATGGAATGGGGAAGAAGAAGGAGACATCGTTGGAATTGGTTAAATGAGAAAGAGAATGAAGTAAAAGTAATGGGGAAGGTTCCTGGAACCTTCCTCATCAAATTTTTTTAAACATTGTAATGTACATGACATCATCACAATGATGTCACTATTTACATCATTCATAATGACATCATCCATGATGTCATCATTCTCCTTTTTATTTGATATATAAAAGTTGATCATATTCATGCCTCGGGCCTCGGATTTCGACACACAATATCTTGATTTGATCGTCTCTGAATGACGATCAATATGAATATAATATTGATATATTTTTGATCAGGTTTGAATGTTCGAAATTTTAGAGATACGATTTTGGTTTTTCGTTAAATTTTGTGATTTAAATAAATATCAAACCTCCAATTGACGAACGCTCGATTCTGTTGGTCTTATTTTGTCGAATTGGATTTTTAGGTGGTCTCAGTTTGTTTCACAGTTTCTGAATTTGTGTCACTGCTTTTCCATGGCACACATTACGATGTGATCGAGTTTTCGTTGATTTCGTTCGAACAACTTTTGATTCACGATCAATTGATCAATTTAAGTTATTTAATACTATCTCATAACTTTATTGGTTTAAAAAGACCCCAATCGGGTTGAATTCAGGTTTAATTAGATTTGGATGTTACAACTATAAAATCTCAAAGGGAGTCTTGTCCTCGAGACTCGATTCAAGGTTACTAATGTCTCGTTTGAATTTCATATAGCCATAAAAACCTCAAAGGGTTTTGAACCCATAAAAACCTCAAAGGGAAAACAAACCATTTCCTTTTAACATGTATATAGTTACATGAGCTTGTTTTAATGATTACCTGAGAAAAGCTGTGGGTATCGTGCCCACATGTCTGCTTCATTCTCCCATGTCATGTCTTCGACTCCATGTCGATGCCATTACACCTTGACCAAGGGAATCTCCTTGCTGCAAAGCTTCTTCACAACACTGTCTAGTATCTGTACTGGCCTCTCCTCATATGTCAAGTCTAGCTCCATGTCTAAATTCTCGTAGTTGATGGCGTGTCGAGGGTCGTGCACATACTTCCTCAAGTTGGATATGTGGAAGACATCGTGAATAGATGAATGATGTGGAGGAAGAGCTACTCAGTAGTCCACCTTCCCCACTCTAACTAGAATCTCGAATGGACCAACATATCGTGGCACCAGCTTGCCACGAACATCGAAACTTTGTATTCTCTTCATGGGAGATACTCGTAGGAATACCCAATCTCCTTCCTATAATTACAGGAGTTTTATTTGTATGAGATTTAAATATCAACAAGTCATTTTCGAAATGCTTAAAGAAAAGACGTTCGAATTATTGAAATTCCAAGTCTCTTCTCTGACGATTTGCATAGTTCTTCTGGTGGCTTTGCGTCATCAGAAGCTTCCGCCTCACAAGATCAACAACTCTTGCAGTCTCCTCCAAGAGATCTGTGGAGTAAAGAGCATGATCACCTACCTCACGCCAACTAAGAGGTGTGAGGCATCTCCGCCCGTACAGGACTTCGAATGGTGTCATGTCAATACTGGAATAATAGTTGTTGTTGTACGTGAATTCAACTAAAGGAAGATGGTCCTTCCATGAACTTTTCCACTCCAAAGTGCATGCACGTAGTAAATCCTCAAGCGTCTGTATGGTGCGCTCGCTTTGACCGTCAGTCTGTGGATGATAGGCAGAACTCATCTTCAGCTTTGTCTGTAGTGTTGACATGAATTGATGCCAGTAGTGAGATGTAAACCTTGAATCTCTATTAGACACCACTTCATGTGGTATACCATGAGGTATGATAATATTCTGCACATAAAGCTTGGCCAATCTTGATGGAGTGTAAGTCATGCTGGTAGGTATGAAATGGGCTAACTTAGTCAACCTGTCAATAACAACCCAAATAGAATCATGGACACATGGCATCTTCGGCAATCATGTGAAGAAATCTATAGAAATACTCTCCCACTTCCACTCAAGAATGGGGAGAGACTGTAATAACCCTGGTGGTCTCCTATACTCAGCCTTGACCATTTGACAGGTCATACATCTGCTGACGTGCAGCGCCACATCGCGCTTCATTCCGTCCCACGAAAAATGTCGGTGTAAATCACGATACATCTTCGTGTTGCCAAGATGAATAGATAATCATGAACTGTGTGCCTCATCAAGAATATATCAGCATAACTGCTCATCATTAATCACAATGACCCGATCGGCTTTCCATAAAATAGACTCTACCACAACAAAATCATTTAGCTCATTCCTTGACGGTGCACATGTATCTATCTTGAATCCAAGGATATGACTTATGGCCTTCTACGATGCGATCCAAAAAACTGTTAAATCATGGAGGCATGGCATTAGATGTGGATGCACTTTCTTGAGGATGCCAATCGGTCAAACTGCAAGCATATCTCATGTGTATAGTCAATTCATCATACCTTCAACATGAGCTCTCCTACTAAGCGCATCTACCACCACATTTCCCTTACCGGGGTGGTAAGAGATCGTGCAATTGTAATCCTTCAGTAGCTCGAGCCACCTGCACTATCTCATATTCATCTCCTTCTGATCAAATATATACTTCAGGCTCTTATGATCAGTGAAGATCACGAAATTCACTACAGATAGATAGTGGCGCTAGATCTTCAAGGCGAAGACAACTGCCGCCGATTCAAAGTCATGGATGGGTAGTCCGCTCATGTGGTCTCAACTGTCATGATGCGTAAGCAATCACATGACCTTTCTGCATCAATACCTCTCCAAGACCTTCTCATGATGCATCTCTGTAGAAAGCATAGTCTTGAGTGCCTGAAGAAAGAGAAAGAATAGGCGTTGTAGTCAATCTCTCCTTCGGTGTCCTAAAGTCCTGCTCGCATGTGTCATCCCAAATGAAAGGAACTCCCTTCCGTGTCAATCATGTCAGAGGAAGAATAATGCATGAAAATCCGTTGATAAATCATTTATAATATCTTGCTAATCCAAGGAAGCTCCAAATCTGAGTGACTATCTTGGGCTGCTCCCAAGAAATGACTGCCTCAATCTTCATAAGATCAATTGCGATACATGCTCCAAAAATGACATGCCCAAGAAATGAGACCTGGGTTAACTAGAACTCACACTTGCTCATCTTGGTATACAACTTATTCTCTTGCAATGTATCCAGAACAATCTTAAGATCATTCTCATGATCCCATTCATTTCATGAATATATCAACACACCATCAATGAAGACCACCACAAATTTGTCCAAGTATGGACGGAAGATCTTGTTCATCATATCCATGAATGCTGCAATGGCATTGGTGAGCCCAAATGGGATCACCACAAATTTGTAATGTCCGTAACGAGTCCTGAAGGTTGTCTTCGGATATCAGACTCTCGAATCCTCAGCTGGTGGTAGCCTGAATGAAGTTTGATCTTCAAAAACGTTGAAGATTCCTGGAGTTGGTCAAATAAATCATCGATATGCAGCAAAGGATAAAGGTTCTTCATCGTTCTCTTGTTCAGTTGCCTGTAATCAATGCATAATATCATCGATCCGTCATTTTACTGACGAAAAGAGCTGGAGCACCCAAAGGTGAAGTGTTCGGTCCCACGAATCCCAAGTCAAGTAACTCGTGCAAGGCTGCAACTGCATCTTTAGCTCTCTCAACTCATCCGGTGCCATGCGATAAGGAGCCATCAAGATCTGTTGTCTATCTGGTAGTAATGTGATCTCGAACTCGATCTCTCTCAGGAGGTAACCATGGTAACTCATCAGGAAACACATTCGGGTAGTCTGATACTACGCGGATGTCCCGTGCCATTGGCTCACGATTGGATATCTCTAGGACAAATGCTAGATATGAATCACATCCCTGATCAACAAGTCTCCGAGCTCGCAACACTGAAATGTACTCCATTTTGGAGTCATGTAATATACCCTCAAATGTGAACTCAGGAAAATCTGGAATCCTAAAGACAACTGTCTTCCTAAAGTAATCAACAAAAGCATTATGAGTTGATAACCAATCCATGCCTAGAATCAAGTCAAACTCATCAAGTTATAATAACAGACAATCTTCGATTATCTTGTGACCGCCAATCAGTACTCGCAAGTATCTGACTATTAGTGAAACGATAAACAACTGACCACCTAGCCCAAAGATGTGATATGGTGAAGATAGAGTCTCTGCAACTCTTCCTAATGAAATTAGCAATCTTGATGCATGGAAGGAATGCGTCGCTCCAGAATCAAACAAAACATGAAAAGGTCGGCCCAAGACTGAGACCATACCTTTCACCATAGTAGCTGCTGAACAGGCCTGCTCTTCGGTCACTGCGTGCAGCTGACCCTGCCTGGCTGGTGCGATACCGGAACCTGCCACGCTCTGTGTCTGTCTCTATGGCCTCCTGAAGTTGGAGTTCATGCCACGAAAACTCCCTGTATGCTGAGCATGTGGCTATGACAGTTGCGGATGTGGTCGAGGCTCACCAGAAGCTTGTGGGTACTGAGATCAGTAATATCCCCACTCATGGCATAAGTAACATCGAACTGACCGAGTAGGTGTAGTGGTCGTGTCTGTTCTCTGAGTTGGTCTTGTTGGGGCTCTGTCTGCTCACTGCGACCCAGATGGTCGAGCTGAATCGGTGCCACTTGCAATAAGTGCTCCTCCTAAGGTAGTCGATGGAGATGAGCGAGCACTGTCTGAGAATGCCAAACATGTAGGCTGAAACCGCCTGACTGACCTATGCTGTTAGAATGACCAACGTATCGGCCCAAATGATCGGATGTGGTCTATGTGTCGCTCCTGACGAACTCCCAATGCGTCTCTCTCTAATTTCCCCAAACTTCTCTGCTGCATCTGTGGCCTCAGAGATAGACGTGATGTGTAATCCTGCCAGCTTCTCATGTACCTCCTCTCGCATACCTCTGATGAATTTTTCCAGATTCTCATCTGGAAATGTGGCAGTTACTAGAGTGTGTCGAGACAACTCGATGTATTGGACAAGTTACTCCCGGGCCGTCATTTGTCCCTGTCGAAGCTCTAAGAAAAGTCAGCGTTGGCATTCCTTCCACTTCACAGAAAAGAAGTGGGGCATGAACCATGTCTCAAGTCATCCCATGTAGGCTCGCGACCCGACTCAAAAACTACTGCCTCCCACCATCTCTAGACAAAGTTTGTCAGTGAATACTCCATGAAAGATAGCCACGAGTCTCGTGGCACGCGAATCATCCTCAGCACCTTCATGACCCTCTTCAACCACTACTCGACCCGGTCTGACATCCCAGTGCCCTCAAACATGGGCACATTGGCCTGTTTGTAGGAAGTGAAAACTGATTGATGCATGTGGATAACTGAGTACTCTGGTGCATCCTCGTATGTAAAGTCTACAGGAACCTGCTCCCTGACATAGTCTCCATCATCTGCTCCATGCCCTAGTATCCCTCATGCGGATCATCAAAATGAGGCTGTTGTACCTCGAACGACTGATGTTGGTCCTGTGGTGTTCCATCCTGAGATGGATGGTAGGTGGAATCAGAGAGCTCCTTGAACCTCATCTCTACGTTAGTCTATCGGTCTGCAATCTCAATATGATGTTCTAGTATTTGATCCTGCTTACCTCACATGGCAGCCGGCTGCTACTGGAGATCGATAAGTGTGGTCATGAAGTGCTCCAAATGATCAGTCATATCCTAGGCAGCTCTGGACGTCATGGTTCTGCATGGGCACCATTATTAGTCATAAATGTTGTTTACAGATACTATTATATGTGTTTTTTCTCTTCTTAGGATATAGTATGAAATTTAATGAAATTGATGACATTTATGGTTATTGAATTCGAATGTCATATTTCCCTTCTCGGACTCACAAGAGGTTGGAAGATTGTTGATATATGAGAAGTTAATGCGATCGGAATTGTAATACTGTGAATGCGTGTAGCGGGGTATCACGGCTCTGATACCGAACTTTGACACCCCTCGGATCCGGGTATCCGTTTACAACACATTCACGGTATTACATTCACAATAGATCGCATAAGTTACATGAAAATACGGGGAAATTTTTCGCTTTCCACAAATGACATTCACAATTCAAGTAATAACCACATAGCAATAACAAGTGCCACCAAAATTTCATTCATTAATTCCCATATACACACACACAACATGTACAACAGAGGCTCCCAGTATATACATGTATTACCAAAATTGTAACATGAAGAGAAAGAAAGTATTTTACATCATAAACCAAACAAAAACTATGACAAAAGTAACTGTACCATCTAGATTAGCAGCGGATATCTGGAATCATCAACTAGCAACTGAGTTGCAGGCTGCTTGCCTGCCAAAACAGAAATGGAACAAGATACGCCAACGAGCGTTGGTACATCCCAAAAATTTATAAAAACTAGCAGGCAGTTAACGTGATTATAAAAGAAGCAAGTAGTAAATAAATAACTTAAAAAATTTACAACTACTTGCTATGTAAAAGGTTTCCAAGCTCCCCTTAAGAAATGCCCAAGTTTTACACATTACCTTTCATATGTCATATTCTTATATCGTTGGTTAATGACCCATGTGTGTGTGTGTGTGTATATTGTATTTAGAGATCTTAAATATGGATTTTGATAATGGGGAAAATGAGGTTTTGAATTGATTCTTGATTTTATTTAAGGGATTTTTACTTGGCAGACCTTATAATCTTTGTCAATTACCTCCGCGACCTTTGAAACAACCTAATTCCCCCCTCGACCTCGTAAACTTGTTCTGTCTTATCCCACAGACCTTGCTGTCCATTCTAACTTTAGTCAATTGCTTGGTGGAATCTTGAGTTAATCTAACCAATAGAAATCCAGCGGTGGATATTCCACCCCCATGGCCTGGGGTGGGGGAAGGGTTCGAGGCAGAGGGCTCTGGTCATGGCAGGGTGGAGGGCTTAAGGCGGAGGGCTCGGGGGTGGAGGGCGGGCACGAAGCTCTCCCACTGCTACACTGCGGTGCCCCAAGTTCTTCTGTAAAGTATGTACTCTCACATCTCCACATCGATCAATCTCATTGTTTGTCCTCTGCTCTTCGCTTTTATTTTTTCGGTTTTGGCATTCAAATCTCACAGAATTGGGGTGGTCTTAGTAGTTTGTTCCGAAGGGTCAACTCTAGGCGGACGCGGGACAGAAGATGATGAGGTAGTCGCCACCGCCATCACAGGTGAAGGTGCCAGTGGCATCGTCAGGCATAGCTATACGCCCTGGGGCACGCCACCTTGAAGGCCTCGGAGTAAATAGATGGTATGCAGGTGTTCGGGTTTGCGTGCTCGCAGCTACAACAATACTCGTCAGTCCCGAAGGCCTTCTAGGCGCTGCGGGCCATGCAGCATGCCCGGTCGTCGGTGGCTCTAAGCTCGATGGGGCAGATGTTGTTGAGTTCAACGAGGAAGCCAGTGGCGAGGCAGCCGTGGGTGGAGGGGGAGATGAGGATGGGGAGGTTGTAGCCATCGACAAGGCTGACGTCGTAGAAGTTGCAATCGGAGGAGGAAAGGGTGAACTCAGTGATGGTGGCGGGAGGGGTGGCACCGACGACGTTGCAGGGGACGTCACCGGAGGCGCAGTCGGTAGTGGAGCAGAGGAAGATGTTGGTGATGGGGTTGAGAGAGCAGCTGGTGCAGGCCCAGAGGCGACCAGACAATGAGGAGGACGGCTGTAGGGGGAGAGAGGTGGAGGAGGGGAGCTCGAATTCGGTGGTGGGGAGGGGAGTACTAGAGGTTGCGTGTTACGGAGGAGGGGGATGGGAGGTCTGACGGTATAGGAGGAGGAGGGGTGGAGGTCAGGCGGCGTGAGGGGAGGGGTCGGAGATCACACGAGACGGAGGAGGGGGTGGTGTTGGGGAAGGAGGACATCTTCTGTAAATTTGGTAAAGAAATAGGGCAATATATACTTATTTTAGACGGAATCCGATTATGTTTAAAGGTTAAATGGATGTGAGTTAACCCCAGGGTCTGTGGAGTAAGGGTTAGCAAGTTTACAGGGTCGAGAGGGGAGTTAGGTTGTTTCAAAGATCGTAGAGGTAATTGACAAAGATTATAGGGTCTGCCGGGTAAAAATCCCTTCATTTAAATTCTCAAGTTTATTGGATAGTCTGTGGTCTTGGTCTGTGTGTGACCTCACACTATGAATCTAAGGCGTGAAGAGTGTCTTAGGGTTGGGGTGCCTCCATATCATGCGATGGGGTATAGTGCATCCTAACTAAATTCCCAACATGTCCACTAACTTAGTATATATTCATGGTAGTAATCCAAAGATCTGATGATTTGTTGACGATTTATGGTTGATAATGATTAATGATTCTATGATAGGTTTGATTGCAGTCCATTCTAATCAATACCATCTTAATTTATTTCAACTCTTAGTCATATTCTACTGTGACCCTAGATGATTCAGATGTAGCCATAGATGATTCAAATGTAGCATCGCCAGTCCTGTTGGCGGAAAGTAACCAAAACTCAAGTGGTAAGGAAGTCTCTTGAGTTCCGTCTCACCCTCTAATTGTAAGAGCGGTCCAATAGAGGAATAGGTTTACTCCAAAACTATGCCACTAAGACAGGTGAGAGAGACTCTCCAGAAAAATCACTCTAGAAATCAACCCGACTAGTATGGGCTAACGAGCTCATACGAAAAACTAAAACCGAGGATCCCCCGCACGGGTAATACCCCTAAATCAAAGGGTCAAAGGAGCAGGTCAAAAGTTGGAATCCCAACGAGGCATAAAAACACCGCGAGCTCGTGTAAAAACCGTGAAAGGGAATGGGATCCTAGACCCACACACAAAGCGCTCACCGCCCTAACTTGCTTCCTTTCCTCCGCCCAGTTGAGGGTCACTGTACCCTCGCACAATCATGTGTAAGGGTCACCATGACTGACACTCCTAATTATAAACTATCATTGATTCACCATTTTCATTGCTTCATTGACTACTCAAATCTGTTTCAATCTCTTCTGAGTTATCTTTTCAGATCGAGTCATTTTGTCACAATATCTCATTAGTGTATGGTAGATTCTATTCGTGATCATTTTGATTGGGGATGTTCAGTCATGGTGACCTTAGAAATTAATAAAGTCATGAGATTAGATATTTTTCAATGGATATGGATATAAGTATAATTTATGCTCAATTCTTTTGAATCTTTAAATCATGTATTTAGTAATGAAATAAATGGTCTTAAATTTGTCTAGTTTACATATTAATCATTTTTCAAGGAGACTATATATGTCTTGAATTGTGGTCTGAACTTATAGACTATTTCAAATGTTTATATTTATATATAGATATACACATATTTATGCATTAACACAAATATGTGTGTGTATGTGTATCCTTACCAAATCCTTAAACTTATTTAAATCTTGAGGACATTGAAAATTAAATTCTTTCTTCTTTCTTTTTTTAACAAAATTTTAATAATTGAATCAGTAACCATTCTTAGTTTGAGAATAACATAGAATCCAGATTTCATTCCTATTATAATATATTTAATTGAATTCAATAACCATCCCCAAACCCTCTAGTCCTCTTCCAGGTGCCTGAAGAGCATAGTATGTAAGAATTTATATTAACATCTTAAACTATTGGTAAGTGTGCCTAAGAATGGATGAGAGAATCCAAATACACCACAATAATCTGCATCATTTTTGTAGATTATACTACTATAGAAATCCAAGGAAAAGCATTTCCATAGTGGATTACATACATATTCTAAAGATGTTAATATAATACTAATTATTAGAAGTTTGCATTATGAATACATAAATATAAATTTAATAAAGTCCTGTTAGTGATTTGAATAAATCTTTCTAGAATATTGATTTAATTAAATTTATTATTTACTTGATTCAGACTATATCTGGATCTAGTCTGAACCGAATACTCTAAATGTTAGAAAGGATAACATGATCTTTCACAGGAAACACTGTAATCCAGCTACAACCCCTGATCACATTCCATAATTTTCAAAGATCCTAATTATCAACAAATTACTCCCTCTTAAAAAATTCTGAAAGGAATGAATTTTCCATAGTAGAGTCATGGATGGTAATCAAGAATAACGACCGGTTTGAATTTAAAGAAAATAATTCCCTGGATTTCTGTCGTTAACTCAAGAACTCAAACCTAACAGATAATCTACTAATCAATACCAAGTTATTAACCAAATACAGATCTCAAATAAATCTTCCAGTCCAAAGATCCAGTCAACCTATTTAGACTTACTTATAGGATAAAAGAAAAGTAAAAAAGTATCATTGAAAGTTAATAAAAGGGGAATTAAACTGATTATGCATGGCAACAAAGGAAGGTAGAATTATATATTCAAGGTAACAATTGGGAAGGGAAAGGGACTATACATTAAAATCCTCAAAACTTGCAACCAAAATTGCATGCAGGTACTGGTTGTCCTGGAACTCCAGTACCTTCAAATTGAAGCAGAAATGGTTGTCCTTGGAGCAGTTGGCTTGAGGACGGCAGTAAAGTCTTGAGCTACTGGAATGCTGCTCCAATGGAGAGAAAGATGGCTTGCAGCAGTGGCTCCTGGAGGCTAGAAATTGGAAGGAGGTTCGGGGAAAGAAGAAGATAATAGGAGATGGAATGGGGAAGAAGAAGGAGATGTCTTTGGAATAGACTAAATAAGAAAGAGAATGAAGGAAAAGTAATGGGGAAGGTTCCTAGAACCTTCCTCATCATTTTTTTAAATATTATATATATACGACATCATCACAATGTTGTTACTACTGACATCATTCATAATGGCATCATCCATGATGTCATCATTAATCTTATATTGTATATTAATTCCTTTTTCTGTGAAATTCTCCTTTTTATTTGATATACAAAAGTTGACCATATTCATGCCTCGGACCTCGGAATTCTATCATAATATCTCGATTTGATCGTTTCTGAACGATGATCAATATGTGTATAATATTGATATACTTTTGATCAGGTTTTGATGCCCAAAATTTTCAAGGTGCAGTTTTGGTTTGGGGTTAAATTTTATGAATTAAAAATCTAGCAATCTCTAATTGACGAACGATCAATTCCTTTGGTCTTATTTCATCGAATCAGGTTTTTAGGTGGTCTTGGTTTGTTTTTCAGTTTCCGAATTTGTGTCACAACTTTTCCATGACACATTACGATGTGATCGTCTTTTGGTCGATTTCATTTGAACGACTTTTAATTCACGATCAATTAATCGATTTAAGTTATTTCATACTGCATGATAACTTTATTGGTTTAAACGGACCCCAATCGGGTCAACGATAAATAGGAAAAATCCGAGGGTCGTACGATTTCACAAGGCGAAATCGCAATCGGTGTGTTGACCACTCGAAAGTCCCTGATCTATTAGAAAATAACCCACATAAGAAATAAAAGCAATAAATAGCACGAAGTGAGTTAAAATTTATTGTTCTCTACTACAAGATGCATAGCAAGTAAGTACGTAGAGGTCGAACCACATAGAGCAATATGAGTAGCCTATGGTTATTTGTGTACAAAATGTAGATATACAACCATGTCACCTATCATGTATACACATGTATCTTTTTATGGGTTTTTAAATTTTTATATTTTTTATTTTATTTTTGTTTTATTTTTTTAATTTTTAAATTTTTAATTTTTTTAATTTTATATTTTCATATCTTTATATTTCTTTTTCTTTTAAAAACATATATCTATGATATATAGGTTTATATATACATATAGAGTAATATATTTATAAATACTAGTAAATATAAGTAAAATGCAATAAATAACTTATTTTTGGGTTTCATATATTTTCTAATGTTTTTGAAATTTTTGCTAATTTTTATGGATTTTTAAAGTTAAAAATATCCTAGATTTACTAAATACCCGAAATTGATTTGAATGTTAAAAATAGTAAATAAGGTCCAAAATTACTCAAATCAATTTTAATATATTTATATAAAGAAAATTATAAAATAGAAAAAATATATTTTTGGATTTTTTTATGAATTTTTAGATATTTATGGGATTTTTAAATTTTTAAGTTGTTATTTTTCAGTAGTTAAATATAATAAAATACATAATACATAACTTTTTTGGAATTTTTCAAGATGATTTTATAGTTTTGGGTATTTTATAATTTAGACAGTACAAAAATAAGATGCTTTTGATTTTTAATAAATAGTTAAAATGCCCAAGAGTGCAAACTAAATACATGGATGAAAGTTCATGCTACCATGCATCTAACCCTATTTTTGCATAATTTTAGGAGCTAGTGTGGCATTTTTAATAAATGAAATCCAAGCACCAAAAATACATAGCTGACAGGGGCATATTTGCAATTAAAATAAATATTGAGGGCTCGGATGTAATTTTTCTAAAAATATACAATGTATTTTAAATTTTATTATATTACTTCGTAATTACCAAAAGTCACCAGGGCATACATGAAATTTACCCAGCTCACGTGGGACTACACGTGAGCTGAGCTAGTTTGGACCTAGATATAATTAAAATAAGTTCATGGGTCTTTGTGCAATTTAACCAAAAATATGTAGCATGTTTTACAACTCTAAGGACCAAACATAAATACAGAATGTTCTAGGGGCGTCTGTGCAAAATGGTCACCTCACGTGGGACGACATGTGAGGTGACTTGGCATGGACCAATATGAAATATACATAAAATCTCAAGGTCGGCATGCAATTTCACCCATTTTATTTACAATATTAATAAATAAATACACAAAAAGGTGAGGCAAGATATGCAATTACCCAATCTATGCGCACGATCGAGTGTCCGAGCTTCTTCACTTAAACACGGGGCATCATCGTATCGGTCCATAGAGCTCCAGTCTTGGACAGAGCAGATTTGGTGCTTAGAGGATCGGGAGGAGAGCCTTGATTCGACGGCTCTGAACCTCCCTTTAAGGACATGGAAGAACATAGCAGAAGGTGAGCTTCGATCATCGCCAGCACGACTCCAGCGGTCTTCTTCGGCTCTAAGGTTCGCAATAGGAAGCAGGAGCGTCTCTCTATCTGCAGGAGGCTTTAGAATGGCCTGAGGGTCACCGGAGCGCCACCACAAGGTCCGAGTAGAGGTGGTGTTCCAGGTACCTCCAGTGAGTGGCAAAATCGCCTCCAGGTTCCTTGTTGCACCTTGAACCTGCACAGGAGAAGACTAGGGATGAGGGCAAACTGCCTCGTCCCATTAGAAAGGGAAATGGACGAGAGATGGTCGAGATGGGCTCCCTCCGATGAGCGATAGCGGAGATTTCTTGATCCAAGTGAGATTGAGATGAGCGGAGATGCGTGGAGTGATCAGCATGCATCGAGGAATGAATTGAGGGCGGAAGGCGTAGCGAAGAATAGGCGAGGCACGATGGACTCGACTCCGGCGAACTACGAATTGAGAAGACGCTAGGCTAATAGCTAAGCTAACAGCGGAATTAAAATGCATAAACTACAAGCAACTTAAAATGGGAAAAAGCACAACTCTTACCTGCCGGCGAAGGCAGGGATCAGAGGTGGTCGGCGACGGCCGCCTGGGTGCACTATCGTCCTCCTGAAGCGAATCCGACGGCGAAGATGCTCCTTCTGTCACGAGGAAGCTTCCACGATCCAAGAACTCGGCTCCTAGACTCAGAATGATGACCAAAAAAGAGATGGAGGTCGGAGGGGGATATTTATAAATAAGCACGAGCACCCTTATTGACGGTTGGAATTAGGAGAATCGAGATTATGTATATCCAATCTGGAAGGCCAGCGTGGATCCTGGAGGATCAATGATGAGTTTCCCTGAAGAAAGCGAGCATGATGGATTGATGTGTCGAGCAGGAAAAAGGGAAGAAAAATGGGGAAAGACAGCTCTGACGACTCAGAGTGCCTGGAGAGCGAGTTGACCAGGGGTCAACTGCTGGACGACTCTGATTGATCCACGCATGCCCGCTAAAAGACAAAACTGCTAGTTTATTTGAAAATAATAATAAAAAATAGTATTTGATTTTATTAATTTTTTATTATAAAATAAATAATGTTTAGTATTTTATTTAGTATTTTATTATGTTTTTTATTTATTTTTAGTGTTATTTATTAATAGTTAATTATTAGGGGTGTATTTATAGGTACATCATCTATGTTTTGATGTCTTTCATTTTTATTTTGTATTTTTGATTTTATTGATTTAGTTTATTATTTTATAAAATTATTTATTTTTAGATACTTAAATATATTTTTATTATATTTTTCTATTGTAATATATACAATTAAATAAATAAGTATATTTATTCCATATGTATAGTTATTATATATTCATCTATGTATTTTCTTTACATATTTTATTTCAGTGTTTTATTTATGGTTTTATTTTAGTTTTAATATGTATATATGATATAAATATTATTCACAAAATTATAAAAAATATAAAATTGTAAAAATAATAAGGAATGAATAATTGAATATTTTATTCGGGTCTATTGTACAATGAGGGTCCAAAAACTACTTTTCACACCTTAACTCCAAAAAATACGAAACCAACTTTATTAAATAGCTTATTAAAAGTTATATACAATTAGAGGTGATTTTGATACATTTTGAGTTTCTATTTAGAAGATATGAGTATGTGAAGTTGGGATTTTGGCTTTTTATTTTGTATATAAAAAGTACACTATGTATTATTTTTGTACAAACTCAATTTTGTATTTTAATTTACATTATTATATACAACATTTATGTTCAATGTTTCTTTATTTGATGTATAAATAACAAAGAATAAAATAGGTGTCAAAATGCTTTATTGGATGAATAAAAGAATTGGGTTTTTATTGTATTTTTGGCCCTTATCTCCCCCTACTTTATTCCTTGTCGACCCACTCAATTCTTGATTTAATCTCAAGGTTTAGCGTTAAAAAATATCTTCTATATTTTATTCTTTTTCTTTTCTTCTCTTTATTCTCTAATTTTGGCATTAAAAGCAATATATTATATACAACAAATGCACTAAATGATGAATGTTATTTTGTACAAATTAATGCTATTTACATGTTTTAGCTAGGGTTTTTAAGGCCAAAATGATAGACTAAGGTGATGAAATGGAGATTCATCAGTCGAGTTCGGCTTTAATTAGATCCGGATGTTACACTCATGCCTTCCTCACTGCTTCAAGAATATGAGTTGGGTCCGCTTAAACCCACTCATATGATCATGTAGTTTGTGGATCGATCCACTAAATGACCCAGAGGCTTGTTAGAGGATTTGATCATGACTATGCAGGATATGCGCTTCCTAGTGGACGTTGTCGTCCTGGATATGGATTTGCATGCACCGTTGCTCCAGATTGACACTATTCTTGGTCGGTCGTTCCTTCGAACGACCGAAGTAGTCATTGACTATGGGACTGGAAAGATCACCTTCAGCTCTTGCACTGATAAATTCACCATTGATATGATCAATGAGCCGAAAGTTGCATCTGACGAAGGGAAGCCAGAATTAGTAGCTGAAGAATGTGATATTGTGAACATCGATGATCAATAATTGTCTTTGAATGACATTTTGATACAAGAAATCCTCTCTTCATAGGAGGACCTAGAAAGCACAGTCAACCCTGGCTCCACTGTCAATTGGGAGACATAATCTGAGTCACTAATCATCATATTTTAAGGAGATTCAAGCCAAACCAAACAAAATGAATTCGTTGTAGACATGTTCGGTACATTTCTATCAGATCCACACGTGACAGAGGTGGACAGTACCTCATTAATTTCAGCAGATCAGTCCCCTACCAATACAATATCTGAACACTACAAAAAAACGCATTAGGTATGCACATACTTGCGTGCCCTGGGTGAGCACATGTGCTCGGTCGGTCCTGAATGAGCACAGGAGGACCACATGTGGTCTCCCACGTGGCTCGCCGGTTTGAATCCAGAGGAGCGGTCGGCTGGTGCTTACCAATTTGGGCGAGCACTTCTATTGCACATGTGCTCGCCCGTATGTGCTCGCCCACTTTAACTTTTATGCGCGAATAATGCGAGCGCCTGCAAATTTTGGGGCGAGCACCTGCGGACGGATGGGCGAGCACTTAAGTGTGCTCGCCCAAGTCCTTAAACAGAACGACGGGAGACCTTTCTTCCTCATTCTCACGAGCGATTCTCCCCCAAAATTCCCCTCCGGTGACCCGCGGACCATCGTCTCCGCCATTGGCGCCCATCCTTTATGTGTTTCGAGTAGATACACATCTACCCTTCAGTATATTACTTCCTCCTCTCTCTCTCTATTTTTAAAATTTCATTAAATATTTGTCTTGTTTTAATAGATTTAGGTTTTAAATTTTTGGTTTTCTTGTTTGATATTTTGTATACACCATACGTATATGAATGTTTTTTACATGTTTAGGATAATAGTTGATCACTATATTCTTGTTATATTTGATTGTGGTTGTATGATTTATATGTAGAAAGGTGTTCGATAAAATGACACAATCAGCAGTAGGTCTAAACTTAGTAGAATATAAAGGATCCAAAGTCCATTAGACATTTAAACTTGTTAGTATAATTTTTTTTTATAATGACTAAAATTACGATATAGGAATATCTTGCCATGATATTGTATATTTGTGCTTATATAATTCACATTAGGTATAACTTGTGAATAACATTAAGTATAATTATCTCAATGCCTTTAAACATCCTTTCTAGTGTGGATATGAGATATGATAAATATCCTTAATATTAGTTAGCTAATTTCATATAGTGTGGATATGAGATATGATAAACACCAATATTTTCTGTGATAATTTATTATCACAATAAATTCTAGTTAATGTGAGCAAGTATATCACATTAACTTATAGTTAGGTTGATGATAAGGCTAAAACACTAATCACTAATTATTATTAAATCGTACAAAATCATTCACACACAGTGCATCCTTCCACACCGGGTGGTATGTGGCTCTGCACACTGGGAGGCGTGTAGAACACATTGGAGGATTTGATCACCTCCAACCATGTTATATTTTTTTCACAGTACTATTGGACTCACTTTAGGATGGCTTATCCCAGTCCAATGGTCGTGGATTTTGATGTTTGCAGGTGGAAAAATCTTTTTTTTGTAGGTACACTTCCAATACTATTGAGCCAAATACTTTACTAGGCAATAATTTAGGATCATATTTATCATATCTCCATCGTTAACCAACTAAATTTATGTAAATGTCCGGCTAACATAAATGATTAAATATTTTAAGATTATTTTCTAATCTCATTTGTAACACGTACAAATGTATGACGTAAAGTGATCTTAAAGTATTACATTTATGTTAGCTTTCCTTACTTCGGAGATCCCAGACTAAGGGGGTCCGTAAGGATTCAAACTTACTAAAAGGTGTTCGTTGTCACAAGTTATTTGTTTCTGATGGAAATTCGGTTCCATAACCCCTTCCTCTTCAGTATACTAAATCATTACTATCGAAATAATCACCAATATGATTATTTTGAAAGTTGATTGCGATTGATTTTTGATGTATAAAGGAGAGGTGCAAGGTTATGCTCCCGAAATTTCCTCAGAAACAAACAGTTTGTGACAACGAGCATCTTTTAGTAAGTTTGAATCCTTATGGACGGGCTTAAGTGATAACATAATTAAGACACTTCTCTTCTCATCTTTGAAGTCAACAGTGGGTTAGGTTTAGGTATTCTTCACATGTTCTCCTAGATTAACTCAAAGTTTAATCTTCCCATCTCATTTGACAATATGAATTGTTTCATTCAGGTTGATCAATATGACTAATAGAGAGTGGATGTACAAGCATGTAGTAGATGGACGTGTTACATATACCTTTCAAAGAGGTGTTCAAGAATTTATAGAATTTGCTTACGCACAAGGTTCTCGTGTCGTGGATTCAGATGGAAATATCTTGTGTCCGTGTCAAAAATGTCGTTTAATGAGGAAGAGCTCCAAGGATGAAACTCAGTTATATCTTTATAAAATGACTTTCATGGAAGGATATCAGATTTGGTGGAGGCATGGTGAGGATTACGAGGACAAGATGAATGATTCAAAAGAAGTGGACAATATTAATCCATTTGTAGATATGGTTATGGACATTGCGGATCCAGATTTTAACACTATATTTTTAGATGATGAGGAACCATATGGAGAGTCTGCAGAATTCTACGAGTTGTTGAAAAAAAGCAGAAGAGCCATTGTGGTTGGGTTGCAAGATATATTCAAAACTCTCTGCGGTTTCGGATCTTCTATCGATGAAGATGGAGTATAATTTGACTGATCGTAATTTTGATGCAATGCTTAAAATTATCAAGAAAATGTTACCAGAAGATGCAGAATTACGTGATAATTTTTACAAAATGAAAAAAAGATGATGCGGAAGATGGGTTTAGTGGAAGTAAAAATAGACTCTTATATAAATCACCATATTTTATATTACGGTGAATACCAGCATTTACAACGATGTCCTGAATGTGACGAGCCAAGATATCAGGAAGCAAGTAAGAGTGGGACAAAAATCTCAAAAAGATTTTATGTTATTTTCCGTTGAAGTCGAGATGACTATATTATTCCAAAGAACGACGAAGCATATGACATGACATGCGGAACATAAAGTCGATGCGGACATGGAGGACCCATCCGAGTCTGATTGTTGGAAAGTACTGATGTCAACTTTTCCTACGTTTTCTTAAGAAATAGGAATTGTGTTATAGGTTTATTTACAGACGGGTTTAATCCTCATGGAAGAAGTAAAGATTACTCTTGTTGGCCGGTAATGACAACACCATACAATCTACCGCCATGGTTGTGCAATAAGAGACAATTTATGTTTCTATCGATGTTGGTGCTAGGACCTATACATCCGGGAAAATACATCGACGTTTATTTACATAAATGAATTGAAAATGTAATGGGTCGATGGAGTAGATACATATGATGCAAATAAAAGTCAAATATTTAACATGAAAGTAGCTCTACTTTGAACGATAAATGACTTCCTGACATATGGAATGTTATCTGGATGGAGTGCGCATGGACGTAAAAGTTGTCCATATTGTATGGAAGGTACTAAATCATTCCAACTTCAATACGGTTAGAAACCATGTTTTTTTATTATCATAGACGTTTTCTTTCAAACAATCATCCATATCGAAGACAGAAGTAGACATTTAAAAAGAATACAACTGATCTTACAGATCCGCCTCCATTTAAGACAGGCGATACGATATTATCAAGCTTGGAAGAATTGGAGAAATCAGCCTTAGAGAATGGGGATAAAACAAAACATCTTCTTGGTTTTGGTGACAATCATGATTGGATTAAGAATAGTACATTTTGGGAATTACCTTATTGGAGCAAGTTACTGATACGACACAACTTAGATGTTATGCATATAGAAAAAATATCTTTGATAACATATTCTATACTGTTATGAATGTAATCGGTCGCTCAAAAGATACAGTAAAGTCTCATCATGATTTACTAATCATATGCAATTGGCCAGAGTTGCATATAAAGGAACATGATAATGGAAGGGTTGAACTTCCTAAAGCAAAGTATACATTAGATAGAAATCAAGTGAAGCTTGTCTGTGAATGGACAAGTAAATTGAGGTTTCCAGACGGATATGCATCAAATTTTTCCATTTTGGTTGATTTAAAGAAGTTCTCATTTAAGGGAATAAAAAGTCATGACTGTCATGTTTTCATGGAAATATTGCTACAGTTAGTGTTCAAAGGATTGTTACCAAAAAATATTGTCGATGTTCTATCAGATATCAGCAGATTTTTTCAGGTCATATGCTCGTCATGCGTACACTGCACGGAGATGGAATATCTTGAGAAAAATATTCCTGTGAATATGTGTAATTTGGAGAAGATATTTAAGCCGTCATTTTTCGATTCAATGGAGCATCTAATGATTCATATTCCATATGAAGCAAAAGTTGGAGGGCTGGTAAAATATCGTTGGATGTATCCATATGAAAGGTATTCATGAATATTAAAATCTTCTTGCATCCTTAATATTTGAATAAAATATTTACATGTTTTATATAGGTTCATGTTCTTTCTCAAAAGAAAGGTCCAAAATAAAAGTAAAGTTGAAGGATCAATAAGTTCACAGTATATTTATGAGGAAGTCGCAACATTCTGCGCTACGTATCTTACAGAAGATGTGGAGACAATCCACAACAGATTTAGGAGGAATGAGACAATTTACTCGGAGGAAGAACCTTGTATCAGTATCTTTTGTCAATCCACTCAGCTCATAGGAAAGGCAACTGAATGTTTCTTATCGAAACAGGAGAAGGATGTTGTAGAGTTATACGTATTAGACAATTGCGAGGAAATAACACCATATGTTCAGTACGTATTTGTATTACTTTATGTATATATGCAAATTCCCTTCTACATAATACTAATATTTTTTAACTTATTTTAGGGAATTTAGGAAGAAAATTGTCGAAGAAAATCCTATGTATTCATATGACAAAGTTCTGAGCATCTATAGGAATCAATTTCCAGCTTGGTTTAAAGAACGATCAAAATAATTAGATGGTGGTGATTATTCTACTCATATTTTAAAATATTTTGGAGAAGCACTAGTTTATAAGGCCCGGTCTTATAACTCTTGTGTAGTAATGGCTATCGTTTTCATACCTTTAATTCGGGTAAATATTTACCAACTCAGAATCACAGAGTGATGGTTCGTGGATCTTGTTATGAGGAAGATCATATGAATTATTATGGAATTTTAAAGGAGATACTAGAAGTAGAATATAGTATTCCAGGCTTTAATAAAGTAGTTCTCTTTTTGTGTGATTTGTACGGACCCAATGGAGGTGTAGTACTCGATAGGAGAAATAACATTGTCGACGTGATACCAAGAAAATTTATACGCAGATTTGAACCCTTCGTTTTAGCTTCTCAAGCAGATCAAGTTTGTTATCACCTGCAAGTGTCAAAGACGAGAAAGAGCGTTGATACTTTAACTGACGTGAAGATAAATTCTCGAGGCTATATTTCTAATGAATACACTCATCATGAAAGATGACATAGATGAAGCATTCACACCAACACATGAACGAATAAACGTAACAGAAGAAGTCCCAATCATCGAATCGATTTGATTTGCTGGAAATGAGGTGTTATGTGTTGACCTACAAGATGATTCCGACTCCACAAATGATGATTCAGAAAACTCAGAAATCGAAGAAATATCTTTTAATCCCATCGAAATAAATGGTGAAGATTAGCTGTAAGTTTTATTACATTATTATAATCGAATTAGCTAAAATGTTCATTAATAACAATTTAATTAACTATTACATCATCATTACAGTCATGACGGGTTTTGGAAGTGGCGGTTCTCATGGATCTCATCAATCCAATCGTCCATCATCCTCAGACACACCTTCGTCCAGTAGGCAGCCACCCCGGATGTTGTTTTAGATTCACAATCTGACGAGGTCCGACGGGTCATATCCTACTACGAGTCCCTTGGTTATCCTCCTCCACCCTTTTATGTAGATGCCTATGGAGAGCCATCTACCTCAGCCGCTCCTGCTGCATTCCCAATCTCGGTCTCGATACCTGCACGGACATCGATGGGTTCTGATTCTCCTTTTTCTGGACGTCCGAGCACCTCCGTGCCTTTACCTACTGGAGCCGGATAGACTTTGGCATCCTACCCTTTTTTGGAGGTTACAACAGATGGGAGGTACGATTTTAATATATTTTGTCATTTTAATTTTACCAAACAAATAAATTGTATAATGTTTACAAATTTTACCAAATGCAGGAATTTTTTGAATAGCAACAGGGTTGCAAAGGAGATAACCACCATAATCAAGACACACTTGACTAGCATGCAATTTAGATGGTGTCGCATCCCTGCTACCGAACATGAGAGACTGTTTGAGATGTTTCTGGTAAGAATAATTTCTAAGAAATGATATAGAAATTTTTTGTCATGTTTTCTTCTGATATTTTGCAGTAACTTTCAGAGTAAGTATCGCCAAGTTTTGGGTTTGGGGAAGGCGGCTTATCGTCGAGCTTTATTCTTTTGGTGGAGAAGAGAATGAGCGATACATTTTTCAAGGCAAGGAGAGACGCGCATGCGAAGACGGGATGCAAGGAGATGAATTTTGAGGAGATGAAGAGGTTCCCGCTAGCATGGTGTACGGATGATAGGTATTGTATTTCTTCAATAATTTATGATGTAATTTTTAAAGTAATCAATATTCATAACATATTCCTTGTAGATGGGCGGGTTTCTATGATGCATTCGTTGCAGATGCAGAGTTTGGAAGGAGATCCACGGCGGGAAGGAAAAAGTGCCAAAAATAAAGGATTAAATCCATAAGTGGATCTAAAAGCCACAATCAGATTAGAGCGAAGATAATACTACAATATAAAAATTAATTTTTCAAAACTACTTTAATATAATACCATGTTGTTATTACATTTTAAAATTAATTTTCAGGCAGCTAGGTTGGAAAGAGAACCCTCATTTGAAGAGTGGTGGTCCAGGTCTCACATGAGTGGGAAAGAAGGAGAGTCGTAATGGTCCATGATGAATACTCATTCATCACTCTTTATTCTTATATTCTAGCTACAAAAACCTTTGCAAATACATGTAGATATATGTAAATAGTAATAATTAACAAAAGACATGCATTGTGTAAAAATCAATAATTAGCATGTTTTTGTGCAAAATAAAAGAATAAAGAATTAAAAGAAAAGGAGGGAGATATTTAGAATAAATATTGAGCAACCTAATCCCAAGGGAGGGCTCAGCATGGGCCTGACCGCATAAAAACCAAAGTAGAGAGAGATAAGGGAGCTCATGTGTAAATATACATGTAAATAAAAAAACAATATTTTCCTCTAAAAATAAAATAAAAATGGGTTTGTATATGTTTGTATATATTTGTAAAAACATAATCAAAATAAAAATAAAAAAAATTAAAAAAGTCACTTGTATATTCATCATGTACATAGACCCCCTATCTCTATTTATTTCACCTTGTAAATAAATAAATTAAATTCCATAAAAATTTGTATATATTCTATATCCTATTATGTAAATAAATTAAATAAAAACCATAAAAACAAAAACTAAAATAAAAAAACAAAAATAAAAACCAAAAAGAACATTGTATATATACCATGTATATATATGTATATAAATATTTATTTAACCCTTGTACATAAATAATAAAAATAAAATAAAAACATAAAAATATTCCTAATTTTATTCTATAAATAAATAAAATATAAAATTAGGATAAAAATGTACAAAAATAATTGATAAAAAATTAAAAATTAAAAATCTATATTGTATATATACCTATACATAATACTACATTGTACATACTTTATTTTTATTTCAAAAAATTAATTAAAAATCACAAAAATAGTTTATAAATAAATAAAAAAACATTTTTTATGTTTTAAGTTTTTCCTAATTCGACCATTTATCATTTTATTTTTTATTTCTAAATATTTATGACATGGCCAATTCTCATTGGTCCACGGGGGACGTTGACCCCCCAGTCAACTCCCCCCCTTGGACCACAAAATCGTGGATCCTTGATCCTGACCCGACTTTGCCGATTTTTCCCAGCATGATCCGACTTCCATTAATCGAAATATCGGGCCTCGATTATCATTGATTCATCACTAACCCACGCCCGATCATCCACTTAGGGATCCGAGCCTCGCCGTGCCGTGCCCGACCTATTCTTGCCGGACCCTCACCCGTATATAGTCTGAGCTCCGCCCCCATTTTCACGCATCTTTGGCTCAGCTCATTCCACCCTAGGACCTCCATAGCCACCGCCTAAGTGACAGCTTGCGATTGGCCGTGTTGCAGCGAGGAAGGAGTGGTCGGACCATCGATCCGGCAGCTTTGCGCCGCCGTGCGCCACCCAGATGTGGTGCTCGAGCCTCGGGCATCAACGGCCCTCGAGGCTAGGACCTAGAGCTTCATCAGCTCATTCCCAGTCGACCTCGACCAGTAGTAGCCTTCTTCCCTTCTCTCTTTAGCTAATTTTGATTTACGCCCAATCTATCCATCACCGACGAACCCCGATTCCGACCACCCTAGCCCACCTTTCGATCATCGGAGTCATCCACCATCTTCGCGCTTCTCCCACGCACCTTCTGCACCCAGCCATCCAACCCAGTTCGCACAGGAACTGGGATTGGGACTCCATCGTCGTCGCTTCGTCGGAGCCCCCTCACCTCGACGCACCGTTCACCTTCACCACCTCTAACCGGGTCGAGGCACTTTGCCCTCGACCCAGGAGGCTGTTGCAGTGCTTTGCAGGTCAAGCCAAGCCAATCTGAGGGCTCGGACATCAGGGAGCAGCAGCTCCAGCTCCTCCGTGGTCGCTGGACCACCTCCGACACCTCCAGCTTCATCAGAGGCTCTCTTCAGACACGGGAGGCCCAGGCACATCTTCTCCAATCTTCAGTAGCCTCCGAGGAGCTCTCCTGCACGCGCACGAGCCCGGCAAAACTCGCCGGCGTTGAGTTCTTGGAGTATCCTCCATAGCCGTCCATCTCGCCCTCCAGCTCCAGATCAGATCGCAGTCGTCCATTTGAGGAGCAGTGCCAGCCGTTCGATCATCAGAGGGTGGACCAGGACCGTCAGATCGGTGAGGCTTAGCCACAGCGCACAGGAGACGTTCGATCATCCACGTGGCTGAGCCTCGACCGTCAGATCCGGGCCGCAGGTCTTCTTTGAGGCGCCACCCCCCCCCCCCCCCGACCGTTGGATATCACACGTGGTGCCCATCTGGCCTTCGGCATATAATAAGGGGTAATTGCTCTTAGCCCCCTTTAGTTTCTGCATTTAATATTTAGTCATGTAAATACGTTTGGTAGTTCTTTTATTTTTGTAAATATTGCATAGAGGACCCTACTATTTTGGATAATTGCACTTTTGCCCCTGTTCGTAGTGGTCACGTGCTTCGCCACGTGTTTTAGTGGGATATTTGCATTTTATGCCATGTGTTTCTAGAATGTTAATGATTGCATCTTTTAAAATAGGAATGACAAAAAGGCCCTTCTAGGCCTGAGTCACGCGTATCGTGCGTGGGGCTCGGGGAATTTTGCATTTTGGGCCCTACATTTTCCAGTCGTGTTATCAATAGGCCCAGAACTTTGTTCTAATTGCAGATAGGTCCATGTGCACTATCTGTTGGTTTTTAATTTTAATAAAATAGCAAAATTACTCCAAATTTGATGAAAATTGGATACATGGCTCCTACCATGGTGTAAAATTTTCTCCAAATTTGGAGACATTTTTGACTCTTTTTAGTATTTTTAAAAATTCAAAAACACGCATTTTTCTTATTGTCCAGTTTTAAAAATCACAAAAAAATATTAAAACAACTTTAAAATTTACAAAAAAAATTAGATATTATTTGTTTTGCTATGTTTGATTTTCTGACCAATTTTGGTCATTTTTAGATTTATAAAAATTACAAAAATTGAAAAAAATTGAAAACCCCATAAAAATTCTAGTAAATAATTGAAAAATCCAAAAATAATAAATCGAGTGCCTGATTTTTCCTTGTATTCCATACTTTACAGGAAAATTATCTTCAGGTTTTATTAGGGCCATTTTGCATTTTAATTTGGCCCTTGAAGCCTGACTGGACAGTGTCCTTGATTTTCAGCTTTGTTTCATTTTTATAAAATTCCATAAAAATCAGAAAAAACCCTAAAAATTAACTAAAAACATAGAATAATATGAAAAACATAAAAACATTTTTGTTTGAATTTTTGGGTGAATTTTGAGTAGTTAAATAATTGTGTGAAGTGCTTATTTCCTTGACTTTCATATTTTCTTTATTATTTAAAAATCCAAAAAATATAAAAATTATTAAAAATCCACCAAAAATAATTTTCTTTTATTTATTTTTATTTTTAGACTACTTCGTAGGCCGCAAGGCCATCACGCGCTCCTTGAGTTCGACCCTGGTCGCTATACCAAGTTAATCTAATAGCGAGACCGCTATCTTGAGTTTTATCGTGTTTTGATTTTTATTTGGTGGTCTGATCATTTTCTCGTTGAGCCACCCGAGCGACTGAGGTCGCAACGACCTTAGTTCTACCTTTACCTTGGTTGCTCGGATTTTTCGGCTCATCAGTCCACTCCTGAAGCAGGAGAATTGTTGGTTAGTGTTTTAATTTATTTGCAATTAAAAGATATATTATAACTTATTCTTCTCTATTTCAATTTGTATTTCAGGATCGTTATTTGGCACTATCTGCGGAAAAATAGGGTGGTGATCCAACTGGAGAGCAACCACCATTTGATAAAGCAATTTGGAAGCAGGTATAGATAAATATTAATTTATTATAGTCATTTTTTATATATAAATGCATATTAAACAATTAAAATTTTATAAGGTGTTGGAGGAGAGGGACGTTGTGGCGAACATGAAGCAAACACTTGGTGGTCTTCCTCTATACTATGTGGAGGAACATCATCATTCATATTCTACGTACTCCCAGCCATCGTACTCACAACCACAGTCGTCCCAACCATCATTGCCAATGGAGTCGTAGATGACGATGATGGTGGAGCAGGTGACGAAGCTCCGAGAAGATTTCATGGCGTAGGAGTCGCAGATGGCGATGATGGTGGAGCAGGTGACGAAGCTCCGAGAAGATTTCATGGCGTACATGTAAGTATTCTGCTTAGAATGAGTAATAATTTCATATTTCTATATCTTCAAAATGCAAATAACATGTATATATCTTCCATAATATAGGTCACAAGGGCGTGTATCTCAACCTGAGGAGTTGAATCGGATGATGAAGAGGAGGAGGAGAATGAACCTGAAGAAGAGGCACACATGTATGCCAGGTTCAAAGAGAAGGAGGACGAGAAAAATAAAGCAAAGCAGGGTTTAATATCAAAAATTTTTAGATCAAAGAAGAAGTGATTTTTGTTGAGGCTTGTTTCGTTGTTGAACTTTTAGCACATTTTTCAAATTGTATGAACTTTGATAGTATAATTTATTGTAATTTTACTTGTGGATTCTTTCGAACATATATTTTTAGTATATAGCTCTTAAATATGAATGTTTAGTTTCTAAGTTCATGTATATTGTGTGAGTTCGACATGTCAAAGTTAGTTAATTTAGTTGACAAACTGATATATTATAGATACTCTTATCGACTCTATTAAGCACCTGCAGTGGCTTCTTGGCAGGCTATACAGGTTCGAAGGGGCGTCTAAACCCCGCCGAACCTGTATATTTTTTTCCTGCACTTCAGTATGAGCGAGCACATGTGCTCTCCAGGGGCTCCGTATATGATCGCCATATTTTTTATGGGCGACCATGTCGGCGAGCACACATGTGCACGCCTACAGGCAGGCGAGGACATAGCGTCCCCAAGTGCTCGACCACCTGCCCTGGCGACTCTCGTATCAGCGACCACCCATGGAATGAGCACATGTGCTTTCCCAGTATACGGACGTGCACATGGCGTGCAATTGGCGTGCACATTACGAGCCAACATGTGCACGCCAATTGCGTTTTTTTTGTAGTGGAAGTGTCTGTGGAGCAGACTCGATAATTGCCTAAATTAAAATAGCTCCTTACATGTCTAAAGCGTGCTTTCCTTGCATGTGAGGAGAATATGTATCTGGTCATCAGCAGCAGCAGGCTAACCCTAGATCAGGAATCTTGACTGCTCGAGGCTCTAGAGAAAAATTGCAAGGCACTTGATTGGAAAGTTTTGCATCTTCGAGAGATAAATCTAGCCTTGTGCTCACACCATATTTATTTGGAAGATGATTGTAAGCCATACAATGAAATTCAGCAGAGGTTGAATCCGAACCTACGAGACATGGTAATGAAAGGAATCACGAAATGGTATGAGACATGCTTTATTTATACTATCTCCGACAAAATGGGTGAGCCCTCTGCATGTTGTTCTGAAGAAATCGAGGATCACTGTGGTTACCAATGATTGAGGAGAGGAGATTTCTACTCGAGTACCAACATTGGGTGTGTTTATGTTGACTATAGGCATATGAATGCAGCAACGACGAAGGATCACTTTCCTCTACCGTTCATTGATCAAGTCCTTGAAAGATTGACCAGAAGGAGTTCTTCTGCTTTTTAGATGGATACTCCGGGTACAACCATGTGGTGATCACCCCCTATGGATCAAGAAAAAACTACAATCACATGTCCATTCGACACTTGTGCCTTCAGAAGAATGCCCTTTGGGTTGTGCAATACTCTTGCTACATCCCAAAGGTGCATGCTAGCCATTTTCGTTGATATGGTCAGTAGTTTTCTCGAGGTTTTCATGAATGATTTCTCAGTTTATGGTGACATCTTTGATTCTTGCCTTATGCGCCTAGATCGAGTGTTGCAGTCGTGAAGTGAATTTGATCTTATCATGGGAAAAAGCCATTTCATGGTCACTGAAGGGATTGTTCTGGGCCATGTCGACGAAGGTGGACGTGATTTCCAAGTTAGAGCCACGTCAAAATGTCAAGAATGTGCGGTCAATCTTGGGGCATGTTGATTTCTACAGAAGATTCGTTAAGGAGTTCAACAAGATTGCCTGACCTCTCACTGAGATTTTATGCAAGGAAACATATTTCATTGTTAATCAACAAGTTCTCCCATATTTTTGTCAGCTGAAAGACCTTGTCACTCAGGCTCCCATCCTACAGTTACCTTATTGGTCTCTTCCATTCAACATAATAATGGATGCATCAGACTTCACAGTTGGAGATGTATTAGGATAAAGGAGAGAAAGGTTGCCCTACTCTATTCACTATGCCAACAAGACATTAGATGAAGCACAGAGAAATTATACAGTTACAGAGCAAGAACTTCTGGTAATGGTTTTCTCCTTGGAGAAGTTTTCTTGGATCTAGAGTCATCGTCTATACTGACCACTCTGATATCAGATACATACATCAGAAGAAGGATGCCAAATCCTGCTTACTCATATGGATCCTTTTCCTCAAGGAATTCAACTTAGATATCAGACAAGCCCGGAGTTCAAAATGTGGTAGCAAATCACTTATCTAGAATTGAATGCCAAGATACTCAACTGAGTAGTACATCGATTACAAAAACCTTTCCTGATGAATCCATTCTCAATATGGCATCTCTCCCTTGGTATGTCGATAATGTGATCTACCTCGTCTCTAGGTAGTCCCACAAGATTGGATGAAAGTCAATAAGGACAAATTCATGTCTGATATCCATTTATACTAGTTGGAAGATCCTTACTTGTTCAGGGAAGGGGAAAACTGCATATGGCATCAGTGGATTCCTCAGGAGGAGTACACAAGTGTCCTTGAGCTTTGTCACAAGCTCGAATTTGGTGGACACCATTCTGGAATTAGAATGGTAGCAAAGATATTGCAGTGTGGCCTCAAGTGGCCTACACTATTCAAGGATGCCACAATGTACATAAAAGCTTGCATTGATTGTCAGAAGATGGAAGGCGCCATCAGTTCAAAAGATTCTATGCCCCTTAAATTTATTCAGATTTCTGATGTATTCGACACATGGGGTATTGATTTCATGGGTCCATTTCTTATTATGTCAAGGCTATGAATGCATTATGTTTGTCGTGGATTACATGAGTTGATGGGTAGAAGCTATCCCTGCTCGAGATGCTAATAGACACATCGTTTGTCGATTTCTGAAAGATAATATCATTTCGCAGTTCGGGATTCCTAAAATTCTCATCTCAAACGAGGGTATCCACTTCATCAATAAAGATATTAAGAAACTTGTGAAGTAGTACAACATCGATCATCATGTCATTTCTTCTTATCATCCTCAATCCAATGGCATAGCTGAATTATCAAACAGAGAAATCAAGACAATCCAATAGAAATTTGTGAGACCGGACAGAAGGACTAGTCACAACTTCTAGATTCAGTTCTCCGAGCTTACAGAATCATGTACAAGTCTCCTTTGGACATGTCGCCATATCGTCTTGTATATGGGAAGCCATGCCATCTGCCCATGGAATTTATTCATAAATCTCTTTGGGTAGTAAACATATATAACCTCGACTCACAAAAATGTGGTCAGAATAAACTGGTTGATCTGAACAAGCTCCTGGAATTCAGAAACTATGCGCACGACGACAACTTGATGTGCAAAGAGAATGTCAAACGATGGCACGACTGACACATCGGATGGAGGACCTTTGAAACTGGATAGAAATATTGGCTATTTGATGCGAAGTTTAAGATATTACCAGGCAAATTGAAGAGTAAATGGACATGTCCATTCATAGTCAAAATTTTGCATGATAATGGAAGCATTTTGATATATGATTTGTCACTCGAGGCACGACCATTTATCGACAATGATTAGTTGTTGAAGCTATATTTAGAGCACGATACATTCCTAGCCATTGTCGATTCGATTCAAGTTGTTTTGACGAAGAATTCTCTATTGTCGCATCATTAGGAGATTCATACAATGCTGATAAAAACATCTTCGATTGATTTTCTTATTTTCGTTTCAATTTTCCAATTCTTTTATTCTTCCATGTCTCACTCATCCCATTCATTTGTGCTCCTAAATATAGGAGAGATCAGTGAATTCAGGTCATCCATTATTTATTCCCTTGTCCTCTAACTTGTTAATACTCTGTTTATACTTAGGGATATTTTACCCTAAGCATAGGGGAAAAGCCAAGCTAATTGATCTCATACATTCAATTCCTCGATTATCCTCGTTTTGTATACATCATGTTGTACTTACAATTAGTTGATCCTAAGTATGGGGGGTCGGCTTCCCATTCTTTAATCGTTGTAGTATAGTCTTTCATATACTCAGCACGAGTCATGTCTTCCTTTTTCTCTCTGATCACTATGCGGACATAGCTCAAGCTAGGTATAAGGGGTGTATATATGTTGTATATACTTTCACCATAACTTGTACTTTCATTTTTTGAATAATATGGCTAAATACTATATTTGATTAAGGGTATACAATAAATCAATTGTAAATAATATACTCTAAATATGTATAAAATTTTCAAAATTCTTTTTAAATATGTTTAATAAATCTGTTTAAAAATGTTTTGCAACATGATATGAAAAATGGTTGTAAAATAACTTGAAAAATCTCTTGAAAACCATTTAGACAACTTTTGTAAAATATTTCAAATCTTTATAAAAACTTTTTGTAAATGTTTCCAAAATTTTGTTTCATTTGTTTAAATAAAATGTTTGAAAATTCAGTTTACAAATGATTTAAAAAATGGCTGTAAAATATTTTGAAAAATATAGCCATACCTTTGAAAAATCTTTGTAAAATGATTTCGAATTTTGTAAAAGTTTCCAAAATATTTGTAAAAATGTTTGCAAATTATTTTGACAACCTTGTATATAATTATCAAATAAAATATTTTTATATAACTCATATATATAATCTGTAAATGACATGTAACTTACGTACAAACTTCTAGTATAAATTCCTCACCCAACTCTTGTAAATACGCATGCACTCCTGCGTAAATAGCTATTATAAAAAGTTCCTAAAAATTTCAAAATATCCAAAACCCATAAAAGTCTGCAAAAAAATTTCAAAAATTCCATAAAAATTTGCAAAACCGTTTTGAAAATCCATAAAAAGTTCAAAATAAGAAATTACTTTGACAAAAAAGGATTTTTTTGCATTACATTTGCATTTGCATTTTTCGGAATGATAATGACAATTGAACAAGTCTAAATAAAGTCTGAAGATTGGAGCTTGGTCTAGACCTTAATCCACTTAATCATAGGAACATGTTCATGACCGGACTTAAGACGCTTCAGGTCACTATAAATTAATTCTTCGGATTATATGAGACTGTGTTCATGAGTCGACTCAATATGTCTAACTAGAACCCTTCATGTCATCCGTACAACTCTTGAGACAGTAGTTTGACTTGAGACCTCACACTTAACACTTAGTTCAACCAGACATACTGTTGAAAGATCTTGTAGCCTAAGTCGGGATGATACTAGGATGCTTCGTTAAGGGTGGCTCAGGAATTATTCTTGGGGACTGTCGAAACTGATATTTTAACCCACTTCCTATGGTAGCATAAGCATCTAATGATTGGAGACTGGATTGAAATAAAGCTTCGGATGAGGAATGGTATGCTAGTACAACTTTTTCCAAGACCCAAACATGGGTGGGACAAAAGACTATATCCATCAGAGTAAAATAAGAATGCAGAACAATGCCAACAAGAAAACATCAAAAAAGAAGCATATACCAAAATTTCAAAAACATTGAGTTTCCAAAAAAGGCCTGCTACTTGGTGAAGACTCAGTTACACTAGTTGAGCTTCACAAGGATATGTGACTACACTGGTTCATTCCACTTATTTTCCCATTCTTCTAGCTCCCCCCCCTTCGATTGTGAAGTAGCACGCACCTGAACTTAGAAGAAAATATCCATCTCCTCGAGGATGAGTTTACAGAGGAGAAGACCACTTGATAGTACAATGATTTGTCTGAGAAAAGTTAACTCAATTCATACACATGGTACTTGTCATTTCAAGGTTACGAGAGTATGTGACTGAAAGGATGGTTTTGACCAGGCTGTGAATAGAACTGGATAGAGAAGCATGCAACCTAAGGGTTGTTGAGTCGCAATTCCTAACCTGAGTGTGGTTCCAAACTCACCTAAATCCAAAGGATTTAATTGATCTCCAAACTTTGATTTTATTAAGACAAGTTTAAGAGTTAAAAAGTTATTATTTCGAGTTCTTTCTTTCTCTTTTCTTTATTTTCTTTTGTGAGCTCATTGTCATAAGTGTTTGTGAGGGACTGACAAAGGCAAGTATAGGGGAGTGATGAATCTCTATTTTGTCACCTTTATTATTTTATTTTGGCCTTAAATCCCAAGCTAAATGCATGTAAATAAACATTAATTTGTACAAAATAACACTCATAAATTGACTAATAAATACATGCCCTTATTTATTTAGGTAAATAAAATAAAAAATGTAATAAAAATATGAAAAATATGTATTTAACAATATCATAAATATATAAAATATATAAGTATAATAATAAATTATAAAAGCTAAAAAAAATAAAACACACTAAACATAGGTATTTATAGCTATGTATATACTCAAAAAGTAACACATAATAAACAATGTTGTGAAAATAAATAAAAAATCATATTAAATTAGTTTACAAATAATACACATTTTTTACATTTTTTTATTTTATTTAATTAATTCATTTGCTATTTGTATTAATCTATTCTTTTCTTCCGTGTTTTGTCTCTTAGCAGGCTGACCTGGCCCAATGGGGCCGCTCCTTTTGTTGACCTCCAGTCAACTGCCCCTCTTGGCACCTTTGACTTGCCAGAGCCATCGAGAGGTTGTCTTCTCCTTTTTTCCTGCAGAACCGATCACACCTTTTCACTTGAAATCTCATACAAACTCTGCTAGTTCAAACCTTAATCCACACCTAATCTTTTGATCTGTTATACATGGATCTGATTTATTAGAAACCCTAGGTTGTTGAGCCTCCTCCACCCTATCTATAAATAAAACCCCACGCCTTACTCTTTGATTTTGATCCCCTCCACTGCTTCGTAACCCCAATAGGAGTCTGATTTAGCCGAAATTCGGTGGTTGTAAGTTCAACACAAAGCGTGAACTCAGTCGGTGTATCGACCACTCTAAATCTGGACTAAAGTCAACAATTAACCCACACTAAAGATCAATAAATTAGAAATAATGTGGAGTTAAAATTTATTTTTAACTCTGCACAAATGGTGTATAGTGACAAGTATGCAGAGAATTCGAACACAGGGAGCAAACAGGGTAGTTCAAAAATTGATGCACAAGTGAGTGTGTGAGTCAAGTGTCTACACTAAGCAAGTAAGCAAATAAATTTTTGTGGGTTTTTAATTTTTAATTTTTTTATTTAATTTAATTTTTAATCTTGTATTTAGATTTTTAATTTTCTGATTTTTATAATTTTATATTTTATATATATTTTTTAATTTTCAATATTGGAAAATAAAGACAATGTAATGAAAGGCAAGATAAAATATTTACAAAAATATGCAAAAATATCCAAAAATTCAGAAATAAAATGTTTTTAATATTTTTAGGATTTTTTACTATTTTTGTGATTTTTGGGGATTTTTCAAGGTGTTTTTGGTATTTTAAAATGTCAAAATAAGGGAAAACAGTGGAAAATGTGCTGGCTGTGAGTAAAATGAGAATTAAAATTAGCAAACAACAACCAAAATTTTTCACACTAATTTTCAAATAAAGCGAATAAAATAAAGAACAAACAGGAACTGAGTTTGTATTTTTTGGAGTTTTCCTTGATTTTATATATTTTTTTGAAGTTTTAGAGTGTTTTTAAATTTTTAGTGTTTTTCTTTTGAGATTTTTAGTTATTTTTGGACTGACACTAAAATAGGTTAAAATAGATAGTAGGTAATTTTTTTGGAATTTTTCGAAGTGTTTTAATATTTTTTGGCATTTTCTAAGCTAGACAGTAAAGAAAAAGCATGTTTTTGATTTTTAATAAATATCAAAATAAAATAAAATCAAAAACTAAAATTATACGTTAAAGTACACGTGTCCAGGAGCTTAACCCTATTTTTGTGGAATTTTGTACTTAAAATGATGGTTCGATTAAATACAACAAGCATCCAATAAATAAACAGGCCTGACAGGGGTATTTATGCAATTTCTCAAACGTCCAGGGGCATACATGCAAATTTCCACAAAAGTTTGAACTGAAAGTTCAATTTATAGCACCAAAATACAATTACAAAAACCGCCTGGGTACACTAGCAATTTTCCCACCAGGGCGCGTGACTTGCACGCGCTTGGCGAGGACTAGAATGTAATATTCCAAACCCGGGGGGGCTTACTAGCAATATTTCCAAAAGTATAACACGTGAAATTAAAGTTTTGGTACTAAAACAAAATACAACTAAGCCCGAGGGCCCCTCTGCAAAATGCCCCACCTCACGTGTACAGGTCACGTGAGGTGACGTGGCGAAGGATCTGGATGCAAATATGGAAAGCTCGGGGTCTTCGTGCAAATAACCCAAAGTTTTTACGCTACAGACGAAAGTTTAAATACTAAATAATAAATACAAAAGGCGCGAGGGTGTAGATGCAAAATACCCTCGACGCGCGATCCAACGGCGATGAAGGAGCCACTTAGACACGTGGCGCTTGATGAACGGCCGATGACGCTTTGCGGATGAGCGGCGACGATCAGATCTCCAACGATGATCAACGGTAGAAGCAGGTGGAGATCCAACGGTAGCTGCTCGATCTGGGACTCCACCCTTGATCGGACGGTGGCGAAGGCGGCTGGAAGAACACGGCGAAGCTCCGACTGGGCGAGGTTCCTCGAGCTCCTCCGGCCGACTCCGGTAGCTTCTAGGCTTCAAAATCGGGCTGGAGCCTCCTCTGGTCCTCCTCTATCTCCTGGGGGCGTCAAAAAGCCACGGCGGTGGCGGTGGTGCTCGCTGGTGGCTGGCGGAGCTGGAGAGCTTCGTTAGCTCCGGCGAGCTTCAAAACTCGCCTCCAGGTGTCTCCACTTCGGCTTTGACCTGCAAAAATGGTCAAAGGGTCCAGGGCAAACTGCCTGGACCCTTGGATGGTCGGGGAGAGGTGCGAATCGCGATGTGGGTGCACGGTCGGAGTTGCGCTCCAGCCAAGGTGCTTGATCGGTTGAGATGGTCGATGGAACTTGGATTTTTGATAGGGCTTTTAATCCTAACGCTAACAGGAGTAAAAAGGGCTAAATAAAAGAGCGGGGAGAGCCCTCAATGGCCGGGGCCAGAGGGAAGAAGGGTACCTCGACCGGCGACTTGGCGGGAGGTGGTGGAAGCGCCTCCGACTTCCTATGCCCTGGCTGAACGCACGGCGTGAGAGCTGTCACCTCCACGAGTGCTTGGAGCACAAGAAGAGCAAGGAAGGGTGGACCGAAGGTGTTCGAAATATGGCCGGAGTGCACCCGTGGAGATAGAGGAGCAAAGAAGCTCCAGGTGGATCGGCCGGGTGCGCAAAATCACTCCAGGCGTCCTTGAGAAGCTTGAACCTGCAAAGAAGAGTTAAGGGGGACCGCGGGCAAGCTGCCGCGCATCACCCTGCAGTAGCAGAAGGTGGAAGGCGGTGAGGGAGAAGCTCGCCGGAGCTTGCTCCGGCGAGGTGGAGTACGGAAGTGATCGGAGGTTGGATGGACGACTGGTGAATGGAGATGCGATCCTACTGCTACCAGAAACTAAAGTAAACAATAGAAAGAGGGAAAAACGTACCTCAGAGCAAGGTGCTCGAGGTTAAACCTCGACGGCCACGAGGCCGGAGATAGGGCTGGAAGACGACCTTAGGTGCTCACCGCACCTCGACTGAAGCGTGGAGAGGTTGCCCTGTCACTGGAGCACTGCTCAATCCATGCCCGGAGGGTTTTGGCGCCCCAAAGTCGGTTCAAAGTCAAATGGGGTTGAGGGGTTGGTTTTTGAAGCATGATGGTCGTGGCTCCTTCAACGAGGAAAAACGGGTTGCATGATGGTCCATTCCCCGAGCAAATCAGTGGGCGGATATCATTGATGCAAGGGGAGAAAAAATGCAGAAGAAGTCGACCTCATTCGATGAAAGACGTGGCCTCCAAAATTCGTCAAAAACGAGGAAAAAGTCACTCTGACAGGCAGCAGGCGGTGGGTCAGAGAGTTGACCCAGGTCAACTCTCCGGCCCTCCTGGTTGGTCCACGTGGACCAACCAGGAAAAAGCCTGGAAATAATTATTGTAAAATCATTTCAAAATAGTAAACGATTTTATTAATTTTTGATTATAAAATAAAAAATGTTTATTATTTTATATAGTATTTTATTCCGATTTTTAATTATTTTTATGAGTTATAATTTTACAAGTTGCTTTTATACCCCTATATAGGTATATTACCTATGCATTTTAGTATTTTATTTTTATTTTGTGTATTTTATTTTTATTAATTTTTATTTATGATTTTATAAAATCATGAAATACTTTTATCTACACAAATATATTTTTATTTTATTTTTATGAAATGTTTTGTATATTAAATAAAATATAAAGGTATAATGTATAGGTATGGATATAGGTAGTGTACCAATGTATTCTATATATGTTCATTTTTATTTTTATTTTTCTTTGCATTTTTATTCTGATTTTAATACACATAATTATTATAAGTAATATTTATAATATTATAAAAATATAAAATTATAAAAAGAAGAAATAATTAATAAATTGAATATTTTATTCGGTATAGCTATGTAACGGGGGTCCAAAACTCAACTTTCAAACCGTAGCTCCGCCAAATGCGAAACCACCACCATTAATTAGATTATTTTATGATATATACAATTAAAGGTGAGTTTGCTACATTTGGAGTTTTCATTTGTGAGATACGGGTCTGGGAATTTGGGATTCTGGATTTTTATTCAGACCATAACTTTTTATCTATACATTATTTTTCTGTGAAATCAATTTTGTATTTTTCTTTATAAAATTATCTACAACTTTCATGTACAAAGTTTCTTTATTTGATGTATAAAAAGTGGAACCAAAAATAGGTCCCAAACTGAATAAAGAATGAATAGAATGTATAGGTATTTTATCTGTATTTTTGACCTTATCTCCCCCTACTTTATTCCTTATCGACCTATTCATCAAGATGCCTAGGTCTCGGGGGTTTTGGGTCATAAAATATTTACAATATTTTATTCTTTTTCTTTTCTTTTATTTATTCTATAATTTTGGCTTTAATTACAGTATTTTATACACTAATATGATGCACATGCATGAATGCTAAGATGATGATTTTAATGCTATTTACAGGCATTTGCTAGGGTTTTTGGTGCCAAAATGATAGAATAAAGATGATGAAATGTGGATTCATCATCCCCCTATACTTTACCTTTGCTAGTCCCTAGAAAACACTTATGCAATAAGTGCAAAAAGAAACAGAAAGAAAAGAAAAAGAAGAACTTGGATTTGATCTGACTATCAAACTTGTCTTTGCAAAATCAAAGTTTGGAGCTTAAGTCGGACCTTTGAAAATTTAGTGCGGGCGGAACCTTAGTGAGAACCGTGTTTGAAATCCAACAGTCCTTGAGAATCCCAAAACTCTGTCCAAGTCTCCTCAATAGCCAGGTCAGAAATATATCAATTCATACGCAAACCCTTACGACTATGAATCTGACTTGTACAGTGTAAGTGATGGTGGCTCTCCCCAACTAGAATGACAAAGAAACTGACTTCTCCAGTACGACAACCCAATGATTCCCCAATCCAACAACTCCATCCTCGAGGAGCGGGGTATTTCCTTCTAAGTTCAAGTGGCAACCAGCTCAAGAGGAGGGGGTGAAGAGAAGAATGGACGGTAGCCAGTGTAGCTACCTATCCCGGGATGCAAGACCGGTGTAGTCAAGTCATCCTGCTGCAGGCTCACATATTTGACTTTGGAACTCAAGCTTGCTTATTGACTTTGTACATACTTGCAGGCTTTTTATTTTTGTACATGCCTGAACTTTTTTTTTGAATACTATATACAGCAGCATTTACATAAGGAGCTTTTCCTCTTAAGCCAGTAGACTATCCCTCTTTTGAAGCTTTATCGCAACCCACAGCCTCCTGTCTTTAGACTTCCTAATTACTGGACGGGTTGGGGTGCACTTCCCTCCCTAGAGGAGGACAAATGTTTCCACTTGTGTGCGTCTCATACCGACAAATCCAATCCCCTCACCACTCCAATTGAGTTGAGACATGTGAAAGGTGCAGGTGTCCAAGTTAGGTCATTATCAACAAGAATCGTGTGTGTGCTCCGAAATACTCTACTTAGACAGTCAAGAATCCATTGAACCAAGTCTCGTGATCCTCAAAGAATTAAGTCAACTAGACCTGAAGTACCTCAAACCCAGTTCCTATAAGGTTCCTGTTATTAGGTAGATTTTAAGGTCCAATCAAGCTCCAATCTCCGGATTTTACTTAGACTTGTTCAACTATCAAACTCAATCCGAAAAATGCAAATGCTATGCAATGCAATGCAGAAAATATTTTTGTGATGCAATTTTTCAAAGATTTTGAACTTTTTATGGATTTTTGAAAAGATGATGATGATGCATATGCATTTTTTGTCTTTTTCAAAAAGATTTTTCAAATGTTTTTGGATTTTAATTTTGCAAATATTTTTGGGATTTTTGAAAAGAAAAATTTTGGCTGAAAACTAGGTTAACAATATGTACACGGGAGTGCTTCTTATATATACAAGAAGTGGATTTTAAGCATTTACAGGGTAAGTGATCAATTTTATACATATATATAGTGGATTTTCGTGTGATGTATGTATTCCTCAAACTTATTTGACACAAGCTTTTCACACAATTTTTGAAAACTATAGTCCAAAATAGTTTTTACAAACATTTTTGAAAACATGTACACACATTTGAAAATCATTTTGCAAAGGCTTTAAAACAGTATATGTAGGTTTTTCAAATCATTTTTGCAACCATTTTTCAAACCATTTGCAAATCATTTTTCAAACATTTTATTTCACACAAAGAAAATAAATTTTACAAACCACACATTTTTACAAAGGTTGAAAATATGTAACAAAATATTTTCAAAATAGTTTTCAATAGATGTTCACAAAGATTTTCAAACTATTTTTCAAACATTTTGCAAAAAACATTTTCACCTGATTTATTAATCAGTAAATACAAAAAGAATTTGAGGAATAACCACATCTTTATATTAAGGATTTTAATGAATTTTAAAGCATTATTAGCCATATTATTAGGAAAATACGAAAGTACGAGTTATGGCTAAAGTATATACACAGTATATACGACCCCCCTATACTTAGCTTGAGCTATGTCCTCATAGATCGGAGAGAAAAGAGAAGACATAACTCGTACTAAGTATAGGCAAGTCTAAAGAATAAAGAATAAATGAATGAATGAATCAATCGAATGAGAAGTTGACCAACCCCCCTATACTTAGGATCAAATAATCCTAAGTATAGCAGGTTGTACACAACGCAGGGAGGGTCATGGGAGGGAATGAACAGATCGTACTCAGATTGTCCCCCCCTATACTTAGGGTAAAATATCCCTAGGTATAGACAAGAAGAGGAGACAATGGAGAGGATCGAAAAGACTAGAGAAACTCGGGGTGCACACCCCCCTATACTTAGGACAAAGTACGTCCTAAGTATGGAAAACTGTCTACAAGGGCGGCACCTTTTTGATAGATACAGAAGATAGAAAAGGAAAAGAAGAAAAGAAGAAAAGAAGAAAAGAATTCAACAGATGAAATTGTGATATGAACAAATGGATCTGTACAGCATATGATGGAATTGATCACCATGTATGAGATGCAGATGATGAGAGTCAAAGGACACATCTCATACCAGAAGAATGGGGGCAACGTCAATGGTCGGCGGATCAAGATCAAGATATAGTTTCAGGCGTTGACCATTGACGCGGAAGGTAGACGAAGATGACGGTTCTGATATGTCGATGCTGCCATTGTCATGTACCTTCCTGACCACATACGGACCTTTCCACTTGCTCTGCAACTTCCCTGGGAATAATTTCAGCCTGGAATCAAACAACCATACTCTCTGATCTGGCTCAAACTGTTTATGACTGATATGCGAATCGTGCCATGTCTTCACTTTTTCCTTGTACTGTAGGCTGTTGGAAAAGGTTGTGTCTCTAAGTTCTTCCAGGGCTGCCAATTCTGCTCTTCTCTGGTCTCCTATACTCTCTGGATCTAACAGCAACTCAGTGACTGCCCAAAAAGATTTGTTCTTGATCTCCACTGGCAAATGGCACGGCTTTCCATAGACGAGACGAAAGGGAGATGTCCCCAATGGATTTTTGAAAGAAGTCCGATAAGCCCACAGGACCGAGTCCAAAAGCTGTGACCAATCCTTCCGGTCTGGGCGGACTACTTTCTGCAAAATAGTTTTTATCTCCCGATTCGATACTTCGGCAAGACCATTAGTCTGAGGGTGATAAGGAGTGGCAACCCGATGGTCAATGCCGAACTCGTCTGCAAGGGCCCTAACCTTGTCATTGATGAAGTGAGACCCCCCGTCTGAAATCAAGACTCTAGGTACCCCGAACCGTGAAATGATATTTTTCCTCAAAAATTTGCAAACGGTTTTAGCATCTGCGACTCGGGCGGGGATGGCCTCAACCCATCGGCTGACATAATCCACAGCGAGCAAAATATGCTCGAATCCCTGACTCTTAGGAAATGGGCCCATGAAATCAATCCCCCATGCATCAAAAACCTCACAGAAGTGAATGGGTTGCATGGGCATCATGTCTCTCTGTCCGCAGGTTCCCATTTTCTGACAGTCAGTACATCTCTTCACGAACTCATCAGAATCCTTAAAGAGGGTAGGCCACCATAGGCCGGATTGAAGCACCTTCTGTGCTGTTCTTTTTCCAGAATGACGTCCTCCTGCCTTAAGCTTGTGGCAGTATGTGAGGACGCTATTACGCTCTTCTTGAGGAATGCACCTCCTCCAGATACTGTTCCCTCCTTCATAATAAAGGACGGGATCCTCCCAATGGTAAAACTTGGCCTTCGCCAGGAAGGTCTCAAGTTTCTGCCTGGGCCAACCTTGTGGAACCGTCTTGGCTACAAGATAGTTCACAATGTCAGCATACCACGGGAGCGAGGTGATAGCCAGGATCTCCTCATCTGGAAAAGTCTCTGTGATAGGTGCGCTGGGCTCAGATTCCTCAAGATTCTCCAATCTGGAGAGATGATCCGCCACCACATTCTTGACTCCAGGCTTGTCCTTAATCTCAATATCAAATTCCTGGAGTAGAAGGATCCATCTGGTGAGACGTGCTTTGGCATCCTTCTTAGACATTAGGTACCGGATGGCGGTGTGATCAGTGTAGATGGTTACTCTAGATCCGAGAATATATGATCGATACTTATCAAGAGCGAAGACTACAGCCAGCATTTCTTTCTCAGTCACAGTGTAATTCCGCTGCGCGGCATCCAAAGTCCGGCTGGTGTAGTGAATGGCAAAAGGTAAACCATCCCTCCTCTGTCCAAGCACAGCCCCAACGGCAAAATCTGAAGCATCCGTCATGATCTCGAATGGGAGAGACCAATCGGGTGGCTGAAGGACAGGAGCTGAAACAACCATATTCTTGAGAGTCTCAAATGATTCAAGACACTTATCATTAACAATAAACTCGGTGTCTTTGGTGAGCAAGTCAGTAAGCGGTCGGGCAATTCGACTGAAGTCCTGAATGAACCGTCGGTAGAAACCGACATGCCCCAGAAAAGACCGTAACTGACGCAGATTGGACGGTGGATTGAGCTTCCTGATGATGTCCACCTTGGCCGGATCGACCTCCATGCCCCTGTTGGAGACGATATGACCGAGGACCGTGCCTTGAGTCATCATGAAATGACTCTTCTCCCAGGATAAGACAAGATTGACCTCAATGCAGCGCTTGAGCACACGGTCTAGGCAGTCAAGATAAGCGTCGAACCCGTCGCCATAGACCGAGAAGTCATCCATGAAGACCTCTAAACAGTCACCCACCATGTCCGAGAATATGGACAACATACACCTTTGGAATGTCGCCGGAGCGTTACATAGACCAAAGGGCATCCGTCTGAAAGCATACGTCCCAAACGGACAGGTGAATGTCGTTTTCTCCCGGTCTTCGGGCGCAATGGCCACTTGATTGTATCCAGAGTACCCATCAAGAAAACAATAATGACTCTTCCCGGCTAACCGCTCGATAATCTGATCAATGAATGGTAGCGGGAAGTGATCCTTCTTGGTGGCCTCATTCAATCGTCTGTAGTCCACACAGACCCTCCAAGAAGTTGGTACTCTGGTAGCGATCTCCTCTCCAGACTCGTTGACAACTGTAGTGATACCCGTCTTCTTAGGTACCACATGTAGCGGACTTACCCATTTGGAGTCGGAGATGGGATAGATGAAATCGGCGCTCCACCACCTTGAAATTTCTTTCATGACTATGTCTCGAAGATTCGGGTTCAGCAGTCGTTGGAACTCACGCGACGGCTTAGCGTTATCCTCAAGATAGATGTGGTGAGAGCAAAGATTTGGGCTCAGCCCCTGGAGATCAGCTATACTCCAACCGATTGCCTTGCGGTTTCTTTCAAGAACCTCCATCAGACGAGATTCTTGTTCTTCAGTCAAATCTGCTGAGATAATGACTGGGTACATTTCTGGCTCACCCGCAAGGAATCTGTATGTCATCGACTGCGGCAGAGGTTTCCGTTCTGGACAACTGGGAGGTGGCAGATCTGGCTTCTGATATGTCTGTGTAAATGCTACCAGGTCTGCATGGGAGAACTCTCGCTCTGCACGAATTTCTGACGAAGGGCGGCCTGCTGAATCATCAATAAACTGCACTGGCTCGCACTCTGTCACGGCTGTTAGCTCAGAAGGAATCAGACAAGGCAAATAATCATCAAAGTCATCCCAGTCAATGTCTGAATCCGAGGGATCTGAAGAAGATGAACATGATTGAAATTCCTCAGCACCACTCATCACAACACTGTCAGCTTCAGATATATCCTCATCCAGGGCTGTGCTCTCCCGGCTCTCGACTGCCATGAGCTTGAGATATAGGGAATCTGTGGGCAAAGCGAGGGTCGGTGCTACGGGATCTTTCCAGTTGGATTCATCATCAGTCATCTCAAAATCACAAACCTGGTGGATGTCTAGCTCCTCCTCTGTCATCTGCTTGGCTTCGCTGGATTGTTCTGAGTACGCCAACTCTCTGGCTCTGGTCTGGTCGATCGTATCTATTTGTATGCTTTCGCCCTCTACGCGTAAACATACCGTCCCACTGTCATGGTCGGATACCGCTTTGGCAGTGGCCAAGAATGGGCGTCCAAGTATAATGGGGGCATCAGTTACCGACTCAGGGATCTCCATGTCAATACAACAAAGTCCACGGGGAATTTCAGGCCCTGAATGGTAACGACCACGTCCTTCAACAACCCCTTCGGCCTCTTAATCGACCTATCAGCAAACTGAAGGACCGTTCTGCTTCGAAGAAGAGGGCCAAACTCGAACTGCTTGAGTAAGGCCGCCGGAAGGAGGTTGATCGAAGACCCGCTGTCTAATAGAGTTCGATCGAACCGCTGCTCCTGGATCTCGCATCTGACATAGGAAGCTCCTGTATCGGGTCGCTTGGCTGGCAATGTGTTCTGAATGGCGCAACAAGTGTCATGAGTGAGCATATGGATTTGATCTCTGTGCCTCTTCTTCCTTCGGACAGTAGTTGTCTCTTTCAAATTCTTCTTGAAGAAGGGGATATGCTCAAATGCTTCTCGTAGAGTCAGCTGAATGTGAAATATGTCAATCATTTCGTTGCCGAACTCTACTTGTTGGCTCTTTTTCGGATTTTCTTTTTTGTTCCCCTTCACACGGCGGAGTGCCTCAGGGAAGGGGATGGTAGGGGCCTCCTCAGATGGAGGACTAGGAATCGGTCCATGTGCCTGTTAAGAAGGAGAATCCATACAATAATCATCATTCACCACATATTGATCCGCAATTTGAACAGAAACCTTTCCTTTATTCATATTTTTGTTTTTCTTTTTGTTCCCACAGTCTCTAGGTACAAAATGTGGCAACATCACAGATGATGGCTCAACAAAAGTGGATGTGGTGGCCTCAGCGCCACCACTAGCACCGGTCTTCGCGGCATCAGCACCGCGCTCTGGTTCATCATCCAAAATGGTGGCTTCAGCACCACCGTCTGCATCTGATCTCACGACGGCATCAGCACCGTCGTCCTGGACTCCATCATGGGTGGCATCAGCACCACCGTCTTCAGCATCGTCATTAGCAGCATCAGCACCGCTATTCTGCTCCTCTGGCGCTCCTGGTTCAGCATCTGGTTGTCGCTCAGAAGAGGCGCCGCCGGCTGGCATCCTACCGCTCCTAGTAGTCACAAAATCAGCATCATTCAAAGAATAAGACATATCATCCAAATCGTCACTAGGAGAGGTATCCTCTGTGAACTCTACCTGCTCAGGTTTTCTTTTTAGGTTATTAGGATTAGGTTCGATCTGAGCGGGTATAGCGGCTTTGCCTTTGATGATATCCCGCATCTCCTGCCGGAATTCATCCATTTCTTGCATGAAAGATGCTCGCTGTTCAGATAGCAAGCGGGCAAGATCATCAAGGGCTGGGTTCTCAAAGGCGGGACCCTGAGAACCGGATGTCTGTTCCAGCTGGAAATGGGGCTGCTGCTGTTGATACTGGGGGGTGGCTGGGGATAAGACTGCTGAGGCGGCTGGCGTTGCCTCCACGACTGTCCCTGATAGGCGGGACGAGGACCATTCTGATACTGATGTGGCTGGGCATACTGGGGGCTGCTGGTTATGCTGCTGTGGCTGGTTGTTCTGGTGTCCTTGGGCAGGGTTCTGCTGCTGGGAAGAGGATCCACCATTGCCCCAACGGAATCCGGGGTGATCCCGACGAATTCCGGGCTGAGGGTATCGGTCGTACCAAATCCCATTGACTTCCATCAATGGTTCCTGCTCGAAGGAGGGTGGAGGAAGAACTGCCAGTGGCTGCTCTGGCTGATAGACCACCATCTGAGTCTCTTGAGACGGCGGTTGCTCTGGATGGTACTGTAGCAGTGGAACCGGCTCTGCCTGGATATGATTCACATGTCGGTATGAGGTAGAGGGTTGGTTGAGCTGCTACCGCTGGAGTCAGCCCGTGACCTGGGAGGCTGTTGGGAGTGAGCTTGTGCCTCCTGAATGCATAGGAATTGAGTTTTCAGGTCACTCATGGTTTTGGTGAGAAGGTCCATCTGAGCGAGACCTTGGTTCTGCTTCTTCTCGAGGATCTCCATGCGGTCCAACTTCTCACTAATAATGCCCATGTCGGCTGCGGCTGATTCGACTTGGGCTGCGGCTACCGACGTTGTATTGGGACCGGCATCGATGCGGGCGATCCTCTGAAATGATCCCGCTCCTTGCGGGGGCTTCTGCTGTGTATAGACTCGGGCTTGGGTCATCACAGTAGGGTTTTCTGCCATGCCTTCGTAAATGGCCCAGACGTCGTCTTCTCCCTTGGAGAAATAGGACCCACCGCAAGAGGCGTTCACTAGCCCCTACAGCTCCGGTGTCATCCCACAGAAGAAACTCTGCACCAAGTTGGGCTTGGATATGTCGTGATGTGGACACCGGTCGATGAGCTCTCTGAATCGATCCCAGGCTTCATGGAATTGTTCATTTGGGATCATGACGAAGTTGCTGATCATGGCTCGAGCTGCGTTGGTCCGGCCGAGAGGGTAGTACTTCTTCAGATACGCAGTCCGGAGATCTGCCCATGTATCGATGAATCACCCAAGGTGTTTGAGCCAATATGCGGCTCTATCAACCAAAGAGAACGGAAAGGCGATCATCTTGATGGTGTCCTCGGTCATCAACCGATCATGGATAGTGCTGCAAATCATTTCAAACTCTTGGAGGTGGAGGTGCGGCTCTTCGGTCGGCAACCCGTGAAACTTGGGTAGAAGCTGGATAGTGTGGGGCCGAAGCTCGAAATCTCCATGAATGGGCGGGAGTCTGATCCAACGGTGAGTGAGGGATGCAGCTGGGTTGTGCAACTCCCTCATGATAGTCCGTGGCGGTCGCTCAGCGTCTGGATCGCCTCCTCCTGCATTGGGTCCTCCTCCTCCTCCTCCACCGCCACCGCCCCCGGGTCGGTTCTCTCTCATCTGTGCTATCTCTCTCATCAAATCACCCATGAAGGTACCCTGGTCACGGATCTGTCTCTGCATAGTCTCCAGGGACGCTAACAAGGAATTGTTGATGGCCACCTGATCGATTATGAATGGAGGGTGATCATGGTCATCTGGGTGCTCGCCTCTGTCTGCCATCGCTGGATTTTCTGAAAAAGCAAAAGAGGCCATCTCAGGTGCTATTGAATGAGCCGAACTCTGTGATGCACTGAATTCTGACACAATTGGACTGAGAGAAGGAGAATGGGAAGGGTGGTCGAGGGGGAACAGGGTGGAAGTGAACTCAGGCTCGGAGAGCGGACTCTCTGAGGTATTCCTAGATGAATGAGGAGGAGTGCTGGATAGCGGTGCCGACAAAGTCGGCCTAAGAGATCTCCGTCCCATCATCTTGATTATTCGGGAAGAGCAGGGATAATGCAAGAGAAGAAGAAGATGATATGAGATGCAGCAAAACTGTGCACAATTGTGCGGTGTTTTTGATCTTGACCTAAACAAATCTAGCAATCAAACACAAAGCCAGGGTGAGTTCACCAACTCAACACGTGAAGCCGTGAAGGTTCGGCTTTTATCTTATCAATTTTAGCTTGTTTTTCAGGTATTTATCTTTTCACGAGTCCTTAGATCGCTACGCCTATAGGAGAGAGAGTACTGCCGGGAAAGTGTCCCCGTACTTGTCCTCCTCCTGTGTAACCTGTAACTTGCGCTTTTTAAGGTCCTTGTAACCCTTCCTGGATCCCTACTCAGCCAAAGAAATAGAGGGAGGAAGCCGATAGGCGAAACCGATACTTCGGACCTCACTCGCAACGGAATCACCCGTGAGCGTGCAAGATCCTACTCGGACGCAGCCGGTGAGACAGACACACCCGTGAAGGTGTGGCCTAAGCGTGGTACTTCGGACAAGGTCGGCGCTCACACAATAGTGAGTCACCAATGGCGACCAAGTCCTACTCGACTACGTACGATAGTAGCGCCAATACTTCGGAAATCCAGGCGATACACAAGGCAGCCACAAGTTGGGTTTTCGGCTCTAATCCTTACGAAGAGCTCACCTCACTAGGAAGGAGACCTTCCCATGCAACCTGAATACAAGTGAGGGTGTTACTATCCCCAAGCAATGAATCCAATTACCGATTTTATTTTTGGTCAAGTTTTCTTAGCAGTCCCTTTTTTAATTTTTTTGGTGTTATCGCTTCTTTTGAGTAGATTCAAACAAGCGCCTAACGGTTTTTGTATTTTCTTGATCCTACTTTGTTCCAAAAACAGAGGAAGAATAGAGTCGGAAAAGCCGTGCAAGTCGACACCAAGGTGGAAATCTCACCTTTGTGCCTAAATGATGCATGCAAAGTAAGAGGACATACAGCGAATCCCAGCTCTCTCCATGCGGGATGCAAAGCAGAATTTGTAAACCTAAACTACATGGCGATATGCAAGCGGAAATCGTCCTAGAATAGGCAACTGCTAGCGTGAAGAACCACAAGCTAGCTACTAACTTCCAATCCGAGTGTCTGGTCTAGGCTCACCCCTCCTATGCTCAACATATTTGAGTTAGGAGAAAGCGCTTGTTAGGGAATGAGCTCGCGGCACGTGGATCGAAAGCTACTAGCTAACTGTTTAATTAATCTAAGTCCAACAACGATCTATAGGAACATGCAAAGGTAATTAGGGTGTTTGGACCTATCTTAATCGAATCAAGCAGAACCTATAATCTAAGGGCTCAATCCACAAAAGAAAGAAAAAGGAAAACAAAACCGGAAAATGACGGCGATAAAACGCGATAAAAATCGCGGTGAGCCCCCGGGTGAACAAACACCCGGAAATTAGGCCCGGTAGTGTCCAAGTGTCCGAGTGTCCAATGTACCTGTATTATTACAATTAAATAAATCACTCTCTCACAAAAATAAAAGAAGAGCTAAACTAATCACTCTCTCTCACTCCTCTTGCTCTCTCCTGCCGGCTTGGCTAAAGAAAAGCCGGCTCCGCTTCCCAAGGTTGCTTCGGGTCACCTAGGCGATCCGCCTTGCTCCGTGGTCCCTCGCAAGAAGACAAGAAAAGAAATGGTCAGATAGCTCAATCAATCAATATTACAAATGCAAGAGATAGAAACTAAAGCTATGGTAGACAATCAACACAAGCAAAATGTAAACTACTCGCTGTTGCTCCCCGGCAACGGCGCCATTTGATTTAGCCGAAATTCGGTGGTCGTAAGTTCAACACAAAGCGTGAACTCAGTCGGTGTATCGACCACTCTAAATCTGGACTAAAGTCAACAATTAACCCACACTAAAGATCAATAAATTAGAAATAATGTGGAGTTAAAATTTATTTTTAACTCTGCACAAATGGCGTATAGTGACAGGTATGCAGAGAGTTCGAACACATGGAGCAAACAGGGTAGTTCAAAAATTGATGCACAAGTGAGTGTGTGAGTCAAGTGTCTACACTAAGCAAGTAAGCAAATAAATTTTTGTGGATTTTTAATTTTTAATTTTTTTATTTAATTTAATTTTTAATCTTGTATTTTGATTTTTAATTTTCTGATTTTTATAATTTTCTATTTTATATATATATTTTTTTAATTTTCATTATTGGAAAATAAAGACAATGTAATGAAAGGCAAGATAAAATATTTATAAAAATATGCAAAAATATCCAAAAATTCAGAAATAAAATGTTTTTAATATTTTTAGGATTTTTTACTGTTTTTGTGATTTTTGGGGATTTTTCAAGGTGTTTTTGGTATTTTAAAATGTCAAAATAAGGGAAAACAGTGGAAAATGTGCTGGTTGTGAGTAAAATGAGAATTAAAATTAGCAAACAGCAACCAAAATTTTTCACACTAATTTTCAAATAAAGCGAATAAAATAAAGAACAAACAGGAATTGAGTTTGTATTTTTTGGAGTTTTCCTTGATTTTATATATTATTTTGAAGTTTTAGAGTGTTTTTAAATTTTTAGTGTTTTTCTTTTGAGATTTTTAGTGATTTTTGGAGATGACACTAAAATAGACTAAAATAGACAGTAGGTAATTTTTTTGGAATTTTTCAAAGTGTTTTAATATTTTTTTGGCATTTTCTAAGCTAGACAGTAAAGAAAAAGCATGTTTTTGATTTTTAATAAATATCAAAATAAAATAAAATCAAAAACTAAAATTATAGTGTTAAAGTACACGTGTCCAGGAGCTTAACCCTATTTTTGTGGAGTTTTTGGACTTAAAATGATGGTTCGATTAAATACAACAAGCATCCAATAAATAAACAGGCCTGGCAGGGGTATTTATGCAATTTCTCAAACGTCCAGGGGCATACATGCAAATTTCCACAAAAGTTTGAACTGAATGTTCAATTTATAGCACCAAAATACAATTACAAAAACCGCCTGGGTACACTAGCAATTTTCCCACCAGGGCGCGTGACTTGCACGCACCTGGCGAGGACTAGAATGCAATATTCCAAACCCGGGGGGCTTACTTGCAATATTTCCAAAAGTATAACACGTGAAATTAAAGTTTTGGTACTAAAACAAAATACAACTAAGCCCGAGGGCCCCTCTGCAAAATGCCCCACCTCACGTGTACAGGTCACGTGAGGTGACGTGGCGAAGGATCTGGATGCAAATATGGAAAGCTCGGGGGTCTTCGTGCAAATAACCCAAAGTTTTTACGCTACAGACGAAAGTTAAATTACTAAATAATAAATACAAAAGGCGCGAGGGTGTAGATGCAAAATACCCTCGACGCGCGATCCAACAGCGATGAAGGAGCCACTTAGACACGTGGCGCTTGATGAACGGCCGATGACGCTTCGCGGATGAGCGGCGACGATCAGATCTCCAGCGATGATCAACGGTCGAAGCTGGTGGAGATCCAACGGTAGCTGCTCGATCTGGGACTCCACCCTTGATCGGACGGTGGCGAAGGCGGCTGGAAGAACACGGTGGAGCTCCGACTGGGCGAGGTTCCTCGAGCTCCTCCGGCCGACTCCGGTAGCTTCTAGGCTTCAAAATCGGGCTGGAGCCTCCTCTGGTCCTCCTCTATCTCCTGGGGGCGTCAAAAAGCCACGGCGGTGACCGTGGTGCTCGCTGGTGGCTGGCGGAGCTGGAGAGCTTCGTTAGCTCCGGCGAGCTTCAAAACTCGCCTCCAGGTGTCTCCACTTCGGCTTTGACCTGCAAAAATGGTCAAAGGGTCCAGGGCAAACTGCCTGGACCCTTGGATGGTCGGGGAGAGGTGCGAATCACGATGTGGGTGCACGGCCGGAGTTGCGCTCCGGCCAAGGTGCTTGATTGGTTGAGATGGTCGATGGAACTTGGATTTTTTATTGGGCTTTTAATCCTAACGCTAACAGGAGTAAAAAGGGCTAAATAAAAGAGCGGGGCGATCCCTCAATGGCCGGGGCCAGAGGGAAGAAGGGTACCTCGACCGGCGACTTGGCGGGAGGTGGTGGAAGCGCCTCCGACTTCCTATGCCCTGGCTGAACGCACGGTGTGAGAGCTGTCACCTCCACGAGTGCTTGGAGCACAAGAAGAGCAAGGAAGGGTGGACCGAAGGTGTTCGAAATATGGCCGGAGTGCACCCGTGGAGATAGAGGAGCAAAGAAGCTCCAGGTGGATCGGCCGGATGCGCAAAATCACTCCAGGCGTCCTTGAGAAGCTTGAACCTGCAAAGAAGAGTTAAGGGGGACCGCGGGCAAGCTGCCGCGCATCACCCTGCAGTAGCGGAAGGTGGAAGGCGGTGAGGGAGAAGCTCGCCGGAGCTTGCTCCGGCGAGGTGTAGTACGGAAGTGATCGGAGGTTGGATGGACGACTGGTGAATGGAGATGCGATCCTACTGCTACCAGAAACTAAAGTAAACAAAAGAAAGAGGGAAAAACGTACCTCAGAGCAAGGTGCTCGAGGTTAAACCTCGACGGCCACGAGGCTGGAGATGGGGCTGGAAGACGACCTTAGGTGCTCACCGCACCTCGACTGAAGCGTGGAGAGGTTGCCCTGTCACTGGAGCACTGCTCAATCCATGCCCGGAGGGTTTTGGCGCCCCAAAGTCGGTTCAAAGTCAAATGGGGTTGAGGGGTTGGTTTTTGAAGCATGATGGTCGTGGCTCCTTCAACGAGGAAAAACGGGCTGCATGATGGTCCATTCCACGAGCAAATCAGTGGGCGGATATCATTGATGCAAGGGGAGAAAAAATGCAGAAGAAGTCGACCTCATTCGATGAAAGACGTGGCCTCCGAAATTCGTCAAAAACGAGGAAAAAGTCACTCTGACAGGCAGCAGGCGCTGGGTCAGAGAGTTGACCCAGGTCAACTCTCCGGCCCTCCTGGTTGGTCCACGTGGACCAACCAGGAAAAAGCCTGGAAATAATTATTGTAAAATCATTTAAAAATAGTAAACGATTTTATTAATTTTTGATTATAAAATAAAAAATGTTTATTATTTTATATAGTATTTTATTCCGATTTTTAATTATTTTTATGAGTTATAATTTTACAAGTTGCTTTTATACCCCTATATAGGTATATTACCTATGTATTTTAGTATTTTATTTTTATTTTGTGTATTTTATTTTTATTAATTTTTATTTATGATTTTATAAAATCATGAAATACTTTTATCTACACAAATATATTTTTATTTTATTTTTATGAAATGTTTTGTATATTAAATAAAATATAAAGGTATAATGTATAGGTATGGATATAGGTAGTGTACCTATGTATTCTATATATGTTCATTTTTATTTTTATTTTTCTTTGCATTTTTATTCTGATTTTAATACACATAATTATTATAAGTAATATTTACAATACTATAAAAATATAAAATTATAAAAATAAGAAATAATTAATAAATTGAATATTTTATTCGGTATAGCTAAACAACGGGGGTCCAAAACTCAACTTTCAAACCGTAGCTCCGCCAAATGCGAAACCACCACCATTAATTAGATTATTTTATGCTATATACAATTAAAGGTGAGTTTGCTACATTTGGAGTTTTCATTTGTGAGATACGGGTCTGGGAAGTTGGGATTCTGGATTTTTATTCAGACCATAACTTTTTATCTATACATTATTTTTCTGTGAAATCAATTTTGTATTTTTCTTTATAAAATTATCTACAACTTTCATGTACAAAGTTTCTTTATTTGATGTATAAAAAGTGGAACCAAAAATAGGTCCCAAACTGAATAAAGAATGAATAGAATGTATAGGTATTTTATCTGTATTTTTGACCTTATCTCCCCCTACTTTATTCCTTGTCGACCTATTCATCAAGATGCCTAGGTCTCGGGGTTTTGGGTCATAAAATATTTACAATATTTTATTCTTTTTCTTTTCTTTTATTTATTCTATAATTTTGGCTTTAATTACAGTATTTTATACACTAATATGATGCACATGCATGAATGCTAAGATGATGATTTTAATGCTATTTACAGGCATTTGCTAGGGTTTTTGGTGCCAAAATGATAGAATAAAGATGATGAAATGTGGATTCATCATCCCCCTATACTTTACCTTTGCTAGTCCCTAGCAAACACTTATGCAATAAGTGCAAAAAGGAACAGAAAGAAAAGAAAAGGAAGAACTTGGATTTGATCTGACTATCAAACTTGTCTTTGCAAAATCAAAGTTTGGAGCTTAAGTCGGACCTTTGGAAATTTAGTGTGGGCGGAACCTTAGTGAGAACCGTGTTTGAAATCCAACAGTCCTTGAGAATCCCAAAACTCTGTCCAAGTCTCCTCAATAGCCAGGTCAAAAATATATCAATTCATACGCAAACCCTTACGACTATGAATCTGACTTGTACAATGTAAGTGATGGTGGCTCTCCCCAACTAGAATGACAAAGAAACTGACTTCTCCAGTACGACAACCCAATGATTCCCCAATCCAACAACTCCATCCTCGAGGAGCGGGGTATTCCCTTCTAAGTTCAAGTGGCAACCAACTCAAGAGGAGGGGGTGAAGAGAAGAATGGACGGTAGCCAGTGTAGCTACCTATCCCGGGATGCAAGACCGGTGTAGTCAAGTCATCCTGCTGCAGGCTCACATATTTGACTTTGGAACTCAAGCTTGCTTATTGACTTTGTACATACTTGCAGGCTTTTTATTTTTGTACATGCCTGAACTTTTTTTTTTGAATACTATATACAACAGCATTTACATAAGGAGTTTTTCCTCTTGAGACAGTAGACTATCCCTCTTTTGAAGCTTTATCGCAACCCACAGCCTCCTGTCTTTAGACTTCCTAATTACTGGACGGGTTGGGGTGCACTTCCCTCCCTAGAGGAGGACAAATGTTTCCACTTGTGTGCGTCTCATACCGGCAAATCCAATCCCCTCACCACTCCAACTGAGTTGAGCCATGTGAAAGGTGCAGGTGTCCAAGTTAGGTCATTATCAACAAGAATCGTGCGTGTGCTCCGAAATACTCTACTTAGACAGTCAAGAATCCATTGAACCAAGTCCCGTGATCCTCAAAGAATTAAGTCAACTAGACCTGAAGTACCTCAAACCAGTTCCTATAAGGTTCCTGTTATTAGGTAGATTTTAAGGTCCAATCAAGCTCCAATATCCGGATTTTACTTAGACTTGTTCAACTATCAAACTCAATCCGAAAAATGCAAATGCTATGCAATGCAATGCCGAAAATATTTTTGTGATGCAATTTTTCAAAGATTTTGAACTTTTTATGGATTTTTGAAAAGATGATGATGATGCATATGCATTTTTTGTCTTTTTCAAAAAGATTTTTCAAATGTTTTTGGATTTTAATTTTGCAAATGTTTTTGGGATTTTTGAAAAGAAAAATTTTGGCTGAAAACTAGGTTAACAATATGTACACGGGAGTGCTTCTTATATATACAAGAAGTGGATTTTAAGCATTTACAGGGTAAGTGATCAATTTTATACATATATATAGTGGATTTTCATGTGATGTATGTATTCCTCAAACTTATTTGACACAAGCTTTTCACACAATTTTTGAAAACTATAGTCCAAAATAGTTTTTACAAACATTTTTGAAAACATGTACACACATTTGAAAATCATTTTGCAAAGGCTTTAAAACAGTATATATAGGTTTTTCAAATCATTTTTGCAACCATTTTTTAAACCATTTGCAAATCATTTTTCAAACATTTTATTTCACACAAAGAAAATAAATTTTACAAACCACACATTTTTACAAAGGTTGAAAACATGTAACAAAATATTTTCAAAATAGTTTTCAATAGATGTTCACAAAGATTTTCAAACTATTTTTCAAACATTTTGCAAAAAACATTTTCACCTGATTTATTAATCAGTAAATACAAAAAGAATTTGAGGAATAACCACATCTTTATATTAAGGATTTTAATGAATTTTAAAGCATTATTAGCCATATTATTAGGAAAATACGAAAGTACGAGTTATGGCTAAAGTATATACACAGTATATACGACCCCCTATACTTAGCTTGAGCTATGTCCTCATAGATCGGAGAGAAAAGAGAAGACATAACTCGTACTAAGTATAGGCAAGTCTAAAGAATAAAGAATAAATGAATGAATGAATCAATCTAATGAGAAGTTGATCGTCCCCCCTCTACTTAGGATCAAATAATCCTAAGTATAGCAGGCTGTACACAACGCGGGGAGGGTCATGGGAGGGAATGAACAGATCATACTCAGATTGTCCCCCCCCTATACTTCGGGTAAAATATCCCTAGGTATAGACAAGAAGAGGAGACAATGGAGAGGATCGAAAAGACTAGAGAAACTCGGGGTGCACACCCCCCTATACTTAGGACAAAGTACGTCCTAAGTATGGAAAACTGTCTACAAGGGCGGCACCTTTTTGATAGATACAGAAGATAGAAAAGGAAAAGAAGAAAAGAAGAAAAGAAGAAAAGAATTCAACAGATGAAATTGTGATATGAACAGATGGATCTGTACAGCATATGATGGAATTGATCACCATGTATGAGATGCAGATGATGAGAGTCAAAGGACACATCTCATACCAGAAGAATGGGGGCAACGTCAATGGTCGGCAGATCATGATCAAGATATAGTTTCAGGCGTTGACCATTGACGCGGAAGGTAGAGGAAGATGACGGTTTGGATATGTCGATGCTGCCATTGTCATGTACCTTCCTGACCACATACGGACCTTTCCACTTGCTCTACAACTTCCCTGAGAATAATTTCAGCATGGAATCAAACAACCATACTCTCTTATCTGGCTCAAACTGTTTATGGCTGATATGCGAATCGTGTCATGTCTTCACTTTTTCCTTGTACTGTAGGCTGTTGGAAAAGGCTGTGTCTCTAAGTTCTTCCAGGGCTGCCAATTCTGCTCTTCTCTGGTCTCCTATACTCTCTGGATCTAACAGCAACTCAGTGACTGCCCAAAAAGATTTGTGCTTGATCTCCACTGGCAAATGGCACGGCTTGCCATAGACGAGACGAAAGGGAGATGTCCCCAATGGATTTTTGAAAGAAGTCCGATAAGCCCACAGGACCGAGTCCAAAAGCTGTATCCAATCCTTCTGGTCTGGGCGGACTACTTTCTGCAAAATAATTTTTATCTCCCGATTCGATACTTCGGCAAGACCATTAGTCTGAGGGTGATAAGGAGTGGCAACCCGATGGTCAATGCCGAACTCGTCTGCAAGGGCCCTAACCTTGTCATTGATGAAGTGAGACCCCCCGTCTGAAATCAAGACTCTAGGTACCCCAAACCGTGAAATGATATTTTTCCTCAAAAATTTGCAAACGGTTTTAGCATCTGCGGCTCGGGCGGGGATGGCCTCAACCCATCGGCTGACATAATCCACAGCGAGCAAAATATGCTCGAATCCCTGACTCTTAGGAAATGGGCCCATGAAATCAATCCCCCATGCATCAAAAACCTCACAGAAGTGAATGGGTTGCATGGGCATCATGTCTCTCTGTCCGCAGGTTCCCATTTTCTGATAGTCAGTACATCTCTTCACGAACTCATCATAATCCTTGAAGAGGGTAGGCCACCATAGGCCGGATTGAAGCACCTTCTGTGCTGTTCTTTTTCCAGAATGATGTCCTCCTGCCTCAAGCTTGTGGCAGTATGTGAGGACGCTATGATGCTCTTCTTGAGGAATGCACCTCCTCCAGATACTGTCCCCTCCTTCATGATAAAGGACGGGATCCTCCCAATGGTAAAACTTGGCCTTCGCCAGGAAGGTCTCAAGTTTCTGCCTGGGCCAACCTTGTGGAACCGTCTTGGCTACAAGATAGTTCACAATGTCAGCATACCACGGGAGCGAGGTGATAGCCAGGATCGCCTCATCTGGAAAAGTCTCTGTGATAGGTGCGCTGGGCTCAGATTCCTCAAGATTCTCCAATCTGGAGAGATGATCCGCCACCACATTCTTGACTCCAGGCTTGTCCTTAATCTCAATATCAAATTCCTGGAGTAGAAGGATCCATCTGGTGAGACGTGCTTTGGCATCCTTCTTAGACATTAGGTACCGGATGGCGGTGTGATCAGTGTAGATGGTTACTCTAGATCCGAGAATATATGATCGATACTTATCAAGAGCGAAGACTACAGCCAGCATTTCTTTCTCAGTCACAGTGTAATTCCGTTGCGCGACATCCAAAGTCCGGCTGGCGTAGTGAATGGCAAAAGGTAAACCATCCCTCCTCTGTCCAAGCACAGCCCCAACGGCAAAATCTGAAGCATCCGTCATGATCTCGAATGGGAGAGACCAATTGGGTGGCTGAAGGACAGGAGCTGAAACAACCATATTCTTGAGAGTCTCAAATGATTCAAGACACTTATCATTAACAATAAACTCGGTGTCTTTGGTGAGCAAGTCAGTAAGCGGTCGGGCAATTCGACTGAAGTCCTGAATGAACCGTCGGTAGAAACCGACATGCCCCAGAAAAGACCATAACTGACGCAGATTGGACGGTGGATTGAGCTTCCTGATGATGTCCATCTTGGCCGGATCGACCTCCATGCCCCTGTTGGAGACGATATGACCGAGGACCATCCCTTGAGTCATCATGAAATGACTCTTCTCCCAGGATAAGACAAGATTGACCTCAATGCAGCGCTTGAGCACACGGTCTAGGCAGTCAAGACAAGCGTCGAACCCGTCGCCATAGACCGAGAAGTCATCCATGAAGACCTCTAAACAATCACCCACCATGTCCGAGAATATGGACAACATACACCTTTGGAATGTCGCCAGAGCGTTACATAGACCAAAGGGCATCCGTCTGAAAGCATACGTCCCAAACAGACAGGTGAATGTTGTTTTCTCCTGGTCTTCGGGCGCAATGGCCACTTGATTGTATCCAGAGTACCCATCAAGAAAACAATAATGACTCTTCCCGGCTAACCGCTCGATAATCTGATCAATGAATGGTAGCGGGAAGTGATCCTTCTTGGTGGCCTCATTCAATCGTCTGTAGTCCACACAGACCCTCCAAGAAGTTGGTACTCTGGTAGCGATTTCCTCTCCAGACTCGTTGACAACTGTAGTGATACCCGTCTTCTTAGGTACCACATGTAGCGGACTTACCCATTTGGAGTCGGAGATGGGATAGATGAAATCGGCGCTCCACCACCTTGAAATTTCTTTCATGACTACGTCTCGAAGATTCGGGTTCAGCCGTCATTGGAACTCACGTGACGGCTTAGCGTTATCCTCAAGATAGATGTGGTGAGAGCAAAGATTTGGGCTCAGCCCCTGGAGATCAGCTATACTCCAACCGATTGCCTTGCGGTTTCTTTCAAGAACCTCCATCAGACGAGATTCTTGTTCTTCAGTCAAATCTGCTGAGATAATGACTGGGTACATTTCTGGCTCACCCGCAAGGAATCTGTATGTCATCGACTGCGGCAGAGGTTTCCGTTCTGGACAACTGGGAGGTGGCAGATCTGGCTTCTGATATGTCTGTGTAAATGCTACCAGGTCTGCATGGGAGAACTCTCGCTCTGCATGAATTTCTGACGAAGGGCAGCCTGCTGAATCATCAATAAACTGCACTGGCTCGCACTCTGTCACGGTTGTTGGCTCAGAAGGAATCAGACAAGGCAAATAATCATCAAAGTCATCCCAGTCAATGTCTGAATCCGAGGGATCTGAAGAAGATGAACATGATTGAAATTCCTCAGGACCACTCATCACAACACTGTCAGCTTCAGATATATCCTCATCCAGGGCTATGCTCTCCCGGCTCTCGACTGCCATGAGCTTGAGATATAGGGAATCTGTGGGCAAAGCGAGGGTCGGTGCTACGGGATCTTTCCAGTTGGATTCATCATCAGTCATCTCAAAATCACAAACCTGGTGGATGTCTAGCTCCTCCTCTGTCATCTGCTCGGCTTCGCTGGATTGTTCTGAGCACGCCAACTCTCTGGCTCTGGTCTGGTCGATCGTATCTATATGTATGCTTTCGCCCTCTACGCGAAAACATACCGTCCCACTGTCATGGTCGGATACCGCTTTGGCAGTGGCCAAGAATGGGCGTCCAAGTATGATGGGGGCATCGGTTACCGACTCAGGGATCTCCATGTCCAATACAACAAAGTCCACGGGGAATTTCAGGCCCTGAATGGTAACGACCACGTCCTTCAACAACCCCTTCGCCCTCTTAATCGACCTATCAGCAAACTGAAGGACCGTTCTGCTTCGAAGAAGAGGGCCAAACTCAAACTGCTTGAGTAAGGTCGCCGGAAGGAGGTTGATCGAAGACCCGTTGTCTAATAGAGTACGATCGAACCGCTGCTCCTGGATCTCGCATCTGACATAGGAAGCTCCTGTATCGGGTCGCTTGGCTGGCAATGTGTTCTGAATGGCGCAACAAGTGTCGTGAGTGAGCATATGGATTTGATCTCTGTGCCTCTTCTTCCTTCGGACAGTAGTTGTCTCTTTCAAATTCTTCTTGAAGAAGGGGATATGCTCAAATGCTTCTCGTAGAGTCAGCTGAATGTGAAATCTGTCAATCATTTCGTTGCCGAACTCTACCTGTTGGCTCTTTTTCGGATTTTCTTTTTTGTTCCCCTTCACACGGCGGAGTGCCTCAGGGAAGGGGATGGTAGGGGCCTCCTCAGATGGAGGACTAGGAATCGGTCCCTGTGCCTGTGAAGAAGGAGAATCCATACAATAATCATCATTCACCACATATGGATCCGCAATTTGAACAGAAACCTTTCCTTTATTCATATTTTTGTTTTTCTTTTTATTCCCACAGTCTCTAGGTACAAACTGTGGCAACATCACAGATGATGGCTCAACAAAAGTGGATGTGGTGGCCTCAGCGCCACCACTAGCATCGGTCTTTGCGGCATCAGCACCGCGCTCTGGTTCATCATCCAAAATGGTGGCTTCAGCACCACCGTCTGCATCTGATCTCACGACGGCATCAGCACCGTCGTCCTGGACTCCATCATGGGTGGCATCAGCACCACCGTCTTCAGCATCGTCATTAGCGGCATCAGCACCGCTATTCTGCTCCTCTGGCGCTCCTGGTTCAGCATCTGGTTGTCGCTCAGAAGAGGCGCCGCCGGCTGGCATCCTACCGCTCCTAGTAGTCACAAAATCAGCATCATTCAAAGAATAAGACATATCATTCAAATCGTCACTAGGAGAGGTATCCTCTGTGAACTCTACCTGCTCAGGTTTTCTTTTTAGGTTATTAGGATTAGGTTCGATCTGAGCGGGTATAGCGGCTTTGCCTTTGATGATATCCCGCATCTCCTGCCGGAATTCATCCATTTCTTGCCTGAAAGATGCTCGCTGTTCAGATAGCAAGCAGGCAAGATCATCAAGGGATGGGTTCTCAAAGGCGGGACCCTGAGAACCAGATGTCTGTCCCAGCTGGAAATGGGGCTGCTGCTGCTGCTGATACTGGGGGGTGGCTGGGGATAAGACTGCTGAGGCGGCTGGCGCTGCCTCCACGACTGTCCCTGATAGGCAGGACGAGGACCATTCTGATACTGATGTGGCTGGGCATACTGGGGTTGCTGGTTATGCTGCTGTGGCTGGCTGTTCTGGTGTCCTTGGGCAGGGTTCTGCTGCTGGGAAGAGGATCCACCATTGCCCCAACGGAATCCGGGGTGATCCCGACGAATTCCGGGCTGAGGGTATCGGTCGTACCAAATCCCATTGACTTCCATCAATGGTTCCTGCTCGAAGGAGGGTGGAGGAAGAACTGCCAGTGGCTGCTCTGGCTGATAGACCACCATCTGAGTCTCCTGAGACGGCGGTTGCTCTGGATGGTACTGTAGCAGTGGAACCGGCTCTGCCTGGATATGATTCACCTGTCGGTATGAGGTAGAGGGTTGGTTGGAGCTGCTACCGCTGGAGTCAGCCCGTGACCTGGGAGGCTGTTGGGAGTGAGATTGTGCCTCCTGAATGCATAGGATTTGAGTTTTCAGGTCACTCATGGTTTTGGTGAGAAGGTCCATCTGAGCGAGACCTTGGTTCTGCTTCTTCTCGAGGATCTCCATGCGGTCCAACTTCTCACTAATAATGCCCATGTCGGCTGCGGCTGATTCGGCTTGGGCTGCGGCTACCGACGTTGTATTGGGACCGGCATCGATGCGGGCGATCCTCTAAAATGATCCCGCTCCTTGCGGGGGCTTCTGCTGTGTGTAGACTCGGGCTTGGGTCATCACAGTAGAGTTTTCTGCCATGCCTTCGTAAATGGCCCAGACGTCGTCTTCTCCCTTGGAGAAATAGGACCCACCACAAGAGGCGTTCACTAGCCCCTACAGCTCCGGTGTCAGCCCACAGAAGAAACTCTGCACCAAGTTGGGCTTGGATATGTCGTGATGTGGACACCGGTCGATGAGCTCTCTGAATCGATCCCAGGCTTCATGGAATTGTTCGTTTGGGATCATGACGAAGTTGCTGATCATGGCTCGAGCTGCGTTAGTCCGGCCGAGAGGGTAGTACTTCTTCAGATACGCAGTCCGGAGATCTGCCCATGTATCGACGAATCGCCCAAGGTGTTTGAGCCAATATGCGGCTCTATCAACCAAAGAGAATGGAAAGGCGATCATCTTGATGGTGTCCTCGGTCATCAACCGATCATGGATAGTGCTGCAAATCATTTCAAACTCTTGGAGGTGGAGGTGCGGCTCTTCGGTCGGCAACCCGTGAAACTTGGGTAGAAGCTGGATAGTGTGGGGCCGAAGCTCGAAATCTCCGTGAATGGGCGGGAGTCTGATCCAACGGTGAGTGAGGGATGCAGCTGGGTTGTGCAACTCCCTCATGATAGTCTGTGGCGGTCGCTCAGCGTCTGGATCGCCTCCTCCTGCATCGGGTCCTCCTCCACCGCCACCGCCCCCGGGTCGGTTCTCTCTCATATGTGCTATCTCTCTCATCAAATCACCCATGAAGGTACCCCGGTCACGGATCTGTCTCTGCATAGTCTCCAGGGACGCTAGCAAGGAATTGTTGATGGCCACCTGATCGATTATGAATGGAGGGTGATCATGGTCATCTGGGTGCTCACCTCTGTCTGCCATCGCTGGATTTTTTGAAAAAGCAAAAGAGGCCATCTCAGGTGCTGTTGAATGAGCCGAACTCTGTGATGCACTGAATTCTGACACAATTGGACTGAGAGAAGGAGAATGGGAAGGGTGGTCGAGGGGGAACAGGGTGGAAGTGAACTCAGGCTCGGAGAGCGGACTCTCCAAGGTATTCCTAGATGAATGAGGAGGAGTGCTGGATAGCGGTGCCGACAAAGTCGGTCTAAGAGATCTCCGTCCCATCATCTTGATTATTCGGGAAGAGCAGGGATAATGCAAGAGAAGAAGAAGATGATATGAGATGCAGCAAAATTGTGCACAATTGTGCGGTGTTTTTGATCTTGACCTAAACAAATCTATCAATCAAACACAAAGCCAGGGTGAGTTCACCAACTCAACATGTGAAGCCGTGAAGGTTCGGCTTTTATCTTATCAATTTTAGCTTGTTTTTCAGGTATTTATCTTTTCACGAGTCCTTAGAACGCTACGCCTATAGGAGAGAGAGTACTGCCGGGAAAGTGTCCCCGTACTTGCCCTCCTCCTGTGTAACCTGTAACTTGCGCTTTTTAAGGTCCTTGTAACCCTTCCTGGATCCCTACTCAGCCAAAGAAATAGAGGGAGGAAGCCGATAGGCGAAACCGATACTTCGGACCTCGCTCGCAACGGAATCACCCGTGAGCGTGCAAGATCCTACTCGGACGCAGCCGGTGAGACAGACACACCCGTGAAGGCGTGGCCTAAGCTCGGTACTTCGGACAAGGTCGGCGCTCACACAATAGTGAGTCACCAATGGCGACCAAGTCCTACTCGACTACGTACGATAGTAGCGCCAATACTTCGGAAATCCAGGCGATACACAAGGCAGCCACAAGTTGGGTTTTTGGCTCTAATCCTTACGAAGCGCTCACCTCACTAGGAAGGAGACCTTCCCATGCAACCTGAATACAAGTGAGGGTGTTACTCTCCCCAAGCAATGAATCCAATTACCGATTTTATTTTTGGTCAAGTTTTCTTAGCAGTCCCTTTTTTAATTTTTTTGGTGTTATCGCTTCTTTTGAGTAGATTCAAACAAGCGCCTAACGGTTTTTGTATTTTCTTGATCCTACTTTGTTCCAAAAACAGAGGGAGAATAGAGTCGGAAAAGCCGTGCAAGTCGACACCAAGGTGGAAATCTCACCTTTGTGCCTAAATGATGCATGCAAAGTAAGAGGACTTACAGCGAATCCCAGCTCTCTCCATGCGGGATGCAAAGCAGAATTTGTAAACCTAAACTACATGGCGATATGCAAGCGGAAATCGTCCTAGAATAGGCAACTGCTAGCGTGAAGAACCACAAGCTAGCTACTAACTTCCAATCCGAGTGTCCGGTCTAGGCTCACCCCTCCTCTGCTCAACATATTTGAGTTAGGAGAAAGCGCTTGTTCGAGAATGAGCTCGCGACGCGTGGATCGAAAGCTACTAGCTAACTGTTTAATTAATCTAAGTCCAACAACGATCTATAGGAACATGCAAAGGTAATTAGGGTGTTTGGACCTATCTTAATCGAATCAAGCAGAACCTATAATCTAAGGGCTCAATCCACAAAAGAAAGAAAAAGGAAAACAAAACCGGAAAATGACGGCGATAAAACGCGATAAAAACCGCGGTGAGCCCCCGGGTAAACAAACACCCGGAAATTAGGACCGGTAGTGTCCAAGTGTCCGAGTGTCCAATGTACCTGTATTATTACAATTAAATAAATCACTCTCTCACAAAAATAAAAGAAGAGCTAAACTAATCACTCTCTCTCACTCCTCTTGCTCTCTCCTGCCGGCTTGGCTAAAGAATAGCCGGCTCCGCTTCCCAAGGTTGCTTCGGGTCACCTAGGCGATCCGCCTTGCTCCGCGGTCCCTCGCAAGAAGACAAGAAAAGAAATGGTCAGATAGCTCAATCAATCAATATTACAAATGCAAGAGATAGAAACTAAAGCTATGGTAGACAATCAACACAAGCAAAATGTAAACTACTCGTTGTTGCTCCCCGGCAACGGCGACATTTGATTTAGCCGAAATTCGGTGGTCGTAAGTTCAACACAAAGCGTGAACTCAGTCGGTGTATCGACCACTGTAAATCTGGACTAAAGTCAACAATTAACCCACACTAAAGATCAATAAATTAGAAATAATGTGGAGTTAAAATTTATTTTTAACTCTGCACAAATGGTGTATAGTGACAAGTATGCAGAGAGTTCGAACACAGGGAGCAAACAGGGTAGTTCAAAAATTGATGCACAAGTGAGTGTGTGAGTCAAGTGTCTACACTAAGCAAGTAAGCAAATAAATTTTTGTGGGTTTTTAATTTTTAATTTTTTTATTTAATTTAATTTTTAATCTTGTATTTTGATTTTTAATTTTCTGATTTTTATAATTTTATATTTTATATATATTTTTTTAATTTTCAATATTGGAAAATAAAGATAATGTAATGAAAGGCAAGATAAAATATTTATAAAAATATGCAAAAATATCCAAAAATTCAAAAATAAAATGTTTTTAATATTTTTAGTATTTTTTACTGTTTTTGTGATTTTTGGGGATTTTTCAAGGTGTTTTTGGTATTTTAAAATGTCAAAATAAGGGAAAATAGTGGAAAATGTGCTGGCTGTGAGTAAAATGAGAATTAAAATTAGCAAACAGCAACCAAAATTTTTCACACTAATTTTCAAATAAAGCGAATAAAATAAAGAACAAACAGGAACTGAGTTCGTAATTTGTGGAGTTTTCCTTGATTTTATATATTTTTTTGAAGTTTTAGAGTGTTTTTAAATTTTTAGTGTTTTTCTTTTGAGATTTTTAGTGATTTTTGGATTGACACTAAAATAGGCTAAAATAGACAGTAGGTAATTTTTTGGAATTTTTCGAAGTGTTTTAATATTTTTTTGGCATTTTCTACGCTAGACAGTAAAGAAAAAGCATGTTTTTGATTTTTAATAAATATCAAAATAAAATAAAATCAAAAACTAAAATTATAGCGTTAAAGTACACGTGTCCAGGAGCTTAACCCTATTTTTGTGGAATTTTTGGACTTAAAATGATGGTTCGATTAAATACAACAAGCATCCAATAAATAAACAGGCCTGGCAGGGGTATTTATGCAATTTCTCAAACGTCCAGGGGCATACATGCAAATTTCCACAAAAGTTTGAACTGAATGTTCAATTTATAACACCAAAATACAATTACAAAAACCGCCTAACGACACTAGCAATTTTCCAACCAGGGCGCGTGACTTGCACGCGCCTGGCGAGGGCTAGAATGCAATATTCCAAACCCGGGGGGCTTACTTGCAATATTTCCAAAAGTATAACACGTGAAATTAAAGTTTTGGTACTAAAACAAAATACAACTAAGCCCGAGGGCCCCTCTGCAAAATGCCCCACCTCACGTGTACAGGTCACGTGAGGTGACGTGACGAAGGATCTGGATGCAAATATGGAAAGCTCGGGGGTCTTCGTGCAAATAACCCAAAGTTTTTACGCTACAGACGAAAGTTTAAATACTAAATAATAAATACAAAAGGCGCGAGGGTGTAGATGCAAAATACCCTCGACGCGCGATCCAACGGCGATGAAGGAGCCACTTAGACACGTGGCGCTTGATGAACGGCCGATGACGCTTCGCGGATGAGCGGCGACGATCAGATCTCCAGCGATGATCAACGGTCGAAGCTGGTGGAGATCCAACGGTAGCTGCTCGATCTGGGACTCCACCCTTGATCGGACGGTGGCGAAGGCGGCTGGAAGAACACGGCGGAGCTCCGACTGGGCGAGGTTCCTCGAGCTCCTCTGGTCCTCCTCTATATCCTGGGGGCGTCAAAAAGCCACGGCGGTGGCCGTGGTGCTCGCTGGTGGCTGGCGGAGCTGGAGAGCTTCGTTAGCTCCGGCGAGCTTCAAAACTCGCCTCCAGGTGTCTCCACTTCGGCTTTGACCTGCAAAAATGGTCAAAGGGTCCAGGGCAAACTGCCTGGACCCTTGGATGGTCGGGGAGAGGTGCGAATCGCGATGTGGGTGCACGGCCGGAGTTGCGCTCCGGCCAAGGTGCTTGATCGCTTGAGATGGTCGATGGAACTTGGATTTTTGATAGGGCTTTTAATCCTAACGCTAACAAGAGTAAAAAGGGCTAAATAAAAGAGCGGGGCGAGCCCTCAATGGCCGGGGCCAGAGGGAAGAAGGGTACCTCGACCGGCGACTTGGCGGGAGGTGGTGGAAGCGCCTCCGACTTCCTATGCCCTGGCTGAATGCACGGCGTGAGAGCTGTCACCTCCACGAGTGCTTGGAGCACAAGAAGAGCAAGAAAGGGTGGACCGAAGGTGTTCGAAATATGGCCGGAGTGCACCCGTGGAGATAGAGGAGCAAAGAAGCTCCAGGTGGATCGGCCGGATGCGCAAAATCACTCCAGGCGTCCTTGAGAAGCTTGAACCTGCAAAGAAGAGTTAAGGGGGACCGCGGGCAAGCTGCTGCGCATCACCCTGCAGTAGCGGAAGGTGGAAGGCGGTGAGGGAGAAGCTCGCCGGAGCTTGCTCTGGCGAGGTGTAGTACGGAAGTGATCGGAGGTTGGATGGACGACTGGTGAATGGAGATGCGATCCTACTGCTACCAGAAACTAAAGTAAACAAAAGAAAGAGGGAAAAACGTACCTCAGAGCAAGGTGCTCGAGGTTAAACCTCGACGGCCACGAGGCCGGAGATGGGGCTGGAAGACGACCTTAGGTGCTCACCGCACCTCGACTGAAGCGTGGAGAGGTTGCCCTGTCACTGGAGCACTGCTCAATCCATGCCCGGAGGGTTTTGGAGCCCCAATGTCGGTTCAAAGTCAAATGGGGTTGAGGGGTTGGTTTTTGAAGCATGATGGTCGCGGATCCTTCAACGAGGAAAAACGGGCTGCATGATGGTCCATTCCCCGAGCAAATCAGTGGGCGAATATCATTGATGCAAGGGGAGAAAAAATGCAGAAGAAGTCGACCTCATTCGATGAAAGACGTGGCCTCCAAAATTCGTCAAAAACGAGGAAAAAGTCACTCTGACAGGCAGCAGGTGCTGGGTCAGAGAGTTGACCCGGGTCAACTCTCCGGCCCTCCTGGTTGGTCCACGTGGACCAACCAGGAAAAAGCCTGGAAATAATTATTGTAAAATCATTTAAAAATAGTAAACGATTTTATTAATTTTTTATTATAAAATAAAAAATGTTTATTATTTTATATAGTATTTTATTTCGATTAAAAAATTATTTTTATGAGTTATAATTTTACAAGTTGCTTTTATACCCCTATATAGTATATTACCTATGTATTTTAGTATTTTATTTTTATTTTGTGTATTTTATTTTTATTAATTTTTATTTATGCTTTTATAAAATCATGAAATACTTTTATCTACACAAATATATTTTTATTTTATTTTTATGAAATGTTTTGTATATTAAATAAAATATAAAGGTATAATGTATAGGTATGGATATAGGTAGTGTACCTATGTATTCTATATATGTTCATTTTTATTTTTATTTTTCTTTGCATTTTTATTCTGATTTTAATACACATAATTATTATAAGTAATATTTACAATATTATAAAAATATAAAATTATAAAAAGAAGAAATAATTAATAAATTGAATATTTTATTCAGTATAGCTATACAACGGGGGTCCAAAACTCAACTTTCAAACCGTAGCTCCGCCAAATGCGAAACCACCGCCATTAATTAGATTATTTTATGCTATATACAATTAAAGGTGAGTTTGCTACATTTGGAGTTTTCATTTGTGAGATACGAGTCTGGGAAGTTGGGATTCTGGATTTTTATTCAGACCATAACTTTTTATCTATACATTATTTTTCTGTGAAATCAATTTTGTATTTTTCTTTATAAAATTATCTAAAACTTTTATGTACAAAGTTTCTTTATTTGATGTATAAAAAGTGGAACCAAAAATAGGTCCCAAACTGAATAAAGAATGAATAGAATGTATAGGTATTTTATCTGTATTTTTGACCTTATCTCCCCCTACTTTATTCCTTGTCGGCCTATTCATCAAGATGCCTAGGTCTCGGGGGTTTTGGGTCATAAAATATTTACAATATTTTATTCTTTTTCTTTTCTTTTATTTATTCTATAATTTTGGCTTTAATTACAGTATTTTATACACTAATACGATGCACATGCATGAATGCTAAGATGATGATTTTAATGCTATTTACAGGCATTTGCTAGGGTTTTTGGTGCCAAAATGATAGAATAAAGATGATGAAATGTGGATTCATCAGAGTCCCATACTTGAGCTCATAGGGACAGCTTCAGATTTGTTGCCTTGTCGGTGTGGAGAAGAAGGAGGCAATACAGAATCCCCATCGCCGAAGCACCTCCGACGAAGGTCCTCTACTCCCTGAAATAGTAAGGTATGACATGATGAGAATAGATTTTCTTATCGCATTTACTTCCAGCATTCTAGTTTATATTTTAGTTTAGTAAATTAATCACTTGGTTAGCATAATTTTAGGAATTTTAGTTTGATGGAGCTTTGAGCTCCTGCTCTGTTCCATTGTGCTTCTGACTTGTTCTGACCCCATATTCACCTCATTTTCATCCCCTTCTTCTTCTCCATTAAAGCTCCCAATTTTCACCTTGATTCCTCAAGAATCAACCTAAATCAAGATCCTTCTATCACCCATTGCTGGAGCTCGCTCATCTCCTCCATCCACATTGCTATCATCTTTATATTTTGGTTGAGGAGATACGCTTCGAACCAGGGAAACTTTTGTTGTAGGTATGAGGCCTTGAAAGATCATTTTAAGCCAATAAGAATGCAACAAACCCTCCAGGTCCCCGTCGATGGGACCTGGACTCTTCTAGGGACCCTTGCAGTTGTAGATAGGCCCCAGCTATGTGTTGGGCTTGTCAGAGGAGGAGGAGACGGCCAGAGACGCCAAGAATCCACGATCAAAGCTCTCCCAACATCGAGTTCTTTGTGTGTTCTTTGTGAACACCCAAGCACCGTCAGAACTTGCCTTAGTCCTTGATTCAATCTCAGCACTTGGATCAATGATGAAACATCAAGCTTCCCTACCGCACAATCGAAGTTAGTGGGCTGACGTGAAGTAAGGAGAGGCGCTCGATAAAGTGCCTTAAGTAGCGTAATTGCATATTAAACCCTCATTCTTTTCTATTTTCTGATACACCCTATAAATATTAAGTGAAGCTTTAAATTTTATGTAAAAATTTCCAAGCACCCCCTGCATTTTCTTTATACTACACTTGGGCCTCAGGCCATCTCCCCTCATGTGCGTCCACACGTGAGGCAACAAGTTTAAGTATGTAAGTTTAGTTTTTGAATTTTGTATATGAGTGTTAACTTTTGGGATAAATTATATGTGAACCCTTGACTTTTTTTGTAATTATACCCCTTCTAGCGTTGTATTTTATTTCTTTCTTTTCTATTTTTATTAATTATCTCATGTGTGTTGTCGATATTGGGAAATTATTGTAGATATCTTAAATCATGCTGATGCACACCCATATTTTTTATTTAGGCTTTTATTGTATTCTCCCATTTATTAAAAATCAAATATGAGATATTTATTCCTCTATTTTCACATTAAAATAAAAAAATACAAATCTACTTTTAAACATTCTAAAAAAATAGAATATATATTACTATATAATCTACCTTCAGAGCAAAAATCATAAAATATATAAAAAGAAAACACTAAAAATTACAAAACCCAAAAAACTCTATAAAAATCAATAAAAATTTCACAAAAATACAAAAATATTTTCTATTGTATATTTTTATTTACATTATATAGTATATATTAAAAATATTTTTGGAAAATTTTGAACTTATTAGCTATTTTAATACTCAAATCAATTCAACCTATATGTTCTATTCCCTATTTTGATATTTTTAATACTTTAAACATACATACAAATTATAAAAAAATATATAAAAATAAAAAATAGGAAAAATATTAAAAACACAAAATTATTTTATTATCTAAATATTGACAATATTTACATATATCTAAAATTATAAAACCTATATATATTATATATATGTTATAATATTTATTTACTACTTAGTATTATTACCTATAAATCTATAGTATATTTAATTATTTATTTTTTAAAAACCCTTTTAAAGAAATAAAAAGGAATATTCATGCACATTTTTCTATATATTCATTTATTATGTATCTTATATATTATTTATAGTTCTATATTAATACTATTAAGAAAACGTGAGGCTGCCCCAACCCCATTTTCCACAAATTTTTATATTTTTTTGAAAAATATCACCATTTATATTCATATATATATTCCTCATATATGTCATTCGAATTTCATCAGAAATATAGACTCATATGCCTTCCATCTAGAACATGTAATTTTAACGGTCTTAGAATTGATGTAATCATACCTATTCTAGATGGAGGGCATAGGAGTCGTTGTTTCTAACGAAATTTGAATGACACATAGGAGGGATATATAGAAGAATATACATGGTGACATTTTTCAAAAAAATAAATAATGCCGCAAAATAGGGGTGGGGGCAACCCCATATAACCCTTACCATTACCATATATATTATATCTTTAAAAACAAAAAGAAACTAAAGATTTGCATAATCAAAAGAAAATAAAAATTAAAAAATTAAAAAAACAAAAAATATAAAATAATTAAAAATACATAAAAAAATTAAATATAATAAAAACCCACAAAAAACCAAAAAGCAGAAAATCGCAAAAATAATTATCAGTAGTTTTTATAATTGATAATAATTGTGCCTATCCACGTTTGCTTCAAGTGGTTCATCCCCTACTACTTTGTCACTATATAAGTTTTGTAGGGTATAATAAATTTAACCCTGTATTTATTCATTGTTTTATCTATATCATGGGTTGATTGTTTGTCTGATCTGATTGTTCACGTTCCGAGTACCGTGAGAGCTGTTGATATAGCGACTGTCGGATATGACTTGTCGGACACCACAAGTCCTCTAAGATCGGGCGTTAGGAACCAATGTCCGATCAAACAACAATACCTATGTAAGCACATATATGATTAACTCCCAACGATTCATATAAGTAAATAGAAAGTTGATGAGCTCTTTTGTGGATGATAATGCTGACATTGGTAGAATATAAGTAGTAGATTGTATGCAACTTATAATAACCATTTTACAATAGCTGGGATATTGAAAAACAACTACATGAGTGATAATGGAACATGAAAATCCCTCTGTTTAAGCTCGTACACTTATGTTAGTGTAGTGTTGTTAGCTTACTTCAGATGTATTGAGATTTTTGCTCATATGTACTTATTTGAAAATCCATCTAGGTTTGCAGGTTGTGAAGCATCGGTATTGACACGAGCTTTTGCACTTTGCATCAGACTTCGATGTACTTCACTCGTAGAGTTGTACTAGTTGATGTAATACATGTGTAGCTTCCACAGTTTAGGTTATTAGTCATGTAAAAATATATTGCAGGCTCTGTGCATAATTGTAAATGTTGGGAACCATGAACATATAAATGTTGTATCATTTTTGCTAGTAATTTATTTTTTTGAGTTTATAGAAATAAATTATTGTTATTATATTTTATTAGAATTGGATTTTTAAACTTATATACGATAAAAAAAATAAGAGAGATTTTTTATGAATTAAAAACATTATAACGATTTCTTTATATCTTCTTTCCATGTTTATTATACACGTTTATTATTTTAATACTTACAATTGTTATAATTTGTAGATTTGATGATAGCATATTATATTAAAATTTCATATTAAGAAAATGAATAACATTTTTATATTTCTAACTGTCTCTTATAATAAAAAACTTTTGAGTAACAATAATCAATGATAAGTGATTGTGTTCGATAGTTCTTTATAAAAAACATTGATTTTATAGAAGCGCTCCTTTTTTCAAAAAGCGGAAGATGGATTATTCACATTTATTTTGAAGGTCAAAGGTGAACATAAATCTAAGTAGAGACGATGATTATATGATAGCAATAGGAAATTCATTGGTCTTAAATCGAGGAAGTCAGGAAGAACAAATTGTTCCAGCTTTTGACCATCAAGAATTCTTGACTGTTGTGTGGGAACATATTCATCTTTGAAGCATTTTTCCTTTTCAATATTTTTAATCGGAGCCTCCCTCCATCCTTTTATCGAGTATAATGATACAAGTCAGGCTTTATTTTTTTATTTATATTAAAATTTGACTAAATAAATTATACATAACACTATACAAAATAAACATGTTACATAAAACCTAAAGACTTGTTGCAGCGAAACACATACCATCGTGTTTTGCTAGTTTTTCACTTTCTTCCCATTATTTCTTTAATTTGTATATAAGGACAACCCCCCTCGACAACCCATTGTCACCGGAATGCACTTGAACTCGTACAAAGTAGTCATTAACAATACTGATTTTGTGAACAATAACTATGTGTTTGTATCTTGTATTGATCTAATAGATAACCAATGAGTTAAACCGCATAAATCGATGATTCCATTTAAGTAGAACATTCATTTTACAAAATCATTAAATATTCCATTCAAATTCATAAAAAATGTTATACTCATAATCATGTCACCAAGGAAATTAGTTTCTACTGGATCCATTTCCTTGTAGAAATCGCATACTCCTCCTCCTCGGCCTCTTTCTGTTATCTACTAATTCTCATCACGTGCAGATTGTTACCGTGTTTTGTCTGACATTTTATGCAATGTGCATGGGTGGGTGTGATGCAGTTGATGACTTTTGGGGAGGTTCTAACGTTCGACTCATATGCTCATTGGTCTTTCTTTCAACTTCAGATCTATAAGGTGGTTTCGAAGGAAGTACAGCAGGCTCATCGATCATTACTCCAATCGATAGTCTTCGAGATGGTTCTAGAGTATGTTATGGCACTTGTGTGTTGATAAGTAATATTTGTCTCTTAAATTCCTTATCACTATCACTATACACACTAGTACATACTTTTGAAATCTGAGCTTGAAGAGCTTATAAATCATATTGAATTGGATATGAGTGTTGAGACAGTCCACAATCAAACTTACATGATAAACATGCATCAACTTATTGAGTCGAAACTATGATATATGGTTTTCCAAAGATAGACAATTCCGCAAGTTGTGTTTGACTTGAATAATCCGCATAAGCTTCTCCAAATGTTGATACTCTTGACAACCCTGTCTAACTTGAATATCTAATGTATGCTTCTCCAACTAAAATCCAACATGTAAAACCCATTTATGATTCTTCAATGTGAATGCTTTTGCGAGACCAGATCTAACAAAATAATTATTTTTAATATCATAAAATGATTTTTTAAAAGGTAAAATAAGTTAAGTACTTTTATGCTTCCAAACTGGAATCCCTAACCGTTTGTTGTTCTTGTCCATATGCATTTGATGACTATATATAAACATGTTCATAATGATGAAACACATCCAACAACGACAACATGTTAACTGTGTTATCAAGATATGATATAATGTATTAGATCTTCCTCCTTGAGTTTAGAGGCAACTCCATCGAATGACGATCATCCAAGCTATTTCTTTGACAAAAATACTATCATTTTGAGAAGAAGATAGTTAATTAGCTTATTGGTATAAAAGGAAGCAAAAATGAGCAATTTTATGAAGCATATCAAACATCTTTCTACTAGATTATGTGATTGATATACTATCAAACATCTTTCTACTAGATTATGTGATTGATATACTATTGTAGGAGGTGGTATTTGTGTTTGTATCCACTGTAAGCATTATATATAAACCTTGTTGGAGGTGATATATGTAATACCACAATATTATTACATGTAAAAATTATTATTGGCATTTTCATGCTCATACACTATGACATCGTCTTTATCCTCCCATCGCTCCACAAACTTTTAATGTAATGAAGACCAACCTAAGATGACATCACCTTGCATGTGATTCTGTCGAGAAATAACATGTATTCTCTCAGCTGAAGATGGTATACATTGTTGCATTCTGATTACCGCATTGATAACTCAGATTTTGCGAGGGTCTAAAGTAGTCCACACAAGGTGGGACCACAATGTTGTTGAGATGACCGCTCATGAAACCTGGGTCAATCAACAATTAACCCACAATTCAGAATCAAACAATGAGAATAAATGTGCGGAGTTATAACTCTACAACAAAGACGTGTATAGGTGCAAGTATGTGTAGAGTGTTGAACACAGGGAACAAGCAAGATAGATCGGGCAATAAGTGCTCAAAAATGAGAATGTGATGTATTTGTTTATATATGTGCTCTATTTTATGGGTTTTTTATATTTTTATTTTTTTCAAATATTTTTTTGGATTTTATATTTTTATATTTTGATTTTTAATTGTCTGATTTTATATTTTCTTTTTATATTTTATCTTTTTATATTTCCTTTTCTTTTAATAAAGATAATAATTTATACAATATAAACTATAGTTGGTATAAAAATTAACAAAAATGTTCAAAAATAAGAAAATAAAATATTTCTGGGTTTTTAATATATTTTTACTATTTTTGTGATTTTTTAAGAATTTTTTTGCTAATTTTTATATATATTTAAAGTCAAAAATACCCAAAAATAGGGTATAAATATATAACCGAAATTAAAATGGAGATTAAAAATACCAAACAGAATAAAAAATTCTCCAAACTAATTTTAAAATAAATATAATAATATAAATAAAATAGAAAATAGAAAAATATAATTTTTGGATTTTTTAGGAATTTTATAAATTTTTAAGAAGGCTTTTAGATTTTTCAAAAGGTTTTTATAATTTTTATGTTTTTTTATTTTGCAAGCAAAGACAAAACATGGAGTTTTTTATTTTTTATAAATAATAAGAAGCTTCAAAAATTCAAACTAAAAATATGGCATCAAAAGAGCAATGCAACAGGAAGCTTCATCTATTTTTTGGATTTTTTTGAGCAATATAGATATATAAAATAAATATAAGAAATAAAGAGAAAATGCAACACTAACATGGGTATTTGTGTAAATATCAGAAAGTTCAGGGGCAATCTTGCAATTTTTCTAATAATATATAATGTAATATTTAAATTCCTTGACTGAATACAAAAATCGAAACCCGCGAGGGCCTCTCTGCAAAAATTCCAAGTCCCACGTGTACGGGCACATGAGCCACTAGAAGAGGACCAAAACATAATTATCGGAAATGTCAGGGACTAATTTGCAATTTCACCAAAAGTACTACACCACATAAAAATATTCGTGGACTAAACAGAAATCTATAAATGCCTAGGGGCCTGCTTGCAAAAGCGCCACCTCACGTGATGCATCACGTGAAGTGACATGGCACGGACCAGAATGTAAATGCCAGAAGTCTAGGGGCCTTAATGCAAATTTTACAAAATAGTTTAAACACCAAATGAAAGACTATAAAATAATAATTAAATAATAAAAATGGCTGGGCTAACTTTGCAAAATGCCCAAACCCAAGGCGGATCGAACGACTGCAAGATGTTCACTTATGCCACGTATCGCAATCCAGACGACTGACGACGATTCACGGATCGGCGGCTAAGATCAAAATATCTGGGAAGATCTGACGGTTCTAAGCGGGCGTGATCCGATGGCTGTTGTATGTCTGGAAGCGCCAGCTGAATCCAACGACGCTAAAGGGCGGTGGACGAGCTGGGAAGCAGCCCCGGCGAGGCGAGCTTCGTCGGACCCGATCCACCATCTCCGGCGCTCTTTCATGCTCCAAAATGGTTGGAGAAGATCCAGTGCTCCTCCTCAACATGTCGGCGGCTCCAGAAAGCTCCAGCATTGGCGGGAGGATGCGTGCGAGGGCGGCGGAGCAGGCGAGCTCCAGGGACCTCGGCGGTGCTCCAAAATGAGCCCCAGGTGCCTCATACATGCTGAGACATGCAAGAAAAAGTCAAGGTGGTCGCGGGCAAATTGTCGCGACCCTCCAGCGGCGGAATACGGGGGGAGTGGCAGATGGGAACTCACCGGTTGGGTGATCGAACGGCTCGAAATGTGAAAACAAAAAGGGCAAATGGTTCCTATGGGTATGACGAGGCTAAAAGTGAAAGAAATAGTACAAATAAAGACCTCAGTGGCCGGGAGCCACGAAGTAGCACCTCTTGGGCCGTCGGAGATGGTGGAACGCGCCCTAGACCTCGCCGGACCCTGCCCGGAGTAGGGGATGAAGGCCCTGTCACCGCCCTCTCTTCCCAGATGCATGGAGGAGGCTAGGTTTGGTCAAAAGGAGGCTCAATTTTGGAATGGAAAATTGGGTGACTTTTTGTACAATGTGAACTGGATGCTCTAAAGAACGAGGCAACGACAGCGATTCAGCGACCCTCACCCCAAGGAAACGTCCCGACATGTAAGAGCATTCCACGAGGAAAAAAGTTGTGAAGGGTGCATCGCAAAATGGTGCAAGATGCGTCCTCCAAAAATCCTCGAAACGAGGAAAAAATCAGTTCTGACAAGAAGCAGAGAGGCAGGTCAGAGAGTTGACCCGCGGTCAACTCTTGGATGCTCCTGGTTGTTCCATGTGAACCAACCAGGAAAAAGCCATGGAAAAAATAATTAGAAATGAATTTTAAATAATAAATGATTTTATTAATTTTAAGTTACAAAATAAAAAATATATATTATTTTCTAAATCGTTTATCATGTTTTTTTATTTATTTTTTCGAGGTTTATAATTACAAGTTACCTTTTTGAGGGTTATATATATGTATGTTCATCTTTATTTTTATGTATATTATTTTTATTTTGTATTTTTGATTTTATTAATTTCCTTTATTATTTTATATATTTATAACTTAATTTTATACTCTTAAATATATTTTTATTTTATTTTTATGATCTATTATATATAATTAAATAAATAGTTGTATTACTAATATTGGTATAAATATTGGCAACTCATCTATGTATTTTCTATACATATTTTACTTTTACATTTTCTTGATGTTTTTATTCCTATTTTAATGTACACATATATTATAAACAAAATTTACAAAATTATAAAGATATAAAATTATAAAATAATGAATAATAAATAAAATGAATATTTTAATCAGTATAATCATACAATAGGGGTCCAAAACCTAACTTTCACGTCGTAACTCCAAAAAATATGAAACTACCTTCACTAAATAGGTTATTAAAAGTTATATACAATTAAAGTTGTTTTTCATATATTTTGATTCTTAGTTTAGAGATATGGGACTGGGAAGTTGGGATTTGGAAACTTATTCAGATCATAACTTTTTCTTTGTGTATTATTTTTGTGTGAAATAAATTTTATCTTTTTCTATATTTAATTATCTACAACTTTCATATTCAAAGTTTCTTTATTTGAAGTGGAAAAAGTAGAACTAAAAATAAGTCCCAAAAATGAATAAAAAGGAATTAATTAAAAGGAAATTTTATTGTATTTTGGACCCTTATCTCCCCCTACTTTATTCCTAGTCGACCTAGTCATCGAGATGCCTAGGTCTCGGGGTTTAGGATCATAAAATATTTTCAATATTTTATTATTTTTCCTTTCTTTTATTTATTCTATAATTTTGGCATTAAAAACAATATTTTATATACATTTTACACAACAATGCATGGATGATAAAATACATGAATTAAGGGTATTTACACACATTTACTAGGGTTTTTAAGGCCAGAATGATACAATAAAGGTGATCAAATGGAGATTCATCACCCTCTATACTTGCATTTGCTAGTCCCTAGCAAACACTTATGCAATAAGTGTAGAAAAAGAAAAACAAAAAAAAAAGAAAAAGAATGAAGATGGATTAAGTTTAATTATCAAACTTACCTTCACAAAATCAAAGTTTGGAGCTTAAGTCGGACCTTTAGAATTTTAGTGCAGGCAGAACTTTAGTGGGAATCAGATTTGAAATCCAACAGCCTTTGAGAATCCCAAAACTCTGTTCAAGTCTCCTCAATAGCCAAGTCAGAATACTTCAACTCATATGCAAACCCTTACGACTATGAATCTAACTCGTACAATGTAAGTGATAGTGGCTCTCCCCAACTGAAATGACAAAGAAACTGATTTCTCTAACATGACAACCCACTGATTCCCCAATCCAGCAACTCCTTCCTCGAGGAGCGGGGTATTCCCTTCTAAGTTCAAGTGACAACCAGCTCAAGAGGAGGGGGTGAAGAGAAGAATGGACGGTAGCCAGTGTAGCTAACTATCCTAGGATGCAAGACCAGCGTAGTCAAGTCATCCAGCTACAGGCTCACATGATTTGACTTTGAAGCTCAAGCTTGCTTATTTTTTATACAAATATATCCACTCCGGCATGCATTTTATTTTCAATCAGACCTATCCACTTTTTTGGAGTTTTTGCTATCTTTTTTTGGAATACTACATACAACAACATTTACATAACGAGTGTTTCCTCTTGAGTCAATAGACTATCACTCTTTTGAAGCTTTATTGCAACCCACACTCTCCTATCTTCAAAATTCATCATCACTGGACGGGTTGGGGTGCACTTCCCTCCCTAGAGGAGGACAAATGTTTCCACGTATGTGCGTCTCATACCGGAAAATCCAACCCCCTCACCACTCCAACTGAGTTGAGCCAAGTGAAAAGGTGCGGGTATCCAAGTTAGGGCATTATCAACAAGAGTCGTGTGTGTGCTTCGAAATACTCTACTTAAGCAGTCAAGAATCCATCGAACCTAGTCTCGTGATCCTCAAAGAATTAAGTCAACTAGACCTGAAGTACCTCAATTCCAGTTCCTATAAGGTTCCTGTTATTAGGTAGATTTAAGGTCCAACCAAGCTCCAATCTTCGGAATTTACTTAGACTTATTCAATTATCAAACTTAATCCAAAAAATACGAATGCTGTGCAGAATGCAGAAAATATTTTTATGATTCAATTTTCAAAGATTTTGAACTTTTTATGGATTTTTGAAAAGGATGATGCGTATGCATTTTTTGTATTTTCAAAAAGATTTTGCAAATGTTTTTGTGATTTTTAGTTTTGCAAATGTTTTTAGGATTTTTGAAAACAAAGGATTTTGGATAAAAAAAGCTGGGTACAAATATTTACACAGGGATGCATCCTATATTTACAAGAAGTAGATTTTCAGAATTTACAAGGGGTAAGTGGTCAATTTTATATCTGTATTAATTAAAGATTTTAGTGTGATGTATATATTCCTCAAATTTATTTGAAAAAGGTTTTTCAAATAATTTTGAAAACTATAGTCCAAAATATTTTTTACAAAGAATGTTTTTTACAAACATGTACATAAATTTGAAATTTATTTTGCAAAGGTTTTTCAAACAGTATATATATATTCAAAATAGATTTGTAACCATTTTCAAACCATTTGCAAATCAATTTTCAAACATTTTTATTTCACACAAATAAAATAAAATTTACGAAACAAAATATTTTTACAAAGGTTGAAAATATTGAACAAAACGTTTTCCAAATAGTTTTCCAGAGATTTTACAGAAAGATTTTCAAACTATTTTTCAAGCATTTTGCAAAAAGACATTTTCACCGGATTTATTAATCGGTAAATACAAAAAGAATTTAAGGAATAATAAGCATCTTTTTATTAAGTGTTTAATGAATTTAATTGTATTTTTAGCATATTAATAAAAATACGAAAGTACGAGTTATGGCTAAAGTATATACGCAGTATATACAACCCCTATACTTAGCTTGAGCTATGTCCTCATAGATCAGAGAGAAACAAGAAGACATAACTCGTACTGAGTATAGGACAATCTAAAGAATAAATGAATGAAAAAATGAACGAATGAGAAGTTGACCGTCCCCCTTATACATAGGATCAAATAATCCTAAGTATAACAGACTGTACACAAAGTAGGGGGTCAAGGGTGGGAATGAACAGATCATACTCAGACTGTCTCCTCCTATACTTAGGGTAAGATATCCCTAAGTATAAACAAGAAGAAGAGACAGTGGAGAAGATCAAAGAATAGAAGATCTCGGGGTGCACACCTCCAGACTTAGGACAAAGTACATCCTAAATATAGAAGACTGACAACAAGGGCGGCACCTTTTCGGTAGAAAAAGAAAATAAAAAAGGAAAATAAGAAAAGATATCAGAAGATGGAATAGTATGTACTTATCACTCCCCTTATACTTAGGTTAAAAGAAGCCCTAAGTATCGGCAATAACAAGAGTAACGGAAACGGAACGACAAATGAATACTCGGCTCATCCACCCCCTATACTTAGGACAAAGTACGTCCTAAGCAAGGCACACACGAGAATGGGGTGGATGAGCAGAACGGGAGATAGACAAGAGCGAATATATAACATGGTGAATATATATAGGATCAAGAAGGTCGAAAGCGAACCTTCTTGTGAGACCACTGAGGAATAGATCTGATATGGTGTAGGTCAACATCGAGGTCCATAGATGACACAAAGCCGATCATGGTCGACACGGTGAAGTTCGTCAGTAGTCCTAGGGTGTAAATGCACAAACGACTCAGTGGAAGTAGTGCGATTAGGTTCGGCCTTGGGTGTCTCACTGATGTCAAAGTGAAAAGGGACGAACTCATCATCATCAGAAAAATAGGAGTCAGAGTCGTCCTACGAGGTGTATCCTAAGTCAAAACCAAAAGGAACGAACTCATCTGTGGAAGTAGTCAAATCATTTCGTCCTCAAAAGTCTCAACCAGATCATCATCTATATCAAAAGGCCTGAATTCCTGAAAAATGCAACAAGATCAAATTCGGCCTTTTCAGTCTCATCTGAATCTAAGTGAACAGGAACGGACTCATTAGTGAAAGTAGTCAAGTCATGTCTGTCCTGACTGATCTCTGAATCTGCCCTCCGCTCAAGGGCATCAATCGTGTAAATCCCGCGTATGTCATCAACACATCGCCAAACACCAGAAGAAGGAACTCCGAGGTCCATACTTTCCGGGTCTTCTTCCACAGGGAGGAATTCTCGGGTCTCAGTGGAGTCTGGCATGCAATAAAGTCTCTGATCATCTCATCAAGGTCATGGTCCTCGGGGTCGGCTAAGATATGTGTCATCATATTAGGTGCAGGTCTCTAATCGGTCGTGGGTCTAGTGATGATCACTTCACTCTCATCAACAAGACGGAAGCGAATCTCTCCTAATCCATAATCGATAACGACCCTCGCAGAGGCAAGGAATGGTCGTCCCATGATGATTGGAGAGTGCTCCCCAGTAGAGGTCTCCATGGGCAATACAACAAAATCAACATTTTACCTTGTGCCCTGAATCGTAGTGATGACATTTTCAAGGATACCCTTTGGCCTCTTGATAGATCCATCAGCAGACTGTATGATCATCCTGGTTTTCTTGAGAGGCCCTAAGTGAAGATATTGTACCAACAAGAAGGGTAAGATGCTAATTGAAGCACCGTCGTCCAAAAGAGTGTGATCACATGTGAAGTCAGAGATGGTGCAACGAATGAAAGGTGTAGCAGTGTTCTTCCTAGGAATAAGGCAGTGTGTGATGGTGTGGGCAGTGGCCATGGTCAGAATATGATGCTCAGATATGCTCCTCCACTTTCTCTTCTTATGTTGAGGGGCAGATAATTAGGTCATGGCCCGGCGAAGTAGGGCATCAATGATATCATGATTAGCGGCCACCATTTCGAGTTCGTTCAACATTTTTTTGAATTTTTGGATCTCCTCCATACAAGGGAGGAGATCAGAATCATCATATACATGAGGACATCCAAGAGCAGTTTGTATAATGGCATCCTTGGGTCAAAGATGGGACTAGAGGTGAATGAATGTATGGGTGAAAGATCTGGCATATGCTACCTTTCCTCACAGTCTGAATCAACCAAAGGTCTCCCAAATTCTTTTTGTGTTTTTAAATTTTTCTCATTTTTTTGTATTTTAGGTAATTGCAAGCTCTCATGATAATCCTCAAGTGAATTCGAAACCTTAAAGAATGGAGCTACATTCCGGATCTTATTTATGCTAACTATATCATTCATCCTCGTGTTCATATACTCCATCATCTGATTCAAGGTCTCAAGTGTGGACATCATGAAAGGTGACTTCAAAATCTCATGATCGGGAGAATGAGATGAGGGTGATGGTTACGGAAAAAATCATATTCCGGGTCAAGGTATTCTATGAAAAGTAGATTATCGAAATGTGTGGGAGATGGTGGTGGAAATGATCGGTGAAGGTCAAAGTCCGGATCCTGAAATAGTAGGTTGGTGGGATATGCACAAAAATCAGGAGCAAAGTCCTCCTAGAAAAAGAGAGGTGGACCGGCTGGAGTGAATGAGGCATCCGCAAAGTCCGGACAGAAAATGCTCCAGTCGGCCATCTCGAAAACAAAAGAAAGGGATAGATGAGAGAGTACGATGGTCAAGCCAAGAGAAGTGAAGAAAATGCGCAAATGGGCAGAGGCAATCTAGAATGCACACAAACAATCACAAGCAGACTCGTACAAAACAAACACACCCCTCAATTTACCTGCTCAATTCGGTGAAGATCGCAAAAATGCGGTCTTTTTATCTTGCCTGACATAAAGTTAAGTGAGAAGTCAGGAATTTGTATAATCACTTAGGAGGCTGAAATGAGATTTGGGCACTTCTCCTTAGTATGTATGTGAGCAAATAAAAGCGAAGACAATGAGGGGATTACTCGCTCCAAGACAAGATTTTTCTTTTTAATGTATTTTAGGGTCAACTAATGTTAACAGTCCCAATTTTATTTACTATCATTTTTTTGGATTTCTAATAAGAATGCATGCGCCTATCAAGGAGTCAATTCCTTTAAGCACCTAGGTGGCTAAAAAGCAGAGGGAGAGTCAGAAAAGCAATGCAAGTGATAAAAATGATGATAAATGCTAAAGCGTAAATGCTCACCTTGCCTCCAGTACTCTACATGCAAAGATGCTTAGCAGAATTGAAATTATACTATATGCAAATGCAAGCCGATGAAATCGTCCTAAGTTCAGAAATTGCTATTATCGTGTAGAACCAATGCTAATGACTTAGAATGGAACCTAAGTGTCCGATCTTAGAGTCTCCTTGATGCCCACCACAATGGGTCCTGTAAGCGTTGTATGGAGGACTCTTGCAACGCGGGGATTCCGAGACTAGGTGAGAAGGAATCTAGATTTGACTAGATCCTAACGTAGACTATAGACACAAGCAAAGGTTATTAGGTGTTTGGACCAAATGATATCGATAAGCAAATCCTAAAGCTAAGGGCTCAATTACAAAAAAGAAATAAAACAAAATCGAGAATTAAAATAAAAAATACGATGAAAACCGTGAAAAACCGCGGTGATCCCCCAAGTGAACAAACACTTGGAAATTGGGCCCGACTGTCCAGAGTCCAGAGTACCTGTATTATTGCAAATAATAAGGGTCTCTCTCACTTAAAATTACACAAATAAATAAACAAACAAAATATGCTCAAAATGCGACTGTCTTCTCAAATCCTCCAAGCCTCCTTTGATGCTAGGTCAGAAGCTCACAACGCCTTCACGTGGGTGCGCACGCGCCTTGGGTGTAGCACCTCCCTCGATCTGCATTTCCTCGCACAGAGTCAACAAGAGAGGGTGATTAGACAAGTCAAGCAATTATATCAAATAAAAATAAATAAATAAAGCACAAAATGGACAAATAAATCACAATAATAAGTAATCTCAATCTATGCGTTGCTGCTCCCCAACAATGGCACCATTTGATAACTCGAATTTTGTGAGCGTCTAAAGTAGTCCACACAAGGCGGGACCACGATGTCGTTGAGGCGACCGCTCATGAAACCTGGGTTGATCAACAATTAACCCACAATTCAGAATCAAGCAACGAGAATAAATTTGCGGAATTAAAATTTATTATAACTCTATAACAAAGATGTGTATATGTGCAAGTATTTGTAGAGTGTCAAACACAGGGAACAAGCAGGATAGATCTGGCAATAAGTGCTAAAAAATGAGAATGTGATGTATTTGTCTATATATGTGCTCTTTTTTGTGGGTTTTATATTTTTATTTTTATAATTATTTTTTTAGATTTTATATTTTTATATTTTGATTTTAAATTTTCTGGTTTTTAGTTTTCTGATTTTGTATTTTCTTTTTATATTTTCTTTTTCTTTTAATAAAGATAATAAGCTATATCAGATAAATATACAATATAAGCTAGGGTTAGTATAAAAATTAACAAAAATATTCAAAAATAATAAAATAAAGTATTTTTGAATTTTTAATAATTTTTTACTATTTTTGTGATTTTTTAGTTTTTTTGCTAATTTTTATATATTTTTAAAGTCAAAAATACCCAAAAATGGGGTCTAAATATATAGCCAAAATTAAAATGGAGATTAAAAATAACAAATAGAATAAAAAAATCTCCAAATTAATTTTCAAATAAATATAATAATAAAAATAAAAAAAGAAAATAGAAAACACAATGTTTGGATTTTTTAGGAATTTTATAAATTTTTATGAAGGTTTTTAGAGTTTTCTATTTTTTACATTTTCTTTTATATGTTTAGTGGTTTTTGGTCTGAAGGTCAAAAACACAAAATACACAAAACATTTTTTTGTAATTTTTCACAAGGTTTTTATAATTGTTATGTATTTTCTTTTGCAAATAGGGAGAAAACAGGGAGTTTTTGATTTTTTTATAAATAATAAGAAGCTTCAAAATGCAAATTAAAAATATGGCGTGAAAGAGCAATACAGTATAAAGTTTGGCCTATTTTTTGGAATTTTTTCGAGCAATATAGATATATGAAATAAATATAAGAAACAAAGAGAAAATGCAACACTAGTAGGGGTATTTGTGTAAATATCAGACAGTTCAAGGGCAATCTTGCATTTTTCTATAAATATATAATGTAATACTTAAATTCCTGGACTGAATACAAAAATCGAAACCCACGAGGGCATCTCTGCAAAAATTCCAAGCCCCACGTGCATAGGCACGCGAGCCACTAGAAGAGACCAAAATGTAATTACCGGAAATGTCAGTGACTAATTTGCAATTTCACCAAAAGTACTACACTTCATTAAAATATTTGTGGACTAAACATAAATCTATAAATTTCCAAGGGTCTTCTTGCAAAAGCGCCACCTCACGTGATGCATTACGTGAGGTGACGTGGCACAGACTAGAATGTAAATACAAGAAGTCTAGGGGCCTTAATACAAATTTTACAAAATAGTTTAAACGACAAATGAAAGACTATAAACTAATCATTAAATAATAAAAACGGATGGGCTAACTTTGCAAAATACCCAAACCTAAGGCGGATCAGACGGCTTCTAGATGTTCACTTATGCTACATGTCGCAATCCAGACAGCTAATGACGATTCTCGGATCGATGGCTAAGATCAGAAGATTCGAGAATATCTGACGGTTCTAAGCGGGTGTAATCCAACGATTGTTGTGCGTATGGAAGCACCGACCGAATCCAACGGCACTGAAGGGCGGTGGACGAGCTGGGAAGCAGCCCCGGTGAGGCGAGCTTCGCCAGACCCGATCCACCACCTCTAACACTCCTTCACGCTCCAAAATGGCCGTAGAAGATCCAGTGGTCCTCCTCAACGTGCTGGCGGCTCCAGAAAGCTCCGACGTAGGCCGGAGGATGCGTGCGAGGTCGACGAAGCAGGCGAGCTCTAGGGACCTCGGTGGTGCTCCAAAATGAGCCCCAGGTGCCTCATACGTGATGGGACCTGCAAGAAAAAGTTAAGAGTGTCGTGGGCAAATTGTTGCGACCCTTCAGCGACAGAATACGAAGAGAGTGGCAGATGGGAGCTCGCCCGAGCAAGCTCCGGCGAGGGGGTGGATTTGGGTGATCGAACGACTCGAAATGCGAAAATAAAAAGGGCAAATGGTTCCTATGGGTATGGAGAGGCTAAAAGTGCAAGAAAAAGTACAAATAAAGACCTCAGTGGCCGGGAGCCACGAAGTAGGACCTCACGACGTCTTGGGTCGCCAGAGATGGTGGAACGCACCCTAGACCTCGTCGGACCCTGCCCGGAGTAGGGGATGAAGGCCCTGTCACCATCTTCTCTTCCCAGATGCACGAAGGAGGCTAGGTTTGGTCAAAAGGAGGTTCAAATTCGGAATGGAAAATTGGGTGGCTTTTTGCACAAGGTGAACTGGACGCTCTAAGAAACGAGGCAACGACAGCGATTCAGCGACCCTCGCCCCAAGGAAACGTCCCGACGTGTAAGAGCATTCCACGAGGAGAAAAAGTTATGAATGGTGCATCGCGAAATGGTGTAAGATGCATCCTCCAAAAATCCTTGAAACGAGGAGAAAAATCAGTTCTGACAAGAAGCAGAGGGGCATGTCAGAGAGTTGACCCGCGGTCTACTCTCGGACGCTCATGGTTGGTCCACGTGGACCAACCAGGAAAAAACCTTGGAAAAAATTATTAGAAATTCATTTAAAAATAATAAATGATTTTATTACTTTTCAATTTTAGGTTATAAAATAAAAATATTTATTATTTTTCGGTTCATTTTATCATGATTTTTATTTATTTTTTCGAGGCTTATAATTACAAGTTACCTTTTTTAGGGTTATATATATGTATATTCATCTATATTTTTATGTAGTTATTTTTATTTTGTATTTTTTATTTTTATTAATTTACTTATTTTATATATTTATAACTTAATTTTATACACTGAAATATATTTTTATTTTATTTTTCTGATCTATTACGCAATTAAATAAATAGTTGTATTACCTATATAGGTATAGATATAGGCAATTCATCTATGTATTTTCTATACATATTTTATTTTTGTATTTTCTTGATATTTTTATTCCTATTTTAATATACACATATATTATCAACAATATTTACAAAATTATAAAATTATAAAATTATAAAATTATAAAATTATAAAAATAATGAATAATAAATAAAATGAATATTTTAATCAGTATAATTATACAATAGGGTTCCAAAACCTAACTATCACACTGTAACTCCAAAAAAATATGAAACCACCTTCAATAAATAGCTTATTAAAAGTTATATACAATCAAAGTGATTTTGATATATTTTGAATTTTATTTTAGAGATATGGGTCTGGGAAGTTGGGATTTTGGAAACTTATTCAGATCATAACTTTTTCTTTGTGTATTCTTTTTGTGTGAAATAAATTTTGTATTTTTATATATTTAATTATCTACAACTTTCATGTTCAAAGTTTCTTTATTTGAAGTATAAAAAGTGAAACTAAAAATAAGTCCCAAAAATGAATAAAAAGGAACTAAATAAAAGGAAATTTTATTGTATTTTGGACCCTTATCTCCCCCTACTTTATTCCTTATCGACCTACTCATTGAGATGCCTAGGTCTCGGGGTTTAGGATCATAAAATATTTTCAATATTTTATTCTTTTTCTTTTCTTTTCTTTATTCTATAATTTTGGCATTAAAAACAATATTTTGTATACATTTTACACAACAATGCATGGATTATAAAATGCATGAATTAAGGGTATTTACACGCATTTACTAGGGTTTTTAAGGCCAAAATGATTGAATAAACGTGATAAAATGGAGATTCATCACGCAACAATCGATCTAGCAGATGCATTGCAATAATATCACAACAAATAATATACTATACTCTTCCAAGTGCAATTCAACTAGTTTATCTTCATCATAGGGCATTGAAATCATCTAATACATAAACATTTTATATCATATGTAAATGGTTAATTGGATTAACATGTGTCATGTTCAATTAATATAAGCATTTACATGATGTCTTTTTTGTGTATCCATCTCATTTTGATAATAGACAATTCACTTATATTCATATGAGAGCAAGAAATCCTCTTCGTACACTCGAATGCTTTGTCATTATCGGTCTTCCAATGTACACATGTTCCCATGTTCAAACTTATTTGTGATTACCCTTCTAGATCTATTGTTGAGAATAATATGTATGTATAAATAAGAAACATATACCTATCGTATTTTAAAGTCGTGAATCCGTGATGTCCCGATCTTCACACCTATGTCCAATTCAAAATACATGTGTGCTAAAAAAGTAACATCCCATGCCAATTGTGCACAATATTTTAATTCTCTCAGATGCAGCAAGTACATGTATCAAGGTTTATGAATTAAATAGTTTTGCTCAAGTAATATCAGAACAATTGTTAAAAATGAAGGCTTACCTAAGTGGTACCAGATCTCTGCGTCTATATGCAAGAACACTACATCAATTGTGATAAACCATAAGTGCAAGAAAAAGTACAAATAAATACCTCAGTGGTCGGGAGCCACGAAGTAGGACCTCACGACGGCTTGGGCCGCCAGAGATGGTGGAACGCACCCTAGACCTCGCCGGACCCCGTCCGGAGTAGGGGATGAAGGCCTTGTCACCGTCCTCTCTTCCCAGATGCACGGAGGAGGCTAGGTTTGGTCAAAAGGAGGTTCAAATTCAGAATGGAAAATTGGGTGGCTTTTTATACAAGGTGAACTGGACGCTCTAAAGAACGAGGCAACAACAACGATTCAGTGACCCTCGCCCCAAGGAAACGTCCCGACGTGTAAGAGCATTCCACGAGGAGAAAAGTTGTGAATGGTGCATCACGAAATGGTGTAAGATGCATTCCTCGAAACGAGGAGAAAAATCAGTTTTGACAAGAAGCAGAGGGGCAGGTCAGAGAGTTGACCCGCGGTCAACTCTTGGACGCTCCTGGTTGGTCCACGTGGACCAACTAGGAAAAACCTTAGAAAAAATAATTAGAAATTCATTTAAAAATAATAAATGATTTTATTAATTTTAGGTTATAAAATAAACATATTTATTATTTTTTGGTTTATTTTATCATGTTTTTTATTTATTTTTTCGAGGCTTTTAATTACAAGTGACCTTTTTTAGGGTTATATATATGTATATTCATCTATATTTTTATGTATTTTATTTTTATTTTGTATTTTTTTGATTTTATTAATTTACTTTATTATTTTATATATTTATAACTTAATTTTATACACTGAAATATATTTTTATTTTATTTTTTGATCTATTATATACAATTAAATAAATAGTTGTATTATCTATATAGGTATAGATATAGGCAATTCATCTATGTATTTTCTATACATATTTTATTTTTGCATTTTCTTGATATTTTTATTCCTATTTTAATATACACATATATTATCAACAATATTTACAAAATTATAAAATTATAAAAATAACGAATAATAAATAAAATGAATATTTTAATCATTATAATTATGCAATAGGGTTCCAAAACCTAACTTTCACACTGTAACGCCAAAAAATATGAAACCACCTTAATTAAGTAGCTTATTAAAAGTTATATACAATTAAAGGTGATTTTTATATATTTTGAGTTCTTATTTTAGATATATGGGTCTGGAAAGTTGGGATTTTGGAAACTTATTTAGATCATAACTTTTTCGTTGTGTATTATTTTTATGTGAAATAAATTTTGTATTTTTATATATTTAATTATCTACAACTTTCATGTTCAAAGTTTCTTTATTTGAAGTATAAAAAGTGGAACTAAAAGTAAGTCCCAAAAATGAATAAAAAAGAATTAAATAAAAAGAAATTTTATTGTATTTTGGACCCTTATCTCCCCCTACTTTATTCCTCGTCGACATACTCATCGAGATGCCTAGGTCTTGGGGTTTAAGATCAAAAAATATTTTCAATATTTTATTCTTTTTCATTCTTTTTCTTTATTCTATAATTTTGGCATTAAAAATAATATTTTATATACATTTTTCACAATAATGCATGGATGATAAAATGTATGAATTAAGGGTATTTACACGCATTTACTAGGGTTTTTAAGGCCAAAATGATTGAATAAAGGTGATGAAATGGAGATTCATCACGCAACATTCGATCTAGCAGATGCATTGCGATAATATCACAACAAAATAATATACTATACTCACCCAAGTGCAATTCAACTAGTTTATCTTCATCACAGGGCACCAGAAGTATCTAATACAGAAACATTTTATATCATATGTAAATGGTTAATTGGATTAACATGCATCATGTTCAATTAATATAATCATTTACATGATGTCTTTTTTGTATATCCATCTCATTTTGATAATAGACAAGTGTCACGATCTTTACATTTCCTTAGACTTTTCACTTATATTCATTTGAGAGCAAGCAATCCTCTTCGTACACTCAAATGCTTTGTCATTATTGGTCTTCCAATGTACACATGTTCCCATGTTCAAACTTATTTGTGATTACCCTTCTAGATCTATTGTTGAGAATAATATGTATGTATAAATAAGAAATATATATTTATCGTATTTTAAAGTCATGAATCCGTGATGTCCCGATCTTTACATCTATGTCCAATTCAAAATACATGTGTGCTAAAAAAGTAACATCCCATGCCAATTGTGTACAAACTTTAATTCTCTCAGATGCAGCAAGTACATGTATCAAGGTTTATGAATTAAATAGTTTTTCTTAAGTAAATATCAGAACAATTGTTAAAAATGAAGGCTTACCTAAGTGGTACCAGATCTCTGCGTCTATATGCAAGAACATCAATTGAGATAAACCATAAGTGCTTTAACTCTATGCATCGCTTCTTGTTCATCATCAATTGCAAGCAGATGGTCATCACGGTTAAAAATTGTATCTTATATCCATGTTAGTTTTACTTTATCACTCTTTATTGGACGTGGTATGACACTTAACAAGTTTTGACAAACTGCTTCCCACAATTCATTCGGAATTTATATTCCAGTTAAAAGGAAATCCCTCAACCTTCAAAGCACTATTTATACCCATATCCCGAAATGTAATATTTTCTTCTTCAAATCTAAGATGAAATGTATGTATTCTAGGCCGCTAACGGTCTAAAAAGCATGTCAACAACGCATGATCCATCGGTGTCTTCATGTATTCACAACGCATGAAAACTGTAAGAGATGATCTATCACTGCACTTTTGTTCTGTAATATATCATTAAACATCTCATCATGCTCGACAAGGAAGCCTCTCAAATACACTCCCGAACTTCTTTTGTCAATGTGAAGTCATCCTACCTGATTACGCACGACGATCATTAAAGTATCCATTTACCCTTAAAAATACCTTTAGAATCGTGGATATAATAAGCAAATCACGAGCTCCTTTCCTTACATTATTAATACTCTTTATCAGGTTTGTAGTCATATGTTTGTACCAATGTCCATTATTATTAAATAATGCCCAATATGCTAGATCACAATAATCTTGCGATAGAACCCCATCAGACGCTTCTCTATCATGAATAAAAATATCTCAAATCATGCTATCGAATTTATTAGAACACATTTGACTTCCCAGTTGCATAAAATCAATTCTATATAGTACGGACTTTATGACCCGTTCGATGCATGTTTGCATGCATACACCGAAGACAATGGTGGTGAGTGGATACCTCTTTCGTTGGGAAAAAATGCTACCTACATCTTTTAGATCAAGAAATTTATCACCAATAAAGGAAATATCCGTATGGTCAATGATTTCCTTTATTATACAAAGAAACCATCTCCAACTTCTAATATTCTTATTCTTTTCCACAATGGAAAGGCAGTGTGAATATATTTCCATCAACATCAATTGTTGTTGCCACGTATATATGACTGACATTTCTTCCATGCATACCATCAATACTTAATGCCAGTCGACAATGTATGAATGATCTACGATGTGGACCAAACGCACAAAAATTACATATGTTAAATCTTTATTTTCATAAGTAACATCTTTTGCTTTTAGCCGTGAATTCCAGGCTGCCATTAATTGATTTTTATCTTCAAGTCAGCCTTAATTTCATGGATAATGACAATATATGTCATTTTAATCTCTCATGTAATGTTGATAGTATGTAGCATGCCGCGAAAATAGAAATGCATTGACGATATTTTACTAGAAGGACCATGTTACTGCATGTATGTTCCTCTCTATGACCATAAACATACCAACCTCCGGGAGACTATATTTCATATGCACGTAGATGCCATCCACATCCCTCGTGGATGCATATAACAATGAATATTTGATTATTTGAGGTCTTTGACTTATATTGGATAAGCGTGTCCATGTTCTATTTTTTGAAATCATGTTATCGATCCTTCTTAGTCTTAAAAGTCCTACCCAACAAATAGTCTCGCCCATATTTCTCTGTGAAACACACTCTTTCTCCATGAACGTTGTATCTTCTTCTAATGAGGGTTCATGATCAAATACAATCCTCAACTCCTTAACGGTTCCTCGGGTGTATCATCTTTGTTGTTGTAATATGCATCTTGTTTATCTTCATTTCATGGAGTCAACAATAATGAATCATATAAAAAATCTGGCAATGCGGGTTCTCGCCTCTTCACCAGTACTACTATCCTTAAAGATAGCGCTAATTTCATCATAGTCCATCTCGTCAACAACTATTTTAGTGAGAAAAAAACATCTTTATTCAATTGAAAAAGTTCGATAATATTCTCGATTAGTGTGACATTTGTTGGACCGCTAATGTTATGCCATTAGTTTTAAGTTTATAATGTGAATTAATAATTGTATTATTATTACTGGATATACTACTTAGAAGAGGACGCCATGAGTGATTGAGGTTGCTTTAGTAAATAGATGGATGAAGTATACTTTACTGTTCGAATCAATCATAACCACAGTCGACTGGTCATTGTACATTAAAAATGAAAATAATATCAATTTTTCGTACAAACACTTACTGATGAACGGAGTCGACGCCGGTGACGGGCAACTTCGGGAGAAAAGAATGAGATATGATTTTAGGAGGGGGCTCCCTATGCGAGGTAATCGTTCGTTCTGTGTGTTCTTCCCCTCCATTAGGAGATGTATTTATAGGGCGTGTTTGTGCCCCTCGTATAGTCCTCCCCACTCCTCCTATGCCTGATTCGCACGAGTCTCACACGAGACTCGACCCTCGTGCAACTGCCGCCTCGCGTAATTGTCGACGGAGGCTTGAGCGCAAGGTCACTTCATATTCAAAACATCTCCCACTTGACCGAAGCGATCAAATATTCTATACTCCCACTATAAATGTAGTGTACATGGAGATTTATCATGTGAGGATCATTATCTATGAAACCTCTCCCTTGACTCAAACATTCCTGAGTCCCATTAAACCAACATGTTTAATGTATGTTCCTGCAGCTATTCCCTTGTCCCTTGGTTAGGGAATCAGCCAACATGCCACTCGTAGGTATGTAGGTTTACCGTGATTTCTTGCTTCGCCACTATATCTTGTATATAATGATATTGGATCTCAATATGCTTTCCTTTAGAACTATTAGCCCCACTATTGATCAAGCTTATCGCAGCTTGATTGTCACAATACATCTCAATTGGCCTTTGACCAATTCGAGGCTTAGGTTCTCTAGAAAACGCCTGATCCATACAACATGAGTGGTGGCCATGCTACATGCAATGTACTCAGCCTCTTGTGTATGTCGAGATACACATCCTTATTTCTTGCTACCCCAAAAACGGCTCCACCACCAAACATGAACATGTAACCTGATGTGGACTTTCTATCATCCACATCCCCTCCAAAATCGGCATCGGAGTAGCCTACTACTTCAAGCGATTCTGCTTGATACAGAAGTTTCATATGCACTGTCAATTTCATATATCGAAGAATCCTTTTTACAGCTTCCCAATGTGTTGGACCGGGATTGCTTTGATATCTACTGACTAAGCTTACTAGATAGGCTAAGTCAGGTCGAGTACACATCATTGCATACATTAAACTTACCACCGCTTGTGCATATGGTACATCTAAAGATTTCTGCCCCTTTCCGGGACACTAACTCTTACTGAGTCTCTTTCCCATCACAAATGGTGTTGGAGCTGAAGTGTTGTTCTGCATTCCAAATCTCCTTAATACAGTATGCAAATATCTTTCCTGACTAAGGCTCAATGTCCTTGAGTCCCTGTCTCTTGTTATTTGAATTCCAAGAACATAGGATGCTACACCCATGTCCTTCATCTCAAATTCATTGCTCAATTTCTGTTTGATTTCATTGAGCATTTATATGTCATTACCTGCAAGCAGAATGCCATCCACATATAATGACATGATTGCAAAAATGCTCCCGCTCTTCATGACATACACACAATTATCCAATTTATTTGAAACAAATCCAAATTGGATAACTTTCTCATGAAATTTGAGATACCATTGCCGTGAAGACTGCTTCAAGTCATATAATGACTTTCTTAACATGTAAACCCTTTTCTCCTGACCTTCAACCTGAGAACCATCAGGTTGTCGCATATAAATCTCCTCCTTTAATTCTCCATTAAGGAAGGCCGTCTTCACATCCATTTGGAATAATTCCAAATCCATATATGCGACTATGGCTAAGATCATCCGAATGGATGCAAACTTAGTCACTGGAGAGTAGGTTTCTTGGAAATCTATTCCAGCTTGCTGAGTATAACCCTTGGTAACTAATCTGGCTTTGTATTTGTCAACAGTACCGTCAACTCGATACTTTTTCTTGAATACCCACTTACATCCTATGGATTGCCTACCTTCTAACAAATCACATAATTCCCAAGCACCGTTTCGCACGATTGAGTCCAACTCATCTCTCATGGCGGTCGACCATGATTCCGACTCAAACGAAGCCATAGCTTCATCAAAGGATATGGGATCTGTACAATCCGCGACATCCTCATCCACGGTGTAGGACGACGCCTCGCATCCATAGATATGGTAATCTTCCATCCATGCGGGCCGTGTTCTGGGTCTCTTGTTGCCGATTATACTCGTGGGTTGTGTGGGTCCACCCACTTCTTCTAAAGGATCATCATGTTCCATAGGTTCATTCTCTACATTTGGATGATCGATGTCATCCTTAAGTTCTTGTCTAATGCTCAAGTTGTCTTCATTGTCTTGTATGACAATCAGAGGATCTGATCCATCCACTTCATGCTTCTTTTCTTGACAAATTTCAAGAAAAGTTGCATCACGACTTTCGATCAGACCTTTGGTTTCATGGAAGAACCTATATCCTTTAGAATGTTCACTATATCCAATAAATTTGTATTTTAATATCCTGAAGTCTAGCTTGTCCCTAAGTTGACTCGGTACCAGAACATGTGCAACACGTCCCCGTTTCCGGAGATGGACCAACTCGGATTTTCTGCCATTCCATATTTCATATGACATTGATTCTACGGACTTGGTGGGAATCCTATTCTGTATATCGTTTGCAGTCAAGACTGCCTCTCCCCAGAATTTCTTAGAGAGTCCTGAGTGTGAAAGCATACACCTTACTACATTCATCAAGGTTCGATTCTTTCTTTCTGCTACACCATTCTGTTGTGGTGTATAGGGCATTGTAGTCTACCTACGAATGCCTATCTGAATACAGTACTCCTCAAACTCCTTTGAGGTATATTTCCCACCTCTATCTGTCATTAGAGTCTTGATTGGTTATCCCAATATTGTCTCCACTTCCGTCTTATATCTCTTAAATGTTTCATGTGCTTCCGACTTTCTTCTTAAGAGATAGACATAGGAGAACTTCGAGTAGTCGTCAATGAATGTTATAAAGTATTCCTTATTTCTATGTGTGATGATGCTCAGTGGTCCACATATATCTGAATGGATCAAACCTAGTAATTCTGTTGACCGAGTTCCGATTGAGAAGGGTCTTCTCGTCATTTTACCAGTCAGAAAGTGTTCGCAGGGCAATGTCCTTGCACCCGTGATCTTAGGCAACAGATTTGCCTTCATCATTTGATCCATTTTAGAATTTCCTGGATGACCCAGTCGCATGTACCATAAGTCATAATCAGACAAACAACACAAGGAATAATTAGAAGTGACATTCATTGATTCACTAGAATTTATTACAGGAAGACAAAATAGGTCATGCTCGGGCACAAACTTTCCCATCGCATAAACCTTATTATTCTTGCCAATAGAAATACGCTTATTATAAAAGTGGACTTCAAAATCCTTCTTGAGCAGCACTGGGACAGAGATCAGGTTCTGACGTATCTTTGGGGCAAATAGTACATCATTCAGTACCATAATGCTATCCCCCAGGTCAAGTCTGTATGTCCCAATATCTTCCACGTCCAGGTAGGTGTTGTTCCCCATGAAGATCCTCTGTTCACCTTTGCTCAGCTCTTTGAAGTCCACCAGGCCTTCCTTCATTTTGGCGATGTGTCTGGTTGCTCCAGAGTCGATCCACCATCCATCACTGTCCGTGATCACGGAGTTACATTCCACGACAACCGCGAATTCTATTTTCTTCTTGCCTTTATTTTCAGGCATTTTAGAATTTCCAGGCTTCTTCTTGTTGGGGCAATTGACCTTTAACTGGTCATATTTACCGCAGTCATAGCAAGAGCCACGTGGGTATTTCCCGCTCTTTCCCTTAAATTCACTTTGGAGGGGCCCAACCTTTTCTTCGCATGCACGGCATTTGCTTCTTCTTCTTCCTCGACCTCAAAGATCTCATTTTCGATCGTTGTTTAGAGAGGTCCTGCTCAATTGCCAACTGTGCAGGTAGGTCCGTTACAGACTTAATGTTGCCATTCGTCCGCAGAGACGTGGCAACCATGTCGAATGACGGTGGGAGACTTCCTAGTATGGCTGCAATCTGCATCCTTTCCGGAATCGCGCAATCAGCAGCCACCCGATCTTTGGTCATCACGATCATCTTGTTCACGTGCTCGAGGATGCTTTCAGATTCCTTCATTCTACACGAGTTGTAGTTGTGTAGAAGAAGCTAGATGCTCACTTCTGACTTGGAGTGATATTTCTCCTTGATCGCGGTCCAGAGCTCGTAAGCTGATTCGCAGGTCTCAAAAACCCGAATCAGGTTCAAATCCATGTGTGTCAACATGAAGCTCCTAGCCCTATTATCCGTTTTCTCCCACTGTTCGCGGATTCTAATTTCCTCCATAGTTGGTTTCTCAAATAAGGTTGGGTCGGGTTTATCTATGATGGAGTGTATGCTATCGTGTAATAGGCCATAGTAGATCTTCATACTCCATAATTCATAATTAGTACCATTAAGGTATTCAATTTTTCCAATCTCAGTGGCAATGGTTTTGCTTGTCATATTTGATCTAAATAGATAAAAAAGTAAGTTTGGTATGAGATTGAGTATTTTCAATGAAGTTTTTTTAAAGAGAGAGTGGTGAATGTAATTATTCAATGTGAAGAAAAAACTTTATTTTAAATTAGAACAATATAAGACTATGCTATTTTGACAACAAAGACAACCTTTTAATTTTGAAAAAAATCAAAGGTTAAAAAAAAAAGGATGTGAACAGTAGATATCAAATGTAATAACATAGACAAAAAAACACGAGGAAAAAACACGCAATGTTTGGTGGAGCAAAAAAAGATGCCAGAAAATAAAAAACTTGATTCTAAAGTAACGTAGCTTCCATATGTTGGATATTTTTAAAAAACAGTAGGACCCGCCGGAGAGCAAAAAAGGAAATAAACAGCTTACCAAAAGGGGGGGGTTCTACTCGTAATATAAGAGAACTAAAGGGTGGGAATTGCAAGTTTCTTAACATATTAGGGTTTCATTTGCCGGAAGGAAACAGACAGTATTAAAAAGAACCTGGAGACCCGTTAGGTTTTGTTCTTTTGATAGACAGGGGCGACAGCCGCCTCGGAGGTCTGATCGGTGAGTGAATGTCTGATCGTCGACGCGCAGATAGAAAGATCGAAGGCACAAGCTCTGATACCAGTGATGAACGGAGTCGATGCCGGTGATGGGCAACTTCCGGAGAAAAGAATGAGATATGATTTTGGGTGGGGGCTCCCTATGCGAGGTAATCGTTCGTTCTGTGTGTTCTTCTCCTCCATTAGGAAATGTATTTATAGGGCGTGTTTGTGCCCCTCGCATAGTCCGCCCCACTCCTCCCACGCCCGATTCATACGAGTCTCGCGCAAGACTCAACCCTCGTGCAACTGCCGCCTCGCGTAACTGCCGGCAGAGGTTTGAACGCGAGGTCACTTCATATTCAAAACACTTACACTAACTGTAAGGGTGTATCGACCAAGTGAAAATTTCGTCGCTTAATAGATCAATATCCATGAGAACATCAACATTAGTTTTTGACCATCAATATAATGATAAATAATAATTGCATTTGTTGGATTTCGTTGGCAGAATAATTTCCCATGTAAACTTGTACTTTTAAACAATACTCCTAAACATATTGTATTATCAATATTGTATGATGATAAGCCACTCAACTCATGAATATTTAAGTTAATTTACACAAATACTCACAGCATAAAATATTTTTGTTATTTTACGCAGTTGACGGATATTTGTTTATACCTACATCTATTTATGATGATATCGTAACGTCTTTTTTCTCATATGTTAATATTCATATGTGCATAAGTAATCATGATTTGAACCCCATAAAGATATGGTAACAAATACATCTTTATCCATAACCCGACTGTTTACATTCACGTTTTGCTATATTAACGATTTTGAAGATTATTAAAAATCACACCTTATAAATCATGTTTGGAGTGAAAGTGATTCGAAATTTATAGAGATTAAGTACACACGACATGTACATTTCATGGCAGCCAATGGGCTGTTTCTGTCCCAGTTTCCTCGTTTTTTTTTGAAAAATATCGTAGTGTATTTTCATCATTATATCTCTCTAATATGTCATTCCAATTTCATTAGAAACATGGACTCCTATACCCTCCATACAAAACATATCGATTATAATAATTCTAGATTGGTAAAATTAGATGTTATTGATTAGGGGCATACGAATATCTGTTTTTGACAAAATCGGAATGACATATCAGAAGGATATAGTGATGAAAATACATAGTAATATTTTCTTAAAAACAAAAAATAGGGGGAAATGGGACATGCGCATCCCGTTGGCTACCCCAAGGGAATGACCCCATGTCCCCCCCCACCCACACACATGTATATATATAGTTGTTCGAAGATCAGAGGTTCAAGAATCAAGAGTCAAGATTTCTCCCAGCTATCGTGTCTCTATCCCTAATTTAAGGAGTAGAAATTGGATATAGATTAATAAGAATACCAAATATTCAAACTACAATATTAAACGATATTTTTACAATCATATTTTTTTCATGGGCAAAAATTTAAAAACCAATCGTGCATGATAAGAAAATGTTCGCATGTAGAAAAATAGAATTATAAAAAGTATCTCAAAGATGCGAGCGATGGTTGCGAGAGAATGAAAAATATCATTGTGAAAAAGGAAAAGAAGAAAAATATGTTCCTTCACCCAACAATAGGTAGCAAAAAAATAATATACAAAGAAAATCCGAGAGAGGCTGGATGATTACATACGTCAAGAACTCGAAGATGAGAAAGATAAATGGAAAAATAAGAAATTTGGAGGAGAGGAAAGAATTTGAGAATTATAAAGGATGAATGAAGAAAACTATAAAACAAGCTTGTAATTTATTTGTGTTATCTTTTCACAATAATGAGAAATAATTTTAATCCGTTGAGAGAGTATTTATAAGAAGCTATGAATCTGCACTTTATGTGCTGATTGAATCTCTATTTTTTTGAGTTCGCAATCTTGATGCTCAAATGAGATTATTTTAATAAGGGATTTTTAGCCAGCAGACCCTGTAAATATTTTTAAATACCTCTCCAACCTTTTGTACAACGTAATTACTCCATCGATCCTGTAAATTACCCCAAGAACCTCGACGGGCTTAAAATATATTACTCGAAAGGTTCATGGGTAAGAATTGACAAGTTTACGGAGTCGAGAAAGGAATTAGGTTGTTTCAAAGGTCGTGGAGGTGATTGGTAAAATTTATAAGATCTGCTGGATAAAAATCCCTTTTAATAATTATTTAAAAAAATACGTCATTGTCGACAAGAGCACAACCTTTCCGGGTTCCATCCGTTCTTGGGAAAACGGCGCGAAGCCGAGCCCTATGTGCCGAGCCGCGTGGACGGCGGCCTCAACTGCTACATGGCAGTGGTTAGGTAGGGTGAGGTTGGTAGCTGGGTGAGAGCATCACTAACCCACCCACCGCCCCCTCCTTTACATAGAAGCATTCTCGGCACCCCCCTCACCCGCACGCACACCTACCCTCCCCGGACAAGAAACCCTTTTATCCTCCTCGAGCCGCGATATGGACACCGCCGCTGCCTCCCTCCGCGCCGTCGCACCGCCACTCCTCTGCCACAGGGCGCCACCGCCTCCGTCAGCCGTCTTCCCTGGACGACGGCGGGTGGCGGCAGCAGTAGCGCTGAGGGCGGTAGACGGCGGGGGAGGGGGCGCGATGCCGAGCGCGAACTACGTTGTGCCACTGGACAAGAAGCCGTCCCCGCTGGTAAGGCCGCTGGCGGAGATCCTGAGGGATCTGAACAAGAGGGTGCCGGACAAGGTTATTCGACAGGAGGACAACACCATCCCCTGGTAAGATCCTTGCTGCTGCTCTTCCTTTTACGTCCGCCTCCACAGGAAGCGTTTTGGTTGTGTTAACTAATATCTTTTAATCAAAGTTTCCCACTATTACGAAGCTTATCTTTATCCAACTGTCAAACTCTGGCATTTGGTTGGCATAGTTTATCTGTGGGATACTGAGCCGGTTATTCCTCCAAAATCATAAGCAACATATCAACTGTCATATCAGAACGTTTGCCCCTTTCCGTAACAATTATATTTGATGGGTATTTGGGGGTCTATCGCTCATTTTAAACATAGGAATACAATTATCCTTCTAAATAAATAATTTCAAATGGGTCAACCAATGCCAAAATATGACGTGAAAACTTATTTCACTATCTATTCCTTTTAGTGTAAAATTTAAAAATGATTTAACTAGCCGACTGATCTTTTAAAGATGTATCTGTTAGTATCAAGTAATCCCTTTCAAGAATAAATAGAAACATCCGATCAACTAACTACCACACGATAATTCTATTCATTTTCTCACATCAATGTTAGATCATGACTTAACCCAGAAGTCATCTCTTCTAATAGCAATTTGAATCGGGAGATATCATGCAAAGTAAAAGTTGTCCTCTTTTAGATCAATTGAAACAAGCAAAAACTGGACTCATAAGCAAAGCAGGTGCAGCTTGGGTTGGGCTATATATTGGAAGCAAAATGAGTAAGTCAATGCATTTTTGCCTTTTTGGATAATCACTACATTCTATTGAGCAAATAAACTACTTAACTATATATAAATGGATATTTGGGGTCAGCTACCTAATTGGTTTTCAACCCATTTTTAATAAAATTTTAGTCACATTCCTACTTTTGAGGAAGATTTACTGCCCTATGTTTATAGAGAAGAATATTCATCAATGCAATCCTAATAGTTGATATATACGAAAAAGCAGAATTGAGAAAATCAAGTTACATAAGGGTTGTTTCGTGAGAGAAGTCCTCTGAGCTCTTCCTATCGTTGCTGGACCTTTATGGGGAAATCCAACCATCAGAGTGGTGGTCACTCTGAAACTGATGACCATACCTATCCCTCCTCCACTTTTGAGATGATCTGGAAGTGCGTCTCCATCCATTCTCCTTTCAGAAGAAACTCTTGAAGAGGGATTTTCTTCAACATCTATGACCTGTTTCTGATGATGACTAAAGAAGGGTCACTCTACCTACGTAATTTCTCTCGTCTCTAAAAGTAAAATCTCTCTCAGGTACCTTTCGTTTCGAGCAATGTTGGGCTCTTAAGGCATGAAAACAATATATTGCAGTGATATTCAAAAACAAATCACTTTAATGTATTGTTGCCTTGATTAGAGAGCTCTGGATTGCATCATTTGAAAAATTATGAAGCTAAAGTCATAGCCTTAAATTTCGGCGAATTTCGATTGAAATTCAGTCGAAATTCGATTTCGTAGTTGTACCGATGCCGAAACCATATATAATATCACTTTCCAGGATTTTGACCGAAATTCCAACCGAAATTCTATCATTTCGGTCCATTTCGATCGAAATTGTTCAAAGATTTCTCAGATTTCGGTGGAAGTGACTGTAATTTCGGCAAGGTTCAGAAAGTCGGTATGCGGTATTCGTTCGGTCAGGCGGTCTGGAGCGAGTAAGCGGGTAGGCGGAAGTATATGCGGAAGTATATGCGGATTATGCGGTTTCTATTATTTTATTTAAAAATAATTAAAAATATAATAATAATTTCAAACATTAGATATTTATGTTTAAAAATATAACATGGAAGAAATATGAAGTGAAGACTTTATTGTACAATGTGATATCAACCAAAGCATTTTCAAAGGTCATCCATTTCCAAGAGACAAAAATGTTAAGTTAACGGTGGAGAGAGTAAAAAATGTTGTAAAATGATTGAAGAAAGAAAAAAATGGTGGATATCCTTGTCTAAATTGGAAGAACACCTTTTTTGAAGTGTAACATTGTTAGTAAACACAACCATGAACCTTCATATTTTAGTAAATGGTGTATTTGTCTACTCAAAGTCAAATATTTAAAAAATCAACCATTTAAATTAAATATATGTAATTTGTTCCGTGCAGTTAAAAATTCCATGCAAATCTGGCATCTATATTCATTTTATCCTAAAAAGATCTAAGATACACACGTAATTTATTCGATATTCATGCAGTTATGAGATAATGTGGAAGTTAGAGATGTGGTTGGAGAATCTAAAAAATAGAGATTTGTTGATGCTAAATTTAAAAAATAGAGAGATTTAGAGCTAAATAGATCAATCAACAAACCTTGGCATAGGAGAAAAAGATGGTGGAGGAGCAACCCATGTGTAAGTCGAGAAGATGGTGGAAAAGCAAATAGTTACCTCTATTACATATGCGGCCGCATATGCGGCCGCATATGCGGTTTACTCGGCCGAGTATACCCCCAAACCCGCATATTGACCGAGTATAGCATACTCGGTGCGGTAGGGGGGCCGCCTACGCATATGCGGCCGCATATACGGCCGCCTGGGCCGCCTTTCTGAACACTGAATTTCGGTTCATTTCGGTCCATTTAGACCGAAATTGTTCTAGGTCACTATATGTCATGCCTAGACACTAATTGATACATGACATTATTTGACCATGAAATGAAATTTATAGGTTACTATTTCAACCACCGTTGCAATATAGGCCACTATTCCAACCACCATTTTAATAAAATACGACCATTAGGGATCCTCTTTAAACCATATAAATATAATGTATACATTCTCATTCCATCTCACAAGCCACAAGTTCACAACCCAACTTAAGTCTTGGATAGCCAAGTTTCCAAATTTCAAGCAAGGTGAGTATTTTTACCATCTTTTTCTTCATAACACAATTTTTTAACATACTTGGAGATGCTAAATGGTCTGGTGGTAGTGCAGTGTGCTTACCACCCAAAAGTTCAAGATTCAAATCTCCCCTCGTGGGGGTTGTGTTAGTCAGTCGTCAGCCAGTGTAAAAAATAATCGAATATTTCAACATGGATTTGAGTAAGAATCCATGTAGCCGACTTTACTTATAGTTGGAGAAGGCTTCGTCATTTGATACCCACTTAAATGGTATGGTGGTAGTGCAGTGTGCGTACCACCCAAAAGACCAGGGTTCAAATCCCCCTCTTGTGGCAGTTGCATTAGGTAGTCGACGGTCAATGTAAAAAATAGTCGAATCTTTCAACATGGATTTAAGCAAGAATTCATGTAGCCGACCTTACTTATAGTAGGAGAATGCTTCGTCATTTTTACTTGGAGATGCCAAATATGTTTTTTTTCATCTTTGAATGCTAACTTCGGAATCTTCAAGGTTCAGAATCTTTATATAACCATCTTGTTATCTTTGCCTAGGCCATCTTGAAGAGCCAAATATAGTTTTTACCATTGAACTGTTAACTTCAAATATCCATCCTCTTATCTTTGCATTAAAAAATATCATTTTGTTATGCATCTCATGACTAACATGCTTACAAACCAACGTTATTCTAATTGTACTATGACCTTTATTATTTCAATTTTAAATTTTTCTACACATTCTCTATAATAAAAGTATTATTGTTCTTTTTAAAATTGACAGAAAAATTGAATGCCAAAATTTAAGTTTGTGTACTAAAATTTTACTTTGGTCGGTCATCAATATGGTGACTAAAACAGTTGTTTAAGGCATTGATCATTATAACATCTTATTATAAATAAACAAACGTGTATTTCTATCTCTTTTATTGATTAAACAACATTAAAAATCTAAAATTAAAAAAAGGAGCTTTCAAGTCATTTCCCAACTTTCCCGCCATTTCATCGAAATTCCACTGAAATTCCTTTTCCGGGCTCTCACCGAAACGAAACTGAAATCCGGCATTTGAGGCCTTGGCTAAGATTGTAGAATTTGAAAAATGGTCCCCGTGGCTTAGCTACTTTTTTTTACCATGTACAATTTAAAAGTTTTATAATAATACTTGGATGGTTACAAAATGCAAACTAAAATGTAAGAAGTATAAGGTTAAGGACAATGAGACAAGGGCATAAGGGCAGGGGTGGAACTGTCATATCTCGAATAAGGCTTTGTGTGTCCTGTCATATCTCGAATATCATGATCCATGTGTCTTAGCAGATGTAGGATGGGGGAGTGGTACTTATGGGGAAGGCTTGCCATCAAACATCATTTCCTTCTTGTTAATTGGCATTATCAATGGTGTGTACTTCAAAGATGACTGCGTTGGCTATGATAACAATCTTTGGTTGGTGGTCTATGACTTGGAGAGGCTCCATTATCTCAAGGTGGGAGGAGAGTGGTGCCTATGTGGAAAGGTCTTCTTTCCATTTTGGTGAAATTGTGGGGGCGGGGTTGGCTATGATAACAATCTTTGGTTGGTGGTCTATGACTTGGAGAGGCTCCATTATCTCAAGGTGGGAGGAGAGTGGTGCCTATGTGGAAAGGTCTTCTTTCCATTTTGGTGAAATTGTGGGGGCGGGGGTAGGTGGAGGTAGGGGTCAGCTTTTGTGGAAAGTGCTACTTACGTTGAGGGTTGGAGGAAGGACTTATTTGATGCGATCTAATATTATCATGGAGGTAGGACAAGCAAAGGTCTAGGTCTGAATCTCATTAAAAATGGGTCTGGCTTCGAATATGCTGATTATGGCAAGATTCATGTCGGACTGGTTAGAGGAGCACATTTATATTCACATGACTCGAAATTGGTTGCTCGTTGCTAATGAATGGTTCTATGGTGAGTGGTGCCCTTGGGGATTCTTTTAAACGGAGGAGGTGATCACAACCTTTTACTGTAGGGCAATGTTGAGATTTGACATGGGTAGGAGGTGCGATGGACGGGGATGTTAGCTCCTACCTTATGGTGTCTCCCTCCAGTTGTGGCGAAGGGTAGCAACATCACTTGATGCAAATGAAAAATAGGACATGTAGTGTCCATCGATGGGTGTGACGAGCTGCATTGAGTTGTTAACAATGATGTAGAGGGTGATGTGCTAAGTTTGGAGGACAGGGAGGAACTAGACTATAGCAGAGGGGAAACAAAAGGTGCCATAGTTGTGTTATATGTGGACTATGTTGTGTGGATGCATATACTAGCAACTGCCTCATTTTGTGTCACGACTTTTTGGTAAGAATTTTTACAAGTTCTCTTCTCTAATCACAATACAAGTTAGGATGGTATTGATGGACCATAAACCATGGAAGGAAATATCGCGATATATCGGCAATATATCGCCGATATATCGATATCGACATGGTACCGATATGGGCACTGATATGGCGATATATCCCGATTTCCAGACATTTTCTTCACAAAGGCTCGTCGATATGGACGATATTTCGGCGATATATCGTCGAAATATCGTATCGATACGATATCGAAACGACATCGATATTGATACGACCTTCCATGCCATGAACTTGATATATGAGATTGGGAGAGCGATGATTTGTGGTGAGATCCTACAAGGCATTAAGGGAGCATGTACAAGCCTTGATTCATATTTCTCTTCGAGTTACTATTTGGGTTGGAAGGTAGAGGCACCCTTAAGGTGAGATTATTTGTATGGATGGTATAAAAAAGAGGTTGGTTATTAAGATTCTTAGAAGTATGTGGTGATATGGAGGCATTAAGATGCCAGTTTCGACAAAATTTATTCGATATGTGGTGATATGGAGGATGTTGGTTGCATGCTTTTCACTTGTTCAAGCACAGCATTGGTGTATGGACAAAGGGTTTCGTGAAGGTTTTTTTTTGATAAGGGAGAGGGTGAAACCCTGAGTTGGGACTCGCCCAAAGAAATCATCAAGCCAAAATCATAGTACATATGTCCAGGCCATGTGAAGTGCCCTACTATGCTCTAGCACATTGTCAGAATAAAACATTGACTATGAAAAACGAGCTCATTCTGGCACACTAAATAGCGCAAATAAGCACAAACAGAAGATAATAATCTCATGGGTGTTGCTACAAAAGGTTCACAAGGAAGTCCAGAAAGTAGTGAAATTCTCTATCTTTAGAGTCTTCAAAACGGAATGCTAGTGCAAGTCCATTTATTTGTTGAGTGCCTGCATCGAAAGAATAAGTGATCCATATCATCTGTGTCGTCCCCACATCTTGGACACGTCTGATCCCCCATTCTTAATAGCCTATTTCTTTGCGCCTTTGTAAGCAAACAACCTTGTCTCATAATCCATATAAACACGAGATACAGTGGTTCTAGGGCTTGCATGAAGGCGACATGAGAAATTTTGCTGGAGGCTAAGTGAGAGAAGTTGCGGTGGGCGATGCGAGGAGGGTTTTGGCTGGAACTTCGCCACATCTTTTGGCCCTTTGGGCTCGGGAGGGGCACCTCCTCACTCCTCTCAAGGGTTGGATCCTGTCGCACGAAGGATAACACACGTAAGATCTCACTCGAGGCTTGCTGGAGGGGATTCAGACACGGGAAATGTGGCTTGGGTGAAGGTCACGCATCAACGATGATGCATCAAGGAGAAGGAGGTCAAATACTTCAAGTGCGTGCTTCTTGGCCATTGGGAAGTGTTTCACAGTGACGTTCATCATTGTTTTCGTTGCGGGGATGTAGGTTACTCCTGCGACATCTGTCCTAGAAAACAGTAGCTCAAAGAGAGTGCACCGGAAGGAAGGAGGGCGACGCGTCGGCAAGGTGGTCTTCAACGTCCTGTGGCACCCTGCGCCGAAGCAAGTTTTGGTGTGGGGGGTTGCTCGTATGCTAATGCTGTGCATGGTGTTGCATCGGGTTAGTCTTCGAAACAACTGCTTTTGACGGGCATTCTACTAGCGATCTTCCGGTATGGCCTTTTGTACCTTGGGGTCGCAAAGCTGCTGGGGCCTGGATTCAACGGGGACGTCGTGGTCACACATGACATGGTTGTTTGCGTCAGGGACCTCTCTAGTCATGAACATGACAGACTACTTGCATAGGGAGTCTCGAGCGAGTCCTACCTCCTTGTGGAGAATGCCGCTGTTGTTGGATGAAATCCTGCGACAAGACATCTGTTCTTTGCACGCATTGAAGGAGTTCTCTTGCTATCTCAGAACATCCTTTCTCCGAGGCGAACACTCATTGACCTTGGGGGTGTGCATCATATTCTCTCAGATGGATGCGCATCAAGGGTCGATATTAACGTTGTGATTGTAGAAATTGTTGGTCCGCTCCCACCTTTGTTGAAATTCACTCATGCCATAGCGGTGGAGTACACCATGATTCATCTTCAGATTGAGGTGTTGATCCCTCCATTGTCACATCTGGATCCGAGACCGCCTCTTCTTGTTGCGGCAGCAAAAGGACGGTAGCTAGAGGAACCACATGGTCATCTGCAGTTTCAGATGGAGGACCGGTGCGATCACCTACATCTCGAACATGGCGATAAACAATATGATCAGACTGATGCTATTGATCCAGTGGTGCTCGATCTTGTTGGGAAGACCCCTGCTTCGCTGTCCCCTTTAGGTGACCTGAGTGTGGTGTCCTCTCCGACCGTGTTGGCCACTGGTTCTCTACTACTGGTATTACTTAGGGAACATCTCAAAGACCCTCTGTTTCGTGTGGGGACTTCTCAAATGGATCGGTCCCATGTCCCCTTGCAAGGCGACATTTTTACCCGGCAAACACTAGTCATTCATGGGAGGAGAGAGATACTCTTATCTTTTATGTTCGCAAGCGTCTCAAATCCTCCCTCTCGGGTTCCCCCATGGTCGAACTACCCTCTACGACGTTGACAGTGTGCACATCTAGGGGTGATACACTCTTTCTAGAGTTGGTTGATAGAGACGCGGGTGTGATCCATGACACTGGTAAGAAAACCAATAATCAAGGCCTTAAATGTCGGTTTCGATCACCATTCCAGTATCGACGAAAACAGAATTTCGATGGAATTTCGATCGAAATTTCGGTCATTTCGGTCATTTTTTGTACTAGGACCCCCATATTTCGGTCATTTCGGTCGAATTTCGATTTCGACTGGATATCGATATTCGACAGAAATTCGACCGAATTTCTCTGAAATTTGAGGCCATGCCAATAATTAATGAAGGTGGTCTCATGGAATGTAAGGGCCTAAGGGGTCTACGCCACTTGGAGAAGAGAGGAGAGGTGAAGAGGCTTCTCATGGAGTGGCGAGGGGATCTTGCTTTGCTTCAGGAGATGAAGATTTAGTCTCAGTCGTCTCAGTTATGGCCCGTGATCGAGGGGTCGTATCTCTCAGACTTTAGAGCTATACCGACGAATGACAATACAAGGGACCTACTTGTAGCATGGAATGCTGGCCTCTTTGATTGCGAGTTCGAGCTTTTGTGCAACCATATCTTATCGGTGCTACTAAGGAACAAGAGAACTGATTCAGTTGTGGTCTTCACATGTATGTATGGTTCGACTGATCAGGCGCTACGCGGGCAGATGTGGGCTGACCTCAGCACTGCCAAGCAATTCTTCCCCTCAACGAAGTGGCTGGTTTGGGGTGATTTCAATGTCACCCTTTTGTCCTTCGATCATTCGTGTTTGCAGAAAGGTTAAAATTTGGGATCAATAGACTTCGTTGAGATCGTCCATGACCTTCACCTGGAGGTTTTGGATGCTCTTCGCTGTGGTTTCATGTGGCGGAGCTCGCGCTCCAAATCTCGATTGGATCGTTTCCTTGGCTCCATGAATCTAATATCTGCTTTTCCACTAGTGAGGGTGTCCATGCCCACAATGTAGATCTGACCATACTTCGATCCCATGGTCTTCTGGGAGAGGGGTCCCCTCCATGATCATTCTTCTATTCAGATTCGAGAAGTCCTGGTTACTGGAGCCAGGGCTCAGGGAGATGGTGGCAAACTTTTGGTCATCATTCGAGGGGGAAGGGTTGGCTGCTCGAGAAATTGTTTCCAAATTGGAACCATTATGTGTCAGACTTTGTGCGCTCATAAGGAAAGTCACAAGGGCCGCCTAACCCGTAGAAATACGACTTAGAGCTTGGTTGTTGCCTTAGACATGGTGGACACACGAAATCTGTCCCAGATGGATCTGCTAAAGAGAGAAGTCAACAAAGGATTATTCTGGAGGACGACATGAAGCATGGGGTGGAGTGGCGTCAGCTATCTAGGCAGACTTGGGGTCAAGGAGGGCGATGCAAATATAGCGTTCTTTCATGTGGTGGCAAATGTGAGATGACGATGCAACTTCATCCATAGCATGTCTGTTGCAGAAGAGTCTTTTGAGGGGGACCGCGGGGTTGGTAGGGTGGTGGCTGGGTACTTTCATTGCTTGCCCTATAGATCGCCCAACGAGGGATGGATTTGGCTTGGCAGGGGGGCATCTGGCCTGACGCCTGGCCAACATGTGGCGTTCGTAAGAGATTTTAGGTTGGATGAGATCCACTCGACACTTTGGGACCTGAATGCAGAGGGGGGGCGTCGGGACCTGATGGCTTCCCTGTTCTGTTCTTCAAAGAATTCTGGGACGTGGTCCGAGATGACTTGTTGGTGATGAGAGAATTTACGACGACAAACTGGGGCTTTGACATGATCAACAAGGCGTTGCTATTCCTACTTCCCAAGAACGAGGGTATTGGAAGGATTGAGAACTTTAGATCCATTGCTCTGTCCAATGCAATCTACTTGGTTGTGGCTAAGGTGCTTTCAAACCGTTTGAGTCTTGTGTTGGAGGACCTGATTGCTCCGTTGCAGACGACTTTCATCACCGACTGTTCAATGATGGATAGTGTTGTGGTGGCATCCGATATGATGGCAGACTGGAAAAGAAGGGGTGTGAAGGGGATCTTCTGAAAGATTGATTAGCTTATGATTGCGTGGACTGGCAGTTCCTCTGGGCAGTTTTGGTGAAGCAAGGCTTCCCTTAGCAGCGAATCTCTTAGATGAAGAGATGCGTCCCAATCTCATCTTTTTTCAGTCGTCATCAATGGCCATTCGGAGGGGGTTTCTTCTTGCTGCAGAGGGAGGTCTGCCAGGTTCGCCCCCTTGCACCACTTCTTTTTCTACTCGTAGTGGATGTGCTTGCTGCTATGACCTGCCGGATGATACATAGGGGAAGGGCATCTGGTTTCACGAGGGAAGACATCTCTATCCCTCTCTCACAGTACGCGGATGATACCGTCTTCTTTATCGAGGGTGGTTGCACGGAGGTCAGAGCTATGAGCTTCATGCCAGACGTCTTTGGAGAGCTCGAAGGTTTGAAGATGAATAAAGAGAAAAATCTACTTCTGTTCTGTTTGGTTTTTCTGAGGCAGAAGTTGTGGAGCATGCGGAAATCATTGACTCATTGTAGGGAGCCTTTCCCCTTGTTTACCTCGGACTTCCCCCGACTTGTGGGAGATTGGCGCAGTCTGAGTGGCTTCCAATAATTGAGAGATTGGAGCGAAAACTAGCTGGGTGGAAGGCCACGTGCCTCCCCCGTAGAGGAAGATTAGTCATGATGAAGGTGGTCCTGGCAACCATCCCCATTTCTTCATCTCCACTAGGATTCTACCTGCGGGGATTTACCGGTGCATGGAGGCATGAGTGCGATGTTTCTTTTGGGGGACCAACGATAGGCTGTCTAGAGGTTTGCATCTGGTGAATTGGAATCTGGTCACAACATGGGTTTGGGCATCCTCATGTTGGAGGAGATGAATGAGGCTTTATTACTCAAGTGGGCACCACATTTGTGGGGCAAGGGGGATGACTTACCTTGCCATCAGTTAAGAGAGATCTATGACATCCACGCATAACCCATGGTGTCTAGCCAATCCTCGCACGACACTTCGGCTTTCTGGAATGGGATTTTTCAGGTCGTTCAAGAGATCCCACTGCAGATGTACTCGGTGGTAGGAGACAATGACTCTTTCATGTTATGGAGAGACAACTGGACGGGAGGCGGGCCGCTTCAGGTTCGATTTCCGTGTTTGTTCTTACTGGCATAAGATCAGAATCTTCTCGTTATGGACATCTGGGGTATATGGTTAGTGGATGCCGTGCATCTCCCCCCATTTGTCTGAGCAGCAGTTTGACGACTTTTTGCGGATGTCGAAGGCGCTGACCAATTGTCGTGATCCATTTGGGGGCCGGGACCATTGAGTTTGGAGAGATGGTTGGTTCTCAATGAAGAAGGCCTACACAACATAACAAAAGCCACAATCTTTGACCCGTGAATTCTGGAGAGAGATTGCACTCTTATATGGACCCTCCAGATCCTCCTAAAGATTAAAATCTTCCTTTGGCTTCACATACGGGAACAACTCTTTATCAAGGTCAAAAGTTCCACCTTTGCAGAGGACGATGACACCAGCTATTCCATGTGCATTAGTAGCAATGAAGACCTGCATCATCTGTTCTATTTCTGCGACTGCACCGGGGAGGTTTGGACTGCCACAAATATCAGTTTGATTGACCTCTCCTCACGCACATGATTTTGGGGCGCACTGGTGGCTAATCAGTTCACACCAGTGGAGGAGCTACTACGCCATATCACCAAGATTTGGGCTATTTAGCTCTCGCATAATGGCATGAATTTCTGGTCAGAAAGATTCTATGTGGACAATCTAACCCATCTTTCTAGATCTTTTCTCAAGACCTGGAGCTTATAGAGCTATACTTACCTTATATTTTATATAATATATGGATGGGATGGACACCTTCAGAGTGTTTCCCCCTTTTGACTTCAAAAAAACAATAATCCATATAAACACCTTGATTCGTTACGAGATCTTGCATTTTCAAACCATCAAATTGTCATGTCTTATGTCCTCCTGAACAACCTTCATGTTTTGTGAGAACATCATATATGCCTTTTTGATCGAAAATGAACCACTCTTCTACACTCAGTGATCCCTTCCCTCTGATGGTCCATCAAAGTCCTTCAATTCCCTTAACAATTGCATGTACTCCTGATATCTCTGCTCAGAATAACCAGTTACAAATTGACATTTCATCTGACCACGCTCGAGCCACCATGATTGGATGCTGTGAACCCCTCAGGATCCGGGTACCCGTTAATCACACACTCGCACTATTATTCACATGAGATCGCATGAAGTTGTAGAAAAGCAGGGAAAATTTTTCGCGCAACTATGACATTCATTTCCATCACATAACCACAAAGTAAAAGAGACAAATGGCACCAAAATTCTTTTCATTAATATTCATATCAGTTTACAACATGAATAAGGATCTTTCATTTTACATCATATATCCCAAAGTGTGATACAAAAGAGATAGCATTTACATCATTATCTGAACAAAAACTGAGACAAAGTAATTCATACCGTCTAGTGTATACTCTGTCTCCAGGAAGCATGCATAGCTACTGAGCTGCTACTAAACTGCAGACTGTTTGCCTGCCAAACACGTTAGGAAAGAAGAGGCGTCAGCCATTGATGGTACCTCCCAAAAACTTATAAAAATAACTAGTCATTTAATATGTGCAAAAGCAAGCAAGTAGAAAGGTGGAAAGTAAAGACTACATCTACTTGCGTAAGTAAAAAGGTTTTTCAGACTACTTGTAAGCATTTCAAATGTGTGTCCCAAAACCCAGCATTTCCCACATGTGACATATTTATAGTAGTTACGTATTCATGAGTGTATGAGTGTGAGTACATATATTATTTTCTTCAGAGATCACGTTGGAGAGTGATAATGGAAAAGTTAAGATTTGAAACGATCTATTAATTTATTTAAATTCCTGGGTAGAGAGAATAGTCATTTCCTACTAATCCTAACTTTTGATCGTAACTTCTCCAATTCTTAACTTCAATGTTTCAGATATAACTCCAGATGATGTAGATGTAGATATGGATGATCTAGATATAGAATCGCCAAGTCTGTTGGCGAAGTAAACTCAAGCGGTGAAGAAGCCTACAAATGGCTCTTCCGTCTCGCCCTCTAATTGGAAGCGCGGTCCAATAGAGGGATAGGTCTACTCCCAAACTACGCCACTGAGACGGGTGAGAGAGACTCCCTAGAAAAGTCACTCTAGAAACCTGCCTGACTAGTACAGGCGAACGAGCTCGTACGTAAAACTGAAAACCAAGGATCCCCCGCCTGGGTATCCTAAAAGACAGGGTCAGCGGAACTGGTCTAAAGTTTGGATCCCAACGAGGCGTAAAAACACTGCGAGCTCGCGTAAAAACCGAAAGGGGACTGGGATCCTAGACCCGCGCACTTGGCGGCCGCTGTCCTAACTAGGCTTCCTTTCCTCCGCCCAGTTGAGGGTCACCGCGCCCTTGCACGGTCAGGTGTAAGATTCACCATGACTGGCATAATTAATCATTAATCATCATTGATTTCGATAAATCCATATTTCCCTTTCAACAACTATTCAGATTAAAGGAGCTTATTTAACCCAAGAATCTTCTGACCAAATCTTTGATCTAAGTGACTGAGTTACGGAGGTTGGAAGATCAAAGTCAAGACTCAACAATTCAATAAGTGGTTGGTTGATAAAAAAATCTACAATATTAAGAGTCCATTTTATAAATGGAAGTAAGGTACTGTTCATAAAGGACCCTGGATACTCTTTATGGAATAAATACATTCGTATACAGTATGCATATTCTAAAATTTATCTATTTAAAGAAACCCATTTAGATTTTCCATCATAACATTTTAATTATTCAAATTTGATAATATTACCTGAATGCTAATATAATTAGTATATAATTGTCAAAATGATTTTATTTGCCACGTAGTTTTATATTTACTAATATATATGTTAATGTGTTGTGAAGATAGGTACTTCATTGACTCAATTCGTGCAACATTTCAATTTCATACATCGATGATCTCTAATATCTTTTTGAAGTTTTATAATATTACAACTATATTACTGAGCATTGTCTAAATTATTTGACGTTTTGACATTACTATATTATCATGAGTCTTATCATATCTTGAAACATTTGATTTCGGCAAGATACATTAACAATACTCTGCAGGACATCGACAGAGTTAAGAACTAGATGCGAGAGATAAAATATTTATCCATCATGCACACTAATTTAATTATAGTGACTTCCATTGATACAAATTGAAAACAGAATCACAAAAAAACTATGTAAGGGGATTTATGAAGTCTTGATCTTTTCTAAATGTAATGTCGTTTCTATTACATGCTCGGCCTGAGTAATATATTGGCAGGTAATGCTTGTTCAATCTTTTAACCTTTCCACTTTAATAACATTACTCTAGATGATCTCAATTTAAGGAGAGCATTAAAAACTAGTTCTGTGCAAGATTCCCATGAGCCTTTACAATTCCAATCCTAAGACATGACACTAATCTCACCTCATCTGTAAAACAGTAAGGTTTTTTGCTCACGGATTTTTTTTTACATCAAACAGATTAGGCATCATCTATTTTAATCTTACAGTGTTACAAAATACATGTTCTACTAAATGAGTATGTAAAACTAGTTAAGTCAATGTCCATAAATAAGCATAGAATTGCATAGTAAAAGTTAATGATATGACAATTGTGCTTGTTTATTATTCTATGCTTAACAATAGCAAGCGATGGAACATGTAAAAACTATAAGAAATCTTTATCACATAAATTATTATAAGTGCATACCCTTTTCCCTACGAAAGTCAATCAGGAGATAGTTTTGGGAACCATGTCTTAAAACTTCTGGGTTTGAAATATATTTATATATACATCTATAATTTTGACAGTAATTCTGGAACCAAATTTCTAAAATTTCTGAATTTGGAGCCTTAATTCAGGGAATATATTCCAAAATTCTAAGCAAACTAAAGATTTAGTGTATAAATCACATGTATGGCAGCAAATAGGAGAGGGAGATGGTACCTTGGATCAAATTCTGGAAAGAGTATTGATCCAAAGTCTCCTTGGATGAATAGCAGCTCCAGCCTGGTGCTCTCAGAAGTTCTTCCAAGTGCTGGAGATGCCTTAGAGCAGCAGCAACATCTCCAGAATCTACTGCATGTAGCTGTTGATTGATTTTCCAGCAATAATTGAGAAGGCTGGAGACCCTCTCTCGTTGGAGCTTTTGGGGGAAAATTGGGAAAAGATGGAGGAGTAGTCACGGCTGGAGATTAGCTCTATATATATGAGAGAAGAGGGGCTAAAAGGATGACATGTGGAAATGGCTCACAAGCCAAGTGGAAAAATTTTGAAGGGCAAGTGGAGGCTAAGAAAGACGAAAGAAAGAGAAAAAAAAACTAACGGCTGAAAAAATTTCCAACAGTCTGCTACCTTCTGTTAGCAGAAAAATAAAAAATATTTTTATTTTTGAAATTTTCTTTTATTTGACAAACTTAAAATAAACCGTACGCGTGCCTCGGATCTCGGAATTTGACGCACAATATCTTGTTTTGACCGTCTCAAAATGACAGTCAATATGAGTATAATATTGATATACTTTCGGTCGAGTTTCGAATACCTGAAATTTTCGGATACGGCTTTTGTCTAGGACTAAATTTTGTGATTTAAAAATATCATATGACCTCTGATTGACGAACGGTCGATTCCGTTGGTCTCGTGTCGTCGAATCGGATCTAATGATGGTCTCGGTTTGTTTTGCGGTTTCCGAATTTGCGTCGCGGCTTTTTCGCGGCACGCATTACGGAGTGACCGATTTTTGGTTGATTTTGCCCGAACGACTTTTGATTCATGATTACTTGGTCGTTTTAGGTTGTTTAGTATTGACCGACAACATTATTAGGTTCATTGGACCCAAAATCGGACGAGTTCGGGTTTGTTAGGATATGGACGTTACAAATATAAAAACCTCAAAGGGAGTCTCGTCCTCGAGACTCGAGTTAAGGCTATTATGTGTCTTGTTTTGAATTTCATATGTCCATAAAAACCTCAAAGGGTTTTGAACTCATAAAAAAACCTCAAAGAGAAAACAAGCTATATATTAATCATGTATTTAATTACAAAAGCTTGTTTTGATGCTTACATCAGAAAAGCTGCGGGTATCGTGCCCGCATGTCGGCTTCAGTCTCCCATGTTGCTTCTTTGACGCCGTGTCGGTGGCACAAAACCTTGACCAATGAAATCTCTTTGCTGCGAAGCTTCTTCACAGCACGATCAAGTATCTGGACTGGCTTCTCCTCATAAGTCAGATCTGGCTCTACGTCAAGATTCTCGTAACTGATGACGTGCCGAGGGTCGTGGACATATTTCCTCAGATTGGATATGTGGAAAACATCATGAATAGCTGAAAGATGTGGAGGAAGGGCTACTCGATAAGCAACCTTCCCCACTCGAGCAAGATTCTCGAACGGTCCAACATATCGTGGCGCCAACTTGCCACGAACACCGGATCTCTGCACTCCCTTCATGGGAGATACTCGCAAAAATACCTAATCTCCAACCTATAATTTATAGGAATGTCATTAGTATGAGATTAAGTTGAACACATATATATCATAATTGAGTGGATGAGGAGGAAATAATTAGATTACCTGAAACTCCAAGTCTCTCCTCCGACGGTCTGCATAACTCTTCTGGCGACTCTGTACCGTCAGAAGCCTCCGTCTCACAAGATCAACAGCTTTCGCAGTCTCCTCCAAGAGATCCACGGAATATAAAGCATGATCACCTACCTTACGCCAACTGAGAGGTGTGAGGCATCTCCGCCCGTATAGAAGGGAGCTGGATCAACTTTGTAACTAGAGAGACCCCATACAGTAAATATTTCTCAGCATACGACTCATCAAGTCATTTTTTACGTTCCATAGTCTAACTACCCACTTTGCAGACAATGAATTGTTCATGTCCTCAATTTTCTTTGCCTCGAGGCCCCATCCTTCTTTGAAATTGTCATCGTTTCCCAATCCATAAGATGAATACTCATACTCACCTGTCTCTCATCTTACAAAAAATTTGCTGCTTCACGGATTTAATCATCCTTCTTACCCCAACAAAAAACATAAGGATGACTGAGATAATGTGCTTTAGCGTGATTAGTGCCTACCTCTGGAGAGCATCTCCGAGTTTTGACTAGCTAACTTCTTCTCCAAGAGGTCCAACATCGATTGCCAGTCAATTGTTTGGAGAAGGCCGCCAACCAACAGAAGTGAGAAGCCTGTGGTAAGTGATGAGGAGTGAGGGCGAAGGGCTATGCAGCACATACGGTGCCTCGTGCACCTCTCATGGAGGTAGCTCAAAAGGGGCGAATGCTGATTTCTCCCTATTAATACGTAGATCGGATATATTATCGAAGTTGTCTAAGATTTGCGAGGCCTCGTTCACCTGATTCACACCTCTATGAAGAGGCTTGTATCATCAACATACTGAATTATTGGAATCGACACATCTCCGTTGGGAAAGCTTGGGCAGAACCGCCCTTAGAAGCCAATCTCATCATCATAGCCAATGATGCATCTGCAGCAATCACAAAAACAAAGGGCATCCCTGACGCATCCCTTGCCGTGGTTGGGAAAAATCCCCTCCGGCTATCCATCCCCCAGAACTGCATACATAGTTTTTTTTGAAAGGAAAAAGGGCCTCCAACGTAGAGGTGTATGCTAAAAAAAACTTCACCATTACTCACCAAAAAATAATTACAGTCACGTTACATGGGAAAGGAAAAGCACGCGCTAAGTACACCAACTTTCAACTAACACCCTAGCACGAGATACAACATTCTCTTAGTAGAAGCGATCCTGATCCGCCCCAGCCAGATATCCTAGATAACCGCGACACATCTCACGCGCCCCAACTCTGATCTGCCCCAACCAGCTCTAATGGAGTCCCAGAAACTAGAAATCCCATTCATGGAGACCGTGGTGTCCTCGAACAACTCCCAAACTCCACTGAGCTCCTGCACCCAAAGAACATGTGATTCGAGCTCTCCGCAAACTCGCGACAACAACAACAGACTGCGTCAGCTGGATGAACAAACCGTGCGATTCTGTCTCCTGTCAACAATCTTCCTCTCCGAAAAAGCCACATAAACATCTTTAAGCATGCCGTGACTTTCCACTTCCAGATTCTCCTGCAATCAACCACACATCCCCTCAGGTCAAACACCATTGGGCCCTTTATAGCCCTATATGCTTTTCCCACTGAAAAGACCCTGTCATACCAACTCCAATAGTCCCGACCCTCCGTATGTCCCTCAATGTCCTCAATATCCTACAACATCGCCAATAACTTGGTCATTCTCAAATTCGATAGCTCAGATCTGAAAAGAGGGAAGAGAGTGGGCGTCCCAAACGTCTGCTACAGAGCGGTTCAGATCAGCCACAAGAGCCATCGACCATGGAAAGCGTGAGCCAAGCGCCCCACCCTCGCTCCACTCATCGGTCCAGAACTTGAAACACCTTCCATAACCCATTACCGTTCTCAGGAAAGGTCGGACTCCTGGGCCACTCCGCACATGCCTCTCCTGAAAAGGGAGGGGATCGAGCCAAGATTTCTAGTGGTTGGAAGTGAGCATTCCATGTTCTATCAAAGTACATACCATGTTGTTACAACCCCCCCAGATACGAGCGATCCACTTGCTGAGTAGAGACTTGTTCGTCTCCTCCAAGCCGCACACCCCAGTCCTACATCCTCTTTTGAGCACGCCACCGTCCTCCAATCCACCAGGGGCATTACGCTCGGCTGCCCAGAAAATGACATGAAGAACAGTCTCATGCTGGCCTCGAGCTTCGTCTGTATCCCAACCGGGAGAACCCTTGTCGACAAAAAGAAAATGGGAATCGTAGATAGCACTAACCTCTGCATCACTAGTCTACCTCCTCGAGACAAGTAGATAGACTTCTAACCCGCTAGCCTCTGCTGCAACTTCTCAATCACCAGCAACCACTTCGCTGCATACATCCTCCCAATAACCAACGACACACCAAGGTACCGCAACTCTAGATTCCGAGGGGGGGACCCCAACCAGTCTGCACATCTGCTAATCTCCTTTCGTCAAGGCCAATGTGCACAAACTCCGACTTTTCCCTGTTGAGCTTCAACCTAGATATCTCATCAAAAATGTTAAGGACCACAGACATACCCCTGCAGCGCTCTGATCCTCCATCTGTAAAAAGTATTGTGTCATCTGCATGTTGGAGAATAGGGATCGGAATCTCCTCCTTGCTGTATCCGTTGCAGACTTCGTCCGACACTGTACGGTCCACCATAACAGAAAGGCCATCCCCTGCAATAACAAAAAGTAAAGGTGCAAGTGGGCACCCATGATGTACGCCTTGTTGATGTTGGAAGAAACCCCTTTCGGCTGCCCATTTACCAGTTGCACACATGATGCAATCGTCACACACCTCGTCATCCAAGTTATCCATTGATTTGGAAAGCCTCTCCTGTTAGAGTATTTGGAGCATGCGTCACTTATGTAATAGGTGGGTAAATGGATCCCTCCAAGATCCATTTACCCCACCACTGAGTTTAGTCCCACACCGCCTAGTGGTGGGACTTGGAGGCCCTGTGGAAGCTATATAAGGAGCCCCAGGCCTCTTGTAACAGATGAGAAATTCAATAGAATATCTGCCCCCTTTGAGGGCTTCTCCCGTGGTTTCATCCCGCTCCTCACGGAGTAGGGTTCCACGTAAAATCCCGCTGTTCTTTATTTTATTTATCTTTTTCCATGTTACGCTTCCGCTTCCGATTTTCCAACATCTCCTAAACAGAGACGCCCACAGGAAGTGCCGGTATACACTATCACAAGCTTTTGAGAAGTCGACCTTCCAAACTACTTCCTTTGCTCTCCTCTTCCAATCAACCACGATCTCTACTGTAAGAACAACATTGTCCGTTAGCTGCCTATCGGGTATGAAAACGCTGTGCCGGAGAGATGAGGTCGTTCATCACCCCCTCAAACAGTTAGCCAACACCTTAGCCACAATCATATATATCACATTGGATATAATGCGATAGGTCAGTAATCTTCCACCTTGGTAGTCACATCTTTCTTTGGCAATAGAAAATCAAAGAATGGTTTAGATGATCAAAGTCCGAGTTACCCTCAACGAACTCAGCAACTAACTCCATCACTTCCCCAACGATAAGCCCTCGGAATTCAAAGAAAAAGAACACAGGAAAGCCGTCAGAGCCAGGACACACTCGTCCAGATTTAGCTAAAAATTGCCTCACGAATCTTTATTAACTCGAAAGGTTTTGTCAACGACTCTGCATCCGACTCTGTAATGTGCTTTACTCCCAACCCCAACTATTTAAATTCATAATATGGAGTTCGCCTACTCATGTTCTTGAAGTACCCTGTCACCGCCCTCGCAGTCTCCTCACCGCTGACTACATCACCCCAACGTCAATCGAGTGTATGAGATTCCTTCTTTCGCTAGCCATCACATGGGAATATGGTGTTTGCATCCCCCTCCTTTATCCACTTTTGACGTAACCACTACCTCCATTCCACCTCACACTTTCTGTCTTCCTCCTCCAAGATCTTCTGTACCACCCCACGACTCTCAAGCTCCTCAGCTTCCAACTCCCTAAGGTCCTCCATCAAGTCCAATCTACCATCTCCTCATACGCCTCATTCCTCCACTGCTCCTGCGCAATGCGGGTGTCCTTGAACCTGACCAGCATTTGCCTCATGGTCTTTAGCTTCTGAAAGAGTCTCATTATAGCCGAGTCACTCACTCCGAGTTAGTCCGGTATGTCACCACCATCTCACGAAAGCCATTCTCGAGCATCCAGCTCCGCTCAAACTTGAAATAGGATGGGAATCCTCTAACACTGCAGGTGTCCAAGCACATGGTTTGTGATCTGACCTCGACCGAGGTAGAGAGGTAACACAAGCCAAGTTGAACACTGCCAAAGCCTCCACAAAGAGAAGAAATATGTCAATCCATGACCTAGACAACGAGTTTCTCCAAGTGTACTTGCAATTTCCTGCATCGAGAACCTCCAGACCAAGCTCCTCCACCATCTCGGTGAATAGCCCTGAGCTAGGGTTCTACGCGCCTCTCCACCTAGCCTATCGTCCGTATAAAGTATGACGTTAAAGTCACCACCCACAATCCAAGCGACCTGCGGAAAGCTATCCTCACTTCACGCATCCCCCCCATATAGGACCGTATTCTGGGATCTACTCATGGCACCATAGATTGATGTCACAAGTAACCATGACTGATCCCTTTTACTCGTCAGAACGACCGACACCGAATGCACCAAAATCACCTCTTCAACTAAGTCAAACATTTCACCATTCCAAGCTACGACAATCCCCCCTACAATGGCAATCGTAGGAGAAGCCTTGAATTATGTGAGGTAGGGCCTAGAAGTTGAACTCCACCTCACTGAATCTTATGAATCGGTCTTTGTTTCTTGTAAGCACATCAAATCCACCTTCCAAGAGGCTAGCATAGCACAAACCACCATCCTTTTTTTGGGTTTACCCAAACCTGTGCACATTCCTGGTTAAGCACTTAACTGGGGAATTGTGAGGGATCCCTCGCCTCCTGAACACCCACCATCCTTGCAACCTCCAACTGAAACTCCTTATTGATGCAAAAACAATTTGCGATGGATAAAAAAAAATATTTTGATGGTGGAATTTATTTGATAGAAGAAATTGGAGGGTTGAGAAGAGAAAGCACGCCGGTTGCGTGAGATTCGAGGAAAAAGAAGCGCGAAGATTGTGTCGAGGGAGAAAGAGACGAGAGAGGGAGATAGAGATAAAATCTCAAGTTTTCATATAATCTGACCTCCCTAAAACAATTGCCTATCATCCCTTTATATAGGAGGGATGAGATTACAAAAAAATAGAAATTCAAATTCAAATTCAAAACTACTTATCCTAATTTGACTCTAACCGACTAACTAATTTTTGAAATTCAAATTGAAACTAACTACTTTGAGATCACATGCGATCTCTTTTATTTAAATAAAATTACGGCAACTCAAATAAACGTAAATAAAATTAGCCCCTAAATAACGGATAAAACATAGAAAATGAGGCCCTATTATCCGTTTAAATAAAATTACGGCGACTCAAATAAATGTAAATAAAAGTAGCCCCTAAATAACGGATAAAACGTAGAAAATGAGGCCATATTTATCCGTTTCACGCTGCATCACTTATCCTCCTTGAACCCTTCATTTGCCCCTCCTGAGTCCGCTCCTTCTCCATCATGACCTTCGTTGCCAACATGGGCTGTCTCCCCAAACTCCAGTCTCCCTTTCAACTCCGCGACTGCTCTCCCTTCCCGATTTCTGCCACCTTCACTAAATTCAGCAAACCCCCTCTTCATCGTTATTCTCTAGGAGTCTAGACTCCCTACCACACAGTTCTTCCTGACGTCTCTTTCGAGAGAAGAACACCAACGATTGATGCTTCTCCCCTAAGGAACAAGTATTGTCAGCCCCATGGGTGCTCTGAAAATCGCGCCCAGGCAACCCGAGCCACCCTTCCCCTTCTCCTAATGAGCCCTCGTCGCCAGCCTCGCTCTGATTCTCCCTTGCCCCAAATGGTAGCCACCATTGCACTCCGCTTCGATTTCCCTCTTCGCCAACAAAACCCCTCCTTTAGACATGATGAAATCGTCGCTGTCCCTCAAGCTTTCAACATCCATGGTCCGATGATTTGCCTGTAGAGTGTTGAAGATGGTCGGAGGTATCTGAATCGAGGCATTCACCAAAATCACATTCTCCTTCGCAGCTTTTCCAGGCGACGTAATCACATGTAGGCTTCCGATCTGGGGCGTCGACAGACAGGAGGCCAAACCAACAAAAGGAGAGTTAGCGGTGGTAATCGGGTTGCTGGATCGAGGGTCTGATCTTCAGATTTGGTAGGAGTCTTTATAAAAAGCTTGGGGCCCAAAGAGGTGGCCGGTACTTGAAATGGGTCCCCAGAACCCGTGGACCAAATCTTCTTTCCAGGGTCTGAACCCACGTCGACTGATGGAACAACAGTCGGTGGATCCTTAATCGAGTTCCAATCGAACCCAAACCCGAAGCAATTGAATTCGAGCCTCGAAGTGCTGCCTCCAAGAAAGATCGGGAGGAAATATTTCTAGATGCTGAAACGACAGCAGGGGATCCTTTGCCTTCCTAAAAAGCCTTGAAATCCGCAATCTCCGGCATCGTTTCCGCTCCCCTGCTAGGACCTCCAGTCGCTGCCGCTACCCTCTGGCTGTCGCCTTCATCGGAAGCATCATTGGAACCTCCTCTATTATCCTCCTCCTCCAAAACAACTTGCCAGAGAGGGATATTTCTCCACCTAACCTTTAAATCCACATGAGAAGGTGAGGAGGGTTTCTCCCCACGAATCAAGACCACCACCTGTGATCCCTCACTGGCTCTTAACCCCGTGCACAACACTTGTTCCACCTCTCCCACATGAACTAGGGCCGGTCGAAGACATTCAACAGTCCTGTACGTCAAGGGAACCCCAGCAACCTTCATCTTCCATGATGGAGCCCTGAACCAATATGCACTATCCAAAAACCGTGGTCTCCGCCATTGCGCAATGCCTCTAAGTTTCGGAGGCACACACTCCTCCAAGGCTCCCTCCGGCATCGCACACATGCCTTTGTCGGACATTCCCCATGTACAAAGGAGCTCTTTGACAACCCGATCGAATCAACCAAGATGCCTACCTCCTTTGTCCTCCACCTTCTCCTCCCCTACGATTGCACCATCCAGCAGACGTCTGAGCCTTGTCTTCTTTGACAACTACATCACCAACTCGATAACCTCCCTATCAGATAACAATCACATGGCTCCTCTCTAATTGATTCTTCAGCAACCATTTTCCTTAATGAGACTCCTCTTTCACCGTAGTCGCGTCTCTGGTGGCCCTGCATCATATTTTCAAAACAGAGTTGCTCCGTAGCCGAGCACGATTTTGATAGGTGATCGGGAGCCCCACACTTGTAGCACCATGGCTTTGTACCCCCCCCCCCCCCCCCCCCGAGGCCTAGGGTGTGACGCACTGTAAGGGCCATCCACGACCAAGTCTTCCATGATTACATCGTCTAAACCCTCGACTTCTCCTTCTTCAAGATTGATAGACGTTTCTCGATTAATGGTGGCCCTCAGTACCTTTCCTCCCCCTCTTTCGACATTTCCCTCCTTTCCCCCTAAACTCGTACCCTTCGCGCTCATTTCTAATTCGTTTCTAGTCCAACTTGATGGTAAACTTTTCTACAACGTCTAGTTTGGATTGCATACGAAGTTGTTGTAATACTCTTCTTCATCCAAGCACTCCATACGTCTGGAAACCCCCTTCGTTGAAGGGAAGCCCATAGAAAACGTTAATCCACACCTTTGTAGGCCTTGGAGAAGTCCACCTTCCACATCACACCCCTCTTGCGATTTCTGCTTTCAATCCATCACCACCTCATTTCAGCCATCAATCTATTGGGGATAAATGCCATCTTCTCTGGGGAAATAATTGAATGCATGGCCGCTCAAAGTCGGTTCACGAGTACCTTAGCCACAATAAGATAAATCATATTAGACAAGACAATTGGACGGAAGTCCTCCACTCTGGTCGCCACATCTCTCTTAGGTAAAAAACACAAGAATGTCTTATTTACGTGCTCAAGACCAAAATTCTCTGAGATGATATCTCAAAATACTGCCATGAAATCCGTTGGACATGTGAGCCCATGACGAGCCTTTATGCTATAATTTTTTTTTTGAAAACAGAACGATTCGGGGGAGACACGTGGTGGTGTTCGCCCCAATTTTATTAAAAACGAAAGGAGGGAGATGGGAAGAGAGGTACAAAGTGATACAAGCACCCGGGATCAAGAGGATCCCTGTCAATACCACAGTCCACAACCCCAACAACCACACGCGACTACAGCATCACCGGAGCATCCACTCATTCAGAAGTAACTCCACATGCGCTAAAACGTTTTCCCTGTAGAACCTTTGGCCCCTGAAAATCTTGGCGTTCCTAGCGAGCCATAAAGCCCAGATGCAAGCAAGGGGGCGGAGCAACTCCCTTCTTTGCCGATCCGCACGAGAGCGCAAAGTGATCCAGAACGATTCGGCCGAAGAAGCGTCCACCCAAGATACATTGAGGCCCTCCCAAATGGAGGTAGAGCACGGACAACAGAAGAAAAGATGTTGCAAGGTCTCCATCTCGCCGGTACACAGCACACAATCCATGGAGCCATCCCCCGATAGGAACATAGCACATCTATCTCGGGTCAATACCCTACCGCGGCGCAATAGCCACAAGAAAAAAGCCACCTTCTCCGGCAAATTTAAGGTCCACAGCCACCCCAGATCATTGCGAAGTGGGGTACGATCAGAGATTGGTTGATGGGAGATCACCTTGAATGCCCGCCTCGAGGAGAAGGCGCCGTCACGCCAGATCCAGTGATCCCTTCCATTGGATGGTGATGGCGCATCCCTAAGCTGCTGCAGGAGACGTAAGAGGTCATCGAAGCGCTCGTCGGAGAGGTTGGCCGCAAAGGAAGGGAACCAGCTGCCCCCGCCCCAAGCGGAAGCCACCGAAGCACCAGAGTTAGACGCCAAGGCACAGAGGCGTGGGAAGGAGCTACCGAGAGTGGCGTCCCCCGCCCATGCGTCGTGCCAAAAAAGGAAGGAATTTCCATCACCCAGCACCCGCTTGAACAGATGAGAAAACCGCCTAGCCGCCGAGGTGATTCCCCTCCAAAAAGGCGTCCCAGAACGCGCAGCGTCGGCATCTCGCAGCATGTCCACTCCGATGGAGAGAATATCACGCAGCATAGAGGGAAAGAAGCCAGAGGCGGTACCCCAAAGCTTGTTGACCCATTTAAGCATGAGAGCATCGTTTACCAGATCCAGGCTACGAATCCCGAGCCCACCATCGCACTTCCTTTTCGCCACATCCTTCCAGGCCACCAGATGGATGCCCCGCGACGCGGAGCCCTTCTTCCCCATAGAAATGTCCGCATAAGGCCCTCGAGCCTCCTCCTGATCCCCACCGGAATGGCCCAATTCGACAAAAAATAGATTGGAATGGCTGCCCGAACCGACCTGATGAGCACAAGACGCCCACCCCTGGAAAGCATTGCCGCACTCCAACCAGTAAGCCTTCTCTCCGCCTTATCCATGACCCTGTTCCAATGGGACAATCTCGCCCTTCTCGCGCCCAGTGGTAGGCCCAGGTAATCGATTGGAAGAGCAGAGGGGGAGCACCCCAGAGTCATGCCACAAGCCGCCGCATATCGATCATCCCAAGCGAAAGGGATCAACTTGGATTTGGAGTGGTTGATTCGTAACCCCGAGAGCTCGCTAAAGATGGCGAAGGTGACCGCCATCCCTTTAACCGCCTCCAGACCCCCCTCTATGAAGGCGATTGTGTCGTCCGCATACTGGAGTGTTGGACAGTTGTTGAAGTTACACGAGAAACCGGATGAGAAGCCCTCGCGATCACCCGATCCGCCATTCTCGGGAGAACGTCAGCGGCAATGACGAAGAGCATGGGTGCCAGAGGGCACCCCTGCCGCACACCCCTCCTTGGTTGAAACCGGCTACCAACGAAACGTCCATTCAACATGATCGAAAAGGATGCCGTAGAAATGCATCGGCGCATCCAGGAGATCCAAATATTTGGGAACCCGCGAGCACGCAGCACAGACCAAAGGAAGCTCCAGTCCAATGAGTCATATTGCCTTTGCGAAGTCCACCTTCCAAAGAAAGCCGCGCTTCTCCCGTCTCACCCAGCTGTCAACCATCTCAGAGGCAAGAGCCGACACATCGGAGATCGAACGGCCGGGGATGAATGCCACCTGTGAGGGATGGATCAGAAAATCTAAAAGTACCGCCAGCCTCCTCGCAAGCACTTTCGCAACAATCAAGTACAGAGCATTCGAGATTGCAATAGGGCGATAGTCATCAATAGTAGTTGGAGATTGAGATTTCGGGATTAGAACAATAAGAGCCCTATTAATCCCATCGAAGCCAAAATTCCCCGAAGAGAATTCCACGACAACCTCCCAAACATCATGTCCCACCACATCCCAAAAATCCTTGTAAAAGGCTATAGGGAAGCCATCGGGGCCCGGCGAGGCATCGACATTGAGATCCCCACACAGCAGCCTTTAATTCGTCGATGGAGAAGCCGCGGGTCAACTCCGCACATTGCGCGGAGGAAAGGATAGGAACATCCTCCCCCAGCCAGCGCCAGCGCCGAGGCAAACGAACCGAAGAGAAGTCCCTGAAGTATTCCGCCACCGCATTCCCAATCGCGTCCTCGCCCACCACCTCGCGCCCCCCAACCGACATCGAGCGAACCAGATTTGACCGCCTCCTGTTTGAAGCCGTTCTGTGAAAGAAGGAGGAGTTTGCGTCACCTTCTTTGATCCACCTCAACTTCGCACGCTGTCGCCACTCCGTGACCCTCTTCCTCTCCTCCTTCTCAACCGCAGCCATCGCCGCCGACCTGGAAGCCAACTCGTCATCACGGAGCTCCCTCAGCCCCTCCAAGGAGTCCAGCTCGTTGACGATAGCCTCCGCCTCCTTCCTCGCCGCAAGCCTAGCCTCCCGCGATCTTTTCTTGAAGTGGGACAGGACGCCCCTCAGCCGCTCTAGTTTCTTGCGGAGCCTGACCACCGCCGATCGACCATCGCAAGGTTCCGCCCAAGAGGAAGCCACCAGCACGCGGAAATCCTCCTCAAGCATCCAACATCTTTCGTATCTGAAGAGCCCAGCCCGTGGGGAAGACACCTGTGACTCCCAGACGATCGGAGAATGGTCGGAAAACGCGCGAGGACGCGAGAGGACCGACGCCAAAGGGAATAGATCCATGAAGGCCGTGGACGCGAAAAACCTATCAATGCATGATTTCGAAGAAGAGTTCCTCCATGTGAACCTGACGTCCGTCGCCGTTAAGTCCTGTAGAGCCAAGTCATTGACGAAAGCCTTGAACTCCGCCGAGCCCGGGGTCCGTACCCCCCTGAACCGGGGTCTATCCGTCGAACGGAGCGTGACATTAAAGTCTCCTCCGATAAGCCAAGGCAGCCCCGCGTAGCCCACGGAGGCGTTGCGAAGCTCATCCCAAAGCTCCTTCCTTCTCGCCGCGTCGCAAGGGCCGTAGGCGCAAGAGAGAAGGAAGGAGAGAGAGTCGTCCTTCCTGGAGAGCAGGACCGAGATGGAGTGGTTTCCCTTCACAGCAGAGACAAGGGAGAACCGAGAAGACTTCCAGGCGATAAGCACCCCTCCCGCACTCCCCGCCGCAGGAAGAGCAGAGAACTGATCAAGATCCCCCGCCCTGAGGGATCGCCAAACATCATCGTCCAGAGAGGCCAGCTTGGTTTCTTGAAGGAGGACAGCGTCGCACCCCCATTCCTTGAATCTGGAGCCCAGGGTATTTCTCTTAGCCGCATCCCCCATCCCCCGAACGTTCCAGGAGAGGACCTTCATTTAGCAACCTCGTTGAGACCCCCTGAAGGTACCTCCCCCGCCGCTTCCGCCACCGCCTCTTCGAAGGACAGGCAAGTGTGGTGCTCCCTAGACCGCGAACGAGCGGTCCGTCTTTTTCTGTAACGTTTGCAAGATCTCTTCGACGATTCGATGGCTGGAGCCATGTCAACGAGGGACTCCGGGTCCCCCACCACAGTCGAAGCCCCATGAGAGCCCCCCATCACTGCCGAAGCCCCAGCCTGAGGCGCTGAAGACTCCGACCCAGCCTGAGGCGCGGAAGACTCCGGGTGCTGGTCGATAGACAAAGAGCTTGAGTGCGGTGCAAGGAGCAAAGGAGATGAAAGGAGCAGGGCGCCCTGGTCCGACTGCGGGAGAAAGTCCCAGAGGGAGGCCCGAACCCGAAAGAGCACCCGCCCGACCCGGGCCAAAGGATGGATCCGGCTGCGGAAGAAGGTCCAGAGGGTGGGCCGAATCCGAAAGAGCACTCGCCCGACCCGGGGCAAAGGATGGATCCGTGTTGGAGAAATGGATCAGGGCTGCGTCAGCAACCCGAGGTACCGATTGACGCACGGCTCCGAATGATGATGAGGCGGCACGCCCAAGAATGGAAGCGCCAGGAGAGAAGATCCGAAAGGCAGAGCCTTGCGACCCCACCGAGAATGTCAAATCTGCACCGAAAGTCGTGCACCTACCCTCCACATCATCCCAACCGCCTGCCACGTCCCCCCGCGTACTCCCGAGGGCGGCTACCATGCAACGATGCCATGCGGTGGGATGGCCTTCACGTACATCAGGGGGAGAGGGCCTTACGTAAACATCATAGCAAGGCGCACCCTCGAGAGGCGCCCCCAGCTGCGGCGAGAATAACGATGCGATCCCCCACCGTGGCTGCGACTCCTCGGTAAACGAAAACGAGCCTGTTGTCGGTCTCCCCCACCGGAGCCCGCCGCTCCGGCCAGGGAGGGAGGCGGCGGAGGCTGCACCACAGAGAACTCGATTCTACAGAAGAATCTTCCCAGATTTAACACTTCAAAGAACACCTGCCCTACCGCCCTGTCAAGGAATGCCTTGTTGCACTCCATAAGGATCTTCGTTGCCGCAGGATCATCTCCAGGTGCTAGGCCGTCGCTGGTAACGGCCAGTACCTCACCCCACCTTCGAAGAGGACGCCGAAGGCAATGAACGGATCTAGATAAGAAGGGACCCCCTGACCTCAGCCACGCAAACCTCCAGGTTGGAGCAGGCACCGTCTGCGAAGCGCAAATCCCTCCATACGATCCCTCCATGCGGTCCTGCTTGGATCAACCGGGAACGCTGGTCCCCAAGAAGACCTCTAACGCCGCATCTTTTCGAACCCAGCAGGAACAGGTCTCCCGAGAAGCTCGTCCCAGAAGCTCAAGAAGACTGTTGCCCACCTCCTCCAAGGAGAGGCACCGGTCGAGGAGACCCCTACCAGCACCCGACCTTGGCGCGCCACACCAGCCCCCCCTTCCGAATGAGCTGCACCCCCCGCTCCCCCGCCCCCTCCATCGAGACGCTCCCAGAAGCACCCACCACCCTCCCAACTTCGAACTGCACCCTTGACGTGGGAGCAGCAAGTGTGTGAAAGCCATCTCTCCCTGAGCACCCGCCACCCTCCGCCGAAGAACGCGGTCCTCTCCCCGCGACCACCTGCGCGAAAGACCTGGATGCAGCGCCCGAGGCAAAACCTTCTGCATGAAGCCCCCCCGAGCCAGCAGCATTCCCTCGAAGTGAATGGCCACCAAGAGAGAAACCGACAGCCCCCCGAGGTTGTGCACCACACCCCGCTTGCTTGTGCCCCAGGCCACCGCAAGAAAAGCAGCGAGGCCTTGCCGCACAGACCGAAGCCAAGTGACCCTTCACCCCACACCGCCAGCATGTGCGACCAAGCTTCTTGTGAGAGACCGCCACCCAACCTGAATCCTTAAGAAGCTTCTCCTCCCCTTCGGCAGCCACGACCTGGGGGCTGACTTCCTGTGAGGACGAAGCGCAGCCCTTCCCTTGTCCCTCTCGGTAGGAACAAAGTGCACGATCGCCTTCCCCGTCGCCCTTGGAGTCGCCCTCTGAGTCGCCCTCTGAGTCGCCCTCTGAGTCGCCATCCCCTAGACACACGAATATCGTCCTATAAAATTTATTGCATATCACTCGTTATTCTGAAATAAAGAAAAACTGTTTGCATAATAGGTCTCTTCGTACAATCATTGTTATATACCATGACCATCTTGGTATCATACACCTATTGATCCAAAGTTGATTCATAGATCTGGTGCATACTTGAGTATCTAAAGAGTTAGATTGGGGACTCAACCATACTGTCAACTGATTACCAAGAAAGTATCTCCAGCTTAAGAAGGAGATGCCAATCCTTACTCTAAAGGCTCACATCCGACCGACCTCTTGATGTAGGTACTCTATATAGGAATGGATATTAAGAGGTGTAGACTGAGTTAAATCAAGAGTTGACTTGGTGAGATTGAGATAACTAAGACCTATGCAGTACACTGTCATGTATAGTCCCATATCCTCTGATCGGAGGCACATGTTACTATATGTCTGAGTATGTACATTTGGCAAACCATTAGGTTGATGGCATAGTCAAGTTTTATACACCGGTGCACTGATGTACATATAAGGACATAAGAGTAATACGATCTCTTTAATGGATCATACATGTTCACTACTGAACCGGAAGACGTGAGCTTACTCATGAGATATTGGTACACACCAAATTTCATCCATGGTCATCTTGTTTTGTAAACAGGACATGATTTAAAGGTATGTTATATGCTTTTGGAAAGCATATGATCGATACCAACTCCCGATGATTGAATGAGAAACCTAATGATAAAATCCTTAAGAAGACCATTCAAATGAGGTCTGAACTTCAGGTTTAATCGTAGTATTCCAATATGCAGGATGTGCGTGTATTAGGAATACTCGAGGGGTGGTGTGATCTTCATTGATTGTATACCATGACGCTTCTCTTTCGAGGGAGTGATGAAATACGTTTGGATTTTAGTGACTCTACTCGGTAAACTAATTATCTAATCATAGCCTAAAGGTTGGGCATTGATCTGAAATGGATTCAGATACAATGAGAAGATTAGGTACACTATCTGATATGGTCAGGCATATCTGAGAGGTCTTGTAGATTTGGATATGAGATTATATCTCATTATTCAAGTCATTATACATGACATATACAATTGCCCAGACCTTATCTCCAAGTATCCATGAAAAAGGCACACTGTCCTTAAAAGAGTTCAAGGATTGTTCCATTAGAGATGAGATCTGAGTACCGGACAAAAAGGAGGAATTTAAGATAATTAAATTGGATTTGATTTTCCTGGATAACATTATCATGGATAATGTTATTTATAGTTATTCAAGAATAATATGGATAAGATTCACATTATTTGGACATGTGCATAGAGTTATCTAAGATAATTAAATTAAATTTAATTATCATGGATAAGATTAATGTGGATAGTGCTATCCATAATAATCATGGATAGTATGGATATGATCCACAATATCTTATTGAGATGTAATCATGAATATGATTCACAATTTTAACATTAATGTGAATTGGATTCATATTATGCAATAAATGTAAATATGATTTACATTTAATTTTGGACCTATGAATATGATTTATATTTTAGATGGTATACTTGTAATTATCACAAATAATTTAGAATTATTTGTTGAGCCCGAGATTGACCCACAATAGATCTGAATGGAGACAAAGAATCCATGTAATTGACCCTACTTAATTGTGGGAAAAGGCTTTGTTGTTGTTGAATTTAGAATTGTTTATTGATAATTAACCTCTAATGTTTATCAACAAGAAATGGATAATATTTGAAGTGATAAAAGAAATAGGGTAATTTCAGACCGGGTCCGAATCTATGGACCCGATCCCAACCCGGGGTCCCCGTCTTTCATTTGTAACAAATAGGGTCCCGGCTCCGTTTGTGGTAAATGGCATATGAGTTTGTCGTTAGAAAGTCCAAGTGCATTGACATAATTACCCTTAAATTTTAATTAATTTTCAAAACCCCTCCACCTTATTTCTCTGCCCACACCTGACCCGCCTTTCTGCTTCCCCTTCGAAACCCTCATTTCCCTAGATCTCCTGGCCACCCCTCCATGTGCATAGCCCCCTTGCAGTGCTACTCTCATATGCCGTTACCATATGGAACTGGACGGCCTAAGCCCTACTTCCTCCAAAGAGCAGAGGAGGTGGTAACTGAAGAAACCCTAAGCCCTACTTCCTCCGTCTTCGTTTGGTCGATGGCTTCGACGAGCGTTCTCTACCACCCGCTCGCGTTGTCCAACAACAAGGAGCCCTTCCTCGAGATGGACCCCACAGGATGCTATGATCACTACGCAAACCTCCTCAGCGTGGGTGGACTAAAGATGGTCTACAGGGCATTCGACCTTCTCGACGGAGTCGAAGCCGCTTGGAATCAAGTCCTCATCCGTTGGCTCTCCCTTGGCCATCGACAACCTCTTCACGAAGTTTGAGCTCCTTCGCTCCCTCCACCCCCCAACATCCCCGCCCTTCGCCACACCTTGAAGGACATCCCCAAACAGCTCCGTCATTTTCACCACGGACCTTTGCACTTCCGGAGACCTCTGCTGCTACCGCCACCGTCGTTGCAGTATATCCCTCAAGGCCATGAAGAGGTGGGCGAGGCAAATAACGGAAGGCATCCATCTCCTCTACACCCACAGTCGTACCCACATTGTGATCCACCGGGACATCAATTGCAACAATGTGTTCATCAAGGGCTACATCATGGATGTCAAGATCAGGTACCTCGGATCCGCCGCAGTGGTCGAGAGGGGGCACGTGGCGCATGCCATGGTGGGTACACTCGAGTTCATTTTTTTTGAAAACTAATACACTCGAGTTCATGGCACCCGAGAAATACAAGGAAGAGTACATGGTGGATATGTATACGTTTGGTATGTGCGTGCTGGAGCTGGCAACGGTGGAGGTGCTCTATAGGGAGTGCGATTCCTTGGCTGGTGTGTTCAATAAGGTGGTTACCATTCCTGAAGCTCTCGGTGGCATCCGAGGTGAAGGTGCTGATAGAAAGGTGCCGTGCGCCTGCTGATGAGCGGCCAACTGCAGCAGAGCTTCTGGAGGATCCCATCTTCCATAGAGTGCAGTATACAACAAAGATCTAAGCTTGCTGAGATGTATAGGCCGATTCCTTTGCAACAACTTTAGAAAGCTGGTGGTTTGATGTATTATTTTTGGTTGGCTGTATTTTTTAAATAAAATCAGAATGTTCCCAGTCTTCATCTTCATTTCAGAGTGTAAATTTTCTTTATTACGAAGATTATGCCTTCTACAATCATGATTTCTTATTTCAAGTGGCAAGAATCGTTCTATTTTTTTTTTCTATTTCATTCAGTAATGGACTTCTATCCAAGATGATGAACCAGGAGAAGTTCCTCGGCGACCATATCACGAAGACCTCAATGCAATTGGAGAAGGTGCAGAATACGGCGAGGCAACGTGCACTGCTCTCATGTTTTGATGCATCACCAACATGGGGCATGTGCACATGGAGGGGTGGCTGGAGGGTGGAGGGAAACGAGGGTTTCAAAGTGGAAGGAGAGAGGCGGGGAGGGGTGTTGGGAATTGATTAAAATTTAAGGGTAGTTATGTCAATGCACTTGGACTTTCTAACAGCAAACTCATATGTCGTTACCGCAATCGGAGTCGGGACCATTTTTGTTACAAATGAAAGTTGGTGACCCTGATTAGGATTGGGTGTATAGATGGGGACTCGATCTATAAATTACCTAAAGAAAAATAAAAGAGATAATGCAAATTAAAAGAGGATATCCTAGGTGGGTCCCACCATAGGGACGTCCCTTCTAATTTTAGCATTATCTCTTGTCTTGTTTTTTTTCTCTGTCCTTTATCATTTCTTATTGATAATTTTAGGAGTTGATAATTAATCCTCAAGTTGTTGGGGAGCTAATTCTATCCTCAAGTTGTTGATGAACTCTTTTAATCCTAACCATTCATTTTATGATTAGGATTGCAATCCTAACGATTCGAAAAATAATATAAGGAGAGGCAGAGCCTGCCTCCTTGAATCAATTCGAGAGTCTTTCTCTCCACATTTCACCATCTCTCTCCCCTTCCTTGTGACCATCCCCTGCCTTAGGGACATCCACCTCATGCCAGGTCGTCCCCTCTGTGCCGTCCTGCTATTGTGCTGCCGGATCGACTTGATCGATCTTGCATGGATGATCTTCTTCTTCGGTGCCTTGTGGTCTTGAAGAAAGAAGAGGTTTTCATTTGATGAAATCGGGAGCTATCTCCCTCAGATCATTTCGTTGGATTGTAGGGAAGTACACAATTCATGTCCATGCTTTCAAGTGCTTTCTCCATCGGATTGGACTTTGAGACAGGAGGTCTCTTCCATTAGAGACATGAGGATCACCAACACACTTCAAATGTATGCCCTTTACTCGTATGATCATGATGAAATTGGTTGGGAATGGTTCCCAATCCATGCGATTTTATCTATTTTTTTAAAGTTTCGATGCGATCGCAACTCCTATGATGAGTTTATTTAGATTAGATATGGTCCGATATTCATGCTTCCTTGATGTGCAAGGCCTAGTCGCCTTCTTTCAAGATTTTCCTGCACATCCCAGAATTTCTGTAAAGCACCACAGTGAAGACATCCGGGCCGGGAGACCCATCTCAATTCAACTAGAAGACCGCATCTTTAACCTCCTGCGAAAGCCGTGCAACCCCTTTACCACGCCAACCCCAGCCCTCACACTCTACCCGCCTACTCGTGGAGTGAAAGTGAGAATTCAACGTCTTGCCCACTTCTTTATCTACCTGAACTTGAACTCCTCCGATCAATATGGTCTGGATATAGTTTCTGCATCGCCTACCATTTGCCATGGAGTGGAAAAAATGAATATTGGCAACCCCTCCTTTATCTACTTCTACCGAGACCTCTGCTTCCATTCCATTGCCATCTTTAGACCTTATCCTCATTGATGATGACATGCATATGGTAGAAACTTTCCTGCATCTCCTTGGCAACAACTCACGGTCACCCTCCAATCGCTCAAGTGTGGAGACCTTCTCTTGTGTTGCATCTCTTCTGCTTGGATGTATGCTCCGAAGGGCTTTCTTGTACTCCATCAGATGCCTCCTCAGATCCCCCAACTTCGTTGCCATGCATGCAGCTGCAGACCCAATTGGATGCTAACTTCTCCAAAAATTTTCCACCATACTATGAAAGCCTATCTCCAGCAACCATTACCACTCTAACCTGAAGAAGGATCTCGACCTTCTTCCTTCCTCATTGGCTGGCCAGGAACACGGTTGTATTCCGTCAAGATCGCTTGCATGCAGAAAATGTTGTGGCACATGCTAATGCGATGGTTGAAAGTGGGAACCTGTAGCCTGTAAAATGTTTCTCTGTTTTTACTCACACTTGTCTTAGACCTGTAATAACTTTGGTGATAAAAGGTGAAGTTTTTGGGCACCCACCTATACAGTGGAGGTCCTTTTTTCTTTCAAAAAAACCTTCCTTCGCCCGACTCCCACAACAGGAGAGTATAATCAAAGTATGCACACGGGAGTGCCCTTGCTCGGGCTAGTGGAAATAACTGCATCGCTTTCGTCGACAATGCAAGCCTATCAATCTGGGATTCACGTAGGTTGATGCAAGCAGATAGGACACTTTTTTTGGGCAAGCTTTTGATTTGAAAGGGCTGGTGGTGCTCATCAGATTTATAGAAGGCGCCATGACAGGAGTAGGCCATTGATGGTTTTATGGGACGAGAGTAATGCAGTAATTTTCATAGGAGATAATATTTTATTGAGAATGTGGTGTGCAACGTTAAGATATTGGTATGCGTGGTGGGTTTTGATTGCATCAATAATGGAGTTGCAAGTGGCACTGGCGGTGCTGTACAGTTTAATATGGCTTTCGGGTTTATTTAAATAGATTTTGGATGACATCTCGTATTGGATCATCATCTTAGTTTCTAAAAAAAAGAAAACAAGGGCTAAGATTCCCATCAAGTTTCACAATAAAAATTTGGAACAGATAATTCAATTGATTATATTTCAGGGTAAACTACAAAAAATGGCTCTAACTGTACCTCGACTCAGTTATGAGCCTCATTTTTGAGAGGTAACGAGGGGTTTGATCTTATTTTTTTCTCATCCATAAAGCTTCCACGACCCTTGTAGGTCGACATTAGACTATAAAGTTGAAAGTTTAGTACTCTCTTACATTTTAAAAATGATATCCTTAATTGAGAATCAATGCATATTTGGGCCATTTTTTGTAATTTATCTTATATTTAATATATTTTAAACAAGTTATATTTCAATTTTAAACTGTCAAAATGAATTAAAGTCGTTTTACTATGCATGCCAACAATTCATTGTTTTATTCTTTCTTGTTAACTTTACTATCGAAATTTGGGAAATCATGTTTTATTGAAACTAGCTAGTTTAAAAACATATATAGTCGTTTGGTGATGGTATTAGTTATGCATGCTCCATTGAGAAAAGTTAATGAATATAAATTTATCGGGTCACCCTAGTTTCTTACAAAAACAGAAACAAAAAATTTCTGCAGCCAACTTCTTTGGATGGATTCAAGATGGGTCAAAAAGAACAGTTTTACATGCACTTTTTTAATATATTATAAATTAACCGTGTAATCAAAAATTTTTTTTGTATATTTCAGGCAAAAAAAATGGAACATTAAATTAGGCTGTTTATACACGCAATCTACTGTCAATTGTTTATTTGAAAATACCCCAAATAATCTCCTATTTTTGGTTTTTGAGGCAATAACAAAAATTGACTGTTCTTTTGTATTAGTAGAGTGACTATTGTGGGATTTATTTTTTAGGTACCATGCAAATCGGATGCTCAGCTTTTATGCCCCAGGTGAATTTTGCTTCTTATTGTCTATGTTTGATGACTTCTTTTTTTGTTGACTGTACTTCCAATGACTGGGCTCTAATTCCTCAGTATCTGCCAATTATTAGCAATATGTCAGTGAGCTAATTATATTTAACTGATATGGCTGAGTCATCCTGCAGTAGTAATCCTCCAAATTTCTACTACAGACTAGTTCTTATTGGCGAATTTTTCTTATCTACAAATTTAAGCCTAAAATTCACATCCAGTGTAATATTTGATTCTTCCCTGCTTTTTTGACGCCATTGATATATATTGGAGTGTACTAGTATGCAAGTTGCACAACTTAAGTTTCAAAGACAACATCAAGGTTGAAAATGCGGAAACCACAAAATGTGCTTAAGTTCATTCTCAAATGGTCATTTCTAACAGAATTGTTGGTAACATGTTCTGTTCATTTTTTCCGCTGTCGGTTTAGATGTGACTAAATTAGGATATTCAGCCTTTATTTTCCTTTTCTTAAAGCCAAAGTATGGGGACTCAAGATGGACCTTCATTCAGATTTCATTAAGAATCACTAAACTATCATGTCCATGGTAATTATATGGTCGAACCCACTAAGGATGGATATAAACCCTTGAGGGTGTGTGTTGAGAATTATCTTATCTTTTCCCGTTTTTATGTATTTTTCATTTCTTTCTGTCTTTCTATGTAATTTCCCTACGTGTTTCTCTTCTCTATATAAGAGAACTCTCAGGCCTCATTATCAATGCAATTTTATTATTCTCTTTCCACTCTAGGAAATAGAGTGGATTATACCCTATGCTTGCAGTACCTGTAGCCAGATCGCCAAGTCATAGAAGTCTACCACACTTCCAAACATAAACAACATCACATTTATGCCTTCTACCATCTTTGAAAGATCTTCAGAATGGGAGGATGACAGACTAGACCTCTACCATCTACCCGTTAGGATGCCTTCTACCATCTTTAAAAGATTAGGCCCAGGAAGAATTGGTGAGACTAGACATACTGGAGGATGACAGGGACCTGGATGAGGAGATTATGAGTCATGGGGTGATTCAAAAGATCCTGTAGAATGAGGATATGAAGTGGGAGTTAAAGTGGGGACAAAGATCAAGGCAGAAGTGATTGAAGAAGGGTGATGCAAATACTAGGTTTTTTCATGTTGTGGCAAACGATAGAAGAGGAACCTGATCTACTCGATCGATGTTGGGGATGTGGAAGTACACAGGGAGGTGGAGGTTGCAAGAGCAGTGATAAGCTACTTAAAAAACATGAGCAGTTGTGGAACTCACAACGGGTCGAGGTGGTCGGGCTTGGGTGTAAGCTGCATATCAGATAGTGATGCGGAGGAGCTGACGAGACCATTCGGTTGCATGAGGTTCGTGAAGTTCTTTTCGTACTTAACTCGGACAGGTACCCTGACATGGATAAGTTCCCGATTTTCTTTTACAGGGAGTTCTGGGATCTCATTGCAGAAGAGGTAATGGAGGTGGTGGTTGAGTTCATGGACGAGAACTATGGTTTTGATAGAATCAATCGATCCTTTTTACCAGAACGGAAGAATACTGGCTTATTACCCTATCAAATGCGATCTACTTGATTATGGCCAAGACTATTGCAAACCGCTTGAGGGTGGTACTGAACAAGATTGTCTAACCGATTCAGAGTGCTTTCTTTCTGGACATGCAGCTTATGGACACGGTGTTTTTGACATCTGAGATCGTGACTGACTCGTATAAGTGGAAAATAAAGAGGGTAATGTGGAAGGTGGATTTCTCCAAGGCATATGACTACGTGGATTGACGCTTCATTTGGGCATCGCTACGTAGGCACGAGTCGCACGACTTTCCAGTAGGTGGATTACGTGGATGAAGAGGTGTATCACGATCGCGTCATGTGCTATGCTTGTGAATGGTTAGCCAAGAGGGGGGATATTTACAAACATAATGGGTTGTCCGTCAGGGATGCCCTTTGGCATACCTCCTTTTCGTTCTTGCTACTAATGCTAATGCTCTATCAATTATGGTTGATCATGCAGTCATGGGGGGATTCTACATCGGCTACTCAAAGGAGATCTCGATTCCTATTCTTCAATATGCGAATGATACGATCGTTTTTGCGGAGGGGGATCTATGAGATGCAGAGGCATGCAATTGATTCTTAGCGTTTTCGTGACAGTTTTGAGACTGAGAATCAACAAGGAGAAGTCATAGTTCTTTTCTCTCGGCTTGGAGGAGGAGGCGATTGCGAGATGCACTGATTGGTTGGTCTTTTCATGAAATCAATTACCGTTGTGTTACCTCGATGTCCCTTTGGTGGCGGGGAGGATGAATATGGCGGATTGGCTACCGACGATTGAGAAGATGGAGCAGTCACTAGCATGTTGGAATTTAGTATGTTTATCTAGAGGAGGCGTATTGGTGTTGCTGAGGTTGGTGCTGTCTGTGATTCCTATTTTTTTCCTGTCAGCCAGGCCCATCCCTGTGAGTGTGAGGAAGAGGCTTGAGGGCATCATGAGGAGGTTTTTCCGATCTTTCTTTGGGTAGACAAATGGTTTCTCTTTAGTGGAATGGAAGATGGTCACCTGCTCAAAGGAGGATGTGGGCCTTGGGGTACGCAGTTTGGAAGGGATGAACAAGGCTTTGTTCAGCAAGTTGATTGCACATAACTGTGGCGATTGTGACGATTTGTTTTACAATATTATATGTAAGATTTATGAGCTCGATAGCTCTTTCCCTAGCTCTGGGGAGCTTAGGACATGACGATCTAACTTCTGGAGAGGCATCTATAGCGTGGTGCAAGAGATTCATCTTTTTTTGAGACATTTTCTTGGGGACGGCAATAGTTTCAAGTTTTGGATTGATGATTAGAATGCGGGCGGGATTTGGGAGTACGGTTCCCGTGATTAATGGCGTTGGCTAGTAACCAGGATGCTTCAATGGCTGAGATTTGGGACAAACACTCTTTCTTTCCTGAATGAACTCTCAGATCAACGATTGAGGGAGTTGTTGGTGTTGCTAGAGGAGTTTGAAAGCGTGGCTGGGCCCACTGATGGGGGGATTGCTGGAGCTTGCGTGATGGTGTTTTCTTTGTAGCAAAGGTTTATAGAGCATTAAAGGGCCTTATGGCCTTTGACCATGGGGGATGCGAGGCAAACTACATAAGAATATGGAAGTGGAATGTGCTAGTTCGTGTGAAGGTTTTTTTGTGGATATTTAGAAGGGGCAGACTCTTGACTGGGGACCGTTTTGCGCGGTTTGTTCAGAATGTTGAGCCAACATGCTTGAAATGCCAGGAGGACATGGGGGATATATATCATCTGTTCTTCAAGTGTAGATGCTTTTTGGAGGCCTGGATCCTGTCCGGGAACCATGTAGTGAGTATTGATTGCGCGACGTGTTTCTGGGAATCCATTGGGGGTGGGGGTGGAATGACACTGAGAAGGAGCGATTTGGATTGCCAGAAATGGTGTGGTTTTCGTCAGGACCGTGTTTATGGTGAAAATGTAGTGGCTCATGCTAAGATGCTGCTAGTTTAGAGTTGGAACTTGTAATTTCTTGCTTTCTCATCGCCTATAGTAGGCTTGTAATTTTTTTTTGACGCTCAAAAGCGGGGGACGCACTCGATGGTGCTCGCCCCAATTTATTAAAAAGTTAAGAGAAAACTTACAGTCGGTATGCGTACAGTAGAAAAACAAGCGTAGAAACAGAAGGTATCAATATCAGATACCCCCATTACAGCATAGAACCCCTAAACATCGGACCAGTCGCGAAGTAAACGAGATGCCGAAATGAGCACGTTTTCGGAATAGAACCTCTGACGAGCAAAAATGGCTTCATTTCTACCAATCCATATGCACCAAAGCCGAGCAATAGATGTAAGCAGGTCCGTCCTCGCCCTGGCCCGAGAGCTAACCAAGCTCTCACAGAAAGATGAAGAATTCGACACGTCCAGCCAGTCCATATCAGCCCAGATGTCATGGGTTCTGACACATCGAAAAAATAGATGATCGATAGTCTCTGTCTCCAAATCACAAAGGCCACAGATAGAAGGGACGTTGGGAAATAGCAAGGCACACCGGCTACGAGTCATCAGACGCCCACGACGGAATAGCCACAGAAAAATGCCGATTCGTTCGGGAACTTTGAGGCCCCAAAAGAATTGACAATCCCGGAAAAGTGGAGCATCAACCGCAGCCAGAGGAGGAAGAATAGCCAGGTAAGCCGCACGGGTGGAGAAAGTGCCGTCCTTCCAATACAGATGATCGCGGCCGACCGAAGGCGAGGGCGCGTCCGCGAGAATAGCAAGTAAGGCCATGAAATCCACCTGCCGCTGGTCAGAGAGATTAGCCACGAACCTGGGGCCCCAAGAAGCACCATCCCAGCAGGAGGCAACATTGGCATCCTTATCCGCCACCAGCGCGAATAGGCGAGGAAATAACTCCTGAAGAGGACCCCTACCGGTCCAATCGTCACCCCAAAAGCGGATCAAAGACCCATCCCCCACCTTAATGCCAAAAAGGGATCGATTACGAGAGAGGGTATTGACGATATCACGGGAAAAGGATGAGGAAGACCCCGTCAGGCGGCCATTCAAACCAAAAAGCCTGTCAACCCCCACCGCCAGCCTCAAAAAATTTAGCATAAAATTTTCCTCCCTGCCCCAAAGACGAGCCACCCATTTGAGTAGGAGGGCCTCATTAACCACCTCCAACCTTCTCACCACCAGCCCCCCTCCTTCTTTGGCCGAGTAACCTCATCCCAGGCAACCAAATGAACACCCCTCCTCCCGTCCCCCTTCTTCCCCCAAAGAAATCTCCGCAAGCACGAATCCAGCCTCCGTCGGATCCCCTTAGGCATTCCTTTCATAGAGAAGAAATAGATTGGGATCGAAGATAATACCGACTTGAGAAGAACGAAACGACCACCACGGGAAAGAAGGGCCGCACGCCAGCCAGCCAAGCGAGATTCCATCCGATCAACCACGGCCTGCCAGTCACGCATGCGAGCACGCCCAACCGTCAAGGGAAGCCCCAAATATTCCAAGGGAAGAGCGCCCGCCGGGCATCCCAAAATCCGCATACACTCCGCAACCTCATCCCGCGGAGTGGAGAAGGGAACCATAGAGGATTTAGCATAATTAATGAGGAGGCCCGAAGCCTCGCTGAAGAGCTCCAACGTGGTAGCCATACCCGCCACATTCGAAGCATCGCCCTCGATGAAGCAAATAGTATCATCCGCGAACTAAATAATTGGGACATGGTAAGGTCCAAGAGAGCACCCAGGGTAAGGCCAGCCGCAGCCACATTATGAATCATGCAAGGCAAGACGTCGGCGGCCAAGACGAACAACAAAGGGGCAAGGGGACATCCTTGCCGAATCCCCCGGCGTGGCTGGAAGAAGCCCCCAGCCAGGCGGCCGTTGAGAAGAAGCGAGAGAGAGGCCGTCGAGACGCACCCACGAGATCCATTGCGAGGGAAATCCCCGCCGCTTTAGAACAGACCAAAGAAATCGCCAATCCAAGGAGTCGTACGCCTTCGCGAAATCAATCTTCCAGAGAAGCCCCCTAACGCCGTTCTTGCTCCACGCATGAATAATTTCCGACGCCACCGCATAGCAGTCACTAATTTGCCGCCCCCGAACAAAAGCCGCTTGAGAAGGCGAGATGAGAGAATCGAGAAGCGGTGCCAGGCGCCGAGCAAGGATCTTAGCAATGATAAGGTAGATGGCATTGGAGATGGAGATCGGCCGGAAGTCCTCAATACGGTTGGCGGTCGAAGACTTGGGAATGAGAGCAATAAGGGACCGGTTGAGTTTATCAAACCCGTAGTTGCCATCACAAAAATCGCGGGCGACGTCCAAAACGTCCTGAGAAAGCACATCCCAAAATTCCCGATAAAAAGAAACAGGGAACCCATCGGGTCCCGGTGCCGCGTCGGGGTTGAGGGCCCAAACAACCTCTTTCAGCTCCTCCATAGATATTTGTCGAGTTAGGCTCATCGCATCCGCCTGAGGGAGGACGCTAGCCCCACCACCCGACCAACGCCACCGACGCACAGACCGGCGCCCGAACCACTCCTTAAAGTAGGCCACCAGTGCATGACCCAAATCCCGCTCCCCCTGGACATGGGCGCCATTAATCAGCAAAAAGAAATAGAGTTAGAACGCCTCCGACCACTAGCGATCCTGTGAAAAACGCGGTGTTAGCGTCACCCTCCTTCAGCCACCGCATCCGAGAGCGTTGGCGCCACTCAACCAAACGCTTCCGATCCTCAAGCTTCACCTTATCCATAGCATCCGCGCGCACGACCAACTCGTCCTGATTCAAGTCCCTGTCGTTCTCAATGCGATCAAAGCGCAAAATCACCTCATCAACCGCCAGGCGAGTGGCGATGCGAGCAGAGCGGGTTTCCTTCTTAAAAGACGCCAGCAGCCGTCTGAGAGACGAAAGCTTATGATCAAAGCGGCGAGCGGCACTGCCCGTCGAAGATTCCTGAGTCCAATGATGCCGAACCAAGTCCCGAAAACCAGGCTCCAGAAGCCAAGAACGCTCGTAACGGAAGATGCCACGAGGGCGAATATCATCGCCAGCCGCCCAAATAATGGGGTTGTGATCCGAAAAAGATCGCGGTCTCGAAGTAACCTTGCAAAAAGGAAAAGAATCCATCATACTGTTATTCGCCAAGAAACGATCGATCCGCGACCGCGAGGAGTTGTTCCGCCACGTGTAGGAAATGTCATTTGGGACAAGCGGTTCAAGAGCCAAGTCATTAATAAGATCCATAAAATCCGAAGAACCCGGGTCGAGACCATCGCGACCCCGAGGGCGATCCTGCGAATGCAAAGTGACATTGAAGTCACCCCCAAGCAACCAAGGCACGTCACCCAAAAAATTAGCGTCCTCGCGTAAATCCTCCCAAAGCTCGCGGCGAGAAATATGACAAGTAGGGGCGTAGGCACAAGTAAACGCCATACAAGTATTTGACAAACAGCAATTCAACACCACCGAGATGGAGTGACGACCCATCCTCATGGAAGAAAAAGTAAAACTCGATGAGCGCCAAGCCAGAATAGCACCACCCCTAGCACCAGTCGCATCCAGAGCATGGAAAGCATTGAGATGACCAGCGCCAAAAGACCTCCAAACGTCATCATCCAACGCCGAAATCTTCGACTCCTGAATGAAACGCCGAAGGCCCTTTTTTGAGGTGATAAATGGTGAAGTTTCTGGACACACACCTATAGGGTAAAGGCCCTTTTTTCTTTTCAAAAAAATAAATAAAAGATCATTAGAAGGTAAATTGAGAAGCGGACCACAAGCTAGGAGATGCCTAATTGTCCCCAAAGCATCTAGTGCTAAATGACAACTGAAGAACATGTGCTTTACGTCCTCTTCATCGTCACCGCACAATCGACATGTAGCACAGGTCATCTGCATCCATATCCTTCTATAGATCTTAGTTACAATCCATTCTTTTCTCATCAACTGTAGCAGAATCCTAACCTTGATTATGTGGTCTTGGAGAATAATCAGGTTGTCACTCTTTTCCTTTATAGACAACCTCTTGTGAATGGATGCAATAGAAGACCCCTTCATCTTACTTTTAACAATCATGAGCACCCTTCATTGACCTTGTCTTACCAAGAAGAGAGCGCTTACAAGTGAAATCATTACATCTAGCGTTTGGAAAACATGAACAAGGGTAGGAGCCCGTAGCTCACCCCTGGGGCTTCCAGATGACCATTGTTCAGTCACAGATGGCTGAGAATTTATCATCTGATCCATCAAAACATGGGAAAGACCGTCCCCAACCTATCAAAGCCAACCCATTTTTCTATACAGAATAGAAAATAGTTTCCCTCACCCGGTTTATGCTCACCAACCGTAGCAGAATCTTAACCTTGATTATGTGGTCTTGGAGAATAATCGGGTCGTCACTCTTTTCCTTTATAGAGAACCTCTTGTGAATGGATGCAATAGAAGACACCATCTTACTTTTAACAATCATGAGCACTCTTCATTGACCTTGTCTTACCAAGAAGAGAGCGCTTACAGGTGAAATCATCACATCTACTGTTTGGAAAACATGAACAAGCGTAGGAGCCTGTAACTCACCCCTGGGGCTTCCAGATGACAATTGTTCACAGATGGCTGAAAATTTATCATCTGATCCATCAACATGGGGAAGACCTTCCTCAACCTGTCAAAGCCAACCCATTTTTCAATCCACAATAGAAAATAGTTTCCCTCACCTAAGTTTATGCTCCAGGAAAACGGTGAGACGTGAAGCACCTTTGCCACATTTTTCTTAGTTACAATCCATTCTTTTCTCACCAACCGTAGCAGAATCCTAACCTTGGTTATGTGGTCTTGGATAATTAACCGGGTCACCACTCTTTTCCTTTATAGAAAACCTCTTGTGAATGGATGCAATAGAAGACCCCTTCATCTTACTTTTAACAATCATGAACACCCTTCATTGACCTTGTCTTACCAAGAAGAGAGCGCTTACAGGTGAAATCATCACATCTACAGTTTGGAAAACATGAACAAGCGTAGGAGCCCATAGCTCACCCCTGGGGATTCCAGATAACCATTGTTCAGTTATAGATGGCTGAAAAATTATCATCTGATCCATCAACATGGGGAGGACCTTCCCCAACCTATCAAAGACAACCCATTTTTCCAGAGATGAACGCTCTTACTTTTAGAGGACATGAGATCTGGTGCAATGTCCCAAGGGGACTAGACTTGTGGCATGCAGATGGATCTTCACAACCAAGCAGTCGCCATACAGGTCCATTGACAGATTGAAAGCACGTCTTGTGACCAAAGGTTTTACAAAGACATATGGGGTAGATTACTTCGAGACATTCTCACCGGTTGCACGGATGGGCTCTATAAGAACTATCCTTTTAGTAGCAGCTAAGAAGGCCTAGCCTATCTTTCAGCTAGATGTGAAGAATGCATTCCTATATGGAGATCTCGATGAGGAGGTATACATGATGCAACCTCTGGGTTACAAAGTCGAGGGGGAGTCTCTATGTCGACTTCGCAAGGCAATATATGGTTTGAAGCAAAGCCCAAGGGCGTGGTTCGACAGACTTATTGCGTAAATCAATACTCTTGGCTTTCAGAGAACAACATCTGACTATTCTATGTTTGTCAGAAGATGAATGACTGATTGTGTTATACTTGCTATTTAGGATGATATGGTTGTCACAGGTGATGATGATAAAGGGGTACTAGAGACCAAGGCCTTTCTCCAGAAGGTGTTCGTCATCAAGGACCTTGGTCTACCACACTATTTCTTGGGCATTGAAGTACTGCGCGCTACAGAGAGACTTCATCTCTCATAGATGAAATACTGTATGGACATCCTTAATGAAGCTGGGTTACTTGAATGCAAGCCCTCTGGCATTCCTGCAGATCCGAAGAAACACTCTACATCTTCTGATCCTATCTTCAAAAAGATTACTCGATACAGAAGCGTGGTTGGTAAACTTCTTTATATCACTGTCACTAGATCATATATTTCTTATGCAGTGAGTAGAGCTAGCAAACACATGGAGCGACCTTGTTACAGTCACTGGCAGGATGTCCTCCAAATTCTATGATATGTGAAGGAATCACCAGGGCATGGCCTCTTTTATGAGGCAAACGGCTACACCGATGTTATTGCCTATGCTGATGCGGATTTGCAAGCTCACCAGAGGATCACCGCTCCACCACAAGATATACTATGATGGTTGGAGGAAACCTTGTTACTTGGAGAAGCAAGAAACATACTGTTGTATCCAGATCCAGTGCAGAGCAGAGTAGATGGCGATGTCTCAGGCTACCTGTGAGTTCACATGGCTATCGACATTTCTACAGGAGCTCGGGATTGTTTTCACCACTCCTATTCCACTATACCGTGACAACAAATCTGCTACATACATTGCCGCGAATCCTGTGTTCCATGAGCGAACCAAGCATATAGAAATTGATTGCCATTTTGTTCGCGACGTCGTACAGATTGGAAAGATTACTACTCACATCACAACAGATCTTGAACTTGCAGATGTGTTCACAAAGTCCTTACCCAAGAGGCGCCTCTCGTGGATAGTTTCCAAGTTGGGCATGATTGATAGATATGCTCCAACTTGAGTGGGAGTGTTAGTAATGTATTCTTACGGCTTTTATTTATTCATTGTAATCCCTTGTGAGGTACTTGTCTAGTTTTCCCAGTTTTGAGCTCTCTAGGGTTTTGTCCTCTATAAGGACCCCTAGACCTCCTGAATAATACATGCAACTCATTCTTTCATTGTTTTCCTTAGCAGTAACGATATTCTGCCAGGTAGCTTGACGGCTGGGCCTTAGCCTTACGTTACTTGCGGTTCTAAAATGATGCCTCTTACGGAAGTTCATAAGAGAAGGGGAAATCTTATGGATTATTTGACAGAATGTTGTGGTGTCGTACTATATAATGTGAATTAGCTCTCTAGGTGGATATTTCTTCCAGAAACTTCATTTTCACTCGAGACAATTTACGAGTGCCTGTAACGGGGCACACCTTGTGTATTTATGGACTGCTTTCTGAACAATACTGCCATATATTCCGTATTTTGGAAATTTTCTGATGTGTTGCCATGAATTTCTCTTTCAGGTTGGTGTGGGGAGATACGCAATGTTATTTTCTCAGATAATGGAACTGTGACTGTAGTTTACCGCGTGACTGTACATGGAACTGATGGCGAGGTAACTTTTTTCCTCTGCTTTATGTATGCCGAATGCTTTCTTTTTGTTAACAGATTACATTGAACATTTTAATCTGTATTAGGAATCCATTTTTTAAAAGAGATCAACTGTATTTAGGTAGATGATGTCTTTGTCTTCTGTTGATTAGTGGCTTTAGTTCCGCTATTCAATGACATGTTAGTTCTCTTCTGAAATATGCTTTCCGACACTGGTTGGGAAAATGAGCAGCTCATTTCCTTGTTTGGCTGGAGTTATATCTCCATGTGCCAGTTGAAATGTTTTGCCTCGGACTGTTAGGATGCTCACAAGTTTTATATCTGCTGTTTTCAGTGACTAGTATAATTGTCAATAATTATGCTACAAATCCATGCCTTTTTATTCCATGTTGCATTGTTCTTGATAAACGATGCTTCAATAAGGCTGTCTTTTGCATAAGTTATCCTAATCTTCTGGCAATTGATGCGAAGAATACCTTAATCTACCCTATAATGGAAATTGGAAATGTTTAAACTCCAACCATTCCTTGCTATGCACTTCTTTGTGTCACAAAGATGCCCAATAAAATGCAGATGCTATGATCTTTTAGTAATCTGGCGATTGTACCTCAGTATAAATCTTTAGAGTTTCTAAACATCACTGAATTAAATTCCAACTACCTTCGTGCATTAACTGCGTATTCTCTTAGTAGGATGTATACTAATTCAACACCCAACTATTTTTGGACGTGTCTAGTCTCAAAGTAATGATGAGGATAATAGATACACGACTTCTTCCCTCTTCCCTCCTAGCTCATGTTCCCACTTCTATTTGCCGCAGGCACACAGGGAATCCACCGGGACTGTATCGCTGAAGGACAATCATCCAGAAGGACCAGTTGCAGCAGCTGAGCAAATGGCCTTTTGCAGGGCATGTGCACGATTCGGCCTGGGCTTGTATCTGTACCACGAAGATGAAGTCCTGTAGAAGGGTAGGTTTGCCTCATCAAGAGAGACCCCTTGCCGACACGGTGCTGGCTCTGCTCTTTTTTTTGGTGGTTCGAGATTCAACATGGATGCAGAGCAGGTCCGCTGGAGTTGTCTGTCTTACCAAACAGCACCTGCATGTAGCTTTCTCTGAGTTTTGTGCCATTAACTAGCTCCAGCCGCAGGATTTTGTTTACCATTGGCTTAGATGTGAAGGAATCTAGCCGATTTATCTTTTTCTTTGTTATTGTTACTTTTGTCTTTTCTTTCTTTAGGGAAATACCTCCCAACACTGATATTAAACACAATGTTTTATAGGACCTTCAAGAATGAGAAGTTGGAAAGTGTTGGAGCTATACTCTTGGTTAAGCAGCCAAGCTAAAAAAATTAAGATGCACCGATCATTAAGTTTACTGAATGTAACATGGAAAAATTTATTCTGGTAGAAGAATTTGTTTTCACCAACCATGATGAAAAAGAAAGGAGATGAGTTACATATAGAGACTCGAGTGGTTAACTGAATTCTCATCCATGACCCATTTATCCATAAAGGATAAATTATAACTATTAACCATTGTCAAGTTTGGTGTAGAGAGAACATGCCCAACTTATCCACATACTTTGCGAAGTTAATAGTAGATGGACTTGTAAAAATAGCGGCCACTCCTTCCTCAAATCTTCATGCATAGCCAATCTTCAAAGATTCTTTAAAGAAATGATGATTGGCTTTAACATGCTTCATTCATGCAAAGTAACATGTTTGATTAAAAAAACAAGAGTCATTCGTATTATAATCTCGCGAGAAGATGAAGGGGATACCGATTTCAATCAGAAGGTTTTTCTCTCGTAGCAACAACTCTATCTTAGTTCAACACTTGATCTCAAGCAAACGGATCGTCTTTTACTCCAACACATCACAATATTACTGCATAGATACATGCAATAGCATGTGGTGGTTATTCCCATGTGAGTATAACATCTCCAATCAACATTGGTATAGCCTTCAACTTCAATATCAAGCTTAGCACCTTTAGTGAAGATAGAATTGTTGATGTAATAAAAAATGTATTTGATATATGGAGATGAACATCAGTTGGTGCATGCGTGAATTGAACTCACAATGGTCAACGTAAAGTGGATAAGCTTCCCAATAAGCCTTTGGTACCATCCTTTGGATTTGGATTTGTCACTTAGTAGTTTACCATCTTTAATACTTAGCTCGTGATCAGCTTCAATGGGTATATATGGTTAATCCCTTTATTCTCAAGTCTCCAATAGAAGATCAAGCATGTATTTTCTGTGGTAAATAATTAAAGCTTCCTCAGACATGGCGATCTTAATATCTAAAGAGTATTCAGTTGTGATTCAAGAACATATATTGGAATGGAAGCAATAATAAATAAGGAAAACTTGTTTGTCAATCTAGTTAATTTCTATTCTACTTATTATCTGGTTATCCTAGATCATTGTGGACTTATTATCTAGTTGATCATCTTTCATAGGCAATTACATGTCCAATCACTTTCTTTTCTTCTATGTCAAGTTTATCTTGAAGATTAAACACGATTCACACTTTCGAAAGTATCAAGGACAGTACATATAGGATCAATTAAAACATGCACACCATATTCTCCACCTTGAGATATAATCTCCATCTTTCATTTTCTTCCTTGAAGTATTTTTTGGCCAAAAGCAAGAGATGCACTCAAGAAAGCTTACATCCCTTGTCACATATCTTTCTCATGAAGATGGGGTCAAGTTATTTTGTGGCCTTCTTGGATATGAGAGTATTAAAAAACATCCTTCTGATTGATCTTGGGTTAAACTTGGATAGACTACAGGGTGTAAAATGTGCATGTAACAAATACATTTTAAAATTCTACAAGTGTATGGTTTTTTTTGTTGAATGCAAGTAAAATTATTGGAATCTTTCAGAGAAGTACCTGACTTGGCATATTAGTGATTAAGTAGACAGCAACGGAAACAGCTTTAGGACAGTAGCGCGTTGAAAACATTCCTTTAGGTATTGAGTCTGGATGAATCCTTCAAAAATATTTCAGGAATTTCTATTGTTGAATGCAGATGACAAAACAATTATAACCAGTCAAACATTAGTGGGGATACCAGATATCTGAATCACTTTGCACTTAAGAAAAGATGTTATACAGTACCTCAACAACTGACAAACTTCAAAACTCAAATTGTATTGTGAACGCTGACCCTCGAGAACGTTTCTGGAAACTTCTCTACCGGTTAAAAAATGACATGTACGTCATTGATGCCAAGAATATAATATCTTGGACATTACCTGAATCTGATTTTTTATTAGAAAGCAACTTGAAGTGCTAGAGCCACTTTTGCAGACAATCTGCATAAACCATTAGGTTCCAGATCAATACCTAACTTCCTTTTTTGTTTGTAAATCATGCATCTATCTTTGTAAATTATCAATCGAAAATCTAGTTCCCTTGCAGATTTTACTGAGTGGAAACAGATTTAAGGCGAGGTCTGGAACATGAAGAGCATTATCAAGCTCTGATTCTATCTAATAAAAAGTACTTCCTTTTACAGCAATACTGACGTTAGAGCTGTGGAAAAAGATGAAAGAACATAATAAGATATTTTATTCAGGAGGTCTAAGGGTCCCTATATAGGACGGAACTCTAGAGAGCTCAAAACCGGAAAAATACATAAGTATCCCTCGAGAGGTTACAATGAAAAATAGGAAACGTAAATACATCACTAACATTCCCCCTCAAGTTGGAGCATATCTATCGAACATGCCCAACTTGGAAGTTATCCATGAGAGACGCTTTTTAGGCAAGGCCTTCGTGAATACATCTGCAAGCTGAAGATTCGTCGTGATGTGTGGTGTAGTAATCTTGCCTCCTTGTACGACATCACAAACAAAATGGCGTCAATCTCTATATGCTTAGTCCGCTCATGAAACACATGATTCGCAATGTATATGGCTAATTTGTTGTCACAATATAGAGGAAAAGGAGTGGTGACGACAATATCTAGTTCCTGCAGGAAGGTCAGTAGCCAAGCAATCTCACAAGTAACCTGGGCCATCTCCCTGTATTCTGCCTCTGCACCGGATCTGGAGACTGCAGTCTGCTTCTTGCTCCTCCAAGTAACAAGATTTCCTCCAACCATCATAGCGTATTCTGTAGTGGAACGACGATTCTCAGGTGAACTCGCATGATCCGCATTTGCATAAGTAGTAACATCAGTGTAGCCATTTGCCCCATAGAAGAGGCCACACCCTGATGATTCCTTCAAGTAGCACATGATTTGAAGAACATCCTACTAGTGGTTGTGACATGATTGCTCCATGTATTGGCTAGCTCTGCTCACATCATAAGATATATCCGACCTAGTGACAGTAAGGTAAAGGAGTTTTCCTACCAGGCTTTTGTACCGTGTATTATCCTTCAAAGACAAAATCCGTGGAAGTGGAGTATTTTCTCGAGTCTACAGGAATACCTGAGGGCTTGCAACCAAGCAATCCAGCTTTAGTCAGGATGTCCATGCAATACTTCCTTTGTGAGAGATGGAGTCCCTCTGTAGTGCGTAATCTTCTATTTACAGAAAGTAGTGAAGTTGACCAAGGTTCTTGGTGACGAAGACCTTATGAAGGAAAGTCTTGGTCTCTATCACACCTTCATCATCATCACATGTGACAACCATATCATCAACATAATCATCAAGTATGACAGTACCAAGTGGCCATCTTCTGACAAAAACAGAGTAGTCAAAGGTTGTTCTCTGGAAGCCAAGAGTGTCGATCTCAGTAGCAAGTCTATCAAACCATGCCCTCGGGCTCTTCTTTAGACCATATTGCATTGCGAAGTCGACACACACACACTCCCCATCGACTTCGCAACTAGGAGGCTGCATCGTGTAAATCTCCTCCTCGAAATCACCGTACAGGAAGACATTCTTTACATCAAGCTGAAAGATAGGCCAACCCTTGTTTACTTCCACTGATAGAATAGTCTGTATGGGCCCATCTGTGCAACATGAGAAAAAATCTCAAAGTAGTCAACCTCATATATCTGCGTAAAGCCTTTAGCCACTAGCCTTGCTTTCAATCCACCTATGGACCCGTCTGGTGACTGCTTAGTTGTGAAGACCTATTTGCAAGCCACATATCTAGTTCCCTTGAGACACTGCACAAGATCCTACGTCCCTCTAGAAGTAACAACATCCATTTCCTCATTCACTGCATGTCGCCAACCATAATCCTGCAAGACACTGTGATGGTCTCTGGGAACAGAAATAGTCATGAGAGCATCTGCATATCTTTTGTCAATGGATGATAAGCTAGCAGTAAAACTGAAATGAGGCATGGGATGAAAAATACATCGCCTTTTAGTTTTGCGAAGAGTGATGGGAAGCTCCCGAGGATCATCCGGGTTAGTAGTGGTGGGAGCACTTGAAGATTGCATATCATCCTATAACAAAGGGACATGTAATGGAATATGTGTTGGTGTAGAAGTATGTTTGCGCTTATACATAATGGATAGAGGAGGAAAGTCCAAAGGAATGTCTATGAAAGATTGAGTAAAGAAGCTAGTTTTTCCAAAGAATGTTACATCCACAGAGATATAATATCGATGCCCAACATGATCATAGCACATGTATCCCTTCTGTGTATGAGAATAGCCAAGAAAGACACATTTAATCGCACGAGGAGACAATTTATTAGCAGTGTGAAAATTATGGACAAATGCTATACAAACAAAAATTCTCAAAGGTAGAGAGAATGGTGACTCATTTGGATATAGTAATGCAAAATGGGTAGAACCATTTAGAGACGCAGATTTTATGGACCAATTATGGACAAATGCAAAATGGGTAAAATTATGGACAAATGCTATACAATTACCACATCTCCCCAATAGGTTTTAGGAACTTTCATCTGAGTGAGAAGGGATCAAGTAATGTTAAGACGATGCCCGAATTTCCTTTCTGCTACCTCAATTTGCTGGGAGGCATACTAACATGAGATTTGATGGATGGTACCCTGGAAAGTAAAGAATATTGTCAAATCATATTGAGTGAATTCCAAGTCATTATCGGGATGAAATATTTGAACACTAGTGGAGAAGATATTTTTGATAAAATGAAAGAAATTCTTAACAATATTATTAATCTTCAAACGTTCTTTTAACAAATAGACCCAAGAGGATCAACTGTAATTATAAAACAACAACAAAATACTCATGTCCACTCAGAGTTCGGACTGGACAGGGTCCCTATATGTCGTAATGGACTAGAGAAAAGAGTACTCCACGACAAAGCTCAGTACGTGCAGGAAAAGATGCTCGATGATGTTTTCCGCACTGGCACACCTCACACTAAAAGGGATTGAGTGTAGAGAGTTCAACGAACATCATAGAGATGGCCTTGATAGAAGGGTGATCAAGGCGAAGGTGCCGGAGAAGAAGATCGTTAGAGATAGATGCCACGCCAACAAAGCTAGAAGCAGATGGGATGTTGAGGTAATAGAGATTGTTCTTCTCATGTCCCCCACCAAAAATGTGCCTCGTCCGGATATCCTGAAAATAATAACAGAACTAATAAAAAATAACTCTACAGTTCAACTCAGTATATAACTTCTGAACATATATAGACTAAGCGGAAAAGCATGAACATAATGAACTCCAGTCAGTCAGAGTTTGGAGGAAAACTCCACAGTGCCAACAACTGTAACAGGTGAATGGGCTCCATTAACAACTTGAACCGTCTTCACAGAGGAAGACGACTGTGAGAAGATAAGCAAACTACCTTCTCCTATCAGATGTGTAGATGCTCTTGAATCAATAATCCAAGCAGGACTAGAGAAAGAGACAGAGTTGGCTATTGTAGCTGAGGTAATAATCAAACTAGCAGTGGGAGTAGAAGTAGTACTGTCACTGGCGAATGAGTTCTGCACTAGCTGTCTCAGACGTGCATATTTAGAGGCCGTAAAGGGTGCCTCTGCATCACCAGAAGGCTGATGGGGTGTGACCTCAATGGTATCATACGATGCCTCATACAAAGCTGTCTCATAAACACTGTTGGCATTAGGCTGTATGCCAAACTTCGCCCAACAACGTTCAGATGGATGATTCCAACGTCCACAACTATGCACACTGGATAATGAGCAGTAATAGGATCACGTTCACGTCCACGACCAAAGTCACGACCATACCCTAACTTGTGACAATGGCCACGACAAAAGACACATCCTCGTCCTCCCTGGTAACTCTATCGTTCTATGTTCCCGGACGATGCATAATGGGTTGTGGTCTCCACAAATGAAATAGTGGGAGTTCCTACAGACAACAAAGATGATCTCAATGGTGGGTAGAATATCAGCTATCAGAAACTGGTCCTTCACATGCTTGTATCGTATATGCAGTCTAGAAAGTAACTAATAGACCTACCATTCAACATGCTCTTTTACCTGTTGATCACAACATGCTGGGTGAAAAACGAGGAGCTCCTCAAACAGGTATGTGAGAAGCCTGTAGTACTCGAGAAGACTTGAATCTCCATGAGTAGCAGAACAAATCCACATGTATATATCCAAGAGCCGCAACTTGGTTGTCTTCTTGGAACATGTATGCTCAAGGTTCTCCCACATCACCTTTGTAGTCTCCTTGCAGAGGAGATTTGTCGCAATATTTGGATCGACATTATTGGTTTAATAACCTGGCAGTTGTCAATGTACGAGGTATCCTAGTCTTTGTCCATCTCCTTGGACGGTATGCTGACCACCAATGAACACCTTGAAAGATCGAGGCCACAACTCATAGTTCTCAAAGCCTTTCAATTTGATAGAAGTGCCATGTACCATCACAAAAGCAGTCGGGTACAAGGGTTTGGTCTCGATGGACGTCATGATGACGCGTAGGTCAAGAAAAAGTGACTTAGAAAGGATTTGTTGTCTTAATCAAGCATAGAAGTGACCTAAATCATCGTGTCAGGAGATTAGAGCAGAGATGACGAAGGTCAGCAATGCTGGTCAGAGTTCTGGAGAACCTAATGTCATAGCGGAGTGGCCAAGGAAACTTGAAGTTGCCGATGTTCGCACCGAGGATGCTCAGGAGGCTGCTGACAACTATTAGGGCAACTGGCAGCAACCTTCAGAGGGGCACGAGGCCCCTAACGGGCCTTCAAGGCTGCTGGCGGTAACCAGCAGAGGGCCGGGAGGTTTTTAGCGGGCCTTCAAGGCTGCTGATGGCATTTTGCAGAGGGTCGGGAGGCTGCTAGCAGGCCTTGGCGGCTACCAAGGATGCCACAAGTGGCATTAGACGGTGAGCAAGGGAGACAACAGAGGCTCCACCTCTCGTTGGCGGCAAGGAGGGGTGTCGCCGGGGTCTGGAGATGCGTGTGGAGGCGCTGGTAGCATGCTGTGTGCAAGGTAGAGGACCAAGGGGCCTTGAGAGGACGATCTAGGGCTGGTAGTGGCGACTGGATTTAGGTCAGAACCCGGTCTAGGATCGTTGCTCTGATATCATGTGGAAAAAGATGGAAGAACACAATGAGATACTTTATTCAGGAGATCCAAAGGTCCTTATATAGAACGGAACCCTAAAGAGCTCAAAACCAGGAAAATACATAACTACCCCTAGAGAGGTTATAATGAAAAATAGGAAATGTAAATACATCACTAACAAGAGTCATCTTCAACTAGATCACTTCCCTGTCTGAATTAGGTTTATACAAGGATGAAAAGTGCATGGGACATGAAGCCCCCCTTTGAGGCATGCTGCAATCCGCATCATGAAGATGCATGCCACTGCATGTTAAAGTTCATCATTTGCTTACTGTGGGCCCAGACGTTGATACACATGCCTAAGTCACTGCATATACCATGACCGTTGCTGTCCGTCCTGGAATCAAAATCTTTCGTCGGATTGCTACCACGGTCTGAGCTCGAATACGATACAAAATGCCCATGTTTTTTGTCACAGTATCCATCTTACTCTTCACGACAAAGGGGGCCACCGGTATAATTTAGTAAATTCTGGTCTCGACATTGCTTACATGGTACTTATTATGCAGTTGCATATCTCCATTGAGTATTTGCAGAATTTTACAGGGTAGGTAAAAACATGCAAATTTTAAAAGAAACGTCCATCCTATCCAGAATTAATGTTTTATTGAGATATATACATATTTTTTTTCAAGAAACATGCACCATCTTACAATTCCAGACATCGACCATCCTATCTAATTCACTCATTGAAATTTGTAAACTATGTGGACCAGTAGCATACTGGATAGCCTGTAGTCCTGTACATTTAAAGTCACGTGGGAAGCATATAACTTTTAATTGAGATTCCATGGGGATGATAGCGAGAGGACATAGTATGGATAGCGAAGAAAGATGTAGACCTGTGTGTCTTTTTGTTCTTATCCTGCACACCATCATTGGAGAAGTCTTGGTTGTGAATTTGAGGCAATCCATGATGTAATGACATCGACAAGCATGCTTACGTCTTTGGAAATCTGTGCACGCAGAATGCCCGAATCAGCACCCAGTGTGCTGCCAACTTCTTTGGCCACTCTCTCCCAAGGTGTTCCCACTGACAGATTAGCAAAAAGCTCGCTTCCCCTGTTCACAGCATCTGCCATTGCCGGTGGCACATCTGGCACTGGCAGTACCTGTAAAAGGACACAAATATCAAGATATATGCCAAGCTCCAGAGATACGGTTTTTCCAGATGGAATGTTTATCTCACTTGTTGTAGAGGAAGCCCGTGATCTCCCGACAGTAAATGAATCGACATATCTAGCTGTGAACTTATTGCAGCTTCAGAGCTCAAGACTTGGGCAAAGATTGGTGTTTCATAGATTGAGTCTTCTTCGAACTTTATGAGAAGGTTCCGTGTAATCCCATAATCCCATAATAGGACTTTATCTGAAAAATTGTAACATAGGATTTGTTAGAAAATATAATACGGAAGCGGAATTAGATAAAAAGATAAAAACATTAAGATGACCAGGATTTAACGTGGAACCCTACTCTCTAAGGAGCCGGATGAAACCAGGAAGACACCTCAAGGGGCTGATGTGTCTATTGAACTTTCTCCCTGGATACATAGGGTGGGTGACTTCTTATATAGCCGTCATTGAGTCTCCACATCTCACAACTTGTAGATGTGGGACTAAACAACTGGATGTGGTAAATGGATCTTGGAGTGATCCATTTACCCATCTACACCATAAGTGACGCATAACACATATACTCCAACATTCCCTCTCAAGCTGGAGCATGCAATGCTCAGCTTAGATAAACAAAAAGAAATCTCAAACTCACGCTACAAAACACTACGAACAATATCAACTCAACGCACACAACTGTCAGCTGCTGTCGAGGACGTTCCTTCTCATGTCATGCAGGTGAGAAAGACCAAACGGACTGGAGTGTGAGTCAAATTGAGTGTGCTTTGTACTGCTTCTGTCATGGAAACTGAAACTGAAAATGAGTCTCCACTTGGAGAACTCTGGTCCGCCACATGTAGAAGACTGGATCATGTGGACAACTGCTCCATCTCTGAAAGGGCCAAACTGAAAAGTCGTGGAGACATCCTCGTTGGAATCCACGGTCGCTGGAGAATGTAGTCTGAAAAGTCTCCTTGTCAGAGAACTAGGTCTCTCCCATACTGACTCAGAGAATGGGATCTCTACCTTGGAGTCCCTATAAAACCACATGAAAATCCTAGCCCACATGACATAGGGAATGTGATCTCTACTCTGGAGTCCCTACAGAACACATGAAAACTCTGATCAAAATAAAAGATGGGGACCACTGAAAATGCGATAGCAAACATGTGCACATCAAACTGAAGACTCGAAAAACAATCATCGAGTCTGAACAACTGGCTGTTTTGGAATCTGACATCTGAATCTAGAATAGACCTGTGACTCTACACAATACCCCCCTTTCTCCCATACTCGTCGGAAAACAATGACATCAATAAAGTTGGGAGAAGACAAGAAAAGATGGGGAAGAACAAAAACTAATAAGCCCATCACACTTTTTTTGGCTTTTCCATTCATTTTTTCAATCATCATTTTTCTTTTCTTGACTATGTCATTTCATTTTTTTAATTATCGTCCCTCTTTTTTCTCTTCCAAATTAGCCGTTCATCATTTTTTTACGGATTTTCTCCATTTTTCTAAAAAAACTCACATACGATTTTTTTGTACGCCCTTCTTTTTTTCACAAGATACTCCTCTCTCTTTCTCTTTTTGAATTGGGCCCCTCCCTAAAAAATCCAATAGCTTACTTGGGTTTTTACATAAAAGAATCGCATGAATGGAGCCACCCCTTTTCCCCTTCCTTTTTCTGTTTTTTAAATAGGGTTCCCAAGGGAACCCTTCCTCATGAAGGGATCCGCCCCATGATGTTGCTCTCAAGTAGCGCCGCCTGGTAGCAGCCATGATAGAGGTGCACACGAGGAGGACCGCTTGGCTTCGATGGACTTCGACGATGATGAGGGAGGCTCGATTTTTGGTGGGAGGGAGGGCTCCGAAGCTGCGCCGCCACTAGAGGTGCTCTCGTGCCACCAGCGTAAGAAAAGAGAAGGGGAATCACAAAAGGATGCGTCACCCGGAAGAAGATTGGTGCCTTCTTTCGCCGCCTCCTGGCATTCACCGTCGCCTGAGGATGCGGCGCTGCGCCATTGCCTGCAACGAGGTCTCCGCTTGGATCTCACGCGACGATGTTGGCCAGAGGCACGCACAGGGGTGGCTCCTTCTGGAGCACTGCCAGGGGATCTGAAGGTCGCCTGCTGCTTGGGAGAACTGGAAGAGGGGCTGAGCCGCTGAAGCTCGCCCGATGTTGCAGCTCTGCCTAGAGATGGAGGCGCTGCCATGGACTTGCAAGGAAAGGGGCTCATGCTACTTGCACAAGGCGTTGCTCTGACAGGAGATGGAGGGAGGTGCGTGAAGCTGTGATCTAGAGATATGCGTCTGGAGAGGCACCTAGGCTTCGATCTGCGTCGCCTAGGGCTTTCTGCTCTTGCAGCTTGGATCTGAGTAAGGGTTGTGCTTGGTTCTTCTAGCGGCCTGGATCTCCGGCCAAGGGTTGCGGCCTGGATCTGAATGTTTTTCTGGGTAATGCCTGGGTGCGTAGAACCCTTTGTAACATGTCTTGGAGTTGCGTGATCTGGGCTTGAGTTGTTGTGAAAACGAGATCCTAGTGCTCATGCACGAGAACAAGGTGGCGCAACCTGGAGAACTAGGGTTCCAGAGATTAAACCCTAGAACATGTACCTTGATGATGAATATCAACCCTTGCAGAGAACTAGGGTTTTTCAAGAAACCCTTAGAACTGAACCTCTGATCATGAACTTGAAAGATAAAGAATAATCTTCGAATATCAATCTTCAAGAACAAGAACTCCAAAACTGAATCTCAAATAAAAATACAGAACTTGAAATCCTCGAGAGTCGACCCGCTCTGATACCATGTTAGAAAATATAATGTGGAAGCGGAATCAGAGAAAAAGATAAAAACATTAAGAAGATCGGGATTTAACGTGAAACCCTACTCCCTAAGAAGCGGGATGAAACCATGGGAGAACACCTCAAAGAGCTGTTGTGTCTATTGAATTTTCTCACTGGATATAGAGGGTAAGGGGCTTCTTATATAGCCCTAACTGAGTCTCCACATCTCACAACTGGTAGATGTTAGACTAAACAACTGGATGTGGTAAATGGATCATACAGTGATCCATTTACCCATCTACACCATAAGTGACACATAATACATATACTGTAGAAATCACAGATATTTTTTTGTGGTTACATTTAGATCTTTCCTAAAAAAGGATGTAGCACAAGAAGCACAATCTACGGGTTGATCGTGGGAAAAAAGGAAACAAACAAAAAAACTAGCACGATATGTGCATAATAGTGCCCAATTTTATGCAGTTTAGGTCAAGACACAATACATTCCAATGTTATAGAATGGACATCGAAAATGCAGGACGATTGAGGGATTATGCGGTCATACACATGACTGGGGCCAACAGCAAGAACTGGGCCTTGGAAGGTAAATATTCAATTATTTTTAATTGTATATCCGCAATATGGCGAGGAAACCTATTTCAACTTTGTTCATACATACTGTGCAAGCAGTTGGTTCTTCCTTCTCTATTCCGAAGGATGAGCACCTATCAAACATAGGATTGGCTCGTTTGCTTGGTTACCTTTGTTGAAGCATGGGCCCATGTTAAAAACTGCATCTCTCTCGACACACACGCATGCACACGCCCATGCATGTGCCCATGCACGCACGCACACGCACCCACACACCGACCATTCAGGGAATAATTATAGGAAACATGGATACTAGCATGGAGATACTAGTTATCAACCGCTCGTGATTTTTTAAGTAAACTGCATGTGCAAATTAAGTTTTGTTACTTTTGTACATACCAGGCGTCGAGTTTCTTCGGGTCTTGAGACAAAATCTTCTCTACCCTTGACCAAATCCATGTACAGAGGAGAGGAGCGAGTTGCTCAATCAATGGCAATACTTGTCTCATGATAGGAAGACCAAGATTTTTTAATTGCTTCTTGGCCATTTCTGCCTAGTTTTTGCCAGACACAAAGACAATCAACTTAGTAAAAAAATCTGACATTACCACACAACAAGAAAGAGATCACTACAAAGTAGGGCCAGATACACCAGCAAAAAATAACACAAAGCATGTAATCGTAGCAATTCAATATGAATATTTACTATGTAAAACTAAACAAAAATGAAATAAACAGTTTGGGAGCACAATTACTCACCACCCATGCAGTTTAAACATTTTTAAAGGAAGCATGAATTGTAGATATGTTACAAGGATATCAATATTGTACTGTGAATTGTATTTGTCAAGAAAGGAATAAGTGTCTCCGTGAAATTGAAGGGCATGGAATGGCGATCATATATAGATTTTCCTTGCATGGTACAGAATCTCACTGAGGTCATATTATGTTAACCTTCCTGTGCATTGTTTTGATTTCATCAGATGAATATATCTATAAAGAGACAGAAAGTTGTAAAAACTAAGATCATGGATGAACAAGAGGATTGAAATGAGATATTTTTTTAATGGTAGTACAATAACAATATTTCAACAGAACGGAGGAATTTTAAACACTCGAGTGTTTTTAAATATGGGATATTTACATCCATAAACTTGAGTAATTTGGTAACTATGTACATAACCCTGCATAATCGTGAATTACGCCCATGATCCTAGATAAGTGGGACATCTTATACTCATAACCCTCCGTTAGTTTAGTTCATTAACTCAACCAGATGACTGAGTTAATCTAACCAATCCACAATCTGACGGTTGGGATTAACCAAAAGTAAAAAAGGAAACCCCCTCCCCCTTCCTACTCCAGCAACCCCCTTCCAACGCCACCACCTCCTCCAGCTCTCCTCCCGCCACCATCTCCTCCATCTATCCTCCCGCCGCCACCACCACTGCCCTCTCTCCCTCTCCCCGGTCTCCAACTACTCCTCTCCGGGCTTCGAGCTTGCATGTAGGGGTGGGGGTGTTCTTGCTGGTTGGGGGTGGGTGGGTGGGGGGGTGGGGGGCTTTGACGATGATGGAGGCTGGTGATGGGGATTGGGAGGTGGCGCCTCTGCGGGGGGTGGGAGGCTTCGACGGGGGCTTCACAGGAGGGGACTGCAGGTGGTGGGGGTGGGGGGCTTCGACGATGGTGGAGGCTGGTGGGAGGTGGGGGGGGGGCTTACAGGCAGAGGCGGGTGGGGGTAGGGCATCGATGGCTTGGTTCTGGAGGAGGAGGTGGTCGACGGGGGGTGGAAGGGGAGGAGGTTTGTGGGGGAGTTGCTTGGCTGGAAGAGGAAGGGGAGAGACCATTCATAAATAATATGAATTTAAAGGGTATAAAATGTAAAATGTTTGATTGATACCATCACAGTTAATGGAAAATTGGATGGAAGTTAACACGAGATTATGTGTGTAAGAGTTAAGCATTATTCAGGCTTATGAGTGTAATTCATGATTACGCACGATTATGTACATAATTACGAAATTACTCAGAGTTATGGGTGTAAATATCTCTTTAAATATTTAGTGTGGAAAAAAGAGTTGATAATAAATGGAATGATTTATTCAAGGGGTATTGTATTTCTTATATAGCATAGAACCCTTGAGTCCAACCTGTGATAATTACATAATAGATCCCAAGGGCTATAAGACTCAATAAAATAAGAGGAAAAATAAAATAGCTTCAACACTCCCCCTCAAGTTGGAGCACATCTATCGATCATGCCCAACTAGGAAATCAAACAGGATATATGCTTCTTTGGTAGGGATTTCGTGAATATATCTGCAAACTAAAAATTTGTGGAGATATGTGGAGCAGTGATATTGCCTCCTCGCATTGCATCTCGAATGAAATATCACAAACCTCAATGTGTTTAGTCCTCTCATGAAAGACGAGGTTGGTGACAATGTATATAGCAACCTTGTTGTCACCGTACAATGGAACATGGGTAGTAGCAGGAAGTCCAAGCTCCCATAGAAAGGAGACTAAACAAGTAATCTCATAAGTGGCATGGGTCATTGATGAATATGCGATTCGTCATCTTTATTCATTTATTTTAGCTTAAAATATCTTATAAAACACCTGCATATAACGCTAACTCCATATTCTTATTAACTTGCATCTGCGTGTAAATATTGTACATTTCTTACTAATTTTAACCTAAAATAAATAAATAAACAAAGAAAGGAAAAATAAAGAAAAGAAAATGAAAAAGAGGAAGACTGTATACAGACTGACCCGAACCCCGAGAGAAGGTCAAGATTTGACCTGATAGACCACGAATAAAGTAGGGGGAGATAGGGTCCTAAAGCAGAAAATCCAAAAAAATGTGTGTGTCTAGTTGTAAATACTTCTCACTTATTTTGTGTATATCTGTATAAAACTGACACTAATTTATTTGTACCTTAATTGACCTCAAATCAAATAACATTCAAAACCAAAGTTGTAAATAAATATGTAATCTAATTACTAAAAATAATTGCACAATTAAATCATGTACAGAATAAAAGTAGCCACACTTGGAAAAAAGCCACTAAGCACTAATTGAAAGACCAATTCCGGCTCCATATGAGCTCAAATTGAATCAATCTCACTTCTATTGGATTCGAAATTAAATTATCTTTAAAATGGCTGTATTTTCATAATTTTTGGAGTTACGGTTGAAAAGTCGGTTTTCTGGGGTGGTTTGTGCAATTTTTCCATGTATTTTGTGCATATTGTATTTGTATATATTTGTAAATTAATCTTACTAATTATTTAAAATAAAAATAGAAAATAAAAAAATAATAAATTCTTAAAATACGAAAAGACTAATTTCCTCATTTACTTTTATATATAATGTCATATATGTATATAGTATATGTATATAGTTGCTATTTTTAATTAACCACCATAAAAAATAAAAAAATAACATTTTTTAATTCAAATAAATAAAGTGACGAAATAAAAAAATAGATAGTTTTGTAAATATGCTTATCTCTTTTATTTTATCTCATTTCATCTCTCTTATCTCTTTCACCAAAAAAATTCAAAAAATCATTTCAATTTTCATCTCTTTTATCCCTTCCTCCAAAATAATTCAAAAATTCAAATTTCATTCTATCTTTTCTATTTATATGACTCCTTCTCCCTCATTTCAACTTGATCAATCTTTAGAGAGAGGAGCCGGATCTCTGAGAGAAAATTTCGTCGAGAAAGTTGCGTAGTCTCCAACCGTCCGTTGACAGCGAGTCGGCCTTGTCGAAGTGATCACGGTCCTTTTCCGCTCCTAAGATGAGATCCATATTTTTCTTATTTTTATCTAGGTTAATCGTAGTTTATTTCTCACATTTTTTATCTCGTTGTCAATTTTTTATCTAGATCTTAAAATCTGCCACGATTTATTCTGCCACCGACTCGATTTTTCATCTCACTTTCTCGATCTCCACGCATTCTATTTCTATCGTCCACGATCTCTCAACTCCGGCCTCGTACGGTGGCTGGAGATCGGATTCGATTCTTCCATTTTTCTATGGATCTCCACTCATTTTTCTATTTGTAAATAAATAAATAAAAAAAAATAAATAAATCATTTATTTTCTTCATCTCTAACGTTTGTTTCGCAGGACCATTAATAAAAAAAATTTAAAAAAATAAAAAAAAATTTATATCCTGTTTTTTGTTCCTATTTTTGGATTTACAATATATATAAGTTTCTCTTTTTCTATTACTGTTTACATCACAAACAATAAAATATAAAAAAATTAAAAAAAATCTTCAATCAGGCAACGAGGTCGCCACCCCCCGACGCCCACCAACTGGCCGGCCACCGCGCCTCTTGCGCGCGCCCCTCCGCTTGAGCCTGCCGCGCCTACGCCCCAACGCGCTCCACCGACATCTTGTGGACCACCTCAAGCTTCCGCGGCGGCCCGCACCCTCCGCTGCCTCATCCTTCAAGCCGTGCTAGCCACCCGCATCTGCCCTTTGAGCCTGAGCGTCGCCCTCCTCCCTTATAGTGCGCACGCCTCAGCCTTCATCCGACCCCACCTCGCCGTCTCGCCATCTGCAGTGGCCCGTGCTGCCTTTCCGTCCACCGCCCGCCGCCCTCGCCCGCCGAAGAAGAAGGGGCGGCGTCGGCGACCCTTGGTCTCTAGCCCCTGTTGGTTTCAAGAAACAAAGAAGGAACCCTTTTAGGGTTTTGATTGAATAATTTATTGGAAAATTTGCAACATTGGTCTCGGACATTTCTGAAATTACGAAAGAGCCATGTTAGAGCAATTTAATTCGAGAAAAATACAATTGCGCTCCAGAGTTTCACGAAAATTACGAATAAGCCCCTGTCAGACTCAAGCACATGCCAAGCACGTGATACAAGGGTAAAATTGTGCATTCTCTCTTGTGATTTATTTTTATTATTTATTTGATGCAAAAATAAAACTTATTTACATTTTAGTCCCTGAACTGCAGAACAAACATTTGTCTGCTCTATTTGAATGAAATAAATGTTATTCGTGATCTAAAAATCTTGCAAAATTTATGCTATGCTCTTGATGTGATTATATTCTTAGCATAAATTTTTCATTGCATTTTGTCTTCATTTATTATAAAAAAAATCAAAAACATGTCATTTTTGCCTATTTGAAATTCTAAAATTCGTAAAAATTCAAATATTATTCCAAAAATTCCAAAAAATAGAGTAGTTGTATTTTATTGTGTTTTAATTTCTGTACAAATTTCGTGCATTATTTATTTATAAAACCCAAAAAAATTGAAAAACATCAAAAATCTTACAAAAATCATAAAAAATTCAACAAAAATCTAAAAATTGTGATTTAAGTTCCTATTTGTAGATGATTGCTTCTAGTTTGTCTTAAAAATAATTATCAGGACACCTTAAAATATTTTTAAGTTGCAAATTACTCCAGGTTGTGCACAATTTTTGCATTTCCCCACTGTTTGATTTTTAGAAAAATACAAAAAACATCTAAAAATTCCACAAAAAATCTCAAACATTTCAAAAATTTTAAACCCCAAAAATATTTTTTTTGGATTTTTCTGAGCATATTTTATAATAGAAAATTACAAAAAGAGTTGGTTCATATTTTTGATCTTGTGCATATTAATTCGTATTATTTTTAAAAAAATAAAAAAAATTGTAAAATCAAAATCACTAAAATTTTGAAAATCAGAAAATAAAAAAATTAAGAAAAAAATAAAAAATAAAAAATATAAAAAATCACAAAAACCAAGGATAGTTGTACTTTAAGATTCCTGTTTTCTCTTTATTGATTTTCGATTAATTGAATAACCCTCTGGATTTGTAGCCTCCCTGAGTTCGACCCTGTCCGCTATACAGGTTAATAAGTAGCAAAAATAAACAAAATGTTTGTTTGTCACGGGATTTTGGGGATACCAACGATGACAATATTTTCCATCAATTTTCCGTCCCTAGAAAACCGTGCACAACAAAATGGCGCCATTGCCGGGGAGGCACGGCGAGGGTAGTTAGGTTTCTGTTTTGACCTGCTATTCTTGGTTGTAAATATTTGTTTACATTTTGTCATTCACTTCATTGTTCATATCCACTGCATTCATTTCATTTTTTTCTTCTTTCTCATATTTGATAATTGTATTTCTTACACATTCTCTTTTCTTTTTCTTGCGAGGGCCCGTGGAGCGAAGGAGGCGATCCTAGGAGAGCTGAAGCACCCAAGCGACGTGGAGGCGGCTTGATTCTTCACAAGCCACATGATAGCGTGAGAAGAGGAGAAGAAGAATTGAAGGAGATGAAAAAAAATTAAAGAAAAGAGAGAGAGAGTTTTTCTTTTCCATTTGAACTCTGTAAAAGAACATTCATTTGTTGTGGGGTCTGTTTTGCCAAGTGCTGGTGCACTTGGGGGACCTCACCGGTTTTGTTTTCATCGCCTTTATTTTCCTTTGTTTCCTGCGGATTTCGTGAGCTACCTCTTGATTGCTTTAATTTGCTTGAACCGGGTAATTAATTAGGTCTAAACACCATAAACAAGAAATTTCTGTGCCTATAGAGTAGAGCGTAATTTGGACTTAGTCAAATTAACTTGTTCTTGCCTGTTAATAGAAGCTATCATCTAGGACGGTTCACTTGCATTTGCATATAGGATAATTTATTTCAATTTTGCGCGGATCACTTGCATGTAGAGTGCTGACGATAAGGTACGCATCTCTAACCCCTGCATGCATCATTGTTTTTAATCGTGCATTGGCATTTCCGATCTCCTTCCTTATTTTCACTCACATAAGTTAAAAAGGAAATTGGACACTCGGTAGGCGATTCTTTGAAAATATTTTAAACCAAGTGATAACTGCTAAAACCAGGACTGCTAAAGAAAACTCGACCCTAAAAAATACAAGGAAAATTATTGTTTTGGGGAGAGTAACCCCCTCATTGTTTGGCTTGATTGAGCGAGAGGGCGACCTGCACACTAGGATAGAGCTACGCCCGATCTCTTTTCAGACTACTATCTTGGGTTAGTTGTTCTCCAGTGAGGATCTCTCCGGTAGCTGGTAAAGTGGCCCGTGACGTCCTTAACAGATTGAATTGATCGGGTAGCTGGTAAACGGTCCGCAATTCATACTGACTGGGAAAGACCTAACTTCGGGATTAGGCCAGTCTCTTGAGAGCATTGGGTTCCTAACAAGCTCGCTTTAACCGCTCTGATAGATTGTATTGTCACCAAACTCTAAAATTGACAAGATAATTGACCGAACCTTCACGGTCTTCACTTTGAGTTGAGTTAGTGAACTGGGGATTTGTATTGTGTTTGATTGCTTGTGTGCTTGCTAGATCCTTCTGTGCATTTGCGCCTTTTTTCTCCATATCTTTTAACTTGATCCTCGTGCTCTCCCGATCCCGCCTTTTGTTTCGGAGATGGCCAACTGGAGTTATTTTAATCCGATCTTCGCGGATAATTTGTACTCTCCGGACGATCCACCTTCTTTGTTCCTGGAGGACTTTCCTTCTGATTTTTGTGCATATCAGCCTAACCCATTACTTTAAGAATCGAAGGAATTTGATTTTTACCCACCCTCATTCAACCCACCTGATCCTGGGATTTTGGAGTCACCTTTCATGATTTCCACACTTGAGACACTAAACCGGATGATGGAGCATATGAATTCGAGGATTAGCAATCTAATTAACATAAATACGAGCCAGAACACTGCTCCACTATTTGAGGGTATGGATTCATTTAAGGATAATCATGAAAGCTTGCAATAGCTCAAAATACAAAAAAAATGAGAAAATTTTAAAAAGCCAAAAAGATTCTGGGAGACACATTATCGATTCATTTTGTGAGGAGAGGACCCAAATGCCCAATCATTTACCCATACATATATCCACCACATGTCCGAACCTTGACCCTGAGGATTCCATTATACATACTGCTCTTGGAAATCCTCATGTAAATGCTGATTCCGACCTCCTCCCTTGTATGGAGGAGGTCCAAAAATTCAAAAAAATGTTGACTGAACCCGAAGTGGTAGCCACCCTTCATGAGATCATTAAAGCTCCACTTCAACAGGTCATGACAGATTTATCTACTCCTCAACATAAGAAGAGAAAGCGAAGGAGAAGATCTGAACGTCACATCTTGACCATGGCCACTGCCTATGCCATCACTCACCGTCCGTATTTTAAGAAAGGGAACACTACCACACCTCTTGTGAGTTGCTCCATATCTGACTATTCTTGTGATAACGCTCTCCTTGACGGCGGTTCATCAATCAATATAATACCCTTCTCTATGGTACAATCTCTTCATTTTGGGCCTCTCAAGAAAACCAGGATGATAGTTCAATTTGCTGATGGATCTATCAAGAGGCCGAAGGGTATTCTAGAAAACGTTGTCATTCTTATTCAGGGTACGAATTTCACTTCGGATTTTGTTGTAATGCCCATGGAGACCTCCGCCCCTGTGGAGCACCCTCCAATCATCCTGGGACGGCCTTTCCTCGCCTCTACGGGAGCCGTTATTGACAATGGTTAAGGAGAGATTCGCTTCCGTTCTGATGTAGGGAGCGATGTGTTGATCACTACACCTACTAATGCCCATAAACCTGCATCTCATGAGAACTCACCCGTGTTAGCCAAACCCAAGGAATTTGACCTCGATGATAATATCAGAGATTCTTGTTATATGTTGGATGATAATGAAATCCAAGCATTCCTCTTGAAGGAGGAAGACTCGGAAAGCATAGACCTTGGATTTCCCCCTTCAGGTATGTGGAGATGTATAGATGATATCCGTGGGATATACACGATAGACACCCTAGAGCGGAAGGCAGATTCTGAGACTAGATAGGACGGACATGATTTGACTATTTTCACTGATGAGTTTGTTCCTATTCACCCTGACGTAAATGAGACCGATCAGGCCAAATTTGATTTGATTGCTTTTATAAAGGAATTAGGGCCTTTTGATAAAGATGATCATCCAGTAGAGGCTCGCCAGGCTGAAATTGATCCTACTTTTTCTGATAATGATTTCGAGCCATTTTACTTTGATGTTTGCAAGACTTCCCATGCCGGACATGACCATACTACTTCCAATAACTGGTTTAGGCATCACGCACAATCTGAAACCGCTGAGGATACATTCTTGGTCGATCCTACTCTGTTTATGCCTAATGATGATCCCAATATCGACCTACACCTTGTCAAATCCATACCTCAGCCGTCCCGCAAGAAGATTCGCTTTCGACCTTCTTGACCTTTATACATCCACTCCTCTTGTATATCCTTTCGTTTCACTCTTTCTTCTTCCGTTTTATCATTCACCCCTTTTCCGTGTGTGTGTGTATGATAAAGTTAGGATGTGCTTTATCTTAAGTATAGGGGGGTGAATGATTTGTGCTGTTCATATTCGTCATGTTCATCACTCTTGTTGTTGCCTATACTTAGGGATACTCTACCCTAAGTATGGGGGGCGTGATATTGTTCATATCATGTCCTTTTATTTTTGAGTCTGTACATTCTATTCATTGGTTTTCCTTTTTTGTACTCTCTACTATACTTAGGATTACTTGATCCTAATTATAGGGGGGGATCACCAACGTCTCTTCTTTTTAATCTTTTCTTTGAGTCATTTTAGTATGGGAGTCTTTTCACTTTTCTATACTTAGCACGAGTTATGTCTTCCTTTTTCGCTCTCTGATCACTATGAGGATATAGTTCGAGCTAAGTATAGGGGGGTGTCGTATATATTGTATATATACTTTAGACATAACTCGTACTTTTAAATACGTTTATTTGGGGGGTTATGTGTATTATATTGTAAAATCCACGTGTGTAAAAAAACAAAAAAATAAAAAATAAAAAACACAACAAAAAAATCAAAAAAATCAACAAAAAACACACTCAAAAAACAAAAAAACCAAACAAAAAAAACCAAAACAAACAAAAAAATCTTGTATATAATTGTATATATGATTTACTAACCCTTTTTCCTAAGAAAAAAAGCTACACAACCAAAAATCTATAAAAATTTGCATAATTCAAAAAAAAAAACTTTCTTTCACATATGCATTCTTCCTCCAAAAATCCATAAAAAGTTCAAAATTAGAAAATTGTTTAAAAAATGTTCTTTTTACATTCTTTTCAAAAAAAATTCTCTGCATTGTTCATATTTTGCATTTGCATGTGCATTTTTTAGGATAGTATTGACATTTAAACTATGTCTAGAATAAAATTGAAGAATGGAGCTTAGTTGGACCTTAATTCACCTAATTTTCAGAGGAACTTCACCGAGAAATAGGATATTAGAAGCTTCAGGCCTTTGACTTAATTCTTTGAGTTCCACATGACAATGTGCAGCGTTTGACTCTTAGTGTCTAACCTGATCTCTTCATTCTGGGTATAACTCTGGAATAGGGAATCAATTTGTACTCTCGCACTATGCACTTAGCTCAACTCAAACGAGATGTTGGAAGACTGTGTGAGTTTCTTTTCTTGTTGCTGGAAATCTAAAGACCGGAGTACAGGTTGAAATAAAGCTTCGGAAAAGGGATGGACGGTTGGACACAATTTTTTCTAAGACCCCAAAAAATGTACGGAAATAAAAAGATTCTATATCCGTAGGGGCACAACAAGATCCAAGCAGAATCACCAAAAATCCAAATACAAAGAAGCCACTACCAAATAAATATCTGACCAAAAATATCCAAGCTTCAAGAAAACCTGCAGATCTTGGTGGAGACTTGGCTACATTGGCTAGCTTCACAAGGTGAGGTGACTACACTGGCCACCCTCCAGTTCTTTTCTCCTTCTTCTAACCTCTCCCCCAGTTCGATTGTGAACACATCACGTCAGACCTTAGAAGGAAATACCTGACTCCCCGAGGACGAGTTACTGGAGAGGAGATATGCATGGTAGTCCGGCATTCTGGATGGGAAGAGCTAAAACCTTTCACACACATGAGTCGATTGTTCAATGCTCATAGGGTGTGCTTTGGGAAGAGGATTGATCTAAGATGACTTCTGAGCCGAAACCGTGACAATGATGTGTAGAACTTGAAGGCTGTCGATTTTAAAATTCTAAGTCTCACAGAAGTTCCGACACACTAATAATCCAAAGGTCTGACAGAGCTCCAAACTACAATTTTATGAAGATAAGTTTTTAACTCAATGTTGTCATACTTTCTTTATTTTCCCTTAATTTTTCTTTTTCTTCACTTATTCTTTCAAATAAGTGTTTGCTAAGGGACTAGCAAAGGTAAAGCATAGAGGGATGATGAATCTGCGATTCGTCATCTTTATTCATTTGTTTTAGCTTAAAATCCCTTATAAAACACCTGCATATAACGCTAATTCCATATTCTTACTAACTTGCATCTGTGTGTAAATATTGTACATTTCTTACTAATTTTAATCTAAAAGAAATAAATAAAGAAAGAAAGGAAAAATAAAGAAAAAAAGAGGAAGACTGTATACATGCTGACCCGAACCCCGAGAGAAGGTCAAGACTTGACCTAATCGACCAGGAATAAAGTTGGGGGAGATAGGGTCCTTAAGCAGAAAATCCAAAAAAATGTGTGTCTGGTTGTAAATACTTCTCACTTATTTTGTGTATATCTGTATAAAACTGACACTAATTTATTTATACCTTAATTGGCCTAAAATCAAATAACATTCAAAATGAAAGTTGTAAATAAAATGTGTTTTAATTACTAAAATTAATTGTACAATTAAATAATGTACAGAATAAAAGTAGCCACACTTGGAAAAAGCCACTAAGCACTAATTGAAAGACCAATTCCGGCTTCATATGAGCTTAAATTGAATCAATCTCACTTCCATTGGATTCGAAATTAAATTATCTTTAAAATGGTTGTATTTTCATAATTTTTGGAGCTACGGTTGAAAAGTCACTTTTCTGGGGTGGTTTGTGCAATTTTCTCATGTATTTTGTGCATATTGTATTTGTATATATTTGTAAATTAATCTTACTAATTATTTAAAATAAAAATAAAAAAATAAAAAAATAATAAATTCTTAAAACACAAAAAAGGCTAATTTCCTCATTTACTTTTGTATATAATGTCATATATGTATATAGTATAAGTATATAGTTGCTATTTTTAATTAACCACCATAAAAAAATAAAAAAAATAACATTTTTAATTCAAATAAATAAAGTGACGAAAATTTAAAAAAATTAGATAGTTTTGTAAATACGCTTATCTCTTTTATTTTATCTCATTTCATCTCTCTTATCTCTTCCACCAAAAAAATTCAAAAATTCATTTCAATTTTCATCTCTTTTATCCCTTCCACCAAAAAATTCAAAAATTCAAATTTCATTCTATCTTTTCTATTTATATGGCTCCTTCTCCCTCATTTCAACTTGATGTATCTTTAGAGAGAGGAGCCAGATCTCCGAGAGAAAATTTTGTCGAGGAAGTTGCCTAGTCTCCAAGCCGTCCGGTGACAGCGAGTCGGCCTTGTCGAGGCGATCACGATCCTTTTCCGCTCCTAAGGTGAGATCCACATTTTTCTTATTTTTATCTAGGTTAATTGTAGTTCATTTCTCGCATTTTTTATCTCATTGTTAATTTTTTTATCTAGATCTTAAAATCAACCACGATTTATTCCGCCACCAACTCGATTTTTCATCTCACTTTCTCGATCTCCACATGTTCTATTTCTATCGTCCACGATCTCTCAACTCCGACCGCGTACGGTGGCCGGAGATCAGATTCGATTCTTCCATTTTTCTACGGATCCCCGCTCATTTTTCGATTTATAAATAAATAAATAAATAAAATAAAAAATCATTTATTTTCTTTATCTCTAACGTTTGTTTTGCAGGGCCATTAATAAAAAAACAACAAAAAAATAAAAAAATTTATATCATGTTTTTTATTCCTATTTTCGGATTTACATATATATAAGTTTTTCTTTTTTATTACTGTTTACATCACAAACAATAAAATATAAAAAAATTAAAAAAAATCTTCAATCAGGCAACGGGGTCGCCACCCCCACCGCCCACCAACTGGTTGGCCACCGCGCCTCCTGCGCGCGCCCCTCCGTCTGAGCCTGCCGCGCCTCCGCCCCAGCGTGCTCCACCGACATCCTGTGGACCACCTCCAAGCTTCTGCGGCGGCCCGCACCCTCCGCGGCCTCCTCCTTCAAGCCGCGCTAGCCGCCCGCATCTGCCCTTCAAGCCCGAGCACTGCCCTCCTCCCTTCCATTGCGCACGCCTCAGCCTTCATCCGGCCGCGCCTCGCCATCTCACCATCCGCAGCGGCCCGCGCCGCCTTTCCGTCCACCGCCCACCGCCCTCGCCTGCCGAAGAAGAAGGGGCGGCGTCGGCGTCCCTTGGTCTCTAGCCCCTGTTGGTTTCAAGAAACGAAGAGGGAACCCTTTTAGGGTTTTGATTGAATAATTTATTGAAAAATTTGCAACATTGGTCCCGAACATTTCTGAAATTACGAAAGAGCCCCTGCTAGAGAAATTTAATTTGAGAAAATTACAGTTGCGCTCCAGAGTTTCACGAAAATTGTGAATAAACCCCTGCCAAACTCAAGCACATGCCAAGCACGTGATACAAGAGTAAAATTGCGCATGCTCTCTTATGATTTATTTTTATTATTTATTTGATGCGAAAACATAACTTATTTACATTTTAGTCCCTGAACTGTAGAATAAACATTTACGTGCTCTATTTGAATGAAACAAATGTTATTTGTGATCTAAAAATCTTGCAAAAATTATGCTATGCTCCTGATGTGATTATATTCTTAGCACAAAATTTTTATTGTATTTTGTCTTCATTTATTATTATAAAAAAATAAAAAACATGTCATTTTTCCCTGTTTGAAATTCCAAAATTCGTAAAAATTCAATATTGTTTCAAAAATTCCAAAAAAATAGAGTAGTTGTATTTCATTTTCTTTTAATTTCTGTACAAATTTCGTGCATTATTTATTTATAAAACCCAAAAAAATTGAAAAACATCAAAAATCTTATAAAAATCATAAAAAATTCTACAAAAATCTAAAATTGTGATTTAAGTTCCTGTTTGTAGATAATTGCTTCTAGTTTATATTAAAAAAAATTGTTAGGAGTTTTGGGCACTTAAAATATTTTTAATTTGCAAATTACTTCAGGTTGTGCACAATTTTTGCATTTTCTCGTTGTTTGATTTTTAGAAAAATACAAAAACATCTGAAAATTCCACAAAAATTCTCAAAAACATTTCAAAAATTCTAAAACCCAAAAATATTTTCTTTGAATTTTTCTGAGCATATTTTATAAATTGAAAAACTACAAAAAGAGTTGGTGTGCGTATTTTTGATCTTGTGAATATTAATTCGTGTTATTTTTTAAAAAATTAAAAAAAATTACAAAATCAAAATCACTAAAAATTTGAAAATCAGAAAATAAAAAAAACTAAAAAAAATTTAAAAAAATAAAAAGATAAAAAATCACAAAAACCAAGGATAGTTGTACTTTGAGATTCATGTTTTCTCTTAATTGATTTTTGATTAATTGAATAACCCTCGGGATTTGTAGCGTCCCTGAGTTCGACCCTATCTGCTATACAAGTTAATAAGTAGTAAAAATCAAAAAAAATTGTTGTTTGTCACAGGATTTTGGGGATAACAACGACAACATTGTTTACCATTAATTTTTCCGACCTCCACAAATTTTCGTGTCAACAGTCATCGCCCTGTATTCAGCCTCTGCACTCGACCTAGATACAAAGATAAGCTTCTTGCTCCACCAAGTAATCAGGTTCCCTCTAACAAACATGGCATAGCCTGTGATGGATCATCTCTTCTTAGTTGAACCAACATAGTTTGCATCTGCATAGGAGGCAACATCAGCATGAACATTGGCCCCATAGAAAAGGCCTCTCCTCGAAGATTCCTTCATATATCAAAGGATCAGAAGAACATCTTGCAAATGACTCTAGAGAGGTATCTCCATGTGCAGGATGGCTCTGCTCACAACATATGATATATCTGGCTCAGAGACAATGAGGTAGAGTAGTTTTCCCATTAACCTTTTAAATAGTCTAGTATCCTCAAACTTAAGATTAGTGGATGTAGCATGTTTTCGCAACTTCTCTAGGATGCCAGATGGTTTCCATCAAAGTAAGCCAGCCTCTGTAAGAATATCCACGGAATATTTTCGCCATGATAGGTTCAATCCCTTTGCAATACGTATCACCTCAATGCCAAGGAATTATCTGAGTTGACTAAGATACTTAGTGACAAACCTTCTGAAGGAAGACTTGGTCTCTAGAATGCCTACATCATCATCACTGATAAACACCATATCATCAACATAAACTGCCAGTATGATAGTGCCAGTAGATAGTCGTCTAACAAACACAAAGTAATCAGATGTCACCTTGTGGAAGTTAAGGGAGCTGATCTCATTGGTAAGCCCGTCAAACCATGCTCGTGGACTCTATTTAAGACCGTAAAAGATCTTATAGAGTCGACACATACGCTCCTCCTCGATAGACTAACCCGATGGTTGCATCATGTAGACCTCCTCTTTGAGGTCTCCATATAGAAAGACATTCTTCACATCGAGCTAAAAGATGAGCCAATTCTTATTGGCAACAACTGAGAGAATCGTGTGGATTGATCCCATCCTTGCTAGTGGATAAAAAGTCTCAAAATAATCCACTCCATAGGTCTGAGTGAAGACCTTTACCACAATACTAGCCTTCAGTTTATCCATAGAACTATCAAGGGACAATTTGGTCGTAAAGACCCATCCATGGCCCGCGAGGTAAACACATCCATCTCCTAATCCATAGCCTTTTTTCTAACCATGGTCCTCTAGTGCACTATGATGATTGTGAGGAATAGTAACCACCATAAGAGCGTCGATAAAACGTGTGTCACAACTGGATAAGTTACAATCGGAAGTAAAATGTGACAAGGGATGTATAATACATTGCCTTTTTGTCCTCCATTGTGCTATATCAAATTATAATGGAGCATCTGAAGCTGTAGTGGTGGGAACATTTGAAGAGGACACATCATCCTGCAAGTAAGGGATATGTAATGGTAAATGATCACAATGAACAATGTGTTTTCTTTTCTAAACAATGGGTTGAGGCGAAGCTTCAAGGGTATGTCACTGATAGATTGAGTAAAGTAGCTAGTCCATTCAACCAAAGTGACACGAGTGTGGTCATAGCAATAGCACCCCTTTTGGGTGCGAGAATAGACAAGGAAAACACACCTGATAGCATGGGAAAATAATTTATCAGCAGTCTGAAAATTATGAAATGCAGTGCATCCATAAATTTTCTCAATGGGAGTGGAAAGGTTGTCTCATCGGGGTACAAGAGTGAGAAAGGAGTTACCCCCTTGAGGACAGAAGACGGAATCCTATCAATGAGATATGTGGCAGTGAGAATGGCACCCCCAGTAGGTCTTGGGAACCTTTACGTGAATAAGCAATCTACAAGCAATGTCAAGACGATGACTTAGTTTCGTTTCCGCTACATCATTTTGTTGAGCGGTATACATACATGATATCTGGTGAAGAGTTCCTTGAGAGGCAAAGAAAGACACCAAGTCATGTTAGGTAAACTAAAGACCATTATAACCCTTATAGTCTGAATACAACTAGAAAGATGTTTTAATAAACTGAAAAGACTTAACAATTTTATTAATATCTATATGCTCCTTTATTAAACAAACCCAAAAAGATATGTTGTAATCATTTAAAAAGACAACAAAACATCAATGACCACCAATACTATAGACCGAATAAGGCCCCTAGATATTATTATAATGGACCAAATAAAATGGTAAAGATCGACGTGGTTGAACCCTAGGAGGAAAAGAGCTTCATTAATCTTTTCAGAACTGACATGCTTCACAGTCAAACAACTTCAGTGAGGAGAGTTCAGGGAACATCTGGGAAAGAGCTTTTGCAGAAGGGTGAGATGCAAATGCCATAGGAATGGGTCATTGGAAATAAAGGCAATACTATCAAAAGTAGAATTGGTAGGGAGATCAAGATAGTAGGTTGTTCTTCTCATATCTTCCACCCAAAATTTGCATCGTCCAGATATCCTGAAAATAACAATAGAACTAGTCAAAAATCAATTGACAATTTAGTTCAACATAAGTTTATGAACATATAATAGACTCAAAGTAAAGTAAGGATTACAGTGAACTCCAATGAGCATGAGCTTGGAGGAAATCTCCATAGTTCCAATGGTGGTAACATGTAAGAAAGAACCGTTGGCAACTCGAACCAATTTTATAGTGGAAGAGGACTGAGAGGTTAGCAAGACCCTTCTCCAAGTAGATTAAAAGACACCAAAGTCAATGATCCATGTTGGTCTTGCCGTAGTAGCAGAGTTGACTACAGTACCTGAAGTAGTAGTTAGTTACACAGTAGTAGTCTCACTAGGAGAAGTACTGACATACTAGAGTAGCTGCATTAAGCAGAGAGTTGAACTGTTTTTCTAATAGAGTCCTGATCAGGAGAAGTCTCTGTCCATGTTGCAATATACAATCAAATGCAAAAACAGTATTGGATCGAGGATGTTAACCAAACTTCACCCAACATTGCTCAGAGATGTGATTCCATCGCTGGTAGTGAATGCAATGAGGATATCCAGAATCATGGCCGCGGACATGGCAAAAATCACGACCACGATCTCAACTAGAGTCATGGCCACATCCTCCTCGGAAGTTGTGTTGACCACCTCTTTCAGAGGAGATTAGGAAGGCAAAATTCTTTGCAAGATGCAGGGAGGAAGTACGATCAATACATGTCTCGAGCTCCTGAAGACGGCTAAAAATGATCTTAATGGATGAAAAACTATTGAATGTAAGGAACCGTTCCTTTACATTGTGATATCGAGGATGCACACTATCTAGAAATCTATAGATCTACCATTTTAATCTCTCTATTACTTGTTTGGGACAACATGCCATATGTAGACCAAAGGACATAGTTTTCTGTGCCTTTGAATTTGATTGTAGCCTCTTGTACCATCAGAGAATACATTGTGTAAATGGATTTCATTTCGACAGGATTTGATTCCATTAAGGTCGATATAAGATGCATTTGTAAACACTTAAGCAAATCATGAAGTTATGACTCGATGCCCTTATTATCGAATTACCTAAATATGGGTGATGATGCCATGAAATTGCTGGTTTTGAGCAATGATACACTGGAACCATCGCCTTGGAATTGTTGATTCCATGCTTTGGGCGATATAAGCACAATAGGTTTTGCAGGAATACCTTGCTTATTAGCCTAGGTCTTACGTACAAGGGTTGTGCGAGAGCTTATGCATAAGGGTCTGGGAAAAGAGACCAATCGGGCTGTGGGGAGAGGTAATGGAGTCCTATGTATCGAGGGCGATTGGACCCAACTGGATTGTGGAGAAGAACCCAACAAGGGTTGCGTAAGATGCGATGAAGCCCTTTGGAACCCTCTGTGGAGCCTTTTGGAATCAATCGGGAGAGGTGCTGAAGCCCTAATGCGGCTTTCAACCTTCGTAGCCTCCTGACTATGAGTCCTGGTGATAGGACCTATATGATAGGTCCTGGTGATAAAGCTGAAAAGAAGGAGAAAACAATCTACGACTATTAATGGGCCTCGATAATGGGTCTATGTCTTCGAACATGACCGAGAATGATGAGAGTAGAGAGAGAGAGAGAGAGGAGGAGGTTGGTTGGAGGGGGTGTCAGATTTTGAGTACGAACCCCGGTCTAAGACCTTTACTCCGATATCATTTGGAGAAAAGAGTTGACAATGAATGGAATAATTTATTCAAGGGGTATGGGGTTTCTTATATAACGTGAAACCCTAGATCCCAAAATGTAATAATTACATAATAGACCTCGAAGGGTTACATGACTCAAGATAAAAGGAAAAATAAAATATATTCAACACTTAGGTTCAACCTTTTTGCGAGATGACCGAATTTATGGCGATGCCATTTATAATATATGCTGGTTGAAAAGAAGAGACGCTCTAGATGTAATCTATATAAGAAATGCTTTTGAAGGTGTAATGAAGAGATATATTTCATATTCATGTATATTTTATATATTTTCTATTATTTTGTCCATTGTGTGTAATTTACCCATAGATCTCTCCCTATATAAGAGAGCCTAGGGCCCAAGGAATAAACATCTCTTTCGTTTTTCCCAATATGGTATCAGAGCAGTGATCCTAGACTAGAGCTCCGAAATCCTAACCCTAGCCCCACCTCAACCCTCTCCCATGCGCACTGCCTGACCTTCTCTCACGCATCGCCGACCCTCTCTCTTGTCGTCGGTCCTCTCTCGCGCCATCGGCCCGACCTTACCCTCCACACACCGTTGCCCTTCCGCATGCCGCCGCCTGGTGTCGTGGCCCGACACTGCAGCCCTTCTGCGCATCGCTGCCCTTCCATGCAGGCCCCTCCGCGTACTGCTTGTTGGAGTATTTGGTTGTGCGCTACTTGAGTTGTAGGTGGGTAAATGGATCACTCCAGGATCCATTTACCCCATTCATGTGTTTAGTCCCACATCTACCAGTGGTGGGACTTGGAGGCTCTGTGGAGGCTATATAAGGTGCTCCATACCTCATGTATCCATTGAGAAAGTTGAATGCAACATATGACCCTTTGAGGCCTTCTTTCGTGGTTTCATCCCACTCTTTTGGGAGTAGGGTTCCACGCAAAAATCTTTGTGTTCTTCCATATTTTATCTTTCTAGTTTATGGTCAGTTTATCATTTTTCTTTCGCATTCCTATTTTCTAACATGGCATTAGAGCGTTCAATTCTCGAGGATTTTATGTTGATTATTTAATCAAGATTCGTTTTTTTTGGTGCATTGTTCTTGTAAGTTATTATGGAGATTATTATTCTGTTTTGGGATCTTGCCATGTTCTGAAGATCCGAATATCACGATCGTCGATGAAATTTCAAGCATCTAGGCTTCCCTGGTTTCCTGGAACCTTAATTCTGGAAAGTCTGATCCTCTCCTCCATGTCCAGGCAACGCAAGGTCTGGCAAGCGAAGCCCTTGGCATGCGCCAGATCGCCGCGCAATCCAATCCAGGCGGTACCCCTCCATCACCAATCGCCCGCAGCACATCCCAGGCGACGGAGAAGGAGCCCCATGAGGGGGCGGTGCTCCATGGCTACCTCTCCAACCCCTTCAAGGTGGTGCTTCAACATCCTCATGCAGGTGGCGTGTCTTCAAGAGCTCCATAAGGAGGCAGCCTCTCTCAGGCGTGAGATCCAACGTAAGGCCTCACAACCTCTCTGCGCACGATCCTCCTTGGAGGCGCGAGGGCACCTCAAACGGCATACCCAGTTCAAGCGGTAGCGCATAGTGTACCTCTAGAGATGCGAGAAGCCTCTGGTTCCCTTGCGCATTGCGTGCACAGGGCACACACACCAGGTGGTGCAATCCTCCTCTTCAGTGGTGATCTCTTCTCCAGCTACTCGTGCCCTATCTCCTGCTTCTCTATCGGCGGCGTGACCCAAAGGAGAGGCGACAACATGCCCCTTCACCATCCTCTGCAGGAGGTGGTGACTCCTCCAAACCCTGTGCCCCAGGCGTCAGGCCCCAAAGCCCTAGAGGCGGCTGCAAGAAACCCCCCCATCAAGGATGATGAAGGGAGACGAGGGGGTTCCCAGTCGTAGGAACCCTAAAGCCGGGCAGTACAGTTTAAAAAAATGCTTTTTTGGTGAAGGTCCATGTGGGTCGGGTTAATAAAAAATGGCTGAGTTGTTTGGGCCCAACTTTGGGCTAAGAGTTCGTTGTTAAAAAAACTATGAAAACAGGCGCATACAATAAAAAAACCACATGTAAAAGGGTAAAAAATGAATAAAAAGCTATAAAAATGTGAACGACTTTTTTGAGGAAAAAATTTGCGATGGCTATTCACAAAAAAACTAAAAAAAGGGAATCGTACAAAAAAACATACGAAGAAGAAAATTTTTATTGATAAATTTTGATGTGAAAAAACCGAAAAATGATGATATTTGTTTTATTTCTCCCCATTCTTCATGTCTTCTCCCAACTTGGTCGACGATTGTTATTCTGACCAGTATAGGAGAAAGGGAGAGTATATGTAGAGTTACATGTCTATTCAGATTCTCCAGATACATATATTCTAGACAGCCAGATATCCAGACTCTACAGTTCAGAAATCCAGACTCGACGTTAGATATTTTTTGGGTCTGCAGTTCAGACACGCATATGTATGCGGTCTTTTCAGATGTGCACACGTATGCCATCATTTGTCATGATCCCCATCAGTCTTGTTGTTGTCGGCCAGAGTTTTCATGTGAGCCATAGGGACTCCAGAGTAGAGGACCATTCCCTATGTCATGTGGGCAAGAGTTTTTATGTGGTATCATAGGGACTCTAGAGTAGAGTACCATTCTCTAAGCCAGATGGGAGAGACTCAGTTCTCCGATGAGGAGACTCCAGGTGTGGTTTCAGACTCGATGTTCACATTTTGAGTCCTCAGTTTGACACACACCTAAATGGCATGAGAAGCAACATCCTCGACAAAAACTGACAATTGTGCGTGTTGAGTTGATATTGTTTGTATTGTCATGTATTGTGAGTTGGGTTTCTTTCTGTTTGTCCAAGCTGAGCATTGCATGTTCCATCTTGAGAGGGAGTGTTGGAGTATTTGGTTGTGCGCTACTTAAGTTGTAGGTGGGTAAATGGATCACTCCATGATCCACTTACTCCATCCATGTGTTTAGTCCCACATCTACCAGTGGTGGGACTTGGAGGCTCTATGATGGCTATATAAGGATCCCCAGACCTCCTGTATCCATTAAGAAAGTTGAATGCAACATATGGCCCTTTGAGGCGTTCTCCCGTGGTTTCATCCCGTTCCTTAGAGAGTAGGGTTCCACGTAAAAATCTTTGTGTTCTTACATGCTTTATCTTTCTAGTTTATACTCTGTTTATCATTTTGCTTCCGCATTCCTATTTCTAACACATCTTCCCTTCTACACGGACTCGCAACCCGGTCCCGCAACCCTTCCACGCACACCCTTCCTCCGACAAGGAATGTGCAGCAGCAGAGTGGCTGCAACCCTCCTGTAACTCCAAAAGGAGTGCCACCACCCTCCTTTAGAAGCATCACCGTCAAGTCATCTTCCTTGATGAGATTGGTTGCATGAGTCTACACATGCAATCAAATCTCTCTATGTCAGTGTAGACAAGATCCTATCTAGTCTTCAACCCTAGTCTTCTTAAGCGGTCATGTCAGAGAGCAAGGTCGATATTCCCTCTACATGCGCCTTTAGAGGTCTTGTGCCTATAGTAAAGACGGATGGGTCAAACTATGAACTGTGACCTATGCAGTTCAAGAGCATGATGAAGTCTACTAGTAAGAAACACATCCTTACTGAGGAAGATGTTTGAGAAGACTGGTGTTAATGCCTCATGGGAGGCGGATTATGCATATGACAAGGTTTGGCTTTCAGATACATTGGCAATAGAGATCGCCAAAGATATACTCCATCATCCCTCAAACTAATGGCTTGGCCGCGCTTTCAAATAGGGAGATAAAGATGATATTGTAAAAACTTGTACGTCTGGATAGGAAGAACCTGTCCCAGATGCTTGACTCAGTTCTATGGGCTTATCGGATGACATACATGTCTGCATTGGGTATGTCTCCCTACAGATTGGTGTATGGAAAGCCTTGCCACCTGCCAGTCGAATTAATTCATAAATCTATATGGACACTTCGTGTATGCAATTTGGATTATGAGAAAGCATGAAAGAGTAGGAAGTTGGACCTGAATAAATTAATGGAATTACAAGATTTTGCATACGACAACTCACCCATGTACAAGGAGAAAGTCAATCGTTGGCATGATATGCACATTAGAAGGAAGACTTTCTCCCCTGATCAAAAAGTTTGGTTGTTTGATGTGAAATTGAATTTGTTTCTAGGTAAACTAAAGAGCAAATGGTCAAGACCATTCATTGTGAGAGCTGTGCGTGATAATGTAGTATTGTCATATACGGGTTGTCATCTGACGCACAAGCATTTGTTATGAACGGACAGTTGCTGAAGCCATATCAAGATCATGATACATTCATGTCTGTGGTTGATTCTATATATGTGGTATCAAACGATGACTTTTTGACATCTTCTGTGTCTGGTACACGAGCTGATTATCTCTTGTATATATCCATTCATTTTATTCTTTCTTCTTCCATTTTTATCGTTCACCTTTTTTTGTTTGTATATGCTATACTTAGGATGTTCTTTATCCTAAGTATATGGGGGTGAATGATTCGAGTTTTTCATATTCGTCTTGTTTCATCACTCTTGTTATTGCTTATACTTAGGGATTCTTTACCCTAAGTATAGGGGGAGTGATGTTGTTCATTCCATCTTTTTCATGTTTTTATTTTTTTATTTCTTATGATCTCTCACTCGTACTTCAACTTGTTGATATTCTTTTTCTATACTCAGGGATCTTTTACTCTAAGTATTGGGGAGTACGGGTCGAGTCGTTGAGTTTGTTCATTCTCTTCCTCCATTTTCCCAATTTGTAAAGTCTTCTATACTAAGGATTATTTGATCCTAATTATAGAGGGATCACCGACTTCTATTCTATTCGTCTATTCTTTAAGTCGTTGTTGTATAAGATTCTTTTCACTTTTCTATACTTAGCACGAGTCATGTCTTCCTTTGTAGCTCTTGGTCACTACGAGGTTCGAGCTAAGTATAGGGGGTATCATATATATAACATACATATTTTAGCCGTAACTCCTACCTTTTTTAATAATATGGCCATTTAAAAAATATTTTGAAAAATGTTTTGAAAAATGATTTGCAAAAGTTTTGAAAAATATTTGCAAAAGTTATTTGTAATATATTTGCAAAATTATTTGTAAAACTATTTGTAAAAATGTTTGTAATTTTTTTGTAAAACTCTTTTGTACAAGTCTTTGCAAAATTATTTGTAAAAATATTTTTTTGTAAAATGTTTGTAAAATTATTTTCTGTATCAAAACTAAGTATACTGCACAAAATGTTTGTAAAATGTTTGAAAGGAAAACGTTTGCAAAAACCTGTTTATAAAATTATTTCTAAAATGATTTGTAAAAATATTTGTAAAATAGTTTGCAAAAATATTTGTAAAACATTTTGAAAAATCTCTGCAAAATATTTTGAAAAATATTGAAAAATCTTTTGTAAAATGTTTTGAAAAAGATTTGTAAAATGTTTGTAAAATTATTTTTGTCACATGGGATATAAAGTATGGGATGTATAGATATTCGTAAAATCCACGTATGTATAAAAGCTTTGATCATTTATCCCCCCCAAATAAAATTCTTTGTCGTATCTAAACTTGTGTATAAAATCCTCTTGTAAAATATTGTATAAAATTTGCATAATCCTTGTGTATACTTTATATATTCAGTTTACTAACCCTTTTTATTTCTTTAAAAAGTGCTTAAAATCCATCAATATTTGTAAAAACTTTTGAAAACTTTTTCATAAAGATTTTCCTTTTCTTAAAAAAATATTTTGATTATACTTCTTGCATTTGCGTGTGCATTTTTTAGAATGGTATTGATACTCAAATAAGTCTGGAATAATATCAAAGAATGGAGCTTAGTTAGACCTTAATCCACTTAATTTTAGAGGAACCTTATAGGAATTAGACTTGAGACTTTTCAGGTCCTAGTGACTTAATTCTCTGAGTCCACAAGACTATGTTCACATGTCAACTTGATTAGTCTAAGTAGAATATTTCACGACACACACATGATTCTTCTAGATAGTGGCTTAACTTGAACAAGCACTCTACATGTAGCTCTTCGAGGAGGTGGTGAGGGGGCAGAATTTTTTGGCTTGGGGTAGCACACATGTGTGTAACAACTAGTGGAAGCATCCCTTCTACTCTAGGGAGGGTAGTGCATCTCAACCTAGTCTAGTGGTATCGAAATCTGATGACAAGATGCTGTAGGGTTACAATAATTCTTCATAATAGGGATAGTCTACTGGCTCAAGAAGAAAAACTCTTTATGTACATGCTTCATCCTTGTATATATTAAAAAATGCAAAATCAAAAACTCCAAAAAAGTGGTCAGGTCTGACTGAAAATAAAATACCTGCCGGAGTGTGTGTTTATATATATAGTCAGTAAGCAAGGATCAGTTTCAAAGTTAGATTCTTGTGAGCTTGCAGCTGGATGACTTGGCTACACTGGTCATGCATAAAAGGATAGGTAGCTACACTGGCTACCATCCATTCTTTTCTCCATCTCCTCTTCTTGAGCTGGTTGCACTTGAACTTAGAAGGGAATACCCTTGTTCCTCGAGGAAAAAGTTGCTAGACTGAGGGACTAGAGTTACCTTGTTGAGGGAGGTTGTTTCTTTACCACTGTTGAGGTGGGGAGCTATATTTCATGTACAACGTACAGGTAAAGATTCATAGTCATAAGAATTTACGTATGTAGACTTGTTCTGACCTGACTATTGAGGTGACTTGAATAGGAGTCTTATGGAACTTGAGGGCTATTAGATTTTAAATCCATTTCCCAATAAGGTCCCGCTAAACTAATAATCCAAAGGTCTGATCGAGCTCCATACTACAAATTTATGAAGATAAGTTTGACATTCAATATTATTCTAAGTTCTTTATTTTTCTTTATTACTTTCTTTTTCTTTTATTCCCTTATTTTTTCAAATAAGTGTTTGCTAAGGGGCTAGCAAAGGTAAAGCATCGGGGGATGATGGATCTTCATTTCATCATCTTTATTCATTTATTTTAGCTTAAAATCCCTTATAAAACACCTATAAATATCATAAATTCATTCTTTTACTAACTCTATTCTTGTGTAAATATTGTATATTTATCACTATTTCAACCTAAAATAAATAAATAAAGGAATAAAGAAAAAATAAAGAAAATAAAAGACTGTCTATATGCAGTAGATACATGCTGAATCAGACTCCGAGAGAAGGTCAAGACTTGACCTGATCGACAAGGAATAAAGTAGGGGGAGATAAGGCCTAATTATCAGAAAATCTAGAAAATTCATTTGTAACCTGTATGTATTCAACACATGAACATTATTATCTATATTACACATTCTTTCATTAATTTATTCATTAACGAATCCTTGTAAATAACAATTATGTCTTCTTAAAATTTGTGAATAAAATTCTTCTATAAATAGTAAAAATAATTGCAACACAAATTTGTATATAATGTGTAAATTACATCACTCTCAAAAAGCCACAAAGCTCAACTTCCAAGATCAATATCTGTCCCAACTCCAAACTCATCAAAATCACTTTCATTATACTCCAAATTAAATTATCTTTAAAATGGAGGTGATTTCATAAAAATCAGAGTTAAGGTGTGAAATGTGGCCAATTGGGGTACTATTGTATATTATACCTATATGAACTATGTATATTATTTATTTCCTTATGCATATTTGCATATATTGTATTTTTTTATTAATTTTGAATATTTTATTTAACTTATATAAAATAAAAATAAAAATAAAAATCACAAAATAAAAAATCAACAAAAATAAAATCATGTATATATTGTATATGTATCACCATGTATATACTGTACTTATACATATTTAATTGACCTAACAAATTAATTCTTAAAAATCAAATAAAAATACCACTAAAACCCTTGAAAAATATTTTAAATAAATAAAACACTAAATTATGTATATATTTGTATAAATAAATAATTAAAAATTAAAATCTTGGATATATAGGTATACATACCTATAAATAACACCTTGTATTTATTTTAAACATTGTATATACATTATGTAATTAATTAATTAAAAATCACCAAAATTAACTTTAATTTATTCTTAACATTTTTTATTTACATTATTTATTTTTTATCTTCATTTTCGATTTTTAATTGATTTATTTAAGCTTTTTATTGATTTTTTGTTGTCTAGTCTATTTTGTTAGTTTGCCCCATGCCCTCTGATTGGCCAGCCATGGTCTGTTGACCCAGATCAACTGGCTGGTCCCCGTGTGAAGTTCGTCATTTCGTTCATCCACTTGTTTTTTCATCCCTTTTTCCCACGCATCCTAAACACTAACACCTCCCGCCTTCTTCTTCGAACTTTCAGCCCCGTTATTCAACTCCATCGCCAGCCCTTCAGATCCACCATCCTCGCCTCGATCATCACCCATTTTGAATTTCAAAAGCCTACCAGAGTCAGCTTTCCCTTCAACTCCGGCAAGGGTTTGATCCAACTTTAGCCCAAAACTACCCGCGATCGAGTGACAGGGTTTGTGGTCCTGTGATATAAGAGTAGATCCCTGATCTAGAGTATGAATTTGGTGCCCTAGATTTACAATCCAACCACGTTGTCGGAGCCTTCCGCCGCATGTTCCGCCACTCTAAAGCCCATCGCAGATCAAGGCGGTTCCATCCTTATTTCTTCTTTGTAGGTAACCTAGGTAGTTTACCTGTGATATATCATTTCTTTTTCGCTTTGATTTCATCTAAATCTCCTAGATCATACCGTTATTCTCAACCAATCTGCGCGACCGGAGGAGTTCCATTCATCCCCAATCTACCCCGACTAAGCCAACACAACCACCATATCTTTCTCTAGCTCTTACACCCTCTGCCCACCTCCAGATCCTCACAGGTCTAGAGTCCGATCTCTCCTCCGAGCACACTTCGTCGGAGACCCCCATCCATCCACCTTCATCCATGTTCTTGACCTAATTCTTCAGTTGGAAGTTCCTCCGAGCATAGGTTTTCTATTGCAGGGTCAACGAACATAGCAACATAATTGGATCAAGGAGAGGATGTTCGCCTGGAGCTTTTGACATTTCAACCTCCAGATCCTTACGCAAACGTCCTTGAGACATACTTTCACTATCAGGATATGCAGAATCCAAGGAGCTTTCATTTGAGACCAACTCGATGTGGAGCAGAGCCAAGACAAGGGGGATCCAGGTCGATCAAGTTCAATGGGGAAGACTCTCTTCCCAGTTCTTCTAGAAGCCCTCGCAGCTGCGCGATCAAGAACATAGCTCTAGTTTAGTTCTCAACCATTGGTTTTGCCCCAAAGCTCGGCCATTGATTAAAGCTTCCAGATCAGATCAAGACCCCCTACGCATGAGCGCATCTCAACCGTCAGATCCAAGGCTCAACGCATAACGACTGTTCATCTTGCCACGTCAATAAGGATATATTTTCATCTAGACCCTATCTTTATTTTATTTTCAAATAAGTCTCGATTGGACACATGTTTGTTTGTTATGTTTTGGACAATTGCATTTTATATCCTATAATTTATTTATTTTCACTATCCTCCCTATTTGGACTGCACACGAGCCTAACACATGCTTATTTGGGTAAATTGCAATAAATGGTTTGTAGTTTTTTGTTAATATCTAAACCTAGGAATTAAAATATTTACATAAAGGTCCATTCTAGTAGGGTGTACATGCCTATGCGTGCGCTTTCTAGGGTAAATTGCAATATTCACCATGCATATTTTTATTTGTTATCATTTAGTCTGCAAAGTTTAAATATTTACATATATACCCTATGAGTCTGCATTTATTTTACATTTTTAAAATTAAATGAAAATATCAAAACTAGTTTAAAAATTCCAAAAAAACTCATCTAACATTCGGTTACATACAATTTGCATCCATGATTTACATTTTACATTTTACATTTTCATTCTTCTTATTAATTATAAAAACTCAAAACACTCCAGAAATTCCCTGTTTGCTCCAAAAATCCATAAAAATTATAAATCTTATTCCAAAAATGCTTAAAACATTTGTATATGTTTATTTTGATTTATTTTAATACCTATACAATTTGGCCCTTTTCCCTCATAAAAACCATAAAAATAATAAAACGCTTAAAACCATTAAACTTTCACAAAAACTCTTTTAAAAATCCAAAACAAATCACAAAATGACTTTCTGAAAAACATAAAAATTCCCTTTCATTCTGTAAATTTTTCATCCTTTTTTGACCTTATTTGATATTTTAAAAATCCAAAACATTCAGTATGCTTTCATTTTATTTTATTCTTTGTTTTTAATTTATTTAAAGGGTTTTAAAAATTGTGAAAAATTTTGGAAAAATAATAAAACATTAAGAAACTATCAAAGACTCAAAAATAATTTTAGTTTTTTTTGACTATTTTTGATATTTTTAGAAAAATACAAAAAAGTTTGGTTGAGTGTGTGCCTTAATTTTATTTATATTCCATTATTTTCAAAAATATATAAAAAATCTTTTGTAAAATTAATAATAACAAATATAAAAAAATAAAAAATCAAATAAAAAATATAAAATTTAAAAAAAAAACAAAATTCAAAAGCACAAAAGCCAAGACCAGCATGCATAGAAATTCCTTAATTCTTTTCCTTGATTTTGCATTGCATATAATAACCCTTGAGATTTTTGTAGCCTCTCTGAGTTTGATCATGTTTGCTATACATGTAAATTTAATAACAAAGTTCTCTTCCTACATTTTCTCTATTTTAAATAAAATTTTGTTTGACACTTCTTTGGGTTGCGACGACCACATTTTCATTTGTGAGTAATTCATTTAAATAAAACCTAAACTAAGTGACTCAATAATACGCCGGAGAAAATAAGAGAAAAATCACGTGAAAGGAGGAAAGGGATGTACCACATCGGAGCAGGTTGTCGGATGGCGGAGGATGCATCTTGGGCTAAGGCTCATGGTTGAGCCTCGGGTCGTTTCTCATCATGTGCAACTGGTTACCGAGCTCAGCAGAGCCAAAGGCAGCCGCAACATGGCTGGATAGGCCACGGGTCGACACCTGCCTGGATACCCATCGTTATGCATCAACTCCATCCTTCTCTATCACAAGAGGAGGAGGAGGACTAGGGTACCATGCGTAGAATGGTGGACGGGGGAAGAAGGCAATGGACAGTGGTTTTATGGAGGGGGTGAACAATTACATGAGAGGTGGAGCAGGAGAGGTGGAGCGAGGTTTTTGAACGGTCAATTTGAAAGGATGGAGTGATGGAGGGGCTCAACGAAGGTTGCACAGAGATGGTGGATCTTGGGGCTGTATGAGGGAGGCGTTGGGACAAGGAGAGGTGACATGATATGGTTTCTAAAATAGGAAGGGGGTGAGGAATTTGGCAAGGCATAATGCCTGGGTTGGTGTTTACTAGAGGTAGACAACGACGCTCGAGTCGTCGGATCAAGCGATCCAACGGTCCAGGTGAGGGCGTTAAGGTGTGATCTAGATGTGATCCTGAGATCTCATCTGGAGAGCTGAGTGGAAGCATGCATCATGGATTTGATCTAATGGCGAGATCGGACGGGGGAGAAGAGAGGCGGGTGGATGGAGGGGAGCGGGCCATGTGGGCGTCCCAGAGGGTGCCACGTGGCCCTATCAATTATTCAGAAATATGATAAATAAAGAAAATTAAGAAAGAAATAGTAGGAGACCGAATTAACAAAAATTCAAAACATGAAAGTTGTAGATCGCGATGAGATCTACAAGTTTCATGTTGAGGAAAAAGTCAAAAAAGGTCAATTAAAAATGGAGAATTTTTGATAGTTTTTTAACAGGTAAAAATACTATTTTTGATTGGTTTCGATATTTTTTGTATTTTTAATTTTTTAAAGCCAAGATAAATATACACAATATTTATCATTTTTTTGGGGATTTTTAATAAAAGAGAAAATAAAGAAAATGTTAGTGATGAATACAATATTTAGGTTAGTGTTAATTAAAAGTAGATGTGTTATTGCTAAAGATGCAGAATTAATGAAGATTTTCCATGAAGTTCATATTCTTTGAGATAAAAAGAGAGAATAATGATGAACAATCAGAGATTCATCACACCCCTATACTTAAACTATGCTTGTTCTCGAGCATCTAAAGAAGCTGGAATAATTCTTGATAGTGCATGTGAATTTTCAAGGCTCAATTTATCGAAGACCTTCAATAAGTGATCCTAAAATTCTGGGCTCAACCATGCTGTAGTCAAAAGGAATCCAACTTATCTAATTATCAAACTCTCTGCTTGTACATATAAGGATATGAAATTTAGTGCACTGCAATCATGAGAGTTGAGCGAGATGTCACTCATGGCTCTAGTCTAGGAGACTTTCCTCTAGACCTAATCCTCAACACTTGGGAACAAGTCTTTTCTTGCATTCAATCTACCGTCTCATTTGTTAGTCAGACTTGGAAGTGTAGATGAAAGGGATGATGGAGGGCATAGGATTGTGTATTTTCTTCTCCCCCTCACATTGGAACAAGGGTCCTCTCGAGTGCCTTATTACTCAGCACATGTATATTTTTGTTTGTTAATCAATGTGTCCATCAAGAGGGCTCGGAGTCGTCTGCACTTGTTTTGCTGGGTGGACACTAGGGTGTATCTCTTTTGAGTATCTAAGATACCTTCGACACCCAAACTTGTATCATTATATAATGAAGAGCCCTTTTTTGATGCTAGCTCGATTCCTTGGTCCTAATAGCTTTGGTCCAAGTGGACACTTTGAAATGTTTGGGAGCGTTGGCCTTTGGTAGAAGCTATTTTGAATTTGAATTTGTAATGAGAGAGAGATTTTCCTTGTATGAGAGAACTTTTCTTGAATTTTATTTCATTGATGTTTGGCTAGCTCCACTATTTTACCAAGAGTTGGTACACACTGATCAACAATTATTTAATTTCATCACACCCTGGTGATAAACGAGAAAAATAGAGGGTCGCATGGTCTCACAAGGCGAGATCGCGGTCGATGAGTTGACCACTTAACCTTTTCCGATTTGTCAACAATTAACCCACAAGATACATAATTTAATTAATAGAAAAATGTAGAATTCGGAATTTTTTCTCTACCATAAAATGCATAGAAAGCAAGCATGTAGAGGTCGAACCACAGAGAGTAATCCAAGTAGCCTATGGCTATTTACGCACAACCAATCACTCATTTGTATAGATCTTTTTATGGGTTTTTATTATATATATTTTTTTATTTTTATTTTTGTTTTATATTTTTATAGTTGATATATATTTTTAAATTTTTATATATTCTTTTTATATTTTTTGTTATTTTTCTTTTATATAAGCTATATAACCTATGTAAGGCTTTTTATATACAATATATAGTAGTATATTTTTAAATGTGAATCAATATAAATAAAATTTAGAAAATAATTTTTTGAGGTTTTTTTTTATATTTTTCTAATTTTTTGGTATTTTTCAGGAATTTTTAATAATTTTTATGTGTTTTTAAAGTCAAAAATATCCCAAAAAAGGGATTAATAAAAATATTCGAAATTGATTTGGGTGTTAAAAAAGTAAATAAAATTCAAAATTGCCCAAATCAATTTTACTATATAAATATTTATATAAATAAAATTATACAACAGAAAAAGATACTTCTGGATTTTTTAAGAATTTTTATAAAGGATTTTGGAGTTTTTAGATTTTTAGCTTTTTTGTTTTTCCATTTTTAGTGATTTTTGGTCTGTAAATAAAATAGGTCAAAATATACTATATATATATTGGATTTTTTAAAGACATTTTAATATTTTTTGGTATTTTATAAATAAAATAGGGAATAAATACGCTCTATTATATTTTTAATAAATATATTAAATGCAGAAAATGCTAATTAAAAATAATGGTGTGAAAGTGCATGGCATGGAGAATTTAACCCTATTTTTGTGAATTTTTAAGAGCACACTAGGTATTTTTAATAAATAGATTAAATGCCACAAATTATATATCCTAGTGAGGGCATGCATTTCAAAGTAATACATGGGCCTAATCACAAAATATCCAAATTATTTATAACGTTAACTTCTTTTTACAGGAATAAATAATGAAATACAAAAATACGGGGCAAGAATATACAATTTACCCACAAGTGGCTGAACCGAGCGGCTGAGGTGCTTCCACTCGACACGCGGCGCTCATCCAACTGAGGGTACCAGTTCACGACTGGACGACTCTGATTAAATCGCTCGAAGTGATCCTACGGTTGGGGCGTTCCTTCATCCAATGGCTGGGGATGGACCTAGCGGGGAAAGAATATCTAACGACGCAGAGAGGACCTTGAAGAACAAGTTAAGAACTCACCGTTGGCCAGTTTCGATCCAACTTCATGGGCTGCTCTGGCCAGCTGGGAGGCTCTGAGGTGGTGCATAACGGAGCTGGGGCTCCTCCGCGGTAGGTGAATCCTTCAGGAGGCATGTCGGAGCCCAGATGAAGGCTGGCAAGCTCGAGGAAGAACACGGGCTCCAGGTGCCTCTTCTTTCTTCAAAAATTGACCCAACGTGGGTCCTTTGGCCCCCTAGCGCCCCGCGGGAAGCTCAACAAACGAAACCATGGGGTTGAGGGCTCTTATTGGTCGCAATGAACGGGAAATGGGCGCGACAGAGGTCTCCTACGAGGATGGCGGTGGTGGAGACCTGATCGCCAGATCCCGTAGGGATCCGGGGGTATGGAGATGCCTGGGGTGAAGTAGAAGCGCAGGGGAAGGAAATGGAGGCGAAGGCAGAGTCACATAGCGGATGATTAAGCACAGAGGAGCTCGTCGGAGCTCGACTCCGGCGAACTACGATTCGACGATATATGCTATATCTAAGATCTAAACGCTGAACTAAGTATGGAAATAAAATGCTGGAATCAAAATAGACCAAAAAAACTAAAAAGGAACAGATCTTATACGTACTTGGGTGCAGGGAGCAGGGTGGTCGGAGGACTACGGTGGACCGCTGCCTTGTCCTAGCTAGTGAGGGGACTCGCAGCTGTCAACTGGGCCTCGACTCACACTCAAGAACACTCAGAGAAGCTCGGAGGGGGATCAAACTCGAAAGGAAGGAGGATGGGATTATTTATAGACAAGCATGAAGAGGGCTTATTAGGTTAGGGTTTCTGCTCGAAGCGAGGAGCGTTTGACCATGGAAAGGGGCCAGCGTGATTGAGGATGGATTGTAGAAGGTCTTTCGTGAAGGAAGGGAGAAGAGAAGATCAATAGATTAGAAGAGGAAATTCGGAGAAGACAGGGTGATTGACGTCTAACATGCCGGGCGGCTGGAGGCAGGATAGTTGACCTAGGTCAACAAGCGGCGCGCCCTGATTGGGCCACATCAGCCGCTAGAAGACAAATTAGGCTGACTAATTATGGATTTATTAATTAAACCTAATAAATTATTTTATTAATTTTTATTATAAAATAAAAAAATGTTTATTAATAAATGTAGTATTTTATTATGATTTTTATTTATTTTTTGGCATATTTTATTAGTAGTTAATTTTTAATAGTGTATTTATAGGTATATTTGCCTATATTTTGTATATTTTTATTCTTATTTTGTATATTTTATTTTATTATTTTATTCTTTTATTTTATATATTTATACCTTATTTTTATGAGTATAAATATATTTTTATTTTATTTTTATGATGCTATTTGTATACTTAAATAAATAGATATGTATTTTTTGTAGGTATATTTAAAGGTACTTTACCTATGTATTATATACATCTTTTTATTATAATGTATTTTAATGAGTTTTATTTTATATTTATATTTATAGATAATATTTACAATATCATAAAAATTTAAAAGAATAAAGAATAAAAGAATGGGGTTCCCTTTTATTTATATACAAGTATAACATAGGTATTTTACTTATATATTTATAGACTTATTTTATTTTACATTTTCTTTTTAGTTTTATTTTGATTTTCTTATGCACATCTGTTGTAAATAATAACTACAAAATTATATAAATATAGATTTTTAAGAATAATGAAGGGTTAATAAAATGAGGGTCAAAAATGAGGGTCAAAAACCTAACTTGTACACAGCAACTCCAAAAAATATGGAACCACCACCATTAAATAGCTTGTGAAAAGTTATATACAATTAGAGGTGATTTTGATATGTTTTGAGTTTTTATCTGAAAGATATGGGTCTGGGACAAACTCAATTTTGTATTTCTATTTACATTATTATCTACATCTTTCATGTACAAAGTTTCTTCATTTGCTGAAAAAATAATAAAGAATAAAATGGGTGTAAAAATGCATAAATAAATAAATAAACAAAATTGGATTTTTATTCCAATTTTTGCCCATATCTCTCCCTACTTTATTCCATGTCGACCAACTCAATTGTTGACTCGGTCTCGGGGTTCAGGATCATAAAATATTTTCAATATTTTATTCCCTTATCTTTTCTTCTCTTTATTCTATAATTTTGGCTTTAAAAATCTTATTTTATATACAAATAACACAATAAATAATGAATGCTATTATGCACAAATTGAGGCTATTTACGTGCATTAGCTAGGTTTTTAGGGCCAAAATGATAGAATAAAGGTGATGAAATGGGGATTCACCACCCCTCTATATTCGCCTTTGCTAGTCCCTAGCAAACACTTATGCAACAAGTATGGAAGAATAAAGAAAAAATTAAAAAGAACAAATAAATAGAATTGATTTCAATAATTAAACTCGTCTTCACAAAATCAAACTTTGGAGCTCAGGTTAGACCTTGATGTGAAAATTGTGTGGAACCTGGTTGGGAACCAAATTTAAAATACACCAGCCTTCGAGAGTCACAGAACCCGGTTCAAACTACCTCAATAGCCAGGTCAGAACTAGCCTACATCATCCACAAACCCTTATGACTATGAAGCTGACTTGTACGGTGTAAGTGATAGTGGTTCTACCCAACTGAAATGACGAAGGAACTGACTTCTCCAGAATGACAACCCAATGATTCCCCAATCCAGCACTATGTCCTCGAGGAGTGGGGTATTCCCTTCTAAGTTCAAGTGACATCCAACTTAAGAGGAGGAGGTGAAGAAAAGAATGGATGGTAGCCAATGTAGCTACCTATCCTGGGATGCATGGCCAGTGTAGTCAAGTCATCCAGCTGGAGGCTCACATGGTATAACTTTGATGCTCAAGCTTGCTTATTGACTATACAACATATATACATACTCCGGCAGTCATTTTATTTTCTTTTCGGGCATGCCCACTTTTTTGGAGTTTTTTTTCAAATACTCTTTACAACAGCATTTACATATGGAGTTTTTCCTCTTGAGCCATGAGACTATCCCTCTTTTGAAGCTTTATTGAAACCCACACTCTCCTGTCTTTAGACTTCATGGTAACTGGGTTAGATTGGGGTGCACTTCCCTCCCTAGACGAGGTTGAATGTTTCCACCCTTGTGCATCTCAGATCAACAAATCCAACCCCCTCACCACTCCAACTGAGTCGAGCCACTGTGAAAGGTGCGAGTGTCCAAGTTAGGTCACGATCGACAAGAGTCATGCGTACGTCTCGAAAAGTTCTAGTGAGTCAGTTGAGGTAACTTGAACCCAGCCATGCGTCTCAAAGAATTAAGTCCTACGGACCTGAAGTACCTTGATCCTATTTCCCATAAGGTTCCGGTGCGATTAGGTACAGTAAGGTCCAACTAAGCTCCATTCTTCAACTTTATTGGACTAGTTCAATCATCAAGCTCAATTAAAGAATATGAATGCTACTCAAATGCTATATACAATGCAGAAAGAATGATGCAATTTTCAAAAAGGATTTGAAAATGAAAAGAATTTTTACACAAAAATTTTGCAAAAAGAGTTTTTGGCACAAGAAGTATAAAATATGTAGAAATATTTACACGGGCATGCTGCTTTTTATTTATTTACAAGGGTTAAGAATTTAAAGAATTTACAGTTTTCACCAAGTTATTTATTTAGGTATGTATACAATTGGTAAAGAATTTGATTTATTTAGATATATATTTTATTCCTATTTAATGATGCATTTATTCCTCAAATTTCTTTGAAAACAATTTTGAAATATATAGTACACAATAATTTTTGCAAACATTTACAAACATTTGAAAGCCATTTTGCAAAGATTTTCCACACAATATATATATTTCGCAATATTTTTACAACCATTTTTAAAATCATTTACAAATAAGTTTTCAAAGCTTTTATTTCACACAAAGAAAAAAAATTTTGCAGATCAAAATATTTTTACAAAGGTTGAAAACATTTCACAAAGAATTTTCCAAACATGTCACACCATTTTTCAAATCATTTTGCAAAAGTATTTTTAACCTGATTTATTAATCAGTATATATAAAAAGGATGTGTACATTCAAAATATTTTTTGTATTTTTAGTTTTGCTGATGTTTTTGTGATTTTTGAAAATAGGTACATATCTTTACACGCGGCTATATCTTATATATACAATAGTTTTGGTTCTTAAAGGATTTACAAGGGATAATTTGATTACTTTGATACATTTATAAATATTTTTGAGTATGGTTTGTATACTCCTCAAACTTATTTGAAAATCATTTTTCAATAGTTTTGAAAACTATAGTCCAACATAATATTCACATACGATTTTTTTACAAACATTTACACTTATTTCAAAATAATTTTACAAAGGTTTTTCAAATAGTGTATATAGATTTTTCAAAACATTTTTGCAACCATTTTTCCAACCATTTGTAAATCATTTTTCAAACATTTTTATTTCACGCAAAGAAAATAAATTTTTGCAAACACAAATATTTACAATGGTTGAACACACTTTACAAGATATTTTCCAAACAGTTTTTCAATTGATTTTTCAAATAGATTTTCAAACTATTTTTCAAACATTTTGCAAAAATATTTTTGCTTGACTTATTAATCAGTATGCACAAAGGATGTTTGAGGAGATATAACTATATTTTTATTATAACATTGTAATGAATCTGACAGTACTTTTAGCCAAAAGTATTATACAAAAGTATGAGTTATGCCTTTAAAGTATATGCATAGTATATACGACCCCCCTATACTTAGCTCGAGCTATGTCCTCATAGATCAAGGAGAAAAAGAAAAGACATAACTCAGACTGAGTATAGAAGAGTCTAAGGAATAAAGAAATGAGGGTATGAAATAATGAATGGGAAGTTGACTGTTCCCCCTATACTTAGGATCAAATAATCCTAAGTATAGCAGACTGTACACAAGGCAAGGAGGGTCAAGGGTGAGGATGCATAGATCGTACTCATACTGTCTCCCCCTATACTTAGGGTAAGTATAGGCGAGAAGAGGAGACAATGGAGTGGATCAAAGAATGAAAGTAATCAGGGGTGTACATCCCCCACTCTTAGGGCAAGGTGCATCCTAAGTATAGAAGACTGACAAAAAGGGGTGATACACCTTATAAATATATACACATATATTTTTTTCTTTTTGAGAATGAATGCGGAAAATGAAAAGAAGAAAAGATAAAAGATCAAAGAAAAAGTTTTTGAGAAACATTATCTGAATCTTTTGATGCTGCCAGTGCTGTGGATGTATCATCTGAGTGTAGTACTTGGATTGAATCGACAATGGCCAAGAAGTTATCGTGCTCAAGGTAAGGCTGTAACTGAATGTTGATGACAAATGGTTGTGCGTCAGAAGATAATTCTAATATTGCAATACTGCCATTGTCATGCACTTCTCGTACTTGAAACGTACATGTCCATTTGCTTTTCAATTTGCCCGAGAAGATCTTCAACTTTGCATCAAATAGCCACACTTTCTGTCCAATTTCGAAGGTCTTTGGTCTGATGTGCCGGTCATGCCAGCGTTTCACCTTCTCTTTGTACATCAATGTGTTATCGTATGCATAGCCTCGGAACTCCAGGAGCTTGTTCAGATCATCTTTTATTTTCTGACCACTTTTCTGTGTGTCCAAATCACACATACTGATTGTCTATAAGGATTTGTAAATTAGTTCCACGGGCAGATGACACGGCTTCCCATATACAAGATGATAGGATGACATGCCTAAAGGAGACTTGTAAGCGGTTCTATATGCCCAAAGGACGAAGTCCAAAAGTTGGGACCAATTCTTTCTGTCTGGCTTGACAAGCTTCTTTAGGATCATCTTGATTTCTCTGTTTGATAATTATGCCATGCCATTGGTCTGGGGATGGTAAGGAGATGCGACTCAATGCTCGATGTCGTACTCCTTCGTTAATTTCTTGACCTCTTTATTAATTAAGTGGCTACCCATGTCTGATATGAGAATCTTCGGAATCCCGAACCGTGAGATGATGTTTTCTTTCAAAAAGCGACATACTGTGCGATTGTCAATGGCTCGAGCGGGGATAGCTTCAACCCAGCGACTCACGTAGTTAACAACAAGAAGGATGTGCTCATATCCCTGACTGTTAGGGAAAGGTCCCATGAAATCGATGCCCCAAGCATCAAAAACGTCTGCTATCTGAATGATCTTCAGGGGAAACGAGTCTTTTGCTGTGAGGGTGCCTTTCAGTCTCTGACAGTCAGTGCATCGTCTGACGAAGGCTGTTACATCCTTGAATAGTATGGGCTACCAGAAGCCACACTGAAGTACTTTTGTTGCCGTTCGATCTTCAGAGTGGTGTCCACCAGATTCAAGTGAGTGACAATGCTCGAGGACACTATGATGCTCCTCCTGAGGGATACACCTACGTCAAATGCAATCCGTTCCTTCCCTGAATAAGAGAGGATCCTCCCATTGGTAGAAATGGATCATTGATAAGAATTTGTCCTTTCGAATCTTCATCCAATCCTACGGTACTACCCCCAAGATGAGGTAGTTAACAATATCAGCATACCATGGAAGCGAATCCACAACCAGAATCGACTCGTCAGGAAAGGTGTCTGTGATGGGTGTACTGCTCAGCGGAGATCTTGCTGCTCTATTCTGGAGAGGTGATTTGCTACCAGATTATGAACTCCAGGTTTGTACTTGATTTTCAAATCAAATTCCTGGAGGAGAAGGATCCATTTGATCAGTCTGGGTTTGGCATCCTTCTTCTGCTGTAAATATCGGATAACAGAGTGGTCGATGAAGATGGTGACTTTGGATCCAAGCAGATATGATCTGAACTTCTCGAGGGCGAATACCACGGCCAACAACTCTTTCTATGTCACTGTATAGTTTCTCTAAGCTTCATCTAATGTTTTGCTGGCGTAATGAATGGCATAGGGTGCCTTATCTTTTCTTTGTCCTAAAACAACCCCAACTGCAAAGTCTGTCGCATCCGTCATGATCTCAAAGGGGAGAGACCAATCCGAAGGCTGTAGGACTAGAGCTTGAGTGATGAGCTCCTTCAACTGATTAAATAAAAGGAGAACCTGTTGATTTACATTAAACTCTGTCTCCTTGCATAGAAGTTCTGCAAGAGGTTGGGCAATGCGGCTGAAATCTCGGATGAATCTTTTGTAGAATTCCACATGCCTAAGGAATGACCTCACATTCTTAACTATCTGAGGTGGCTCAAGATTGGCAATTTTGTTGGGTCGACTTCCATGCCACATTTGGAAATGACATGGTCCATCACAATTCCTTCAGTGACCATAAGTGCCTCTTTTCCCATGATAGCACTAGATTGACTTCACGACATTTCTGAAGTACTCTGTACAGATGCTTAAGACACGAATCGAAGCTACCACCATAGACAGAGAAGTCGTCCATAAACACCTCGAGAAAACTTCCTACCATCTCGGCAAAGACTGCAAGCATGCATCTTTGGAATGTAGCTGGTGCATTGCACAATCCAAAGGGCATTCTCCTGAAAGCATATGTGCCGAACGAGCAAGTGAAGGTGTCTTCTCTTGATCTTCGTGGGTGATCGCCACTTGGTTATATCTGAAGTACCCATCCAAAAAGCAAAAGAACTCCTTGCCAGCTAGTCTTTCCAGAACTTGGTCAATGAATGGCAAAGGAAAGTGGTCCTTCTTCGTTGCTGCATTCAGACGGCGGTAGTCAGCACATACATGTCATGATGTCGGTACCCGAGTAGATATCTCCTCTCCTATGTCATTTGTAACCACAGTAAGCCCCGACTTCTTTGGAACTACGTGCAAGGGGCTTACCCATTTTGAATCAGAGATGGGATAAATGAAACCTGCATCACACCATTTCGTGATTTCTTTCATAACGAGGTCCCTCAGATTAGGATTCAATCTTCTTTGAAATTCTCGGGATGGCTTGACATCTTCTTCCAAGTAAATGTGGTGTGAACATAATGCAGGATTTATCCCGCGGAGATCTGATACATGCCAACCAAGTGCCCTGCGGTTTTTCTCTAAAACCTCGAGAAGTTGAGATTCTTGATCTGGAGTCGGCCTGCTGCTACTGATGATCGGATACATATTTTCTGTACCCGCAAGGAAAGCATACTTCAGGCCTGCTGGAAGTGGCTTGAGTTCCGGTTCTGCTCTAGCCACCTTATCGGTCACCTCTGAAACAATGTTGGTTGGAGGGTATGTTGCCTGAACTTTTGCAGAGTTGTTGACCTCAGTGCTCTGCTGAGATTCTGATAATGTGTTGAATAGTTTTGCACTAGGATCATTGTGTTTGGGCTGGAATGAATCATGGAAATCAAAAAGATGCATCGGCAAGTTCGATTCTGTCTCCCAAATGTCATTGGAGCCTGCGTCGACTGTGCTTTCTAGGTCCTCCTCGAGAGAGATGATTTCCTGTGTCCAAGGATCGTTCAAAGAGAGTTGGGAATACCTGATTTCTGCAATGAAGTCATAGTAGCTGCATGTCCCTTATCAGTTACAACTCTGGATCATGTCTATGGTGATTCTTTGATTGCCCGAGCTGAATGTAATCTTGCCAGGCCCATAGTCTACCACGGTCGCTGAGGTACGCAGGAATGGCCGGTCAAGGATGATAGGAGTCTGGAGTAAGGGTGTGGGAGAGTCCATATCAAGGACTACAAAGTCAACATGAAACTGCATTTCCCATACCTTCACTACAACGTCTTCCAAAAAACCTCTAGGTCGCTTGACGGACCGATCAACGAATTGAAGGATCATGTGTGTCTGCTTGAGAGAACCTAGCCCAAATTCTTGCAATAATGATGAGGGAAGAAGGTTGATGGAAGAACTGATGTTAAGCAGGGTACGCTCGAAGACTTGACCAAAAAATTCGCAACTGATAAGCGGTGCTCCTTTGTCCTGTTTCTTCTGTGGGAGGCTGCTGATGGCTGCTACAGTGGCCATGGTGAGAACGTGCTTCTCAACCTGTTGATGTCTGTTATTCCGTGCTGGGCAATGCTTGCCCGTACATGCCTCTTCCAAACCTTTCTTCATAGCTGGCATACACTCCATTGATTTCATCAGAGGAATCTCGACAGTCAAGTTATTAATAATATCCACAACTCCATGATCAAACAATGCACTTTTTATTTTTGCATTTTTTTGGATTTTTCTATTGCATCCGGAAAAGGAATATGTACATTGCTGAAATCAGAGACAAAGTTCTTATTTACAACAAAATTCCTATCCACACTATCATGTACATTCGGATTACAAAAAGGTGTACAATCTGTAAATAAAGATTCTGCTGCAGGAGCACACGAAAAAAGTGGTACCTCCACTCCGTGGACCGGCGTAGGATCGGTTGCTGCTGGCGACTCCTCCATGGCTGGCACGGCTTCACTTTGGCGACAATCTTCTTTTTGTTCTTTTTGCTTCTTCTGATTTTTGTGTTCTTTTTGATGTTGGCGATGGTGGTGGTTGGCATATGGAATGGCTCCTTGTTGATGCAATTTTACGCAGTTTAAAAAGTTGGTTTTACCACGTCGTTGTTGTTCCACGAAAAACCGCAATCAAACAAATACTATTACAACTACAAGCATAATAAAAACACACAAGATGTATAGTGCAAGTAGAGGTTCGTATCCGTAGGGACTAAGCAAGCTTGCAATTTTTGTTATTCTTTCAAGTTGATTAAAATTCTAATCTAGTGCGATGAAAGAAAAATTATGTTAAAGAGATTTTGACGGTAAAATGTAATCTACGGTGAAAATATTTGTTGGAACTTGAAATAAACGAAAGAGGGTATGATTGCAACTAAATAAGAAAATATGATTTGAATCGCAAATTCAGATGGAGAAAATGATATGACACTTGCAATGTTTCAAGAAGAACAATGAGATATAAGACTTGCAATGCATATATTTAAAGAAAACTTAAACTTGAAAAGAGAGATCTTACAAAATAAAAAATGTTTTCAAGTTCAACATAAACCAAATCAAATGCAAGAGAGCTTACAAAATGAGAGTTGTTTCTTTCCAATTCGACTTAAACAAAACTGACTAATGTAATAAAATGCAAGTTATGAAGGAAGAAAAAGAAATGCTTCTCTATTAAGATCCGGAACGAAGACGATGATGACGTTGGTAGAGACGGATGCACGACTTGCTAGATATGTGCGTGAGGAGGCAGTGACGATGAAGGCGCGTGAAGACGAAGGCGTGTGGGCTGATCGCACACGTGGATTGCACGAGGAAGATGCGTGGGCTGATCACGCGTTGGCTGGAGTTGGTGGCGATGTCGAGGAAGAGGGGGCCACGAGCTAGAGTTGCTGACTGCGCGAGGAAGAGGGTGCGAGGGAGAGCTTCCTTGCGAGAGAGAGCATCGAGTGGGATAGAGAGGGTGCATCGGGGAAGAGATCTCTTCGTCCCTTGATGCCTTGGGGGACTCCTCCTTTTATAGATATTCTATGCATCCTTTGGCCTTTAAAGGGTCTTCATCTCATGCACATAAAGATAAAAGAAATAAATACATTCATGCATGGGAGACATATGCATGGGGAATAAATAATGCATAGTCAAGAGAGAGAAATAAAGTGGACATTCATGCATTGTATATTACGTGGGAAGGGGTGTGTGTTGGGGGTTCCATACATGGGGAAGGGAGAGGCTATTTATGAGATGCATGGATTGGAAAAATTTCACAACATATCCTCCTCTTTTCTTTCCAAGATAAAATGTTAAAAGAATGTGTAAATCAAATTGGATGGATAAATATGTGTGGTTTGAAAGTGATGTTTTATTTAATGACCATACAATTTTTGTTTGGATACATAAAGTATTTAATGATTAATTGAATGATTGGAATATGGTATTAATTAATTGTGTTTTTTAGAGGTGATTTTCCTATTGTATTTGTAGAATAAATAATATCTGGATTAAGTGGTTTTGAGATGTATGTGTCAGATATTAATGGGATTCATCATGTAATTTGTATGGTATTATACCAGCATAATATGTAATCATCACACCCCCATACTTAAATCTTGCTAGTCTCGAGCAAGAATAGGATAAAATATAATGAGGAACAAGAGAAATAATCAAGAGGGACTGGTTGAGGGTTTGCAGCAGACACACCCACAAAGTCTTGAGTTTTCAGATCCCAACCACACAAATACACAAACTTCAGTAGAGTTGACCCATGTATTAAAGATTTGTTTGAATTATCGACTTGACTCAAGTTTGTAGTTTCAACAGCCTCTCAGTTCTGAAAAAATCGAATTGGTTTCAGAAAGTCGTTCAAGTCAGATCATTCTAATCAACAGGTATTCTCTTTGACCTTGAGTGGATATAAACGGTGTTCGTGATGTTTTAGCTTCCGCGAGTCAAGAGAACGAGCTAACAACACAATCTATCAAAGTACCGAATGATTCCCTACACATATAACCTCAGTCCTCACCTGAATTTAGGCATATTCTCTTTTCACCCAAGTATGTCAGCATAAAAAATAGGTCATAGTTTATTGGAGAATGGGACTTAATTTTTGGGGTTTTCCGTAGACCGCTTTGGTCCGCTGCTCTCATTTTTTCCTTTTGCAGAGCATAATCCTGGACCTCTTTGGACCACTTTTAAGAAATTAGGTAGCATCATTGGGATGCTACCGTAGCTTGTTGGTGGAGAAGGGTTATTTGGTGGTCTTCTTTCATTGCTTTTTCTTTGCATATCTTTGCATGACTGGTGGTTTTTGGCATTCTTTTGTATTGTGATATGCCTTTTTGTGGTGTTTTTGTTTTGGGTTTGGCATCAAAGGTAGTACCAACTTAATATTGACTTTGGAGGCACGATACTGGCTTATACGCTGACACACTTAGACTAGAGAGATCATGTTGCTCCTGAGTCAAGTTCCTTCACTGACTATAGACAAGGTTCAGGCATTGGCACAACCAAGAGGACAACTCCTCACCTCAACTAGATTGTAATTATATCTCGTAAAATAAACTCAATCAAGCTAAGTGGAATGTGCTGTTCCTTAATATCCACTGAGGAGTTTAAGAGTGCTACTAGTTGCTCAGGTGATCTAGTTAGATACAGAAGTTCATTCACCGGTAGAGTTAGTGGAACTGAGAGAATAAAGTCCATATGGACCTGAAGAAAGCTTAAAAACTCATGCTTAGTAAAATTCTGATGGAATTAAGTGGATTAGGGTCAACTCAGCTTCAATCTATGATCTATGCAATGAAGAGCCGATTTCTCAAAAGTAGGATAAAAATAGGGAAGGATGTATTTCTGATGGTTTTCTTGCTTTTTGAAAATATTTTTAGGAGACTTTTTACAAAAATTTTGAAGATATAATTTTTTTGAAAAGTATGCAGACACCCCCATGCTTATCAGAAACCATGTCCTCATGTTGAAGACAAGGTGTAATAGGAGGACCAAAAGAAGGGGTGAGTGATGTGAAAAGTATTTGTGTTTTTGTTCTGTTGTTGTTGTTTTTTTGGACAGTGTGGAGGTGTACCCCCATACTTATCTAATGCAATGCAGTAAAGATAAAGAATACCTGTGAGAGGGGACTCACGAGAATGCATGATTTAACGCTTCAGCTTGGCGATGTTGTGGTTCACTTTTCCTGCAGAAGGTATGTTGTGCAGACATGCATATGACCAGATTGTTGAATAACATGTTTCAGTCTTTGACCATTGACTCTAAAAGTGGCTTTTGTGTGTGGGTCACAGATTTGTATTGCACCGTTATCAAAGACTTTGGTTACAATGTATGGTCCTTTCCACTTCGATCTTAGCTTTCTTGGAAATAGTTTCAATTTTACATCGAAAAGCCATACTTTTTGATTCTCTTGAAATGTTTTCCTCAAAATGTTTGCATCATGTCATATTTTGATTTTCTCTTTATACAACAAGTTGTTGGCATAGGCTTGTGATCTCAATTCTTCCAGTTCAGATAAATCCAATAGTCTTCTATTTCCAGCCTCATCATAATACAAATGGCATTTCTTGATCGCCCAGAGTGATTTGTGGTGGATCTCAACGAGTAGATGGTAAGGCTTTCCATAGACTAATCGATATGGGCTCATTACTAAGGGTGTGTGGAAAGCTCTGCGGTAGGCCCAGAGAGTAGAAGGTAAGTGTTGAGACCAATCTTTATGATCAGAGCGGACAATTTTCTGGAGGATGGTCTTGATTTCTCGGTTTGACAGCTCAGCCATTCCATTAGTCTGTGGGTGATAGGTAGTTGAGACACGATGTTCGACTCCATTCTTCTTAAGTAAATTCTTAACTGAAGCATTCAGAAAATGGGTTCCACCATCACTAATGACCACTTTAGGTAATCCAAATCAAGAGAAAAGGTTGTTCAGGAATTTGACAACAGTGGCGCAATCAGCAACGCGAGTGGGAATGGCTTTAACCCAACGAGACACATAGTCAACAATGAGCAGGATGTGTTGATAGCCTTGTGAGATGGTAAAATGTCCCATGAAGTCTATTCCCCAAGTATCAAAGATTTCGACTATATGTACGGGTTGGAGGGGCATCATGTTGTGCCGGGTCATTGTTCCATTGGTCTGACAGGAAGGACAAGATTGAGCAAAATGATGGGCATCCTTAAAGAGTGTAGGCCAGTAAAAACCACATTGTAAGACCTTAGAGCATGTATGCTTTCCTGAATGGTGTCCTCCATACCCATAGGTGTGACAGTGAGATAGGACACTAGTGACTTCAGTTTCAGGGATACATCATCTCCAGATCAAATCAGTACCCTCTTTGAAGAGAAAAGGGTCTTCCCAGTGGTAGTATCGGGCTTGGGCTTTAGTTTTGTCTTTCTTATGTCTTGGCCAGTCATCAGGAAATGTGGAAGTGATGATGTAATTGACGATGTCTGCGTACCAAGGGAGTTAAGAGGCAGACACGATACTTTCGCCTGGAAAGTTATCAGAAATTGGGACTGTATCTGTGATTGATGGAGGGAGTCTCGAAAGGTGGTCGACCACGACATTCTTTGCTCCGGCTTTATCTCAAATTTCTAAATCAAATTCTTGGAGCAGTAATACCCACCTAATGAGTCTAGGCTTAACACCTGTCTTTGTGAAGAGATATTTCAAAGCAGAGTGGTCTGTGCAGATTATGATGTGGGACCCTCAGATGTAAGGCCAAAATTTCTCTAATAAAAATACCACCGCCAGCAGTTCTTTCTCAGTCTCAATGTAGTTCTTTTGGGCATTATCCAGGGTTTTGCTGGCATAGTGGATGGCATATGGTTTTCCATCTTTCCTTTGACCCAATACTGCCCCAACAACATAATCAAAAGTATCGTACATGATTTCAAATTCAAGAGTCCAATCAGGGGGCTGTAATATGGGTGCTTGATGAATCCACATTTCATCATCTTTATTCTATCATTTTGGCCTCAAAAACCCTGGCAAATGCATGTAAATACCCTTAATTCATACATTTTAGCATCCATGCATGTGTGCATAAATAGTGTATAAAATATAGTTTTTAAAGCCAAAATTGTAGAATAAAGAAAAGAAAAGAAAAAGAATAAAATATTGTAAATATTTTATGACCGGAAACCCCGAGACCTAGGCATCTCGATGACTAGCTCGACAAGGAATAAAATAGGAGGAGATAAGGGTCAGAACACAATAAAAATACCTTTGTTTTTATCTCATTCTTTATTCATTTTAGGACCTATTTTTTGTTTCAATTTTTTTATACCTCAAATAAAGAAACCTTGTACATGATCGTAGATAATTAAATAAAGAAAAATGCAAAATTGATTTCACTCAAGAATAATGTACAGATAAAAAAGTTATGGTCTGAATAAAATTCCAGAATCCCAACTTCCCAGACCTGTATCTCTAAAAAAATCTTGAAACGCATCAAAATCACCTTTAATTGTATATAACATTAAATAAGCTATTTAATGAAGGTGGTTTCGCATTTGGCGGAGCTACGGTTTGAAAGTTGAGTTTTGGACCCCTATTGTATACTGGTACAGATTAACATATTCATTTTATTATTTATTCATTATTTTTATAATTTTATATTTTTATAATTTTGTAAAGATTATTTATAATATATATGTACATTAAAATCAAAATAAAATCCTAAATAAAATACAAAAAATAAAATACTTGTATATAATACATACGTATAATACCAATACACAAATCTATATAATTAATACTTTTATTTTTTTAAGTATATTAAATACTTCAGAAAAATAAAATAAAAATATATTTAAGTATATAAAAATGTTATATGAATTTATAAAATAATAAACAAAAATAAATAAATTAAATACACAAAATAAAAATAAAATATTAAAATATAAAGATATATATACCTATAAAAGCATAAAAAGGTAACTTGTATTTTTATACCTCTAAAAAATATGTAAAAATCATAATAAAATACTTCATAAAATAATAAACATTTTTATTTAATAATAAAAAATTAATAACTTTGTTTTATATTTTTAAATGATTTTTTTAAAATCTTTTTCAGGAGGTTTTTCCTAGTTGGTCCACGTGGACCAACCAGGTGGTCTGGACCGTTGACCGGCGGGTCAACTGTCTGACCCCCTTCCTGTAGCCCTGTCAGAGTTGAGTTTTATCTCATCTTCGTGGATTTTTCAAGGACCCGTCTTGCATCTTTTGGTGTCGACCCCTTCACGACTTTTGATCCTCGATTATCCATCTTTCACGCCATAGGCTTTCCTAGGACCGAGGAGCATTGATTCGAGCGATTTCCCTCGGTCTTTGGAGCGCCAGCACCACTCCGTCAACCCTACTTATTCACCCCTCCGAATTTCGAGCCATTTTAGAGTCCTTTTTGGCTAGAACCCTCCTCCCTTTGGCTTGCCTCGTATTACTGGAGGTGACAGCTCCGCAACCATACCTTCAGGCGAGTCGAGGAGGCCTTGAAGCGTCTCCACCACCTCCGGCAAGATCGCCGTCAAGGTACCTCCTACCTCAGGTTTAAACCCTTCGAGGTTCTCCCTTCTCTTCTATTTTCTTCGCACTTTTTATTTCCCGTAGCCCTTAGGATCATATTCCCCCGATTACATTTCCGTTTCGCCCATCGAATCATCCTCACGAGCACCTCGTCAGAGTGCACCTCCGGTCGAGTACCTTTCGCTCCGCTTCACGCTTCCCTTTCACCTCCACGGGGTCCAGGCATTTTGCCCTGGACCCTCTCACCCCTTTTTGCAGGTCCACGCGCGTTGAAGAGTATCTGGAGCTCATTTTGAGCTTCGCCGGAGACGAGAAGAGCCACCCAGCTCCGCCTTGCCTTCCCGCGAGCTCTGGCCAACGCCGGAGTCTTTTGGAGCGACCAGAAGTTAGAGGAGGACCCCTGGAGCGTTGCCGGCACTTTTGAAGCTCAAAGGACGTCGGAGCGCCGAGATCTTGAGCGAGGAAGCTTGCCTCACCGACGTTGCTTCCATCTTCTTCGTCGAAGGCTCTCCGTCATTGGATCAGGCCGCCATTCCAGATCATGCAGCCATCGTTGGATCTCCGTTCGCATCAACCGTCAGATCAGCCCGTGGGGATCTAATCGTGGTCGTTGGCCGCGAACCGTCATCGGGCGTCCCTGAGCCGCCACGTGTCAAGTGAATCGACGTCTGCCGTTGGATGCACCAGACATTGGGAATTTTGCACCGAACCCCTCGCCATTTTGTTTATTTAATGATTAGTATTTAAACTTTTATCTGTAGCGTAAAAAGTTTGTAATATTTGCATTTAGACCCTTGTACTTTCATTATTTGCATTTAGGTCCAATCCACATCACCTCACGTGACCTGTGCACGTGGGGTGGTGGGTATTTTGCAGAGGACCCCTCGAGGTTTTTGTTATTTCATTTAAGTCTAGCAACTTTTTAATTAAGTGTAATATTTTTGGAGAAATTGCAAGTACGACCCTCAGGTTTTGATAATTACACATAGGTCCTTCCTAGGCGCGTGCCAGGCACGTGCGGGAGTTGGGATTTTTGCAGGTGTGCCCCTGCGTGTTTGAGTATTTGCATTTGGTCCTGGAAATTGATTTATTAGTTATAAATTTTGTGGAAAATTTCACATTGGCCCCTGAACTTCTGGATATTTGCATTTATACCCCTGCCAGCAGTGTATTTTCTCTTTGTTATTTCTATTTCTTTCATGCATCTATAAATTTCCAAAAATCACTAAAAAATTAAGTTAAGCTCATGTTTAGTTGCTTTTCCATGCCATATTTTTAGTTTGCATTTTTATTGCATTTTCATATTTATAAAAATTCAAAAACATGCATTTTATTCACTGTTTGCATTAGAAAATACCAAAAAAATAGTAAAACCCATTTAAAAATCCCAAAAAAATTACCCTTGGTGTATTTCAGTGTCTTTTAACTTCTATCCAAAAATCACTAAAAACTTCAAAGTAAAAGCCCTAAAAATTAGAAAACCCTTAAAACTTCATAAAAATCTCGAAAAACCAAAAAAATCCTAAAAATATAATTTTGGCCTCTGAATTTTCTCTGAATTGTTAGCTTTCATTAAGAGTTAATTTGGAGGATTTTTGTTACTGTTTGATATTTTAGTTCTCCATTTTTGCTTCAGTGTTTTATTTTCTACACTGTTTTCAGTCTTTTTGCCTTGAAAAAAATACTTAAAAATTAGGAAAAATTTAGAAAAATCACAAAAAACATCATAAAAATATAAAAGCCCAAAAAATAGATCATTTCCTGAGTTTTGCCTAGTTTTACCCATTTTATAAATATCTTATCTCCCTCCTTTCTTATATTGTTTATATATTTCATTTTATCATTTATTGAAAAAGAAAATAAAAAAATATAAAATATAAAAAGAAAATATAAAATTAAAAAATTAAAAATCAAAATACAAAAATATAAAAATTAAAAAAAATTAAAAATTAAAAACCCACAAAAAATTGCATATTTGTAGGCATTTGATCACACTATCACATTTTTGAGCATCATCGCCTGATCTATCTTGCTTGCCCCCTGAGTTCGACACTCTACAAATACTTGCACACTATGCACACTTATTGTAGAGTTATAATAAATTTTAACTCCACATTTGCTTCTCATTGTTTGATTGTTATTGTGGGTTAATTGTTGACTTAGTTGGGATTTATAGAGGGTTGCCACAGCGACTTTGTCTCCGCCTTGTGTGAGACATTTAGACCCTTGTACTTCTCGGTTAATCAAATGGCGTCGTTGCCAGGGAGCAACAACGTATAGAACGTTTTGTGACTGATTGTGATTATTTTTTTACCACTATTGCTTCATTTATTTCCCTTATTTTTGACTTACATTTTTGAGCTATCTTACCACCTTCTTTGTTGTCTTTGTGCGAGGTACCGCGGATCGAGGGAGGCATATTTTCCTAGGTGCCTGGGCACCCACGTGAAGCCGGCTTTACGCCTGCTCAAAGAAGACTTAGAGATTTTGTAGTATAGCTCTAGTTTACTTTCTTGCATATATTCTTGTGTAATTATTTGTGTGAGAGAGAGACATGACTTGTAACTAAACAGGACATTCAGACACTTCGACATTTCACGAGGTCCAGTGCCTGAGGGATTGCTCCCTTGGGGGACTCGTCTGCTTGCTTGGTTTTCTCGTCGGGTTTTTTTTCGATTTTCATTTATTTTGATTCACGAAGGTTTTGGCCTCTAGACTTAGGATTTTATTGTGATTGCGACGTAATTGATTAGGATCCCACACTTAATACATTTGCCTATGCCTATAGATCGTTAAGTGGACCTAATTAATAACTCACAAAAGAAAAAGCTATTTTAGTCACCTGAGGGGTCCTGTGCCGCTAGAGGTCGTATATAGCGCTGGCAGGATCCGTTGTGGCGGACACCGATCGGCATCAGAGACCGGACTCCGACTCCTCTTGCTGACCATTTAGCTACTATTCTTCTCGTGAAGAATTTTTCGTCTAAGGCCGATTTCTTCGTGCATCATATAGGTAGTTTAATTTCTATATTTTATTTTATGCGCGGATCACCCTGCATGTAGAGTTCTAGAGCAAGGTACACATTTCTATCTCTGCATGCATCATTGTGTTTAATCGCGCATCAGCTTTTCCGACTTCCTCCCCCGTTTTATTGGACCTTAAATAACCAAGAGTTTGGAAAATTCGTTAGGCATTATCTTTATTTCAGAAAAATACTAAAAAGTGAAAATCATAAAATTAGGACTGCTACTGCAAACTTGACCTTAAAACTCACCTCATTCTTTCAAAAATTTTATCTTGGGGAGAGTAATCCCCTCCTTGTTTGATTTATCTGCAGCGAGAGAGTGACCCGAACACTAGGTTAGAGCCACACCCGAAATCTTAGTTGACTACTGATCTTGGTGAGTCGTTCTCCAGTGAGGATCTCTCCGGTAACCGATAAAGCGGACCGTGACGTCCTTAGCAGACGGGGTTGATCGGGTAGCCGGTAATTGATCCACAACTCCTACTGGCTGGGAAAGATCTCATTTGGGATTGGGACAGTCGACTAGGAGAGTTGGGTTCCCAACAGCTCGCTTAACCGCTCTAATAGATTGATTGATCACCTAACTAAAATTGACAAGATAAATGGCCGAACTTTCACGGTCATCACCTCCAGAGTTGCGTAGGTGAATTGGGGGTTTGTATTCACATCTTGTTTGCATTCCAGAACTCATCTGCCCTTTTCCAAACCAAAATGATGGGAAGGAGATCCCTTAGGCCACGTCTGGTGGCACCGCTATCGGCACTCCTTCTATTCATCTAGGTCGGTTTCGGGGAGTCCGGACTCTCCGAGCCTGAGTTTACGTCCACCCCGTTCCCCCTCGACCACCCTTCTTCTTCCATCAGTCCAGTGGTGTCAGAGTTTAGTGCAGCACAGAGCTCAGAACATTTGTCGACACCTGAGATGGGTTCTTTTGCCTTTGCAAAGACCCATGATATGGACGGCAGAGAGGAACACCCAGATGAGCAAAGACCACCACCATTCCTATATGATCAAGCTGCCATCAATAATTCACTGTTAGCTTCCCTGGAGACCATGCAGATGACAGAGGATGAGCGAGACGTCCACCAGGAGTGTGATTTTGTGATGACAGATGATGAATCCATTTGGATAGATCCAGTAGCACAACCTCTCGCCTTGCTCACAGATTCACCGTATTTACAGCTTATGGCAGTTGAGAGCTTGGAGAGCACACCCCTGGACAAGGACACCTTTGAGGCTGACAGTTCTGTGATGAGTGGTGATGTAGAATTTCATTCTTGTTCTTCTAGTTCAATCCCTCAGATTCAGACATCAGTTGGGGTGATTTTGATGACTATTTGCCGTGTTGGATTCCTTCTGAGCCGACGGCTAGGATGGAGTGTGAGCCAGTACAGTTCATAGATGATTCAGCGGGGTTCCCTTCGTCAGTTTTTCATGCACTGCGAGAGTTCTCTCACGCAGACCTGGTAGCCTTCACACAGACATATCAGAAGCAAGATTTGCCACCTCCCAGTTGTCCAGAATTGAAGCCCTTGCCGCAGTCGCTGAAGTATAGATTCCTTACGGGTGAGCCAAATATGCACCCAGTCATTATCTTAGCAGGTTTGACTAGAGAGCAAGAATCTCGTCTGATGGAAGTTCTTGAAAGAAATCGCAAGGCGATAGGATGGAGTATAGCTGATCTCCAGGGGATTAGTCCGGCTTTGTGCTCCCACCACATCTATCTTGAAGAGGACGCTAAGTCCTCGCGTGAGTTCCAACGATGGTTGAACCCGACTCTTCGAGATGTGGTCATGAAGAAAATATCAAAGTGGTGGAGCGCCGATTTTATCTACTCCATCTCCGACTCCAAGTGAGTTAGTCCATTACATGTGGTACCCAAGAAGACGGGTATCATTACAGTTGTGAGTGAGTCTGGAGAGGAGATAGCTACCCGAGTACCCACTTCTTGGAGGGTCTGTGTGGACTACAGACGATTGAATGAGGCCACCAAGAAGGATCATTTCCCACTGCCATTCATTGATCAGATTATCGAGAGGCTAGCTGGGAAGAGTCACTATTGTTTTCTTGACGGGTACTCCGGTTACAATCAAGTGGTCATTGCTCCCGAAGACTAGGAGAAAATGACATTCACCTGTCCGTTTGGGACTTATGCTTTCAGACGGATGCCCTTTGGTTTGTGTAACGCCCCGGCGACATTCCAAAGGTGCATTTGTTCATTTTCTCTGACATGGTGGGTGACTATTTAGAGGTCTTCATGGATGACTTCTTGGTCTATGGCGATGGGTTTGATGCTTGTCTTGACTGCCTAGACCGTGTGCTTCAGCGCTGTATAGAGGTCAACCTTGTTTTATCTTGGGAGAAGAGTCACTTCATGGTGACTCAAGGGACGGTCCTTGGTCATATCATCTCCAACAGAGGCATGGAGGTCGATCCGGCCAAGGTGGATATCATTAGAAAACTCAATCCACCGTCCAATCTGCACCAATTGCGATCTTTTGTGGGGCATGTCGATTTCTACCGATGATTTATTCAGGACTTCATTCATATTGCCTGACCGCTTACTGATTTGCTGACGAAAGACACCGAGTTCATTGTTGATGATAAGTGTCTTGCGTCCTTCGAGACTCTCAAGAATATGGTTGTCACGGCTCCTGTCCTTGAGCCACCCGATTGGTCTCTCCCATTCGAGATCATGACGGAGGCTTTTGATTTTGCCGTAGGGGCTGTGCTTGGACAGATGAGGGATGGATTGCCGTATGCCATTCACTACGCTAGCCGGACTTCGGATGTCGCTCAGTGGAATTACACCATGATAGAGAAAAAAATGGTAGCTATAGTCTTTGCTTTGGATAAGTACCGATCATATATTCTCGGATCTAGAGTGACTATCTTTACATATTACACCACCATCGGGTACCTCATGGCCAAGAAGGATGCCAAAGCTCACCTTACCAGATGGATCCTACTGCTCCAGGATTTTGACATTGAGATTAACGATAAGCCTGGAGTTAAGAATGTGGTGGCGGATCACCTCTCCCGCTTAGATAACCTTGAGGAACCTGAGCCCAACGCACCTATTACAGAGACATTTCCAGATGAGGCGATCCTAGGGATCACCTCACTCCCATGGTATGCCGACATTGTGAACTATCTTATCGCCAAGACGGTTCCACAAAGTTGACTCAGGCAGAAACTTGAGACCTTCCTTGCGAAGGCCAAGTTTTACCATTGGGAGGATTCCGTACTTTATCATGAAGGAGGGGATAGCATCTGGAGGAGGTGCATTCCTCAAGAAGAGCAGCATAGCGTCCTCACATACTGCCACAAGCTTGAGGCAGGAGGACATCATTCTGGGAGACGGACAACACATAAGGTGCTTCAATCCGGTCTTTGGTGGCCTACTCTCTTCAAGGATTCCGATGAATTCGTGAAGAGATGTACTGACTGTCAGAAGACGGGTACTTGCGGACAGAGAGACATGATGCCCATGCAGCCCATTCACTTTTGTGAGGTTTTTGACGCATGGGGTATTTATTTCATGGGCCCATTTCTGAAGAGTCAGGAATTTGAGTACATTCTGCTCGTTGTAGATTATGTGAGTTGTTGGGTTGAGACCATCTCCGCCCGAGCCGCAGATGCTAAGACCGTGTGTCACTTTTTGAAAAAAATATCATTTCACGGCTCGGGGTACCTAGAGTTCTGATTTCAGACGGGTGGTCTCATTATATTAACGACAAGGTAAAAGCCCTTGCAGACGAGTTGGCATTGACCATCGTGTTGCCACGCCATATCACCCTCAGACTAATGGTCTTGCTTAAGTATCGAATAGGGAGATCAAGACTATTTTACAGAAGGTAGTCCGTCCCGATCGAAAGGATTGGTCACAGCTTTTGGACTCGGTCTTGTGGGCCTATCGGACTTCCTTCAAGATACCATTAGGGATATCTCCCTTTCATCTCGTCTATAGCAAGCTGCGCCATTTGCTAGTGGAAATCAAGCACAAGCCACTTTGGGTCGTTACAGAGTTATTGTTAGATCCTGAGAGTATAGGAGAACAGAGGAAAGTGGAGTTGGCAGCCCTAGAGGAGTTGAGAGACACAACCTTTTCTAGCAGCCTACAGTATAAGGACAAAGTGAAGACATGGCACGATTCTCATATCAGCCATAAACAGTTTGAGCCCGATCAGCGCGTATGGTTGTTTGATTCCAGGCTGAAATTATTTCCAGGGAAATTGCAGAGCAAGTGGAAAGGTCCGTATGTGGTCAGGAAGGTACATGACAATGGTAGTATTGATATATCCGAGCTGTCATCTTCCTCTACCTTTCGGTTAACGGTCAGCGCCTGAAGCTATATCTAGATCATGATCCGCCGACCGTTGACGTTACCCCCATTCTTCTGGTATGAGGTGCTATTTGACTCATATCACCTTCATCTCATACATGCTTATCACTTCCATCTTCCTCTTTATAGATCCAGATGTCCATATCATTCTTTCATTCTTCCGTTTTGTCTGTTACCCCGTTGCCATCTTATGATTTTGCTATACTTAGGACACACCTTGTCCTAAGTATGGGGGGTACACACACTGAGATATGATCTGTTATTCTTCTTTTCCTTTTCTATCTTCTTTTTGTATCAAAAAGGTTTCACCCCTTGTAGACAGTCTTCTATACTTAGGATGTACTTTGTCCTAAGTTTAGGGGGTGTGCACCCCAAGTTCTTCTATTCTTTGATCCTCTCCATTGTCTCCTCTTCTTGTCTATACTTAGGGATATTCTACCCTAAGTATGGGGGAGACAACATGAGTACGATCTGTTCATTCCCACCCTTGACCCTCCCTGCTTTGTACAGCCTGCTATACTTAGGATTATTTGATCCTAAGTATTGGGGGGACGGTCAACTTCTCATTTGTTCATTTATTCGTTCGTTATTCTTTAGATTTATCTATACTCAGCACAAGTTATGTCTTCTCTTTTCTCTCCGATCTATGAGGACATAACTCCAGCTAAGTATAGGGGGGTTGTATATACTGCGCATATACTTTAGCCATAACTCATACTCTCGTATTTTCTCACTATTAAAAGTCATTAAAAACCTCAATAAAAGGATGCTATTATTCCTCAAATTCTTTTTGTAATTACTGATTAATAAATAAAGTGAAAATGTTTTTTGCAAAATGTTTGAAAAATAGTTTGAAAATCTTTGTGAAAAATCTTTTGAAACTATTTGGAAAACATTTTGTTACATGTTTTCAACATTTGTAAAAACATTTTGGTTTGTAAAATTTATTTTATTTGTGTGAAATAAAATGTTTGAAGAATGATTTGCAAATGGTTTGAAAAATGGTTGCAAAAATATTTGAAAAATCTATCTATACTGTTTGAAAAACCTTTGCAAAATGATTTTCAAATGTGTGTACATGTTTGTAAAATGTTTGTAAAAATTATTTTGGACTATAGTTTTCAAAATTGTTTGAAAAACCTGTTTGAGGAATACATACATCATACTAAAATTCTTTATTGTATATATATCTATAAAATTGGCCACTTACCCTTGTAAATTCTTAAAACCCACTTCTTGTAAATACAAGATGCATCCCCGTGTTAATATTTGTACCTAGTTTTCACCCAGAGTCTTTTTATTTTCAAAAATCCCAAAAACATTTGCAAAAAATAAAATACCAATAACATTTGAAATATCTTTTTGAAAAACCCAAAAAAATGCATGTGCATCATCATCTTTTAAAAAATCCATAAAAAGCTCAAAATCTTGAAAATTACATCACAAAAATATTTTCTGCATTCTGCATAGCATTTACATAACATGAGCATTTTTCGGATTGAGTTTGATAGTTGAACAAGTCTAAGTAAAATCCGGAGATTGGAGCTTGATTGGACCTTAAAATCTACCTAATAATAGGAACCTTATAGGAACTGGGATTGAGGTACTTCAGGTCTAGTTGACTTAATTCTTTGAGGATCACGAGACTTGGTTCAATGGATTCTTGACTGCTTAAGTAGAGTATTTCGGAGCACACACACGACTCTTGTTGATAATGACCTAACTTGGACACCTGCACCTTTCACATGGCTCAACTCAGTTGGAGTGGTGAGGGGATTGGATTTGCCGGTATGAGACACACACAAGTGGAAACACTTGTCCTCCTCTAGGGAGGGAAGTGCACCCAACCCGTCCAGTGATGAGGAATTCTAAAGACAGGAGAGTGTGGGTTGCGATAAAGCTTCAAAAGAGGGATAGTCTACTGGCTCAAGAGAAAAAACTCCCTATGTAAATGCTGTTGTATATAGTATTTCAAAAAAAATGGACAGGCCTGTACAAAAATAAAATGCCCGCCAAAGTATGTGAATATGTTGTAAAGTCAATAAGCAAGCTTGAGCTTCAAAGTCAAATATGTGAGCCTGCAGCTGGATGACTTGACTACACTGGTCTTGCATCCTGGGATAGGTAGCTACACTGGCTACCGTCCATTCTTCTCTGCATCCCTCCTCTTGAGCTGGTTGCCACTTGAACTTAGAAGGGAATACCCCGCTCCTCGAGGAAGGACTTATTAGATTGGGGAATCATTGGGTTGTCATATTAGGGAAGTCAGTTTCTTTGCCATTCTAGTTGGGGAGAGCCACTATCACTTACACTGTACGAGTCAGCTTCATAGTCGTAAGGGTTTGCGTATGAGTTGAGATACTTTTGACCTTGCTATTGAGGAGAATTGGGCAGAGTTTTGATTCTCAGGGACTGTTGGATTTCAAATCCAATTCTCATTAAGGTTCCGCCCACACTAAAATTCCAAAGGTCCGACTTAAGCTCCAAACTCTGATTTTGTGAAGACAAGTTTGATAATTAAACTTATTCCATCTTTCTTCTTTTTCTTTTCTTTGTTTCTCTTTTCTGCACTTATTGCATAAGTGTTTGCTAGGGACTAGCAAAGACAAAGTATAGGGGGATGATGAATCCACATTTCATCATCTTTATTCTATCATTTTGGCCTCAAAAACCCTGGCAAATGCATGTAAATACCCTTAATTCATATATTTTAGCATCCATGCATGTGTGTATAAATAGTGTATAAAATATAGTTTTTAAAGAAAAAATTGTAGAATAAATAAAAGAAAAGAAAAAGAATAAAATATTGTAAATATTTTATGACCCGAAACCCCGAGACCTAGGCATCTCGATGACTAGGTCAACAAGGAATAAAGTAGGGGGAGATAAGGGTCAGAACACAATAAAAATACCTTTGTTTTTATCTCATTCTTTATTCATTTTGGGACCTATTTTTGGTTCCATTTTTTTATACCTCAAATAAACAAACCTTGTAAATGAAAGTTGTAGATAATTAAATAAAGAAAAATACAAAATTGATTTCACTCAAAGATAATGTACAGATAAAAAAATTATGGTCAGAATAAAATTCCAGAATCCTAACTTCCCAGACATGTATCTCTCAAATAAAAGCTCGAAACGCATCAAAATCACCTTTAATTGTATATAACATCAAATAAGCTATTTAATGAAGGTGGTTTCGCATTTGGCGGAGCTACGGTTTGAAAGTTGAGTTTTGGACCCCTATTGTATACTGGTACAGATTAAAATATTCATTTTATTATTTATTCATTATTTTTATAATTTTATATTTTTATAATTTTGTAAAGATTATTTATAATATATATATATATACATTAAAAAAATCCTAAAGAAAATAAAAAATAAATTACTTGTATATAATACATAGGTATAATACCAATACACATACCTATATAATTAATACTTTTATTTTATTAAGTGTATTAAATACTTCAGAAAAATAAAATAAAAATATATTTAAGTATATAAAAATGTTCTATAAATTTATAAAATAATAAACAAAAAATAAATTGAATACACAAAATAAAAATAAAATATTAAAATATATAGATATATATACCTATATAAGCCTAAAACGGTAACTTGTATTTTTATACCTCTAAAAAATAATTAAAAATCATAATAAAATACTTCATAAAATAATAAACATTTTTTATTTAATAATAAAAAATTAATAACTTTGTTTTCTATTTTTAAATGATTTTTTAAATCTTTTTCAGGAGGTTTTTCCTGGTTGATCCACGTGGACCAACCAGGTGGTCTGGACCGTTGACCAGCGGGTCAACTGTTTGACCCCCTTCCTGTAGCCCTGTCAGATTTGAGTTTTCTCTCATCTTCGCGGATTTTTCAAGGCCTCGTCTTGCATCTTTTGGTGTCGACCCCTTCATAACTTTTGATCCTCGATTATCCATCTTTCACGCCATAGGCTTTCTTAGGGTCGAGGAGCGTTGATTCGAGCAATCTCCCTCGGTCTTTGGAGTGCCAACACTACTCCGTCAACCCTACTTATTCACTCCTCCGACTTTCGAGCCATTTTAGAACCATTTTTGTCTAGCAACCCTCCTCCCTTTGGTGTGCCTCGTGTTGCTGGAGGTGACAGCTCCGCAACCATACCTTTAGGCGAGTCGAGGAGGCCTTGAAGCGGCTACACCACCTCCGCAAGCTCGCTGTCGAGGTACCTCCTACCTCAGGTTTAAACCCTTCTAGGTTCTCCCTTCTCTTCTATTTTCTTCACACTTTTTATTTCCCGTAGCCCTTAGGATCATATTCCCCCGATTACCTTTTCCGTTTCGCCCATCGAATCATCCTCACGAGCACCTCACCGGAGTACACCTCCGGCCGAGTACCTTTCGCGCCGCTCCATGCTTCCATTTCGCCTCCACGGGGTCCAGGCATTTTGCCCTGGATCCTCTCACCCCTTTTTGTAGGTCCACACGCGTTGAAGAGTATCTGCGACCCAGCTCCGCCTTACCTTCCTGCGAGCTCCGACCCACGCCAGAGTCTTTTAGAGCTACCAGAAGCTAAAGGAGGACCCCTGGAGTGTCGCCGAGCACTTTTGAAGCTCAAAGGATACCGAAGCGTCGAGATCTGGAGCGAGGAAGCTCGCTTCGCCGGCGTTGCTTCCCTGTTCTTCATCGAAGGCTCTCCGCCGTTGGATCGGGCCGCCACTCCAGATCGAGCAGCTACAGTTGGATCTCTGTTCGCATCAACCGTCAGATCAGCTCGTGGGGATCTAATCATGGTCGTTGGCCGTGAACCGTCATCAGGCGTCCCTGAGCTGTCATGTGTCAAGTGAATCGACGTCCGCTGTTGGATGTGCCAGGTGTTGGGTATTTTGCACCGAACCCCTCACCATTTTGTTTATTTAATGATTAGTATTTAAACTTTTATCTGCATCGTAAAAAGTTTGTAATATTTGCATTTAGACCCTTGCACTTTCATTACTTGCATTTAGGTCCAATCTACGTCACCTCATGTGACCTGTGCACGTGGGGTGGTGGGTATTTTGCAGAGGACCCCTCGAGGTTTTTGTTATTTCATTTAAGTCCAGAAACTTTTTAATTAAATGTAATATTTTTGGAGAAATTTCAAGTACGACCCTCAGTTTTTTATATTACACATAGGTCCTTCCCAAGCGCGTATAGGCACGTACGGGGGTTGGGATTTTTGCAGGCGTGCCCCTGCATGCTTGAGTATTTGCATTTGATTCTGGAAATTGATTTATTAGTTATAAATTTTGTGGAAAATTGCACATTGTCCCCTGAACTTCTGGATATTTACATTTATACCCCTGGTAGTAGTATATTTTCCCTTTGTTGTTTCTATTTCTTTCATGCATCTATAAATTTCCAAAAATCACCAAAAAATTAAGTTAAGCTCCTGTTTAGTTTCTCTTCCATGCCATATTTTTAGTTTGCATTTTTATTGCATTTGCATATTTATAAAAATTCAAATACATGCATTTTATTCACTGTTTGCATTAGAAAATACCAAAAAAAAGTAAAACCCATTTAAAAATCCCCCAAAAATTATCCTTGGTGTATTTCAGTGTCTTTTAACTTTTATTTGAAAATCACTAAAAAAATCAAAGTAAAAACCCTAGAAATTAGAAAACCCTTAAAAACTTCATAAAAATCTCAAAAATTCCAGAAAAATCCTAAAAATATAATTTTGGCCTCTGAATTTTCTTTGAATTGTTAGCTTTTATTTAAAATTAATTTGGAGGATTTTTGTTACTGTTTGATATTTTAGTTCTCCATTTTTGCTTCAGCGTTTTATTTTCTACATTGTTTTCAGTATTTTTGCCTTGAAAAAAATACCAAAAAATTAGGAAAAATTTAGAAAAATCATAAAAACATCATAAAAATATAAAAAGCCCAATGTATTTCCTGATTTTTTCCTCGTTTTACCCATTTTATAAATATCTTATCTCCCTCCTTTCTTATATTGTTTATATATTTCATTTTATCTTTTATTGAAAAAGAAAATTAAAAAAATATAAAATAAAAAAAGAAAATATAAAATTAAAATGATTAAAAATAAAAATACAAAAATATAAAAATTAAAAAAAAATAAAAATAAAAATTAAAAATTAAAAACCCACAAAAGTTTGCATATTTGTAGGCATTTGATCACACTATCACATTTTTAGCATCATCGCCCAATCTATCTTGCTTGCTCCCTGAGTTCGACACTCTACACATACTTGCACACTATACACACTTATTGTAGAGTTATAATAAATTTTAACTCCACATTTGATTCTCATTGTTTGATTGTTATTGTGGGTTAATTGTTGACTTAGTCGGGATTTATAGAGGGTCGCCACAACGACTTTGTCTCCGCCTTGTGTGAGACATTTAGACCCTTGTACTTCTCGGTTAATCAGTGCTTCAGTGATGATTTTCTCAGAAGAGTGAAGGGCTCGAATGCTTCCTCAGTGAACGTAAAGTCTTGGTATTTCTCAAGTAGCTTGGTGAGTGGACGGGCAATTTTCGAGAAATCCTTGATAAATCGGCGGTAAAAACCAACGTTCCCTAGGAAGGATCGAACTCCTTTTACATTCACAGGTGGACCTAAGTGAGTGATGGTCTCAATTTTTGATGGATCCACTTCCATACCTTTCTTTAACACAATATGTCCCAGCACAATCCCTTTCTTCACCATAAAGTGTGATTTCTCCCAAGATAGTATTAGGTTTACTTCAATGCATTTTTGTAGGACTTTATCCAAAAATACGAGCGTTTCCTCAAAGGAGTCCCCAAAAATAGAGAAATCATCCATAAATACTTCCATGAAATCATCGATTATATCAGTGAAAATTCCCATCATGCATCTTTGAAAGGTTGCCGGGGCATTACATAATCCGAAAGGCATGCGGCGAAAGGCATATGTCCCAAAGGGACAAGTGAAAGTGGTTTTGTCTTGATCTTCTGATGCTATGGCTACTTGGTTATAACCGCAATATCCATCCAGAAAATAGAAGAATTCTCTTCCGGCTAGCTTCTCGATGATTTGGTCAATGAATGGCAATGAGAAATGATCTTTTCGGGTAGCCTTGTTGAGTTTCCTATAATCGACACAAACTCTCCAAGATGTAGCTACATGGGTAGGTATGTCCTCTCCTTTTTCATTTTTGACAATTGTCAATCCAGCTTTCTTGGGGACAATCTGGAGAGGACTGATCCAAGGACTATCAGCAATAGGATAAATGATGCATGCACTTGGCCACTTGTATATTTCATTCTTCACAACCTCTCATAGATTAGGATTCAACCATCTTTGCATTTCTTGAGAGGGTTTACAGTCATTTTCCAAGTATATGTGGTGTGTGCAAAATGTCGGGCTAATTCCTTTCAAGTCTGTTATTCTCCATCCAATAGCCTGAGAATTCCTTTTCAACACTTCCATGAGTTGGCTTTCCTGAGTGCTATCTAAGTTGGCATTAATGATGACTGGCAGAGTGTGTGCATCATCGAGGAAAGCATATTTTAGGTCTTGTGGTAAGGGTTTCAGTTCAACATTAGGTGTTGGTGGGGTCAAGGGGCAGTTTCTTTTATACTTGTCAATGAAATAGTCTCAAATGGTGGCTCCATCATGGGCATGATCATAGATGAAGTCAATGCAAGTTCAGTTCTTAGTGTGTCCCAGGCTTCATCTAACTCAAAAATTTCCTCACCAGTGAGAGGGCATGGTGGAGCTTCGAGTGTAGAGTTAAGATTATATGTGGCAATTTGATGAGACATGTCCTTGTAAGTGGATAGGAATGTGTTCAGACTAACCTTCATAGGGTCTTTGGAAAGATGGATAGGGGCAAAATCATTTTGTATGTCAAGAACAGCACGATTCTCTATCCAACCACAGTCTTCAATTTCATAGTCAATAAAAGTAGGGGCGACAATTGATTTTAAAATTACTCTCCCATCCTCATAAACAAAATGTGCCTTAGCGGTGGCCAAGAATGGTCGTCCAAATATGAAGGGTGTCTCACTCAGTGTATTAGCTTGATCCATATCCATCACAACAAAATCAACCGGGAATTGGTGGCCTTGGACATCAACTATCACATCCTCAAGTAGTCCTCTTGGTCTTTTCACAGAACGATCAGCCATTTGCAAAATCATCGACACAGGTTTCAGCTTTCCTAAGTCAAATTGCTCCAGAATAGCAGTAGGGAGGATATTGATGGAAGCACCATTATCTAGCAGGGTGCGATCGAAGGTTAATTCACCAATTGTGCATCTAACTAGAGGAGCTCCTGGATCTTTCGTTTTGGTGGGCAGGAATCGGGAGATGGCATTAGATGTTACTCGAGGGAGCACATGTTTTTCAATATCTTCATTGTCCTTTTTATTTTTTCCCTTAGATTTCTATTTTGGTGTGCATTTTTCCTTTAAGAAGTGGGAGAAGGCTGGAACTTGTTCGAGGGCTTTTAGGAGCGGGATTTCAATGACAATATCGGATAACAATTTTTCTAGCTCTGGATCGATGGTGGATGATCGAGTCTTTCTTTGGTGAAAAGCTCCGGGAAAGGGGATGGTTATGGTTGGGGAGGAAGGAGGGAACATGGTTGTCTCAATTGGCTTCTCTTAATCATCAATCTCTTCCTCAATTTCTATTTGATCCTCTGAAGCCAGTGGTCTGGTGAAGGCAGAAGTTGTTTTCCCGTTTCTCAGAGTGACAGCATTAGCAGATTGGTTTGGATGGGGTGGAGTTTTGAAATTCACTTGATTTCTAGGTGCTTGCTGTGTGTTCCCTTGATTTGTCCCAGGAGATGAAAAAAATCCTTTATTTTGGTTTTGAAAACCAGGTGGTAAGGTGAAAGATCCGACAGGTGGTGGAGTTTGAAGTACTCCAGATGAAGTAGCCTTGTTGGTGTTGGGATTGGGCAGAGGTTGAGGCGACAAGGCTGGGATGTATGATCTGATCTCGACAAATTATCGGGCATTCTCAGAGTTGGCTTGTTGTTGAGCTTCAATGGCCTATTGTTGTGCTATGGCAAGTTGTTGTATAGCTTGAGCCAAGGCATCAAAATTCACAGCAGTAGTGTGTGGTTGAGTCACTGGTGGTGCTATCGGTTGTCTGGGCTAGGTGTGATTTTGGAAATGATAGTTGTGTTATCCATTCCACCCATTATTTGATTGTTCTCTCCATCCTGCATTTTGGGTGTTTGAATATGCCCCTCCTTGATTTCTTTGTACCCAATTCACAGTCTCAGGGGTCATGTCTTGATTAGAAGTGAATGGGGTGTGGTCAATTTCTTGAACGATGGGATTGGTCATAGCCAATTTTCCTATGGCTTAGGTCATAAGGTCCATTTGCTTGGAGAGGGTTTCCCATTTATCATGATTTTCTTTGGATAGGTCACTGGTAGATCTCTCATGATCGATTATGTTGACTGGTCTCATGTTCCCACTGTATTGTTCAATGGAGGAACTATTCACCGAATTATCAACCATATTTTCAAATAAAGTCCAGACAAAACGTTCATCACGGCTGATATAGTTTCCATCGCAGGAGCCATCAATCACTCTCTTAAATGATGTATCTATACTATCATAAAATATCTGAACTAGCTTCCATCTGGGGATTGCATGATGAGGGCATTTCCTTTGAAGTTCCTTAAAACACTCCCATGCTTCGTGTATGGGTTCTTTGTTCCTCTGGGTGAATGATGATATGTCTTGTCTCAGGACGTTTGTTTTTCCTATTGGGAAGTATTTCTTGACGAAGGCTTCCCTTAAGATATCCCAAGAAGTGAGAGGAGTCTCGTAATTCCTAAGTCATTGGAGTGCTCTTTCTTTTAGTGAGTATGTGAAGGCCTTCATGTAGATGTATTCCTTATCTACCCCAGGGATGTTCATTGTGTCACAGACCGAGCGGAAGTCTTGGATGTGAAGAAAGGAGTCTTCATTCTCATTTCCGTAGTATTTCGGAACCAGGGAGAGAGATGCTGGCTTAATCTCAAAATCTCCTACCTCAGGTGGAATCTGGACCCAATCGATTACATCTTCTGCAACAGGGTTATAATGTGTGCTGATGGGTGGTCCCCTATTCAGAGGAGCTATGACTTGGTGAATGGTTGTATTTTCCTCCCTCAGAAGTTGCAATTGTTGGAGGATGAGGTCTATAGGATTTGGTCTGTTTTCTTCTCCCATGTCTCCTAGGTCAGGTGAATTCTCAGGTTTCTCAGTTGAAAGAGATGTGTTGGATTTTGATTTATAAACTAGGTCGTAATCTAAAGGTTGTTGTAATGGATTTTTCAGAGACCTACGACCTAGCATACATAACACAAAACACCAGACAAGTTATTGATTCACCAACTCACACAAAAATTACCGCAGGGACGGTTATCTTTTCAATTTTAATTTAGTGATTCAACAAATGTTATCAGAGAATTTACGAGTCCTTAATGAAGAGGTGGGTGTGGAAGATTGTGAGAAATCGATGTCCTAATCCGGATGGGGGATCCAAGGTGCGGTACTCAGATCGAGGATCTGTTCTTCCCACAAGTACCTGTGCCCAACGCGTCGAGGAGTTATGATTTTTCTCTGCAATCCCACGTAGCACCAGGGATTTTCGTCTCTATCCAAGGATTCTATGTGCTTGTGATTTTTGTGTCATTCATGTGCATCAAACAAATATTCAGAATTTTGTACGTTTTCGCTTGGGTCACTGCGGTGACCGTTCAAGCTTATGTTCTTAATGTATCAAACACGACTTGGTGATCTTTTGATTACGTTATCAGAGGGAGAAGACCACAGAGATGATGCAAAAAAGAAGTTTTTTTTAAATGTTTTTGATTTAATTCAAAGCACAAACAAATACAGAAATTTAAAAACCTAAGATGCTTAAGAGAAAGAGAAGCTCATAGTGCCTGCACTTCTGACGCTAATCCATAATATTTTATCCTGCTAATGACGAGCTTTTCCGATAAGGGGGGAGAAATTAAGATTACAAAAATTTTCTACTTAAAACAAATTACAAGTTTGCTAAAAAAATGCATGGATCTTCATTTTTCTTTTTCGGAGTTCAAGTACCTGAAATAAAAAAATTGCACGGATTAGAATATCAAAAATAAGTTAGGAATGATGAAAAAATTACGAATGTTGCCTAATCCCCGACAACGGTGCCAAAATGTTGATGCGATTTTACACGGTTTAAAAAGTTGGTTTTACCACGTCCTTGTTGTTCCACAAAAAACCGCAATCAAACAAATAATATTACAACCACAAGCATAATAAAAAAACACAAGATGTATAGTGCAAGTAGAGGTTCATATCCGCAGGGACTACGCAAACTTACAATTTTTGTTCTTCTTTCAAGTTGATTAAAATTCTAATCTAGTGCGATGAAAGAAAAAATTATGTTAAAGAGATTTTGACGGTAAAATGTAATCTACGGTGATAGTATTTGTTGGAACATGAAATAAAGGAAAGAGGGTATGAGTGCAACTAAATAAGAAAACAAGAGTTGAATCGCAAATTAAGATGGAGGAAATGAGATGACACTTGCAATGTCTCAAGAAGAATAATGAGATATAAGACTTGCAATGCATATATTTAAAGAAAACTTAGACTTGAAAAGAGAGATCTTACAAAATAAAAAATGCTTTCAAGTTCAACATAAATCAAATCAAATGCAAGAGAGCTTACAAAATGAGAGTTGTTTCTTTCCAATTCGACTTAAACAAAACTGACTAATGTAATAAAATGCAAGTCATGAAAGGAAGAAAAAGAAATGCTTCTCTATTAAGATCCGGAATGAAGACGATGACGACGATAGCAGAGACGGATGCACGGCTTGCTAGATACGTGCGTGAGGAGGCAGTGACGACGAAGGCGCGTGAAGACGAAGGTGTGTGGGCTGATCACACACGTGGATTGCATGAGGAAGATGCGTGGGCTGATCACGCGTTGGCTGGAGTTGGTGGCGATTTCGAGGAAGAGGGGACCACGAGCTGGAGTTGCTGACTACGCGAGGAAGAGGGTGAGAAGGAGAGCTGCCTTGCGAGAGAGAGAGCGGCGAGTGGGATAGAGAGGGTGCATCGGGGAAGAGATCTCTTCGTCCCCCGATGCCTTGGGGGACTCCTCCTTGTATAGATGTTATATGCATCCTTTGACCTTTGAAGGGTCTTCATCTCATACACATAAAGACAAAAGAAATAAATACATTCATGCATGGGAGACATATGCACGGGGAATAAATAATGCATGGTCAAGAGAGAAAAATAAAGAGGGCATTCATGCATTGTATATTATGTGGGAAGGGGTGTGTGTTGGGATCTCCATGCATGGGGAAGGGAGAGGCCATTTATGAGATGCATGGATTGGAAAAATTTCACAACATATCCTCTTCTTTTCTTTCCAAGATAAAATGTTAAGGGAATGTGAATCAAATTGGATGGATAAATGTGTGGTTTGTAAATGATGTTTTATTTAATGATCATGCAATTTTTATTTGGATATATAAAGTATTTAATGATTAATTGAATGATTGGAATTTGGTATTTAATTAATTATGCTTTTTAGAGGTGGTTTTCCCATTGTAATTGTAGAATAAATAATATCTGGATTAAGCGGTATTGAGGTGTATGTATCAGATATTAATGGGATTCATCATGTAATTTGTATGGTATTATACCAAAATAATATGTAATCATCACTCCTCCTCCTTCTTCTTCCTCACCCACCCCTTTGGTTGGCATGGTTGATGCAGAAGATGACGATTTACCTGAAGTTTTATTCTTCCCCTGGTTGGTGGCAGGCGGAGCTGAAGCCCTATCACTCCTGAGAGTGACAACATTAGATAAAACAATAATACGACCATATGACTCTACAGGCATAGATGGGACATCACATTCTACCTGCTCCTTTCTCTTGAAGCTGCTGGGGTTGGCTTCGATCTGCATTGGGATGGTGGTTTTTGTGGCGGTCAGGTCATCTAACTTCTTCGTCATATCTACAAGGCCTTTGACGAGATGGGCCAGACAGTCAAGGTGGGGTTCACGTGACTCTCCTCTGAAGGTTCAGCGTGCATACCACGTTGTTGATGCATGTTTGGGAATGGGGGTGACGACTGCTTGTGGTGCTGAGGTGGCATAGGAAGCTGATACTGATTATAGGAGGGAGTATGGAGGTATGGCAGCCGCATACTCGTGATATGGCTGCTGATGGCAATACTAGACTGTAGGTAGTGTTGGTTCTGCCTCCATTGGGTTGTATACTGGGGAGGTTGCTGGTACTGTGGCGGAGGCTGTGAGGACTGACCAAAACGACCACCCTATGGTTGGTGGTACTGCCTGTTGGCTTGTTGTTGGCCCTGCGGGTGTCTGGTAGGATGAGCCAGCTACACATCATTGCTCCATATACCATTAACTTCTTGGATCAAGGGTGGTGGTGGGAATGATGTGTTGGACATGTGAGCCCACGACGAGCCATTATGCAATAAATGTTATTGCAAATATCATTCCCTGATCTGAAATGAAGAATAAATAATTTGCATAATAGGTCCCTCTGTACAATTAGGATTATGTACCATGGCTATCTTAATGATCATACAGTTGTTGATTCAATTATTGAATCATGGAGGCTGGTACTTGGATGAATATCTAAAGAGTTATATTGAGGACTCATCAAGCACCGTCAAATGATTGTTAAGATGTGATCTCCAGCCTGAGTAGGAGATGGCAATCCTTTCTCACATAGGCTAATATATGACAGACCTCTTGATGCAGGTCCTCTGCATAGGAATAGAGATTTGGAGGTGTCAGATTAGTTAGGTCAAAGAGTTGACTTAACGAGATCGAGATAACCAAAGTCCTATATCGTATGCTATCACGATACATGCACTCATCCTCTGATCGGAGACAGATGTGTTACTATATGTCTGAGTGTTTACATTTGGCAGACCGATAGGATGATGACCTAATCAAGGTCTATACATCGGCGCGCTGGTGTGCATATAAGGGCATATGAGTAATACGATCTCTCAAAGGGATCATACAGGTTCATTACTGAACCGGAAGACATGAGCTCACTCATGAGATATTGGGAAGAATCAAATTCCGTGCACGGTCGTCTCTCTTTGGAAGCTTGACTGAATTTGTAGGTTTGATATATACTTTTGGAAAGTATATGATCAAGATCTAGGTATGATATATGCTTTTGGAAAGTATATGATCGATACCAAATCTTAATGATCAAATGGGAACTTACTGATAAAACCCTGAAGTAGATAGTATAAAGTTGATCTAATACTTTGGGTTTATTCTGGGTCTTCCAGTATGCAGGATGTACAGGTGTTGGAAATACCTGAGGGTGATGTGATCATAAACGATTGTATAACCATGACGTTTCCATTCCTAAGGAGTGATGAAACGGGTGTGGATTTTAGTGACTCCTCTCAGTAGAGAAGTAATTTGATCTTGGTCCAAATGTTGGACATTGATCTGAATGTGATTCAGATGCAATGAGAAGATTAGATTTGCGGTCTTGATTTAATCAAGCATCTATGAGAGGCCCGAGATCTGGGTTTCAGATGTGATCTCAATATCCAAGTCACTATACATTGAACAATACAATCGCCCTGTCCTTATCTCCAAGTATCTGCGGAGAAAGCACATTATTCTTGAAGGAGTTCAAGAATAATTAATTTGATGAATTCTATATCCAAGCATTGAGAAAATGGATAATTAAATATGATTTAATTATCATGAATAATATGAATTTGATTCATATTATAATAAGAGATATCTAAGATAGTTAAATGTGATTTAATTATCAAAGATATGAGTAACGTGAATATGATTCATGTTATTTGGGTAAATGAGAAAAGAGATCCAAGATGATTAAATGTGATTTAATTATCATGGATATGAATAATGTGGATTGCACTATCCATATTAATCATATATATTATAAATATGATTTATAATATATTAGACGAGAGAGAAACTATGTAAATAGCATTTGTTAATTATTAATGTGAATTGGATTCACATTAAGTAATTAACTGGAAATGTAATTTACAAATTAGTTTGGGATGTGAATATGATTCATATTTTCTTCAATGGCATGATTGAAATATTCACAAATTAATTTGGAATTAATTTGGTGGATATTATTGCAATAATAGTTATTGCAATTAATTAAGAAATAATAAGATAAATAAAAAGGAGACAAAAATCATCACCAAAAACAAAGGTGGCGTCACCCATGACTTGGTCATAGGTGACACCTCCTATGTTTTAGGAGGTTTGTTGTCTTCTCTTTTTTTTGTTATCATATTATCTCTTAATAAATTAATTTTTGTTAATTAAATTGTGTTGATAATAATTCAACATATATTTAATTTAATATAAATTAATGTTGTTTTTTACCAACAACAATCATAGCCATTGATTATTACATAGACCAAGCATGGCCGTTGGATCTATGTGTCCCATGGATCGAGATCCATTGGATCCTAAACTAATATATAAGGAGGGCTAGCCTAGACTTTCAAGAGTACACAAAGAAGAGTTGTACATGCCTACAACTCTCTCTCTCTCTCTCTCTCTCTTTCTCATTCTCTCCTCTCTCTCTCTCCCACTCCATACAAAGGTGGCCGACCATCTTGTGTATTGAGGAGAAGGGTCTCTCGCCTTCGACTTCGACGACTCGGAGATCTCCTTCTTCTTTGGGGTTGCTTGCTCTAAAGGAAGATGACGGATTTCGTTTGACGAAATCAGGGGATTCATTGCTTGGATCTTCATCGAGGATTGCGGGAGGTACGCGACACATCATCGTGCCCGCAAGTGTGTTCTTCGTGGATCGGACTTGAGACAAGAGGATCTCTAGTTTGGGATCTTGCGATCACAACCATGCTTCAAGAGGTATTCCTCATACTTTGTGGTTTGATGAAACGATCCGAGAAGTGTTCTCGTGATCATGTGGTTTCATCTTTAGTTTTAAAAAATTTTAATTTCTGTCGCATCTAGCGACTAGTCGCGCCGATCGTATACGATGCGATCGACACGCTTCCGTGATGTGCTTGAGGATTCTCAATATCCTTCAAGTGGTATCAGAGCCAGGTTGGAAAAGGCTTTGGATACGATCCGTGAACCAAAGACAACTTGGGTTTGAAAAGGGTCGTGAAAGTTTTATCGCATTTGAATTTTCACACCTCTGTCTAATTGATTTTTTCGGCACTGTTTAAGTGGTTTAAACACGAAATATTCAATTGGATTTTTTTTCCTCATTAAACAAGGAAACCATAGGATCTGAGTTTACTAAATTTGGATTTAATTTGCTCAAGATATGGTCTTTTGAATAAGCATGTATTCACTGTTGCGGGAACAGCGAAATTGAACGTGATTAATTTGTTAATTACGGTTTTGACATGCCTCGTAATGCGTGAAATATCACTTGGGTTCTGTTGTAAATCAAGTTGACAATCTTAGGGTACTAATTTTGCGAATTTTGGATTTAAATTGATCAAGATAAGTTAATTTTAGTGATTGGGGGTCACTGCTAGAAATTGACAATTTTGATCATGAACCTTGTGATAGTCATTCAAATTAATTTGATGAAAATTAATTGTTAATTTTCTGAAATTGGTTATTGATAAATATTTGTGAAATATTTAAAGATGATAATCAATTCCCTTAATGACATCCCACTAACTATAATGATAAGATAGTTGATCTTGATCATTGGTTAATTTGAAAACATCAACAAACATGGTTTGCATACAAAACCCTAGGTCATCCTACAATAGTTGTAGGATAACTTTTACATGCAAAACCCTCTTGCTTGAATAGGATTGGGGATTTATTTAGTAAATCTCCTTATAATATAATCAAAATTATTTTGATGTATATTATATGGTATAATTTCGGTTGAAAGACCGATGAGCATCTCAAAGTACATGATGATCTATCTGGCATTATCCTTTCCTGAGGTGGATATGGTGTCTAGTCAGAGATCGCTGGGGTAGCGGATTGCAACGTATGTGGTCCTTCCCACTCTCGCCGGAACTGGCCATGACAGCGGGTAGGGACTGGATAATGTCGGAGAAATCAAAGTGTATTTTTCTAATTATTAAAATTCGAAATAATACTTACTTTGAGATTATACCTACTATTCAAGTAAAATTCAAAGTTTGTTGATTGATAATAAGATTGATAGTTAATTTAATATGATTAAATTAATTATATCCTATTAAAACACTCTATTATGAATAGATGTGTATTTCCCTTGAAAGAATTATTTATGTGAATATGATTCACGATATTTAATTTCAATTTGAATAAGAGGTGGAGGATCACATAAGTGACATCCACGGTCTCCCGTCAAGGTAAAGAATTCCGTCACTAGTTGTTGTATATAGGAGATGCCTGTCCGAAGTGACAGATCTTATATATGATTTAATTGGATCGGGTTCTTTGCTTCTCGAAAGAGTAAGGCCGTATACGTAGTGACCCCAATATCAGGTCCTCATATTATTGGGGCGATATTGGATCGTGTATAGCGAGTATTAAGCCTGTTGACGGTTGGTTCAATTAGCAGCGGGTCAACATCACCTTAGGGGTGGTGGGCCCGTGTGTTAAAGACCGAATTGGGAAATGCAAGTTGGACTTGCAAGGCGGAATGTGTTCCCGCTTCTTTTTATCGGAGTCGCAGGTTCTCATATTATTGGGATGTGACAAAGATAGGAAAGGAGATCCAAGATCTTGCTAGAGAAATAATGGTAAGAATATCTCTTGCATTGAAAGTGATTAGAGAATGAACTTTCATTGTTGACAAGGCAAGACAACTTTGATATAAAAATTCCTAAATCAAAGTAAAACATGTATATATAAAACCCTTATATATAAAATCAAATTTCTTATTTCAGATAATCCTTCATAAAACCCACTCAATGTTATACTCAATAATAACCAGCAAAATATCATGGATTGGACTCATGATCCAGATATTGTACTTGCAATTGAACACATAATGTATGTGGTTGCAATTTGCAAGTTTCCTCAACATAATGAGGAATGACAATTAAATAAGACATTAAGACATCACCTTAGGGTTTGAATGTCTCTATAGTCTTGATCTTTCATCGAGTATACTTTGGAAGTGACATGTCGATGGTGATCATAATTGTCAAATAATCCTTATAAAATCAAAGAAGATGTTTTGGCATACATATGTGCTCTAGACATTTAATCATGAATGACATGGTTCTCTGCATTCTGCAGAATGGTAGCTCGAAAGAGATGATGTATTCAAAAATGTTTGAATACCTACCTGAACCAATGTTTTAGTCTAGATGGATGTAGACATGATGAGTATCATCATTCTACTATATATACTCTAGTCATTCATGAAGCTTCATAATATTCATATTGTATGAATTTAATGATGTATAAATGTTGAAGTGCTCTTGTATTGAAATCCTTTGAATTCAACATAAGCGATTCTTTATCTTGAACAATGGTTGTTTATAGATGAAGAGAGCATAGTGGAAGCGTGGGTTGGACCCATGTGAGAAGGAAAGTCAAAGAGTTGATTGTACTTCTGTGACTTCCATGTGACATCCAAAGAGTTGGATGAATGCCAATAATGCAATAAGTTGATGTGTTGATAGTATGACTATCAAATCTGTCTAAAATCCTTAGTGAAGGACTCAGATAGAGCATCAGAATATCTACATATAATCATTGACTCTGACTTTCTTATTTGATAAGATAAAGTCTAATAATTGTATCTCATTCTTTTAATGACACCTGCAATTGTTGCATATGTTATAGAAGATTAATAAATTTGATCTTCATGTTTAATGGTCAACTACATGGTTTTTGATGTAATTGTTGCAACAATCTCTATTGGATAGATGGACTTCATATTTTCAGTGGGAGAGTCCTTTGTCTTAGAGAATGTCTCTATGACCTAGATATAAGAATACACCCATAGTTTATTTCTAAATGTTGGAAATAAACATGAATTCTGGAATAAACCTATCATAAAGAGTTATGATGGATATATTTCAGATAGTAATCTGACATCTAGTGGACTCTACTAAATTAGAAATTTAATGAATGGTTCATTAAGATTTCTAATATTGAAAATTAAACCTTTAAAGATCAATAGGAGGATAAAGATCATTTGACAATGATTTGGCATCATGTCTTGGACATATGTCTGTTGATGAGATCAATAGACTAGTAAATTATGAAACTTTAGAATGTCTAAAAATTTCAAATCTTACATACTTGTGAATATTGTATTCGAAGAATGTCCAATACACCCTTCTCTTAGGAAAGGTGTAAGATGTCAAGGTACTCGGGATCTCATACATATTGATGTATGTAGATCATATATATCATAGAAAATATCATGGATATATGATATCTATTGATGATTATGTATGATATGAAATTTCTTCTCTTCACCTGAGAAACCTTTGAAATGTTCAAAGATTTCACAATTTTGGTTTAGAACCAAAGTTTGAAGGAAGATTAAATGAATTTGATCTAACCAATGTAGCAAGTACTTATTAGATGAATTCAATGAATACCTTATGAAGATATGAATATCATTTCTATCTCAATCCTCCTAACACACCTAAACTCAATGGAGTTGTAGGAAGATACATATAGATCATGTGTGACATGATTTGATCAATGATGAATTTTATCATAGTTATCCCTTAGTTTCCAGGTATATATGTGTAGTAGAGACTACACTATATATATCCTTAATAAGATTCCATGCAAGTAAGATGGAATTAAGCACAGAGAGTGCTACTTCATTAGGAAAATAAAGGATGGTATTGGATACCTACTTTATAACCCTAAGATTCTTAAAAGATCTCATCTCTGAGAATGTGATTCTTAGAGGATGACTCTCTTGAGAATCAAGATGAAAATGAAGTATAGGAACTCATTTAATCTTGAGAAGATAATGAGACTCCTGAAATCGGAAACTAAATGGGACATTTAAAGATGAAGCACTAATACCTCTTCAAATGAGTTTGAGGATGTATTCCATGTGTCAGTTAAGTCTGACAATGATCGGACTTCATGGGATGAAGCTACTGAGGATTATGACATGGAAAGATGGATATTAGCAATAAATTCTAAAATAGACTTCTTATACAAATGTTATATATGGACCCTCGAGGATCCACCTATAAGGGTTAGACCCATTAAGGTGCAAATGGATCTTCAAGAGAAAGAGGGAACCTGATGAGAAGGTAGAGACCTTCAAAGCACGGTTCGTAGCCATGAGCTACAAACCGCAATGAGACTTGCTTTTAGGTAACCATGCTTAAAATCATCAGAATATTGCTAACCTTAGCTACACAACTTGACTATTGCATCTTCAAGATGTAAGTCAAGATTGCATTCCTCTAAGAATACCTCTCTGAGGATATTCACATGAAGTAGCTTCAGGGCTTCATGATTGGGGAACGTAAGGTGTGAAAGTTAAAGAAATCCATCTATAAACTCAAATAAGCTTCTTGTTATTGGAACATAAGATTTGATGAAATTATAAATGTTATGATTTTAGATAGAATCTTGATGAATCATGTGAAGCTTAGTGGGAGTGCCATTGTGTTCATCGTGCTAAATGTAGATAATATCCTAATCATTTGGAATGATATAAGGATGATAATAAGTGTTTTATGATCTGGCTATTCCATACCTTGAGATATGATCTCAAAAGATGCCTCCTGGATCTTAATTCTGAAGGTGTTCAGAAGCAAAGAAAAGAGAGTATTGGGACAGTCACATTTGTAGTACACCTTGGACATGTTCCATTTTCTGGAAATTCCAAGAAAGGCTTTCTTACCTTAAAGATTTGGTACTGACCTATCTAAAGGGATAGCACCTCAAAGAGTTGAGGAAGCGAATGCTGAAACTGGTTGCCTTATTGTGCATCAGTTACGAGAAGCTGAAAGTATGCTAGATGTGTACAAAAGCCAGATGTCTGCCATGCAGTGGGAGTAGTAAACTGTTACTAATCCTACTATGGAGAAAGAACACTTGATTGCAGTAACAACAATATTTTCAAAGATGACAAGGCTTTAGAGATAGTGATCTCTAAGTCTTATATTCAAGAGCTTAAGACTTTATAGATAGAGATCTAAAAGGTCTTAACTATAGATACCTTATGAGATAGTGATCTCCAGGAATAAGGGTATTCTGATAAGGATTATGGAAATACTGGTTATAATAATTATTAAGCAATAGTGTCAAGGACACTATAATTGCTTTATCGAGATTGAGTATTGGTTGAGTAAGATGCAACATTCGCATTGGATGCGAGCACTGTTACTAAGAGATATGCAAGTGTCGTAAAAGGACTTGGCATAGTCTTTTGGGAGCTGAGTGACTGATCAGCTTACCTAGCTATTTCTAAATAGCCTATGATAGTCACATGAGTGTGGGTTTAAATGATTAGCCCATTAATGGCTCTTTGGGCTAGTGGGAGATTGTTGGACATGTGAGCCCACGACGAGCCATTATGCAATAAATGTTATTGCAAATATCATTCCCTGATCTGAAATGAAGAATAAATAATTTGCATAATAGGTCCCTCTATACAATTAGGGTTATGTACCATGGCTATCTTAATGATCATACAGCTGTTGATTCAATTATTGAATCATAGATGCTGGTACTTGGATGAATATCTAAAGAGTTAGATTGAGGACTCATCAAGCACCGTCAAATGATTGTTAAGATGTGATCTCCAGCCTGAGTAGGAGATGGCAATCCTTTCTCACATAGGCTAATATCTGACCGACCTCTTGATGCAGGTCCTCTGCATAGGAATAGAAATTCAGAGGTGTCAGATTAGTTAGGTCAAAGAGTTGACTTAACGAGATCGAGATAACCAAAGTCCTATATCGTATGCTGTCACGATACAGGCACGCATCCTCTGACCGGAGACATATGTGTTACTATATGTCTGAGTGTGTACATTTGGCAGACCGATAGGATGATGACCTAATCAAGGTCTATACACCGGCGCGCTCGTGTGCATATAAGGGCATATGAGTAATACGATCTCTCAAAGGGATCATATAGGTTCATTACTGAACCGGAAGACATGAGCTCACTCATGAGATATTGGTAAGAATCAAATTCCGTGCACGGTCATCTCGCTTTGGAAGCTTGACTGAATTTGTAGCATTGATATATACTTTTTGAAAGTATATGATCAAGACCTAGGTATGATATATTCTTTTGGAAAGTATATGATCGATACCAAATCCCAATGATCAAATGAGAACTTACTGATAAAACCCTGAAGTAGACAGTATAAAGTTGATCTAATACTTTGGGTTTATTCTGGGTCTTCCAGTATGCCGGATGTATAGGTGTTGGGAATACCTGAGGGTGATGTGATCATAAACGATTGTATAACCATGACGCTTCCATTCCTAGGGAGTGATGAAACGGGTGTGGATTTTAGTGACTCCTCTCAGTAGAGAAGTAATCTGATCTTGGTCCAAATGTTGGACATTGATCTGAATGTGATTCAGATGCAATGAGAAGATTAGATTTGCGGTCTTGATTTAATCAAGCATCTATGAGAGGCCCGAGATCTGGGTTTGAGATGTGATCTCAATATCCAAGTCACTATACATGGAACAATACAATTGCCCTGTCCTTATCTTGAAGTATCTGCAGAGAAAGCACATTATTCTTGAAGGAGTTCAAGAATAATTCATTTGATGAATTCTATATCCAAGCATTGAGAAAATGGATAATTAAATATGATTTAATTATAATGAATAATATGAATTTGATTCATATTATAAGAAGAGATATCTAAGATAGTTAAATGTGATTTAGTTATCAAAGATATGAATAACGTGAATATGATTCATGTTATTTGGGCAAATAATAAAAGAGATCCAAGATGATTAAATGTGATTTAATTATCATGGATATGAATAATGTGGATAGCACTATCCATATTAATCATATATATTATAAATATGATTTATAATATATTAGAAGAGAGAGAAACTATGTAAATAGAATTTGTTAATTATTAATGTGAATTGGATTCACATTAAGTAATTAATTGGAAATGTAATTTACAAATTAGTTTGGGATGTGAATATGATTCACATTTTCTTCAATGGCATGATTGAAATATTAACAAATTAATTTGGAATTAATTTGGTGGATATTATTGCAATAATAGTTATTGTAATTAATTAAGAAATAATAAGATAAATAAAAAGGAGACAAAAATCACCACCAAAAACAAAGGTGGTGTCACCCATGACTTGGTCATAGGTGACGCCTCCTATGTTTTAGGAGGTTTGTTGTCTTCTCTTTTTTTGTTATCATATTATCTCTTAATAAATTAATTTATGTTAATTAAATTGTGTTGATAATAATTCAACATATATTTAATTTAATATAAATTAATGTTGTTGTTTTTCTACCAACAACAATCATAGCCATTGATTATTACATAGATCAAGCATGACCGTTGGATCTATGTGTCCCATGGATTGAGATCCATTGGATTTTAAATTAATATATAAGGAGGGCTAGCCTAGCCTTTCAAGAGTACACAAGGAAGAGTTGTACACGCCTACAACTCTCTCTCTCTCTCTCTCTCTCTCTCTCTTTCTTTCTCATTCTCGCCTCTCTCTCTCCCTCTCCATACAAAGGTAGCCGACCATCTTGTGTATTGAGGAGAAGGGTCTCTCGCCTTCGACTTCAACGACTCGGGGATCTCCTTCTTCTTTGGGGCTGCTTGCTCTAAAGGAAGACGACGGATTTCATTTGACAAAATCAGGGGATCTATTGCTTGGATCTTCATCGAGGATTGCGGGAGGTACGCAACTCATCATCGTGCCCGCAAGTGCGTTCTTCGTGGATCGGACTTGAGACAAGAGGATCTCTAGTTTGGGATCTTGCGATCACAACCACGCTTCAAGAGGCATTCCTTATACTTTGTGGTTTGATGAAACGTTCCGAGAAGTGTTCTCGTGATCATGTGGTTTCATCTTTAGTTTTAAAAACTTTTAATTTCTACCGCATCTAGCGACTAGTGCGACTAGTCGCGCCGATCGTATACAATGCGATCGACACGCTTCCGTGATGCGCTTGAGGATTCTCAATATCCTTCATGCTGGATCTAACGTCTGGAGGAAATCCTGCTGGTATACAACCATCTGCTGCTGCGGCTGGCCCTGATCGGGTGTCTGCACGTAGTATACGTGATGGACGACTGGTGGCTGCTAGCTCGGCTGAGGTTGTTGTGGCGGTGATGGCTCATCCTTTTTCTCAGTTGGAGCTTCTGCGGATGGTGTTGCCAACTGGACAGAGCTGATGGGGCCCACCATAGTTCCAACTGCTTGGTGATCTAGTCCAGCTTATCGAGGTTATGTGTCCTCTTCTCGATCACAACGAGTTTTTCATGGTCCTGTGATCGCTTTTCAATGATATCAACCTTCGAGAGATGGACCCCATGATGCTAAGGTTGGAGATCTCATCTCTCTCCGCCTGACGGGACGCTGCCATGTGCACTTGCTTCTGGAGGATCCATGGCTGCTTCCGATATGCCTTGGATGATGAGAGGGTGGCCTCTCCTTCGGCAATTTCATCAAAAATCTTCCAGACGACATCTTCATCCTTATTAAAGTGTCAGCCCCCACAGGATGCGTCAACGAACCTTTGACTCTCTACGTTCAGGCCTCCGAAGAAGTGTTGGACCAAGCTGGTCCTTGGGATTTTGTGATGAGGGTACTTCTCCTGCATATATATAAATCTCTCTCAGGCTTCATGAATGGATTCGTGGGCTCCCTGAGAGAAGTTGCTAATTCTGGCTCGCATCTAGTTGAGCCGACCGAGAGGATAGAATTTGTGTAAGAAGGCGGACTTCAGCTCCTCCCAAGTCATCACGACCTTCCCCAGATGATTGACCCAGTAGAGGGCCTTATCTTGTAGATTGAAAGGGAACACCATCATCTTCACTACGTCCAAAGATACATTGGGGTAGTGGGTCATATGAAAGATGAGTGAAAATTGTTGGAGATGAATGTAAGGCTCTTCACTAGTATTCCTGTGGAAAGAAGGGAGAAGAGAAAAGGAACTGAGGCTTTAGCTCAAAATGAGCATGTACCAGTGGGATGCGGATCCACTCGGTCATCTGGCGGTCTCTAGGGGTGTATGTCTCTTTCAATATGGGTTTTGGCCTTCCTTGTTCGGGATCTTCCTCGTCTGGGTTATCACGGGGTCCACCACCTCCTCCTCCTTGTCTGCCTTCTCCTCCTTTTGGTCGTTCATAACATCATTCAACATTTCTTGGAATGCAATCTGTGCTAGGGCTTGCTCTGTCAGCTGCTGCTGGATGGCTTGGATAGATGCCAGTAACTATGCATTCACCTGATTCTGATCAGGCATACTACTGACCCTTTCCTCTTCCTTGAGGTACCATTTCTGGGTCTACATCTGAGGAGATGGATTATGGATTGGGATCCAAGACTAGGGTTGGCTTCTATCAGCAAGATGAGAGAATCCCAATCAGAGCACTTGCAATTGAATCTCAGTTGCCATGATGAGTATGGAATTAGGGTCAATTCCAGAATGTTGTGAATGAAAAAGGATATGGAATGTAATCGACTTCCATTCACAACAGTAAAAGTGGGACGAGAGTGGTCCCGGTTTATTGGGTGATCAAAAGGAAGGGTAGAAGATGAGGAGTCTAGAGATCGACCCGCAAGGTCCGGACCAGAGTCTCAAGAATCACCTCGAATTATTAGCGAGGTCGAGTCCATGGAATCGATGTAGGTGTCGGCGGGATCCCGACTAAACCATCCATGGATCGGCATCACGAAGCAAAAGGAGAGTAGATGAAGGAAGAAAGATACGGTGATCAACTAGGAATAAATTGGAATGTAAAATAGTAGTAGGCTCAAGATTGAGCGGGGGTCAAAGGGGGAAACATATGACAAAATTTGTGCAAGTGCGCGGACTTGATCTTTGAACCTTAATCTAGATCCATACAAACACAATACAAAATTGGGTTCACCAACTCACGTCATATGAAGCTGTGAAGGTTCGGCTATTTATTATCTTTTTAGTTTTAGAGTTGTTACTTCAGGCATATCTTATAACAAATCCTTAGCTCGCTAACCCTATAGGAGAGAGAGTACTGCCAGAAAAGTATCCCGTACTTGTCCTCCTCCTTTGTAACATGTAGTCTGCACTTTTTGAGGTCCTTGTAACCCTTCCTGGATCTCTACTAAGCTAAATAAATAGAGAGAGGAAGCCAGTAGGCGAAACCACTACTTCGGTTCTCGCTCGCAACGGAATCACCCACGAGCGTGCAAGAACTTACTCGGACGCAAACTGATGAGACAGACACTCCCGTGAAGGCCTGGCCTATGCTCAGTACTTCAGACCATTTCGATGTTCCACACAAGGCGGGAACACCATTGTTGACAAGGCCCTACTCAGTCGCATACGATAAAAGCGCCATTACTTCGAAAATCCAGATGGTGCATAAGGCAGTTACAGACTGGGATTTTGGCTCTAATCCTTAGTGGGTTGTGCCTCGCTCATGGGGGGGTTTGGTCCCCTCCTAAGGTACCTGAAAACAATGAGGGCTTTATGAACCCAAGACAATGATAGTCCATTACGGATTTTAATCAAGGTCAAAGTTTATTTAGCTGTCTCCTTATTTTAATTTTTTGGATTTTCACTTTTTTAGAGTCTGTTTTCATACAAGTGCCTAACGTTTTTGTGGATTTTCATTTAAGTCCTAGGTGCTCAAAATCAGAGGGAGATAGCTAAAAACCGTGCAAGTTGATTCAATGATGGAAATCTCAGCATTGAATCTAATGATGCATGCTGAGTTAGAGGACTTACCGTGCATCCCAATTCTCTCCATGTGGTATGCAAAACATAATTTTTAAACATATCTACATGGCGGTGTGCAATCGACAAAATCATCCTAAACAATAGCTGCTAATAATCGTGGAGAACCAACTGTTAGTTATTCAGAAATGAGACCAAGGTCCGGTCTCTAATACCGATTGGTGCCTGCCACAACGGGTCATGCACGTGTTGTATACGACCTCTAGCGGCACACGGTATCAGATCTGAATTACTAACATTATTAATTTGACTAGATCCATATGTAAGAGACTATAGGAACAAACATTCTTATTAGTATTTGGACAAAGTTATCGAGTCAAGCAACCTAAGTCTAGGGGCTCCATGCACACAAAACAAATAAAAAGAAGATAGAAAACTCAAAACAATGGAAAACAAAATAAAAAAGAAGGCGAGAAAATACAATAACTACGACGAGGCCCCTAAGTGAACACACACCCGGGCACTGGACCTCGTTGTGAAGAGTAGAGTTCAAATTAATTTACATGCCAAAAATGTCTCTCTCTCACCATAAATTACATAAATGTATATGAAATTACATCTAAGCTAATTTCTTCTCCTTGCTTCCTTGATGCTCTCTCCAGCTGGTCATAGAGTGAAGACCAACCTCCTCCAAGCTTGGCTGCATCGGCTTTCAAGAAAGCTGTCCTCGTATAGCGGGCCCTCACAACAAAGTCACAGAGAAATGTCATTAGCACATGTAATTAAATAACCAAATATATATTTACAGCAAAAATCAAAGAATGAGTTGGAGATAAATTAATGGTTATCTACAACAATGAACCAATAAATCAAATAAATTACTATACAAGGACGACAGAAAAATTAGGCTACGCTCATTGCTCCCCAACAACAACGACATCTGATAAATGAGAAAATAGAGGGTCGTACGATCTCACAAAGTGAGACCATGGTCGATGAGTTGACCACTCAACCTTTCCCAGTTTGTCAGCAATTAACCCATAAGATACATAATTCAATCAATAGCAAAAATGTGGAATTAGGATTTATTTTCTCTACCATAAAATGCATAGCAAGCAAGCATGCATAGGTGATGACATGAATTTCGAAGCGATCGAGATGGAAAAATAGGCAATGGCCATTGTTCTCAACCAATCGATTCAGTCAACGAGAAAAATATGTAAACCACTTTAAAAGAAAAATCAAGCAATGAAATGCAAGCGATCTTCACTATTAATTTACCTAGTATAGCGACCAGGGTCGAACACAAGGATCACGATTGAAAAACTTAGCAGTCAAATTTCAAAAATAAAATTTTTAGTGATTTTTTATTTTTTTAATTTTTTAATTTTCAGATGAGGAACAATAAGCACAATGCACTCTTTTTATATTTTTCAAAATACCCAAAAATATTAAGAAAATTACAAAAAATATATTTTATGGATTTATAGGTTTTAAAATGTTTTTGATACTTTTTCCAAATTTTCTGATGTTTTTATGATTTTTTAAAAATCAAACGGTGGCAACAAAAGTAAATAGTGCACAACCAAGAGTATTTTACAGCTTAAAAATACTTTAGGTGCCCAAGACTCTTGGAAATTATTTTTATACAAAATTATAATTAAATATATACAAATTGAGATTGAAATCAGAAATTTTGGATTTTTCTATAATTCTATATGATTTTTCTAAGATTTTTAGTCTTTTGCAATTTTTTAATTTTTATAAATGTTTATTGCACGAAATTTGGATAGAAATTATAGGGGTATAAAATACATCTACGGTAACTTTTTGGAATTTTTAGACAAATTTTCGAATTTTATGATTTTTCTATGTTCGGACAGAGAAAAAGACACTGTTTTTTATTTTCTTAAATATCAAATGATGATGAAATACGATGAAAATTTTAAATAATGATCAAGGACATAGCAATAGCATACAAAAATTTTAATCGAATTTTCTGAGCAAATATCACATTTATTTCAATGAAAAGATGAGCCAATAAATAGTTTGGACAGACATGGACTTATTTGAAATTATTCAGAGTTTTTGCATAGAAAATTAATACGAAATAAACAGAGGGAAGAAAACACAAATTACCTATGGAGAGCGTGCATCGCATATGCTTAAGTTCTGACGGGGACCTTTATGTAAATACAAAAATTTCCAGGAGCCTTAACGCAATTTACCCAATATTTTAATAACTTTTTAGGGCTTCTTCCTTTGAATCCTTCATATTCTCAAAAAGGGGGGTCTGGGGGCCGCCGCCCCTCCTTCTTTCTCTCCCAACAAGCGGCTGGAGGCAGACGCATGCACGCGCGGCTGCGGCGCGGGTGTAGGGGTGCAGCGGGACGACGATCAGACAGAGCGGTGGCCGTGGGCGACGGGACGACGCAAGAGCTCACGCAGTGGCGCCTGGAGGACCTCACAGCCGGCCGCGGCGGTGATGTGTGGACCGAGAAAGTGGGATGAAAAATCGAATCGGATGACAAATGTGTGATGGGTATTTTTTTGGATTAGGATCTAAAAAATAATCATGACATCTACACATAAATTAAATCTACAATCTATCTAGGAAAAATGATAGAAAAGAAAATGGATCTCACCTCGGGATCGGATACGTCGTGATGGCCTCGACGAGGACTGACTCGCTGTCACCAGATGGCTCGGAGGCTGGGTACCCTTCTTCGACAAGATTGCTCTTGGAGATCGGTCTCCTCTCCACCAATGATTGATCAAAGACAAATGAGGGATGAGGAGCCCCATAAAAAGAGAAGGAAAATCAAGAAGAAAAATATCTACAAATAAGGAATGTGTTTATTGGTTAACTAAATTAATTAATTAATTAAAAATGAAATTCAGATTTAAATAAAATAACTAAATAATTAATTTATAAAAATTAATTAGCCACCTTAATGGTGGCTATTTAAAGCATAAAATCAAATCTTTATATACAAGGTATGTTTTCAAATTAAATAATGAATAAATTATATAATTGAATAATTAAATTTAAATTTCATAATTAATTTAATTTAATTAATTAATGTTAGATATTTAATTTTTGGTGATTTTTATATAAGGAAATTAGTTATATACAAGAATTATATACATATAGTATACTATACATATGTACAAGTAAGGAAGTTATTTTTTAATATTTTTTATATTTTTATATTTTTTTATTTTTTAATAATGAAGATAATCTTCACAAATATGTACATTAGTAAACAAATAAAAATGAACACGTATATATACAATAAGTAAGTGGTAAAATTACACAAACCACCCCAGAAAATCAACTTTTCAACCGTAACTCAAAAAATTATGAAACCATAACCATTTGAAAGATAATTTAATTTAGAGTACAATGGAAGTGAGTTTGATTCAATTTGAGTTCGTATGGAACCGGAATTGGTATTTCAATTATCGCTTTACGGCTTTTCTGAGTGTGATTACTTGTAATATGTACATTATTTTATTTTGCAATTATTTTTATTATTTACAACACATTTTTATTTACAATTTTATTTTGAAAAATATTTAATTTGAGGTCAATTTATATACAAATAAAATAGAGTAAGTTTTGTGCAAATAAACATGGAAAAATATTTACAAAATATTTTCTGGATTTTTAGATTGAAGACCCTATCTCCCCCTACTTTATTTCTGATCGATCAGGTCAAGTCTTGACCTTCTCTCAGGGTTCGGGTCAGTCTGCATTTATTTCATAAACTCATCCTTTATTTTTCTTTATTTTTCTTTTATTCTTTATTCTTTTATTTGAGTATAGAAAGTGTTAAACATGCATATGTAACGAATGTATGTAAAATGTTAATTTCATAAATTAGTGGATATTTACAAGTATTTTACTAAGGAAATGAAGCTAAAATAAAAGAATAAAGACGATGAATCGTGGATTCGTCAAGCGGTCAAACCACAGAGAGAAATCCATGTAGCCTATGGTTATTTACGTGCAACCAATCACTCATTTGCATAGATTTTTTTGTGGGTTTTTTATTTAATAAATTTTTTATTTTTTATTTTTTATATTTTTATAGTTTATTTTCATGTTTTCAATTTTTTATATTTTCATTTTATATTTTTTTGTTATTTTTCTTTTATATAAACTATATAGCCTATATAAGGCTTTATATATACAATATATAGTAGTATATTTTTAAATATGAATCAATATAAATAAAATTCAGAAAATAATTTCTTTTTGAGTTTTTTATATTTTTCTATTTTTTGTTATTTTTTGCAATTTTTACTAATTTTTATGTATTTTTAAAAGCAGAAAATCCAAATAAGTACCCAAAATTGATTTGGGTGTTGAAAATAGTAAATAAATCCCAAATTGCCCAAATAAATTTTACTATGTAAATATTTACGATTATAAAATTATGCAATAGAAAAAGACATTTTTGGATTTTAAAGAAATTTTAAGATTTTTATAAAGGATTTTGGGGTTTTTAGATTTTTAGTTTTTTTGTTTTTCCATTTTGAATGATTTTTAGTCTATAAATAAAATAGGTCAAAATATAATATATATATATATATATACATTTTTTCGAATTTTTAAAGACATTTTAATTTTTTGGTATTTTATAAATCAAACAAGGAATAAATATGCTCCATTATATTTTTAATAAATAGATTAAATGCATAAACTACTAATTAAAAATAATGGCATGAAAGTACATGGCATGGAGCATTTAATCCTATTTTGTGAATTTTTTAGGAGTACGCTAGGTATTTTTAATAAATAGATAAAATGCCACAAAATATATGTCCTAACCAGGGCATTTTTTGCAATAAAAATAAAGTCCAGGGGCTAAAGTGCAGAAGTGTCAAAAATATACAACATTAATAGAATTTTATTGAACTATTTCACAAATACAAAAATGCCATGGTTATACATGCAAAATGCCCATCATGTAGTACTACACGTGAGTGAGCTTGGGAAGGACCAAAATGTAAATATAAGAAAGTCCATGGGCCTTCCAATAATTTTCACAAAATATACAACGTTCATTTCATTTTATTGGACTAAATATAAATACAAAAACTCGTAGGGGTTATCCCTGTAATTTGCCCAGCTCATGTGCGACGGCACGTAAGCTGAGCTGGACTGGACCTAAATGCAATTCAAAGTAATACATGGGCCTAATTGCAAAATGTCCAAATTATTTATAACATTAACTTTTATTTACAAGACTAAATAATGAAATACAAAAATGTGGGGTAAGAATATGCAATTTACCCCATAAGTGGCTGGACCGAGCGACTGAGGTGCTTCCACTTGACACGTGGCGCTCATCCAATGGAGGGTACCGATTCGCGGCTGGACAACTCTGATTAAATCGCTCGAAGCGATCCTACGGTTGGGGTGATCCTTCATCTAATGGTTGGGGATGGACCTGGCGGGGAAAAAGATCCAACGACGCAGAGAGGACCTGGAAGAACAGATCAAGAACTCGCCATTGGCGAGTTTCGATCCGACTTCCTGGGCTGCTCCGGCCAGCTGGGAGGCCCTGAGGTGGTGCAAAACGGAGCTGGGGCTCCTCCGCGATAGGTGAATCCTTCAGGAGGCACGCTGGAGCCCAGATGAAGGCTGGCAAGCTCGGGGAAGAACACGGGCTCCAGGTGCCTCTTCCTTCTTCAAAAATCAACCCAACGTGGGTCCTTTGGCCCTCCAGCGCCTGCGAGAAGCTCAGCAAACAAAACCAAGGGGCTGGGGCTCTTATTGGTCGCAATGAATGGGAAATGGGCATGACGGAGGTCTCCGACGAGGATGGCGGTGGTGGAGACCCGATCGTTGGATCCCTTAGGGATTCGGGGGTATGGAGATGCCTGGGGCAAAGTAAAAGCGCAGGGGAAGGAAATGGAGGCGAAGGAGGAGTCAGATAGCGGATGATTAAGCATGGAGGAGCTCGCCGGAGCTCGACTTTGGCGAACTATGATTCGACGATATACGCTACAGCTAAGATCTAAACGCTAAACTAAGTACGGAAATAAAATGTTGGAATCAAATATAGTCCAAAACAAACTAAAAAGGAATAGCTCTTATACCTTCTCGGGCACATGGAGTAAGGCGGTCGAAGAACCACCGTGGACTGCCGCCTTGTCTTAGCTACACCTTCTCCAGGTGCGAGGGGGTTCACAACTATCACCTGGGCCTCGACTCACACTCAAGAACACTCAGCGAAGCTCGAAGGGGGATCAAACTCGAAAGGAAGGAGGATGGGATTATTTATAGACAAGCATGACGAGGGCTTATTAGGTTAGGATTTCTGCTCGAATCGAGGAGCGTTTGACGGCCAACGTAATTGAGGATGGATTGCAGAAGGTCTTTCGTGAAGGAAGCGAGAAGAGAATATCAACATATTAGAAAAGGAAATTCGGAGAAGACGAGATGATTGACGTTTGACACACCGGGCGGCTGGAGGCAGGATAGCTGACCTAGGTCAACAAGCGGCGCGCCCTGATTGGGCCATTTCAGTCGCTAGAAGACAAATTAGGCTGATTAATTGTGGATTTATTAATTAAACCTAATAAATGATTTTATTAATTTTTGATAAAAAATAAAAAAAATGTTTATTAATTGTTATAGTATTTTATTATGATTTTTTGGCATATTTTATTAGTAGTTAATTTTTAATAGTGTATTTATAGGTATATTTGCCTATATTTTGTACAATTTTATTTTTATTTTGTATATTTTATTTTATTTTATTATTTTACTTTATATATTTACAAACTTATTTTTATGGGTATAAATATATTTTTATTTTATTTTTATGATGTATTTGTATACTTAAATAAATAGATATGTATTTTTTGTAGGTATATTTACAGGTACTTTGATAATGTATTATATACATCTTTTTATTTTAATGTATCTTAATGAGTTTTTTTTGTATTTATATTTATAGATAATATTTACAATATTATAAAAATATAAAGAATAAAGAATAAAATAATGGGGCTCCCTTTTATTCATATACAAGTATAACATAGGTATTTTGCCTATATATTTATAGACTTTTTTTATTTTACATTTTCTTTTTAGTTTTATTTTGGTTTTCTTATGCACATCTGTTGTAAATAATAATTACAAAATTATAAAAATATAGATTTGTAAGAATAATGAAGGATGAATAAAATGAATATTTTAATCGATATAATATACAATAGGGGTCAAAAACCTAACTTTCACACAGTAACTCCAAAAAAATGGAACCACCACCATTAAATAGCTTATGAAAAGTTAGATACAATTAGAGTGTGATATTTATATGTTTTGAGTTTTTATCTGAAAGATATGGGTCTGGGAAGTTGTATTTTTGACTTTTTATTTTGTGTATAAAATGTACACTGTATATTATTTTTTGTACAAACTCAATTTTGTATTTTTTTACATTATTATCTACAACTTTTATGTACAAAGTTTCTTCATTTGCTGAATAAATAATAAAGAAAAAATGGATGTAAAAAATACATAAATAAGTGAATAAATAAAATTGGGGTTTTATTCCAATTTTTGCCCTAATCTCCCCCTACTTTATTCCTTGTCGACCAACTTAATTCTTGACTTGGTCTCGGGGTTCAGGGTCATAAAATATTTTCATTATTTTATTATTTTTTCTTTTCTTCTCTTTATTCTATAATGCTGGCATTATAGACCTTATTTTATATACAAATAATGTAAATAGTGAATGCTATTATGCACAAATTGAGGCTATTTACATGCATTAGATAGGGTTTTTAAGGCAAAAATGATAGAATAAAGGTGATGAAATGGAGATTCATCACATGGCACATAGGTAAATATCAAAATATAGCATGTGAACTTGTTCGCATACTAGCTAGGGTTTGCTAATACTCACGTTTCTTGAAGCCTTCATTGAATTTATCCCATCCCCGAGCATCATTAAATCGGATCTAGATTCAAATCTCCACTCCTAGTTCCTCAAGTGGTAACTCAACCCATCTCATCAATCATGCAATTGTGAAAGTGATGTGATAATCGTATTCTTTAGAAGGTAGAGATGAATAGTACAGTATAGCGCTCAAATATTTCAAACGAGGGAAGTGTGGATTATTAAGTTTCAAAACCCTAATGAGTAAGGATGGTTAACTCAGACTCTCAAGATCTCAGAATCAAGTGTCCTCATCTCCTCAAGCCTTGAGTGTTAGTTAATTTGTCAAGAGTACACCATCTCCAAAGTTAGTGGATTTTTGTGATTTTCGAATTTTGCATTTTTAGGATTTTTTTAGATTCAAGATAAATAATGATTGGCCCAAGCTCATATAAATAGTTGCATCCATTTCCAACCAGTATGGGTGTAAGTACGGACTGTTAGACGGCTACCCGTATTACTTCAAGACGGTGCCATTGCATTGTCGTTTGACCATCCACTCTGCTAAGGGAGATCGTAGTTCCCTCACCGAGAAATGGCTACTCATTTCTAAGCTTAGTGGTCAGAATCTATGCTCAGGAAAAGATTTTAAATTTTCATATTTTTATGGAGTTTTTAATATGGTTAATTGTTTTTACAAAATAAGAAGTTAGTACCTCACTTTTGAAAAGATTTTTCAAACAATTTTACAAAAATCAGTTCACAAGAATACTTAAAACCTAGCTTAAAAAGTTTCAAAAATTTCAAAATACGAGCTATGGCTAAAGTATATATACAATATTTACAACATATCCCCATATACTTAACTTTTTCTTTGTCCTCATAGCATAAAGTGATACGAAGCCATAACGCAGGTTAAATACAAGGTGATATAGTGGAACTAACTCAGATGACCCCCGAATACTTAGGTCAAAATGACCTAATTATAAGAAGACAAGAAGAGGGAAGAATGAATGACTCGGGCCTCCCCCATACTTAGGCTGAAAATAGCCTAAGAATTGGATATGAAATGAAGATGGAGAGATCCTCGGTGAGTGATTAGTGACTATACAAGGTTCCCCCTATACTTATGTTGAAGAGTAGCTTGAGTATTAGGATATGTAATTAATGATGGGGATCCTGTAATCAATCAGGGTTAGAGGGTGGAGTGAATATTCACAGATGAATGGATGGAGAGGGGGAGTAGATCATATAGGGTTACATGTGGGTTGGGTAGAGAAGATAATCAGGCTCAAACAAGAAAGCAATACCCCATGTTTCACCAACACACACATGAAGACCAACAAAGGTTGGTCATTTATCTTGTCCATTTTATTGGTGATCATTCAGAATTTGAAGTTCATTAAGTAGGTTTTAAGGTTAGGTTTTTGGGCACTATCCTAGGGATATGTCCTCACACCTCAACAATCAAACATCCTACGTACAATGGTGGGGGATGCTCTCTCATAAACCAAGAGTGAATTTCATTTCATCAACTTGCATTATCAGTCCCGATTTTAATTTGAGATTGTCACTGAAGTTAATGTGAATTCAAGTCAAACAAGCATCATCTAATCCCCAATTTCCTTTAATTTCCTATGTGGAGCCTCACACAGACTGGGGTGAGACTTCAAACACCGCATGCAAGGTTCAAGTTTATATTTACACACACGAGCCCTCAAATGAGGACCGCTAGAAATGCAAATGATACACATTTTTCACAACAAATGCATGAATAAAATGGTGATCGAACTCCTTCAACTCTTTGTAATTTCCTATGTGGTTCCTTGCAGCGGGAGCTCCCAACTCCACGCCTCCATGCCTCGATCTACACAGGCCCTGCCACAAAGGAAAAGGTCAGGAAAAATAACAAGAAATTTAATCAAAAAATGATGATGTGAAATAGACATAATGGGAAGACCTTTAGCTTTTGAAAATAATCACATAAAAAATAATGTAATAAAATTCAATAAACAAATAGGATGAGCCATGTACCAATCAATGATGCCATTTGATGAATGCATATTTCACCTCTCTAGTAATTTAAAATTGTAGTATAGGAGATGAAAATGATCGATCAAAAACCACAATCTTCGAATGTTGTGTAAGATTTTTACTTGGTAAGTATACCAAGGTCGAACACAGGGATACGAGTCTCCTCTCCTATTCATCGAAAATTATTGATTAAAAAATCTGAGTGATTAAATTCTAAACCTGAGTGTTCAAATGCAATTACAATGCATGACACAGAATGGTATGCATACACGTTATGTGCACAAAATGATGCAAAGACAAAGTGATATGATGCATGAATTTTTATTTGTTTTTATGCAATTGAATTGAGATGCAATGCAATGATATGTGAACAGATGATAATGTGCCCTAAAATTATCAGATCCATGATCAATCAATAACGGTTAATTTCAAAGATAAATAATGCATTAAAATGAGAAAATGACATTTGAAATTAATGAGCAAGGGACACTTTATATTTCAAAACTTAGCATATTTAGATAGGTGGAAAAAATGAAATAAATGATGCTATTAGATAGAGCATAAACATAGCAGCAAAATGGAACTGAAATCAACTTATTTGGAGTCCAGATGCTCAAGATATGAAATAAATAATGTAAGGGCATAAATGTAGTAAAAATGTAAAAATTAAAATGATAAATAATTACAAATACTAGGGGCCTAAATGAAATTTCCAAAAGCTGGAGGGGCCTCCCTATAATTTTTCCTTGTGCACAAGGGCCTTTTTGCAATTAACATAAATCGATGGGGCTTATGTGAAAAATACCCAGGCGTGCATGTGGAGCATGTGTGCTTGGACTTGATCACAAATATAGGAATTTGCGGGGGTGGCCTACAAATTACCCAACCCATCATGGGCATGGCACACACGCGGGCTAGGCTCGGATCGAGGCGGTGGCTCGAGCCATGTGGTTGCTGCTGGTGCTTTGAGCAAGTGTCTTGGATCTACCGAGCCTGTAGGATCGGTGGTGCGACGTGGCTTCATCTGGATCGTTGGATAGCCGTCGAGAGATGGCCATCCAACGACATCTGCTTCTTCGACACGGCCGTAGGAGTGGCGGCGAAGAGAGATGGCCATCCAACGACATCTGCTTCTTCGATACAGCCGTAGGAGTGGCGACGATTTTGGGGTCCGGTGAGTGGCTCTCCTCCTCCTCCATCCTCCAGTTGTCCGCCTGATGGTCGAGGACAAATGCTAAAATGCTTGCGAAGGAGCTGGTTACGGGGCGAAGCCTCGGCTATGGCGGAGGATGAGTGTTGATGAAGCTTCACCGGAGGAGAGGAGCTTGAACGGAGTAGGTTGCGGGGCTCCGTCCATTGAGGAAGATGAGTAGCTGCAATATTTAGGAATAGCCGAAGCGTGTGAGGGGGTTGTGGGGTAAACGGAGGGCCATGGGTGGAAGGAGGTGAGGCCCTAGTGGGTTCCTCTCTAGTGAGGCAAAGAAGAAGGGAATCGGATGTGGTCTAAGTTCTGGAGAAGGGAGGCAGTGGATCGGACGTTGGTGCGAAGGTGGGCGACATGCGGTGGAGCTTAGCAGATGATCAGGTGGAGGTGGGAGGTGTTATATGCAGCAGAGAAAATAAGAGAAAAATCAAGCGAAAGGAGGAAGGGGTGTACCTGATCGGAGCAGGTTGTCGGATGGTGGAGGATGCAGCTTGGGCTAAGGCTCATGGTTGACCCTATGGTTGTCGCTCATCTTGTGAAGCGGCTCACAAAACTCAGCAGAGCCAAAGGCAGCCGTGACATGACCGGATAGGCCATGGGTCGATACATGCCTGGAGACCATTGTTACGCATCAACTCTATCCTTCTCTATCATAGGAGGACGATGACTAGGGTACCATGCGTAGAATGGTGGATGAGGGAAGAAGGCGACATACGTGGTGGTTTTATGGAGGAGGAGAATGGTTAAAGGTGTGGTGGAGAGAGGTTTTTAAATGGTCAATTTGAAGGGATGGAGTGTTGGAGGGGCACAATGAAGGTTGTGTGAATACGGTGGATCTTGGGGTTGCGTGGGGGAGGCATTAGGATGAGGAGAGATGACAGGAGATGGCTTCCAAAATAGGAAAGGGTGAGGGCTTCGACGAGGCGTAACGCCTGAGTTGGCATTTACTGGAGGTAGACGATAATGCTCGGGCCGTTAGATCAAGCGATCCAACGGTCCAGGTGAGGGCGTTAAGGAGCGGTCTAGATGAGATCCTGAGATCTCATCCAACAGTGGAGAGCTGAGCGGAAACGTGCAGCATGGATTTGATCTGATGGCTAGATCAAACGGGCGAGGAGAGAGGCAGGTGGAGGGAGGGGAGAGGGCCACGAGGGTGGCCCAATCAATTATTCAAAAAATAAGATAAATAAAGAAAATTAAGAAAGAAATAGTAGGAGGCCAGATTAACAAAAAGTCAAAACATGAAAGTTGTAGATCTCGATGAAATCTACAAGTTTCATGTTGAAGAAAAAGTCAAAAGGGGTCAATTAAACAAGGGAGAATTTTTGGTAGTATTTTTAATAGGAAAAAATACCATTTTTATTAGTTTTGATATTTTTTGTAATTTTAATTTCTTTTTAAAGCTAAGATAAATATATGCAATATTTACCTAATTTTTTTGGGATTTTTCTAAAAGAGGAAATCAAGAAAAATTTAGTGATGAATACAATAATTAGGGTTAGGGTTACTTACAAGGAGATGGGTTATTATTAAAGATGCAAAATTATTGAAGATTGGCCATGGAATTCTTATTCTTTGAGGATAAAAAGAGAGAATAATTATGATCAATCAGAGATTCATCAAAAGGTCACATCAAGACCACTCTCGATTTTTGCTCCTAACTCAGTTCAGAACCCAAGAGCTTTTCACCAATGCAGATGCACGAAATGCTGAATAAAGTACAGGTGCATGAAGTGCAAACATTTTTTTGTGTTTTTGTTATTTTTTGATTTTAACTGAAGAGTTTTATACAATTTACAAGTTTTACAGGATTTACCCACACCCCATGTTAGTTTAATATACAAAAAATATGATACCATATAGTACATTGTTGTGCAGAGTATGTACACCAATGCGACTCACCCCCTATACTTTGTGTATGATAAGTATATAAGGATGCTAAAGAATAAATGAGAGAGATCGAAATTGACCGCCCCACTATATTTGTCTCTTGTCCAGCCTAAGTATAGAAGAGAGCAAAAATGAGGGGTTGAGGTTAAGAGGAGAGAAGATGGATATAAATCGGGTGGTCATCAACCCCCCCCCCCCCCCCCCCCCCCCGGACTAAGGATTTTTCCTAAGTATAGAATAAGTAGAAAGGGAACCGATGGGATCGGGAGAGAATATATAGAGGCTCAAGAAGGTTTTCGACAAACCTTCTTATGGGCATGCGATGGGAGGGAATATGGATATGAAGAACGTGACAAAGAAGATTCCTATCTATCATCAGAGTCATCCTCAGAAGAGTAATAGTGTTTGGTAGAGGCTCTCCAAATAATTTTTCTATGCTACTGCTTACTCACATGGTCAACGAACCCGACCTCAGATGATGATATTCTTGTGAAGAGGTATCTGTCTGGTCATATCTGGTTACATCGGTACGTCTACCATACCTTGGGAGAGGAATCCTCAGAATAATCCATGTCTATAGTTATGTACTTAGTCGGTTTGCTAGGACCTGAAACAAGGAAAGGGGGGAGATTTGAGTGCATCTTCCCTCCACTAGCTATCGGACTAGAGGATGCAACCCTTCTAAACTGAGTCGGTGAGGTGTTGGCCATTGGTTCTTCATATGAATCGCCTTGTATATCTCATGTATAGTCAATACATGTTTTGGGTATATGATAGTGCCTTGAGTTGGTTTAGGCTTTGTCGGCTCAGGTGAAGGATTACAATAATGATCAAGGAAGTCTAAAATGACTACTTAGATGTGTCTAAGTCAAGTTCATTCATCTTGGTAGCAACATTGGTAGCCTCGGCAGTCGGATCCTTAGGTGTCTCTCCTTGAGTCATGTCTTGAGTTTGTAATTTTGGAGGACAGGTCTGATCAAGTGAAGTGTTTGACTTTGTGCTATCCTCTTGGCCACGATTGTCAACTTCTTGTTGGTTGTCTCAAGGTCAGGTGCGTCCTCAAGAGTTTGATCATTATGGTCCTTGTTTGGAAATTTTATATCTCGAGTCATGCAATTGATTGTTGCTCTAGCAGAGGCTAAGAACGGCTTTCCCAAATTAATGGGAGACTCAGACAAATCTCCTCGGTACTTAATGTTCAAAACAATGAAGTCCAGTCTATGTTTTAACATTTGGAAGTTCATGACCAAGGAAACAATTTCTCTAAACCTTTTTGTGGATCGATCAGGAAAGTGAACGATCACTCTAGTCTTTTTGAGTGGTTCGAGTTTGATTCGATCAAACACAAACTTCGAGAGGATGTTGAGGGTGGAGTCATCATCTATCTGATCATGAGTAAATTATGCATTCTCAATTTCACAGTTAACCCTAGTCAATCATTTCACTTTATGACTTTTGCTTTTCTTTGTCATCACCATTGAGCTGGCCATAGTGATTAAATGAAATTCAGTTCAGGATCATCTCTTGCCTATCTTCTTAGGCGATCATCTACTCTTCATCGAGCACATACTTTATGGCCATAATTAATGGAATATCTAAGATCATACTTTCCAAAAAGTTTCCATTTTGGTGTTGTCCTTTTTTTTAAATATTCTGATTTTTAGTTTTTTGGTATTTTCATTATAGTCAGTGTACTTGTCAGATGTCTGTGGTGTATGTGTCTGAGAATGTTGCACATGATTCATCTCGAATTCGCTTTGTCTGGTCCTCACTTCTTCTTGGTTATTCATCATTTTTTTAACCATTTCGATGACACTATCAATATTTTCAGTCAAAGCATAGGCTCTTTGGTTAATTCTTGCTATGTCATCTACAATCATCTCATGACTTGGAGGTGAATAATTATATTCTTCATGTCGTGACTTTGGCTTACCATCATGAATCAGTAATAATTATTCTCAGTGATCTTTGTCTGGTCATGAATCCGATTTCCTTGATTCTGGATCTCACATGTTTGGTCAAAGGAAAAGTGGTCATACTTGGAAAGAGAGTCGTCCTCAGTAGGGGGTGGTTCAAATTGTGAATTATCAATCGTAATCGGGAATCATGTTTTACTTTCAAATTCAATTACGCTCATGTCCATCCTCTAATTCGTTTACTCCATTTTGTCCACATAATATCCATTTGAGTTTATATATCTTAAAGAAAGACATAGGGTGTGAGGGTGAAGGGAATGATGGCTGGGGAAGAATTGACTCAAAGGAAGGGCTCCCTGAAATGAAAAAAATGATGACGAAGACATTTGGAATCTGGTCGTGTAAACTCGACCCACGGAGTCTGGGTATGAATACCAATATTCAGACATCTTTGACAAGGAAGATGGAGAATGATTTACGAACTTTGATATGTGTATGCGAGTGCAATGAACTTTGAACGCACACAAGATAATACACAATGCAAACCCCAAATTCACCAACTTAACATAATGAAGATTGCAAAAGTCGAGCCGATTATCTTTTCAATTTTAAATTGGTGATAAAATCAGTCTTTGAATCTGTTACACACAGGTATCTCACCCTGACGCCCAGGTGTGTGGCCCTGACGCCCAAGTGTGGTTCTACTAGTCCTCAATCAAAGGAGTGATATGTCCAGGTTGTTGGGTTATATCACACTTCTAAATGATATTGTATATTGGCATATCCAAAATGCTGACTACGGTCGGAGGCGAGCGCTTGCAGCTCCCAAACCTACAAGAGTCAGATTTGGAGACTTAGGGCACAAGTCGAGGGTTTTGGGCTCTGACCTTACGGCTACGTCCTCATGCACTCACAATCTTGAGGTATGTACATGTGCACAATGATGGGGTTGTTCTCCCACAAACAACGATTTTCAATTTTATCTGGTTTTAATTAGACAATCTTGTTTAGCAGTCTCCTTTTTTTAATTTGATTGTCACTTTGAATTTGAGTGGATATCAATACACGTCTACATGGGGAATCCAATTTTCTTTAAATCCTAGATGAGTGAAAGTCGAGGGAGAGTCGAAAAAATTCGTGCAATGGGAAACACAATGATGAATGTGGAGTTTGAAATACTTATAGTTCTCCTCACGATCTCCATGCATGATGCTAAACAAAAGTGAAATTTTCCTAACAAATACGCCTAATGCATGCACATGAAATCACACCTAGAACACAAATTTTTATTCGCGACTGATATAACAAATTAATTTGGCTAAATGAATCCGACCTAGTATGTCTAATAAAGTGTAGTGTGGTCCTAGTCCTACGAGCACAAAAATGAATCATAATGGCTCTAGTAGTCATGGCGCAATCATAGGACTACGTCAGTCACCACAAAAATATGGCATGATGGCCAAGTTTCTAATATCTAGGTACGAGCATGAGTATTCAAATGAAGATCGTTGGAAATATGCAAATTATTACAAATGAATTATAAAAATAAATGAATAGAGTACTCTCTCTCTAAATAAAACAAAAAAATTCTTCGCACCACCTCAACGGGGCTCGGTCCATAGAATCACCTACCTTCGATTGCTTCGAGTTGCATCGGTCTCCGAGAAAGCCACTCGGAGCCCTTCAGGAGCCTTGTACGAAAAAAATAAATGTTAGAAATATTCTTAAGAAATATATATAAGAAATAAAATGAAAAATATGATGAAATATAACTAGAGAAAATAAATACAAGAAAACTGGGTTAGACTACTTGGGGATTAGAAATCTAAAATCTAAATTATTTAAAAATTAACCTAAACTATATATCTCTCTAGCAACGATGTCATTTAACGAGCCCTAGAATCACCCTATTAATTCATCGCCTTAATCGTTGTAGCCCGACAATTCAGTATCTGTAAAAAATTGAGTACACTAAGAAATGATATAGAGAATCAGGTCTTAATGCAGTCATATATTTATTATACTTGGGTAAGTTCCAAGGTCGAACTTAGGGAGGTAATATGAGGGTTCAAAATTAGTAATTAAATAATTCAAAAAATAGGTTTTCAAGAGAAATTATATTTTTTAGTGGTTTTATATTTTTCCAAATTTTATGGGTTTTAAAAAAAAGAGGTGTAATTATTTTAAACAAAAATATGATGCATGAATTTTGTAAGTAAATTTAATACAGGAAATAATGCTATGCTATGTGAGATAAGAAATAAATGAATAAATACATATTTTTATGGTTTTTAAATGATGAATAAGTGCAATGCAAGAGATGATAAGGACAATCCGGAACAACTGAGCAAGAAAATTAAGTCAATCCTGGAGCAAGCGATTAAACAGTCATTAATCAGTTCAGAGCCTCCACTGTAAATTTCATAGCACAAATGATTAATAAGTTCAATTTTATTACCCAAATCCAACCTCAGAGCAATGACTAAATTAATGTAATTTATTGAGCTATGAACATTAATCACAATAAAATAAGCATGCTCAAAATCATCAATTAGTTCTTTATTTAAATGGATGTTCCAAACTTATCTCAAAATATAAGTCTCAGTTTTCTATATGATAGACATGCAAAGAGGATCGAAACGATACCAATTACGTGAGAATCCGACTACAATTGCCCAAGTTATGACGAAATGAAATCCAAGGGTATAGATGTAAATATAGTAACTTAAATGTTCTCAATTATACCCTTCTAAGGATGTTTCCACAATTTACCAAACTTGGTTGGGCCCTTCTATAATTTACCCTCGTGGGAAGCATACTTGCAATTCTCTAGAAATTGGAAGGGCATTGCTGCAAATTCCCCAAGGTCATGCACGTGATGTTTGTGAATGGGGCTCTTTGGAATTCTGGAAAGAGCCGAGAGTATTGCTGTAATTTTCTCCCCCTATCACATGCGGAAGGTGTTTGACTCCTTGGTTCAGGTAATGGGGTAGGTTCGGCTCCACGTGGCGTCTTATGTTTGCTTCAAATCTCCCCAAGGCGTTAGGCTGGGATGCACATTCAGAGATGATCTGGTTCGTATCTCTTTGATCTAATGGCTCATAAATGGGCTCTTTAGAACTATCTTGATGATTCTCGTTCTTGATCAAACAGGATATGTGGCATGGACCTGGGGCTCCTTCTTCCTCTCTTCCTCGTTCAACAGAGGCGGAAGATCCATCTCTGATGAAGGCTTGGACGACACATGGTCGAGGGTTGTCGAAGGAGATGTCTGCCTAGCTCATTGATGTACATGTAGATGCTTTAGATGTGGTTCGAGCAAGATGCTCAAGAGTTGTAAGGGGAAGAGATCCTGTTGTAGGATGATGGATGAGGAGTGAATCTCCGACCATGCTCTCGGTCGGAGTTGGGATTGCGGGAAGGTAGATAGCAAAGAAAATGGGTGTGCAAAGGGTGATCGATCGGGGAAGAAGATGGAGATGAAGAGTTTGTGATGTCCAGAGAGGACGATAATGATGGAGAAGAAGAAGAACGAGTGGACAAAAAGGATAAAGAGATAAGGGAATATACTTGATGGAGTTTTCTTCGCCGATGGTGGAGGAGAAGAGTCTCTCTTTAGGGTCGCTCGATTCTTGGAGAAGACGGTAGAGCTCGACTGGTCTGATGGAGCAGCAATACAAAGATGTAGCTTCGTGGATCACACATGAGAGGTGACATCTTGCTACTATCATCATCGGAGTTTGGAGGATGTCGCTCCTCTTCTCTCTATAGAATGACGAGTTTGGCAGATAAGCTTGAGGGTGGTCGGCGATGATGTTTTAATAGAAAGAGATGACATGGTTGGTTGATAAGTTAGGTTTAATGGTCGTTAGAGTCGTAAGAGGGGTTGGGGGTAATGGATCAGGACTTTAACAATGATGGGACTAGGATTGTTAGATGTCGTGTGGGATTTGGGTTCGTTGGAGAGGATGAGAGGACTAGGGAGGAGATAGAGTTGGTTGCGACCTAGAGGTAATAGCATTGAGGGGCTAGAAGATCAGAGAAGGGGATAGGGTCCTGGCGATGGTTTTTGGGTTCCGAAGATGGGGGGTTGGTTAGGGTTTCATTAGACGAAGGTTGGATGGAGCGAGGCATCAAGAGAAAGGGAACTCAGAGAAGGAGGAGATGTGTTGGAAGAGGGAAGAATAGGAGGGTGATTGGAGATGGGGTGGCATAGCAGAAGGTGGGCGGAGTGAGGCAGCGAGAGGAAGGGAGTTGTAGGTAGGTGGGGAAGAGGTGGAATATCACGTTCTAGGCACGCGGGCGACCAAAGTGTGTTAGGTAGTTTGAGTTAGGACAGTTGGATCACACTTGATCCAATGACCAGGATGAGCGATGCTAGAAGACAAACATAGTTGAACAAGCTAGAGGCGGTTGACCTGGAGACTAGGTGGCTCTAGTGGTTGCTTGACACGTGACAGACGTTGACTTTGACCATGCAAAAATGAAAAAATTATTAGGAAATAAATAGAGGACAAAATCATATGGAAAAATGACTTAAAGGAAAAGTGTTGACCTAAAATGAAGCACTCGGGTGCATATGGACTCAATTCTGTAGGATGCAAATTTTTTGGTGAAATTTTATGGACTAAAATATCAATTTTTTAGTTTTGTAAATTTTATTTGATTTTCTTTAGATGAATAATGCACACAAAAATCCGATATGATGAGAAATGATGCAATGGAACCAAATGCATGTTTTTGGAATTTTATGAGCTAAAATTAATTAGAAGATGTGAGATATTTATAGATGAAGTTCAACCAACTCAATCTAGAATGTGTCTTTTTCATTGCTTTTCTGATTTTTTTAGATTTTGAATATTATGTGATTAGTTAACACATGGAGTGAAATAAATAAATGAAAAAGAAATAAATCAAGAAAAGTGAAATATATATATATATATATATATATATATGAAATGATAGGTCAAAGATCTCTGAATCTGTACACTGCACGGTTAGGTCTAAAATCCCAATTTTCATAAATGAACTCTGATTCTTTGAATTTAATCTTGATTTATATATGATTAAATGTACATTGATGCAAAAGTGAGTAGCATAAAATTGGACACTTTATGTGAGAGATATCAGTGTTTGCATCTTTTGTCCTGAAATTAGGGTTTAGGTCTATTGTGAATTGGTGAGCGCTCGGGCGATCAAGGTTAAGTGATATCAAAGGTCGTTATGACCTCAATCACCCGATCGGACTCAACAAGAAAAAATCAAGACCACGCAGATAAGTAAGTCAACTAAAGCACAAAATCAAACAGATAAATCGATAAAACTATGTCAGCGGTCTCCGCTATTTATTTAACCTGGTATAGCGACCAGAGTCGAACATAAGGAGCACAGAAATGTACGAAGTAGTCGGAAATCAGATGAAATCAAAATAAATTTTTGTGGTTTTTAGTTTGCAAATTTTTTATATTTTCTAATAAGAAAACAAATAAAAGGTAAAGACAAGAACAAGCTTTAACAATTTTTATTATGACTAGAAATGCTTAAAAATTAGAAATAAAAATGTTTTTGTATTTTTCAAATATGCAGATGTTTTTGGTAATTTTATGGTATTTTTCTAATTTTTATCTGATTTTATAAAAAATGAAAGAATGACAAAACAGGAAAATAATGTACACCCTAGGCCAAAGGGCAAATTTAAAATACTAAAAGTGCCCAAATGTCATGGTTATGATTTTTGTGAAGAAGTAAATCAAAAGACCAAACTAGAACAACTGAAATCTCATTTTTTTTATTTTTAATGATTTTTTTACAAGATTTTTAGTCTTTTGTGATTTTTATATGAAAGATAATGCAATAAAAATTACATAGGAACAAAAACAAACTATAACAAACATACATAAATTTTTATAGATTTTTTAGACTATTTATATTTTTTTTGGTATTTTAGAAAGTAGACATGACACTTTTTTAAGTTTGTTGATTTTTAGAAAATATCAAATAAAATTAAATCAAGTCATAAAAATTACCATAAATACTACACGTTAGCAGGAGCTAACTGTATTTTTTTGGAATTTTGGAGTTGATTTAATAATTATTTGATAAAAAATAAGAGACGCAACACATATGGACCTACTTGCAATTAACATAAAGTTCTTGATCAATACATAACACACATAAAAGCTCAGGGTCGAACATGTAAAATCACCAGAGAATAAACGCACATGCTTATAAAACCACGCACAGGGGCAGATTTGCAAATATCAGAAAAGTTCTACTCAAACAGTAACATTCATGAAGTTCAGGATAGTTCTTGCAAAAACACCACAAAATCACATGGGACGACACGTGAGTTCAACTCAACTGGACTGAAATGTAAATACTAAAAAGTGCAAGGGTCTGCATGCAAAATATCCAAACTAACTTATTTATTGGGACTAGACAATAAAGCATGAAAAAGGTAGGGAAATAGTGCAATATACCCCCGAAGCACGTGAGGAGGGCGTGGGCACACGTGGCGGGCTCTAGACGATGCGGGAACATGCGGTGCAGATCACCTGCTATGTCAGATCTAACGCTCCAGGGAATATCGGCAACGTGAGGTGCAGATGTGTCAGAGTGCGCCAGATCAACGATCCAAAAGCTACGGGTACGAATGCAGATCTAACCTGGCGCTCTGTTCCTCATCCGACGGTTCTTCTGGCCGGGCATAACCATGGATTGAAGCCTATTATCAATCTCAGCTTCAGGCTATCGATGGTGGATGAACTGGTGCGAGGTGAACTTCGATCGAGGATGGGGGTGAATCCGTTGGGATGATCAAGCCCCCAAATGGTCCTGCACCTCCGGAGGGGTGCTCCGCGTCTAATGCCGGAGGCAGATCGACTGGATGATGGTCGTATGGCCGGGACGAGGGAGCTCCATCTGGAGCTGCTCTGCCGATCAGCTGGAGGTCCATCTGAGGGTCCTACTACGCGGGAGTATATGCAATATAAGGTTGGGACTCGAGGCGAAGCTCCGGTCCGAGTTATTAATGCTAGAAAGGAAAGAAGAGGCAGTAAGGTGGATGGTTGATCTACGACGAACGTGAGGGAGGGAGATCGAGCCCAATCTCAACCCGATGGTTGAGATATAGGGTGAACAGGTTGCGGAGGAAGGGTGAGCATGCGTAGAGGGTTCGATCGATATGGGTATGGCGATGAGATGGAGCTCTGATGACCGGAGCTTAGCAGATGAAGGCGCGACGGTGTGAAACGGGAAGAACGAATCGAAAGGATGAAAGGAAGTAGAATGGTTGATACATGAGGTTCTAGATGAACTCTGGAGCTTTAAGCGATGGTGGCAAGCGAGGTTGTGGCCTCTACCAAGCTGTAGAAGGTCGGGAGGCTTTTTGCGGCGGCGCACGCCGGCCACGAGGCTGAGCAACGTGGATGCTCCACCAAAATCCAATCTGAGAGATCCCCCTGGAAGTTGTCACTCAACCTGAGGTGTCAAGGGCTGGAATGAGGAGCGAGGCACGAGCTGCTGCTCCGTGGAGGTGCAAGAGGATGCTTTATAGGTCACTCGGGGTCCAGAAAGATCGAAGTAAAGCATGAACCCCTAGAGCGAATCGGATCGACCAAAGGACCTGCGAGAATGTCGGAGGTACAATGATTATCGGGTCCAAATTTCGAGGCCAAAGGAGCACAAAGTCAGGCTGGAAAATTTCGAGAAGGAGCTCCGGTGAACAGTATCCGGGTCTGACCCGGGAAGGAGGAACCGTTGACCGAAGGTCAACAATCCCAGCTGGCCAATCAGGAAAGTAGGATTTACAAAATATTTACAAAATCAATAAAAAATAGTAAATGGCTTTAAAATAAAAAGTTTATAAAATGAAAAATATTTATTATTTTTTAAACTATTTTTCTGTGATTTTTAATTATTTTTTGAAAAATAAATTAATCTTTGTACAGTATAATGTATTATATACAGGTATAATATACCTATGTGTTTTGTATAATTATTTTTATTTTGTTATTTTTATATAAATATCCCAATTTTGTATTTTAGTTATTTACAACATATTTTTAGGAGTATAAAGTAATTTTTATTTTATTTTTATTATTTATTTATAGGTTCATAATAAATAGGGAGTGAGACATGTATGCATGTATTTTGTACAAGTGAGAGATGATTTTATTTTGATTTTTATTTTTTTCCCTGATTTTTATTTTAATTTTAGGACTATATACAAGGAGGTAAAGAGAACATTTTATTTTTATTTTGTCAAAAATAATTATTTACATATATAAGTAATAAGTACAATATAGAGTAAGCCCTATCTCTCTGTACTTATTTTATTTAGCGATCAGGCCAATGCTTGACCTTCTCTTGGGGTTTGGGTCACTCTGTATTTATTCTAAATACCTCCTTCCTTTTTTTATTCTTTTATTTTTTTGCACAAATACATGCTAAATATACAAAGTTAACATATGCATGCTGAATGCTAACTTATTATATTTACACCTATTTACATGATGCTTTGCCAAGATAGAGAGCTAAAATAAAAGAATAAAGAGTGAGAATTAGGGATTCATCATGAATATATACAAGTAAGCATTTTGTGAGATTTTTCATTGATTAAGGCCAGTGATATGTACACAATGGAATCAATGTAATGTCAATTGGGGTTATCATGAATTAATTAAAAATGTGTGAAGTTAAGTGAAAAATTTGGAGATGATTATGAGTGCATAATGTAATGCTGGTTTATACAAATTATTCTTGCACGAAAGTTAATTTTTAGATATTAACTGTGAATGAATCTAATTTCTCAGGACGAAGCTTTTTTTCCAGCTAATTAGAGTGATGAATCATAGATTCATCAAGTTCTCTCTACCCGAAAGCTCGAGGCGTTCTCTCTACCGAAAGCTCGAGGCGAAGCTTTAAGATGTGCTAGAGCCTGTTCATTTGCAGTAGTGACTTTGGTGTTTAATCCAAAGCTGTGACTTTGGTGTGTTATCCAAGGTTGTAAGATTCACACTCGTAATATGTTGAGATGTCTGTCTAAATATCTCGGTATATAGTGGAAAAGTTAGTTAGCTCGGCTAGTCGGAAATCCTAGTCAAGAAGGTTTGGGTCATGATTTTTACTCGTTTGGGTTTCCACATTAACATATTGTGCAGTATGATTGTTGGATTGCTATCTATGATTAGATTTGATTGCTTGTCTTCTGCTTCTACAAAAAAGTTTTTATTCTATCATACTTCATTCACCCCCCATATGGAGTGTATTTGATCCACAAGTTCTATCAAATGTTCATCCATGTAGTATGGATGAAGACAACCAAGTGTCTGCTTCCTCAAGACAAAACTAACACCTCCATCCTCCAATACCCATGTTCAATATTCATTATTAAATAAAAATGGAATTTCAAAATAAATCAATCTAATGTATTAAGCTATAATATACCTATTTCCACATGGCTTTATCAAATGGAGATTTCTTGGCGTGAGGAGTATAAGCCCATTTCTCTGCATTAGAGCCAAATATCGACCCTAAAATGTAAGTAGGAAAAAATGGAGGCAACATGCGATTTTTAAACAGCTATGAACTTACGTTATTTGAAAAGTACTAATCATCATTTTTCTCACCTCATGAGTAGACCATTGACAATCACCATCCTTTCTACGCATGCGGGTCCTAGACCACCCTCCTTAATTGATGGTTTCCTTTTAATTTAGTAGTCTGAAAAAGAAAATTTTTAAATGTAAAAAACTATGTGTGTGTGTGTCACTGATTAGGGATATAAATTGAGGCATAAACTTTTTAAAAGTACTAGCTCAGCTCTAATTTGATCCACCTGCAACAAGAATGATTAGAAGAAATTATGATAAATATAGACATTTTTTGTAATTTTGTTACCGTAAAAAGCAATTCATTACCTCTCCTCAGTGCACTAAGCTGGAGGGAATCTCTTCATCTCCTCAAAATCCATCTCCTTTCGACTATCTTTTTATGCGAGTTCCTTCTAGTCTTAAAAAAATGTGCGGCTCATTCTCTTCTCTATCATAAGGGTAAAGGATCAACCCCAAACCAGGGGCAAACATATGGGTAAAGGATCAACCCCAAACCAGGGGCAATCCATTGCCTTCCCCTGAAGATTTTTCAAATAAAAAGTTACTTAACATAATGATATACAATATCAATTAGTTTTTGATATTACAATTCTTACCAAGAATATGTTGAATGATCTGTCCTGCTCGGTGATGGGAATGTGACATCACCAGAACTTTGTGCTAGCAGAATATGTATTGATAATATCCGTTATCTCCTTAGCACCCTATTGCTATTCAGAAAATCCCTACAAATCTTATAAATTAGTTTTTGTAGAATGATACTAAACATATTAAATATGAATTGCGAATGATATTTACCTCCCGCTAATTGTAAGCTATAGGATCGGGTAGGATTTTGGAGTTTGTCCTCCCATATACGGCATATGCATGTCGACACTTGGACATGCAGAAGAAGGAGAAGCTGAGTCCATAAACAGATGCACTAGAGTTGGGATAGGGCAAGGATAGGGAATGACTGAAGAAGACGGCTCACTATATAAATGCCCGTTAAATAGTGGAGAAGGATAACTAAGAGACTCATAGTATGCCTTAAGTGCACGTGACGAGTGGGACTATGATTTTCAATTTAAGGTTAAATGTAAACTAAGTAGTTTATTTTTATTGATCTTTTTTAGAAAATATTTGAACATTTATGAATTTTAAATTAAAGTGAAATTCTTTTGAATCGTTTTTATTTTTTTCTTCGAAAATAGAGTAAATATTTTCTACTTATCACATTGTAAATTGAATAAATTTCACAAAATAGTTATTATGTGTACTAGTGTATATTAAAAGGCAGTTAACAGTATTTTATACAACATTTTGATATAAGGTTTAATATGTATTTCTAAGTATTTTTTAGTAATTCTACGTAATATATTTGAATATATTTTATGGTTTTTAATGAAATAATATATGGATGTACTATATTCAAAGATTTTATTATATTAAAGTACACACACTACGCCAGACATACACAAATCCACACGTACACAACAAACCCACAATCCAACATATACATGCACAATGTGCATACATACGCTCACGTCCCTACAGATCCAAATATACACGGTATACACCCACATACCCAATCATATGTACACCCACATCCACACATATATACACTCAAACCCACACATATCCACATACATACCTCACATATCCACATACATTATACATGTATACACATATACACAACCCCCATTATTGCCTATTTGTACGAATACCACTATTACACACCTAAAGTTTACACAAAATAATATACCTAAATGAACATTTAAACATCCTAAACGAGTCCGTTATAACAACCATATTGTTAGCTTTTAAATAAAGATGATTATATGCACACGTCACATTATATTTTCTAATGGTAGTTGCTCAGGCATTTCATCATACACCTTCAGTACATGTTGATTTGCATATAGGATAGCCTAACAAAATGAGTTCTAACATTCTATATATGATAATATAATCATATAATGTTCAATCTACAAGTTAACGAATTTATAAAACATTGTAGTTTTTAATGATAGTGACATGCATTTCATCATACACCTTGCATACACTATGATGAATATAGAATAGCCTAATAAAACAAAATTTAATATTTAATCTACTTCAATCTACCTGTATGATGTACATTCAACAAGTTAACGAATCCAGATAGCAAGGTATAATTTCTATTCTAAAAACAATTGCAAACCCCAGAACATTGAATATATCTATACTATACAATTAAAACAAAAATGAACGACTTAGGAGTACTCAAAATTCCCGATGTAACAAGGAGAAGCGCGTGGAGGAGGCAAATGATGGTTGAGAAAGAGAAGGGACAACGCTCAAAAATCACCGGAAGATGATTTTTAGGGAGGTTCTTTCATTTGGAACTAAAATAGGGAAACCCAAAAGCTTCTGTTTAGCAGAGGCGTGCGAGCATATTAGGTGCTCGTCTAGTGTATGCCTTGTGCTCGTCGGATCTTTCTATGTGATAATTCAAGCCACGCCCTGAAATTCAATTGGTCGAGGTGATGGGCAAGCCCTCGTGTTTGCCAAGTGCTCACTGACACGTGCTCATCCAGTTCATGCCATTGCATGCTTGCTAAATACCTTTCATCTTGTAGTGTAATTATAATAACTATAAGAGGAAAGGGAGCCTATTTTGTGAAGTAGGTAACTTACCTACTTCACATTTCACTTTTTGCAACTTTTTTTATTTTTTTTAAAATGCCACCGTGGATTTTCATAATTATATCCCTCTAATATGTCATTCAAATTTCATCAGAAACGGAGACTCCTACGGCCTTCATCCAGAACATGTAAAATACAGTAAATCTGTGACCGTTAAAAAATGACTGTCTGGATGGAGGCCGTAGGAGTCTCTGTTTCTAACGAAATTTGAATAACATATTAGAGGGATATAATTATGAAAACCCATGGTGGCATTTTTGAAAAAAATAAAAAAATTGTAAAAAGTGAAATATGAAGTAGGTAAGTTACCTACTTCATAAAGTAGGCTCCCTTTCCTCTAACTATAAAGTCTAGTACACAATAAAAGTAAACAATTATATTTTAAAAATTAGAAAACCACTTATATAAATGAAAAGTTACCTGCATAATTGAAAAAATGGATTAAAAAGGAACAAAAATAGAAAAATATTTTTTTTGTCATTGAGGGGTCCCTCCAAACGGGAACCTAAATTGGAGGGAGGAGATTCTAGAGCTTGTGCTTCTTCCTACTCGTTTATCTCTTTTTCTTGTCTTCTTCAACATGCTTGTTGTTGAGGATTATGCAAAAATATTAGTGACTGATGAAAGGTTATCCCCCACATTAATGTTTTGCAATTCTTGCATCTAATAGTTGAGTTATATGCTAGAAATGAGAGAAAAAAGAGGACAAAGGAGGGCTCTCTAGGATATGAGAAACTTGAGTTCTTAATGAGCATCTTGACTTCCAACATGTGCACCAACATTTGCCCCCTCCCCCTCGTTGGATGCAAATAAAATTTATAATAAAATTTATAGTGGATTATATGTGATAAGGAATGGATGAGGGATGCGAGAAGTAGGGGAGAAGAAGATGAAAACGTATCAGGATCCATGTCCAATAAGTAGGGGAGAGAGATACAAATAGAAGTTGAATTTGGTCATCACTTCACCGTATAATGGAGCGGCATGTGTTAGATATCATTAGGTCATGACACGATGAACATCGCTCTCATCACTTAAATCACATACTCCTAAATGGTAGACCATATTAAAAAGGCATTTGGGAGCAACTAGTTAAAGAAGGGTTATTTTGATGTGCATCCACAAATCTCCATTAAAGGGACTTAAATGAACTTGAATTAACTATTGAATGTTGATTCCAAAAGCCTTATTAGCTCGAGAAGCATCACCCTTTAAGAGCTCTTGATTACTGAGATACAAAAGTTGGAAATAAGAATGGATTTCAAACAATTTAATAGTAATTGGAATTAATAATGACTAGATCATTGGATTTTTTATATGCCAAGTTATGATGGATGTACTAGATCAATGGTCTAATTAGACTAGTTTTGGCTTGCCATGGTCAGCTCAAGCTGTATTTTGCCTTTTTCAAGTCTTGGATGAGCTTGAAGGCCGGTTCATGGACACAAATAATCTTAGTTCAACCCCAATTTGAATCAATTAATTTAATAACTTGATTCTAAGAAGAATATGTTATGGAATAATTTTAGGGTATTTTAGAATAATTTCTGAGAGTGTTTTTTAAGTTTTTAAAATAGGTTTAGTTATATATTTTAGGTAAAAACTATTACGTTAAGGAAAATATTTGTGAGGGATGTAACCAACTTGGGTAAAGATTAATAATGTCGGTTGAGGCTTTTGGTTTCAGATTCATGCTTGAGATCAAGGCTTGTGTTTCACATAGGAATTTGCAAGGCAGATTTTCTATGATATATCATATGATTCTAAATGTATGCATGTTAAGGTTGAATGTTCACATAACTTTGATATGTTAGAGATCCATCACTCCCTTGTACCTAAATCTCGAAAGGCCCAAATGCCCAATTGATGTAGATCAAGGTGAGGAGTATATTCTCTTGGACTTGGCTATGACTTTACATGGGATGGTGATCGTTGTAGGATTCACATATTTCAACCAATGCCCTACCTTACCTCTCAAACCTAAGAAGTATGTTATAAAAAATATTTGATGCATGTATGTGAATAGAAATCCTTTATCGAAAAATATCCAGAAACTACCAACTATTTGTTAAATCTTGTTTTTCCATTCTTATGTATAAAATATTTTCCAAAATATCAAGTATGTACATTAAAAGCATAAAGAAGAAAAAGTAAAAAAAATACATAAAATCTAAGAATATCTATCAGAGAATACTGACACAACACACACCAAATAAGCTGGATATTCTTCGATAAGATCATCTAAGATGGAATGGGGCCAATGATCCCCATGAAAAGGGTCAATATACGTAATGAAAAAGACCAATGACTCCACTCCATCTCCTTTTTTTCTATCAAATAAACTCATGTCCCATTTTCTATTAATAATCTATATGATCGAAGGAGGATGTCAATGTAAAGCATGTACTACTAAAATCGAAAAGATATTAAAGCATTTGTAAATTCTTGCTTTTTCTTTCTTATGTGCATGATTTTTCCACCAAAATATCAAGCATAGACATAATAAACACAAAGAAGAGTAGTGCAAAACAAAGAAATTCTAAAGTTATCCACCAAATAATGTGTTTCTTCAAATAAGTTGAGTAATTTTCTATGAGACTATCTAAGCTGAAAATTGGCCAATGTTCCTTTAAAATGAGAATATACCCAACAAAAAAGATCACTGCATCCATTTATCCTTTTCTATTAAATAAAGTCATGTCTCATCTTCTACTAATAACATAAACCATAGAAGGAAATCCCATACCTAGGAAGTAATTATGAAATGAGGGTAAGGGAAACTACAAATATCTTTCTTAATGATTAGCTCACATTGTTATTAGGATGATCTAACACAATGAGATGGTTTGAGAGTTTAGGATATAATTAGGGTAGTGGAACTCCGTATTATTAAGCCTAAGTACTCGAATATCTAAATATTTTAACAAAATATACAAAGGTCAAGGCAATTCATATTCTTTTGTTAAGATAATAATTGATCTTACGATTTCAATAATTTTAGGGTGTGAGCATAGACGAAGCCAGGAATTTCTCATTGGAGGGGCTAATTGCTTAGATATCATTTGTCTAATTTATTATCATTATCTGTTATTTTAGTTATTAATGTTTATTGAATTTTATTACTAGCATAATATAAGATAAATGTTTCAAACATATTTTTCATTAATATTCATAAAGAATTTTTACAGAAATATACATGTAAAGTTAGGATTTTATACTAATATACCTCTAAAATACTATAATTTACCAAACCATCCTTACAAAATTCTGCATTTCAAAGAAATACACTTCCATTAATGTGATGTTAATTAATTATCAAATTTAACATTTCTAAATAAGTAATATTATATAAATATTTGCATGTAGGGATACAAATAGATGCAGATATATTTGCATCCATATTTATACTGGATTATTTTTATACATAATATTGACATTTATATCTATATCAAAATTAGATATGAAAAAAGAAGTCAATTTCATAAGCTTTGATATTTGTGTCTATGTTTATTCTTCATTTTTAATATATAGTTGTAAATTTATTTGTAACTCTGTGTTATGCAAGTTTCTAGCCTTTTTCATTATATGCAATATAACTTATATTGAAATAAACACGTCTATTATATTTTGTAATGATAATCAAGTCAATAAATAAGTTAATGGATAAAGCATTTATGTTATTATTTGTACTTAGCACGTATATATTCGTAGCCATTTCAGTGATATGGTAAGATATTTTTCTTTGTTAAGATCTGCATCTGCCTCTGTATTAAACATATATGTTAATGTACACATATGCCTATACAATAAACATATCTGTTAGTAATATGGATATCCATATCCGTAAAAAGTATCTGTATCTATCCAAAAAAAGAAAACAGTTGTATCCATAGTTATAGCTGCAAAAAAATCTTATTTGAATCATATCCACCAAAATTAGAATAACATATATATATATATATATATATCCCCTTAAATACGAATAAGATAGTGAATCAGATATATCTGTATCGGATTGCATCTTTTAGTTTGGTAAGATGTATAACCTTATCTATAACCCGACAATTTACATCCTTATTTTGATATATTACAAATGTAGTTATCCTAGGGATGCATTCTGATACAAATATATTTGTATCTGTATGTCATCATATCCATTTTTAAGCGGATATGGAAAAGATTATAGGGTCTGCTAGGTAAAAATCCTTTCTATATTATCTCTATACTCTAATTTTGGTAATTATTTTATTAATCCTTACCTTGTGAATCATGTTTGAAGTAAAATTATTTTAAGAAGTCGAAATTAGGGTTGCCCCCGTGCCATTTTCCCGTATTTTTTTTGCAAAATATTATCATGTATATTCATCTATATATCCCTCCAATATGTCATTCGAATTTCATAAAAAAACGGAGACTCATATATCCTTCATCTAGATCAGGTAATTTTAACAGTCCAACTATTGTTGTAATCGACATGTTCTAGGTGTAGGGCATATGAGTACCTATTTTTGATGAAATTCTAATGACATATTGGATGGATATATAGATAAATATATATATATATATGGTGATATTTTATTTAAAAAATGGAAAAAAATTACGAAAAAATGACAAAAGGGAAGTCTAAGGGGCAGCCCCCATCATTCTCATTTCAACAATACATACGTATTTTATAGATTTTTTGAGACTTGGGGGGGCTAAGCCCCCCCTCCCCCGTCTCCGTCCCTGGGTGTGAGCATTGAAACACTAGGGAGATTACAACTTCTCTTTAGAAACTTAAGGAATTAAAGCTTGGTGAGTGAGGTAACACCACTCCTATCTCCTACAAGAATGAGTATTAATTTCCATATACAATCCTCGTCTAAGTCAAGTTAGATGCAAAGAATGACATGTTAATGGTTCATATGAAAGTCCATGAATTTATGTTCAATTAAAGGACACATATTTAAATATCAACTGTGTATAAGATATCTTTATGTATTTAAGTCATAAGGACCTACAAAGGCAAATACCAATATAAATATTAATGAATATGAAGTTGAATTTGATACAGTTGGTAGGTAGTCTTGATGTGAAGATAGTGTTATGTTACTGAAAGTATATGATATGTGTAATGGAATAAAAAAGCATTTTGATTTTGTAGAAGCTATGGATCTCTATTAAAGGGACTTAAATGAACTTTATTCAACTATTGGATATTGATCCAAAAGCCTTATTAGGCCAAGAAGCATTACCCTTTCATAGCACTTGAATATTGGGTCACAAAATTTAGAAACAAGGAGGGATTTAAAAGAGTTTAATAGTAAATGAAAATAATGGAATCAGTGTACCATTGGATTTGTTAATCCAACAACCCAAGATGGTTGTACTAGATCAAATGATCTAACATGACCAATTTGAGCTTATTATGGCTAGTTCAAGATATATTTTACCTTGTGTAAGCCTTGAATGAGCATAAAGGCTAGTACATGAGCACAAATAGGGTTAATTCATCCCCAATCTGACTCAGTTCGTAAATAACATGATTCTAGGAAGAATGATTATGGAACTATTTTTAGTGTATCTCTGAGGAATTCTTGGCTATGATTTTTTATGTTTTTAAGTGGGTTTAGTTATAAATTTCATGTACAACCTAGTGTATAGTTATTTTAACATTATTTTAAGTTAAGGATAGGGTTTGTGAGGGGATATACTTAACTCGGATAGGGATTAATAATGTTGGTTGAGGGATTACTTAACGAAATTTGCAAGTTGATTTTCAATGATGTATCAGATATGTCTAAATGCACGCATGTCACGGTTGAATGTTTCTTGATTTTGATCTGTTAGCATAATTTAAATACTGATAGTTTCGAGAAACACTTTTCAAAGTATATGTAAATTAATGCTCATTCTCATAGGATATAATGCTCACTCACCAAAGATATAATTACCTAAGTTTCTAAAGAGGAATTGCTTCCAATACTCACACTTTCAAAGGTGGAGAGTATAAGATTATCCTAACGTAAGAATATGAATTGCCTTGACCTTTATATATTTTGTTAAATTATTTAGCTGTTAGAGCATTTAGGTTCAACAACATAGAGTTTCACTACCTCGATCATATTCTAAACGCTCAAATCAGCTAATTGCCAAATCATCTTAATAACAGTGTAAGTTAATCATAAAAGATAAAGTATTCATAGATCCCTTTACACTTACTACCAAATCACTCACCAGATTCGGACATTCCTTCAATAGTTTGTGTTTTTAGTAGAAGATATGACATGCCTTTATTTGACAGGAAAAGGGAAATTGATGCGTGGACCTTTATTGTTGGGTATATTGACTATTTTCATGGGAATATCAGCCTATTTTTAGCTTAGATAATTTTGGAGATTATTACCTTGCTTTTCGATACATTTGCATTATTTGGTCAATATTTTTATAATTCCTTTCTTTTGCACTTTTCTTCTTTATGTTTCTTATGTATATGCTTGATGATTTGGGGGAAAAATCGTGTATGTTGGAAAGAAAAAAAGCAAGAATTTACAAACATTTTTATAGCTTTCGGATTTTATTAGTATAATGCTTTATGTTGACACACTCCTTCTATAATATTGCTATTAGTAGAAAATGAGACATGAGTTTACTCGATAGATAAAGGGAGATGGGGTCATTGATCCTTTTAATTAGGTACATTGACCCTTTAACGGGAATATTGACCCTTTTGCGGGAATATTGACCCTTTTTCATCTTAGATAATCTTGAAGAAAATTGCTCAGTTTATTTGGTGTGTATGTGTGTTGTAATTATATTATTTGATAGATCTTAGAATTTATCTATTTTGTACATTTTCTTCTTTGGGTTATTTATGTGCATGCTCGATATTTTGGTGGAAAATTTTATACATAAGAAGGGAAAAACAAGAATTTACAAATATTCTGGCAGCTTTTGGCTATTTATGAATGAAGGATTTCTATTGACATATATCCAATTTCAAATAAAATATTGCATCCTATAAGTTTTCATTGTACTTCTCAGGTTTGAGAGGTAAGTTAGGGCATTGATTGAAATATGTGTCTTACAAAAATAATCACCCCATGTAAAGTTGTAGCCATGTCTAAGAGGATAAACTCGTCACATTGATCTACACCAACTATAAATAACATAACTTTACTTATTTAAGTCATAAGGACTTAAAATGACCAAATTCCAACCATTTAAGAAATACTAATGAAGAAGTTGAATTGTATAAAGTACCATGTAGTCTTGATTCAAAAATAGTGTTAAGTTCTTGAAAGCATAAGATATGCGTAAAGTGATATTTTTTATTTTTCAAAAGAATATGAAAATATTTTAAAATGTTTTTTTTATTTTTTTCATTATTTTATGTATTTTTATATTAAAACACATCCATAAAGGAACACTCCTTTAAATACTTCATAATCCCACCTCCCCATATACCTAAATTAACCAACATCCTCAAAGAACACCTAACACGCAAGGAGAATGAAAGAAAGGAAATAGTATAAAGGATTGATCGGATTGTATCTATAAATAAAGAGATGGCTCGATTTATATAAAATTGGTATGCAATGGTACCTCTCAACAAATGTTGTGTTTTATGACCCTAGTTGCCATAAAAATTAGAGATAACATGTATCTCTGATGAATGCAACATCAATGTTAAGTAAATCACAATTTACAGTGCTGTTGGAAGTTTGATCTAAAAATAGTAGTCGTGAATGTTTCGTGTAGATTGGACGTCCAGTGAATCTCTTCTATTGGAAGTTGGAATAATGGGGATCATGTGTAGATTAGATGTAAAGAAACATATTTTTGGATTGAAAGTACTGGAATTTATTGAGTGTATGGGAGAAAAAACAACGATTGGGAGAGGAGGGTGAGATGATTAACTTGATGTGGTGATCTTCCTCCTATAGGGGAGCAAATTCAACCAACATGCTGGAAAGTATTACTTGTTCAAGTAGTGGGTCCATCATAAATGGGTTTGTCAGGCCATGGACAAGGCTGTTTAAGAAACACTTCTCCCTTTTAACGAGTTTCAGTAGTGTATATAAGCTTGGAGAGCTTGGTATGATGTAAACTAAACGAACATAGAGAGATGTTACGAGAATGATTTGATTTTGATATAAAGGTTTTCGATTTGCAAACTTTGGGTGGATGGAGGACAAATTTAGTGTTTGGATAAGGGTATTGGATTTATAATGATTCTAATGGTTGTTCTTTCATATAAAAGCATATATGGATGGGGATTTCTCCTATTTAAGCGCTCAACATCTAGGGTGGTTGATATCTTAGCATAGTAGTTAATTCTATGGTTCTCTCTCTCCACTTTCATTTTCTTTGAAATTAAGATATTCCCTTAAGTTCTGATTCCACAATGATATATGAATACTAATGAACATGTTATATATCAACATTATACTAAAATTTTATCCTTAATTTCTGAGCAAAAATACAACAAAAATACATAAAATGAAAAAAAAAAATAACATTGTCAAAAAATGGACTAATTGGAAACAAGTCCAAGAAATATAATCAAATAAAAATCTAAAAATAAGGTGTTGATTCTTGTATAGATTCACCTTTATTTAACACATAATCTTTGTATATATCTTTTTAATAAATTCATGTTAACTCTAGTTGATGCGGACTAACTCCATTGTGTACATAGTCATCTAGTCCAATAAAAATCCTAAAAAATACTAACATGCATAACCAAAACCTAGTTCGAGAAGACTGAGAATTAAAAGATGATTTTCTCCCTTATATCAGCATCCTATGAAACTTTTAAGCTTTGAAATAATATCCATCAAATTATTCATAAAACAAGATTAAATTCAATGGAATCAGTGTTCATATGTGAAACTTGGATTTTCTGATCATGCTGTATAATTGCACAAACTTAAACCTATTATTTCATGTAAATATTTTAATCCTTTTTAATTTATTTCCTTTTCTTTTTAGTTATTAGTTTATATTTAACTAACTATAAATAAATCAAATAAGTGTGCATATATTGCCCTAAATACATGTATATAGTACCTTTTTTTCTTTACTCTCACTTTTCTTAAATATAAAAACCTAAAAAATAGATTAATATGTAAATGACATAGTAGTGGTTTGTTAAAATATATATTATTAATAGAAAAATAAAAAATATAAAATGTGTAAAATAAAGTATTTTATACAGATAAAATAAATCAATATATTTGTATTTTATACATATGATCTATTTTTATTTTAAGGTCTTAATGAAGTATGCATTTTTTGAAGAAAACTCCCTCAAAGGGACTTTCGTTAACCATTTCAGAAACATACAAGATGGACAAATTTTCCAACATGAGTACAAGCAGATGGTAGGGGAGGGAAAAATAAGAAGAAAAGAACAACATAGAACAACAGAGAAAGATTGACACTTCCCATCATGGGGACAGATCACCTCGACAAACAGTGGAAGAAAAACCTAGAGAGCACACTCTCGAGGAACAAGTCGATTATAGATGGGAAGAAAAGAAAAAGAGAACCATATGTATCATGAAGTTCTAAATGTGTATGCTCAGCTCCGAGGCCTGATGGGTCCGATCGTCTCGCACTAAGCGCCAAGTCTCATAGTGGAGATGGATCGTTGGTGATCCATTGATCTCACAGCAGAGACGAATCGATGGTAGTCCACTGGAATGGTAGTACGTAAACCAGAGCCAGAGTTCATCCATGAGCTTCATGAAGTCGTTGGAGATAAGATCGAGGTGACAATAGAGATGCCATCAATTGTCCACTAACATGAGATGGTGGTTGTCATCGATGGAAGTAGAGGCATCGTCAAATGATGAAGGAGAGGAAGAGCATGCTACCGTGATGGGAGATGGAGGCAGAACTGAGTATGGGCTCATCAAGGCAGTACCCATAGTGGGAGCTGACCTTGGATTTGGTGAGGCAGAGTTGAAGGCGGTGGTGGAGCCAGTGAAGGTGAGGCTGAGGTAGAGCCGGCCTTGTTTTTGGTAAGGCGAAGTTGAAGGCGATGGAGGAACCGACGATGGTGAGGCGGAGGTAAACCCGATGATGGGACCTTCACCAAGAGAAGGGAAGAGATGACCAAATTGGCATCCCCCACCTACTTACAAACAAACAGGGAGGACAGCCCGGGGGACCCAGGTGCTCGTCGAGGACGGGCGGTTGGGGCCCTAGGCTGGGGAGAACAAGGAAGTGGGGAAAGCTGGCGGGGGAAAGGGGGAAGTATATAGATCTCAATGATCTACATTTTTCATGCATATAGTTTTTTTGTTAGGAGTTGTTTGATGTTTTATTTTTACTCTTCTTCTTCTTTTTGCTTTGTAATTGTTCTTCACCTGACATCTGACATGTCTTCCTCCTGGTCAATTCACCATGAGGAGAGATCTAACTGGGAACATTCATGGTCTTACCACTTCAGCAATCCACCCTTGACCTGAGTTAGTTCTCGGTCAACCAGTCTATGGTCAATTCACCATGCTTCATCCCATTTGTCCACATCAGCAACTGTAGTTGACCACTAGGGTTAACCCTATCATCCCCATCCATCCAATCGTAACCCACAATCTCCTCTTCTTTCCCACGATCGTCAGAATGCCTTTCTCTCCAACCGTTCAACTGCGCAATGCCTCGCATGAACTCATGTCACTCCACAACCCTCGTTGCACAACTCCACATCACCGCGGCAATGACAAAACATGATGACCTCAATCCACTTCCTCTATTAGCTCCTCGTACAAGAGACCACCACCCAACTGCCGAGCACCCTATCTACCCTATGCAAGAAAAAATGAGCCCACACCTGTTTCGAAGCTTCCCTCCGATGATAGCTACGGAGCAACATGTTAATGTGACGACAATGACTCCACCGAGTGTCGTGAAATCCCAAATCTTGTAGCAAGCTTTGCTACAAAAATTTACGATCTCCGTTGACTTTCACATCATTTTTCCTAACGTTCGAGGTAATGACTGGAGAAGCTTCGACAAGCTCCTCCATCTTCTCATGCAAATCACCTAACTTCCATATAAACACTATTCCTTAATCTCTTTCTTCCTCATTCCATTTCTTCTTCTTCTTCTTCTTCTTCCTATCAGTTTCTTTTCTATTCATTGCGTCTCCATCTTTTGCTTCCCTCCTTGTTGATTCCTCCATAACCTATTTGTTTCTTCTCTGTTGAACCCAAATCATGTATCTACTCCATCTCACCACTTCTCTTCTACATTCCATCTCTTCTATTTCAAGTCAACTACAGTTGAAGCTATTGCTTCAATATCTCACAATATACAAAAGTGTCCCATGTTCCCCTCTACGATCATCCTCTCCCATTAACCTCTCCGACGTAGTGCTTTGTCACTCTAGTAGACTTATTTAATTGCACATCCATCTCCAGGTTTTGAGCAACATCACTGGAGTCACCACTCTTGCCCCTTTGCTTGAGTTCCCTCTGATGATACACAACACTTCAGAGCTCTAGTGTCATCGAAGCACCGTCACATTTCATTGGAGCAATATCCCTTAAAGCTTAACTATCTCCGAGTCTCGCATGAATCAAAGAGGATTGAGGAGGAACTCTCACATACAGCGATCATAGATCGACCCTCCTTGCCTCATTTCCACCGTCGAAATGAGAGAGCATGCCAACATTTGATCGTCCTCGAGACCCTTCATCCACCATTCACACCTGGAGAGCTCTACGTCATCCAATCAGGTCTTCCATAAACTATAGAAGATGTGCCACACGCTATTAACTCAAAACCGAATTTATCAAGGTTAAACAAAACAACTGTGTCAACATTCCAACACTTGAACGGAAGCCTCGCCATCTCATATCCATCATTTGATACATATCCAACGTCACAGCTCATGTTTCACACCGGCATATGAGGTGAGTCAGATTAGGATGGTTTGTCTTTAAAGTCATTGGAATTTAATTTTAATAATGGGTTTTAATGACGAAGAAGGAGGTGTAAATAAGTATACATGGTGGGTGTTCACCTGATGAATTAGGGGAGCAAGACCCTCCAATCTTCAGCTCTGAGGTCTGACAAATGGATTGAAGAACAACGATGAAGGGAATCCCTGGTTCTCTCTATCTCTCTTGCCATGTATGGGTGGAGTGGGAATGAGTATAAGAATGAGAGGGAATGGCAAGAGCAAGTTATGCATATCAAAGTAGATGGAATAATATTGCCCTCTTCTCTGACAGAAGATCACCATTCAAGCAGACAGAGGTCATGGGCGACGAGAGAGGGAGGGAGGGAGAGCGTGGAAAGAAGCATGGAAAGGAGCGTCATGGAAGGCGTGAGAGGGAGGGAGGGAGAGCGTGGAAATGAGGAGGGAGTGTGGGGGATAGAGAGGGGAGGAGAGGGAGGGCTAGATCGGGATATGGAGGGAGGAGTGCTACGAAAGTTGGAGAGCTGGGGAGGGACGTGGGGATGGGCGAGGCCGGCACCGAGGCTGGTTGGTCCTCGGTTGTGTCGAGAGGTGGTCGACGGAAGAAAAAGATGGAGTCAAGGCAATTCTTTCGATGTGGAGATGTCGGTCACCTCGCAAGGGCATGTTCAAAGCCTATCGTGCGCTTCAAGTGTAATGGAGTGGGGCATCGGAGAGGTATCTGCCGTCGTTGGGGGACATGGCAGCCAAAGGTTCAGCCATCGGACCAGGTGGTGATGGTAAGAGATCGACATCGTGTCTCTGATGCGTATGGCGATGGAGGGGGAGAGAGAGGGGAGGAGAGGGAGGTCTAGATCGGGAGATGGAAGGAGGAGTGTTGCAAAAGTTGGAGAGGTGGGGAGGGATGTGGGGATGGGCAAGGCTGACACCGAGGCTTGTTGGTCCTCGGTTGTGTCGAGAGTTGGTCGGCGGATGAAAAGGATGGAGTCAAGGCGATGCTTTCGATGTGGAGATGTCAGTCACCTCGCAAGGGCGTGTTCAAAGCCTATTGTGTGCTTCAAGTGTAATGGAGTGGGGCATCGAAGAGGTGTTTGCCATCATTGGGGGACATGGCAGCCAAAGGATCACCCATCGGATCAGGTGGTGATGTTGAGAGATCGGCATCTTGTCTCTGATGCGTATGCCGATGACACACCAAGTGTGATGGACAACCTATTGCTTTTTCTGGGTTTGGGCTTCAAAGGAGACGTTGTGGCCTTCGAAGGAGGGATCGTATGCGCTCGTGGCCTTTTTGAGCAAGAGGAGGCGCATCTTTTGAAAGGCGACATCGACCCTTTAGTGACTCGTCCATATCGGAGGGCTTGTTTTCGTGATGGTGCAGAGCCGGTTGCGAGATCGGTGTCAACTCATGTTCTGATAAATGGAATTCCGTTGAGGTGTAGGTGCCTTGACATTATACGGCCTTGCTTATCAACGTTTGCGCTCCTCTCTGATGACCTTGAGCTAGGCAGTGGTTTTAAGGCTGTGGTGGAGTTGGAAGGGTCACCTTGCCCTTTGCCGCAGGCGGTGACACTGGTCGTGGGTCGGACCTCGTTCATGCTTGGCCTTTCAGACATGGGCGGAGGGAGAGGGGGGCAAGTAGGGGCCATGGCCCCCCCTCCCCAAATGAGAATTTATGTATTGTTATTTTCCAAAACTAGAAATCCATACATATAGTGCGGTCCTTCCACTCATTAATTATTCAAAAAATTACCTTTACTTTTAGGGATGCAAATGGTCGAATACGGATACGGACATAGGTATTACCATATTCTTCTCCATTTTTGAATACAAATACGGATGTGGATACGGATATTGACGGATATTAAAACTATCTTATCATATCCTAACAAAATGGATACGGATGTAAAATGGATATTGATCGCATGCGAGTAATGTTAGAAATATTCTATAGAAACAACTTAAATATATACAAATTAGATGGAAAATATATGATATAAATTTATTAAATGTGTTTGTATGATAAAAAATGTACAAATATGATAAAAGAAGGTATAGAATTATGCTATATATGATTATAAATAAATCTGATGCTATATTTATATACGAAAATGGATATACTGATACGGATGATTACGGATATCAAAATGATATCCATGTCTATATCCATTTTAAAACGGATATGGATACGAATGTCAAAATCTGTACAAAATGGATACGGTGACAGATCGGATATGGATATATTCGTAACTATTTGCATCCTTATTTCCTTTTCCTCCGAATAGGAAAGTTATGGTTTCTTTTTCCTCAAATTTCAATTCTTCTTTTTTTAATTCTCTTTCCCCCTCGTCAATGCTCCTCCCATTGCACTTCCCTTTTTTTGATTTATTTTCCAACGTAAGAATATTGTCCTTCCAATTCCAAATGTATTTTCCCCCTTCGTTTCTCAAAATCTCATCATCTCATGTCAAGAGTTCATCCATATACACTTGTTTATTCTCCTTGCAAGTACAAGGAAATCCCACTTCGATTGCTTTTCCTCAACCTCCAAAATTAGATTTCTTTTATTGATGTGAGATCCGAATCGAATTTCCAGATCGAGTTTTGTGAATCGCATAGTATCATGCTACTCACAACAACAACAACAACAAAGCCTTTTCCCACAATTAAGTAGGGTCGGCTACATGGATTCTTCGCCTCCATTCAGATCTGTCTTGGGTCAATCTCGGACTTATATCCAAAAAATTAAGATCCCTTCGTATAGTCTCTTTCCAACACTTCTTGGGCCGTCCTCGCCCTCTCTTTCCAACACTTCTTGGACTTATTTACAACCTATCATGCTACTCAATTCGCATAAATCCCAATGGTGGTATTTTGACATGTTGAGTTGTTCATCATCATAAAAATAATATAAAAGTTCATATTTTCTATATGATTATTTAAATTTTAGTGAAATTTGAATGGTTAACTTTATGTTGGATGATAATTTAGATGGGTATGATGGATACATGATTAACTTTATATTGAATGGTTAATTACACTCCACTCGGATACATGTTATTACTTTACGTTTATGAATATGGTGGACAAAAATTCAATTTTTCGTGGATGCAGATACATATAGGTTTATACTTTTTATCATTTACACAAATATAGATATCATAATATGCAGATCTTCTACATGTTGTCCAACTATTTTGAATGATGATATAGTTTCAGCAAGTGATCTAGCTCCTAGTAATATGCATGTCTAAAAGTGTCTACAATATGATAAAAAATGAAAACATTGATGGGTTTTCTTTTGTTCAGATTAGGGATATTGATGTTCAACTTGGAAGTATGCGTAAAGGAGTGTGATATAATTAGACATGCATATATTAAATATTTATCATATTAGCATTCTCTTCATATAATCTAATATTTGATTGTGAAAATCATTAATGTCTATTCAGACTTCTTAGTTTCATAAATATCGATCATGTTTATAATAAGATATTACTGTATAATTAAAATGGAAGATAGATATCTTAACCATTGTATGATTATTTACATCTAGAAGGAGATAGATGAGAAAATCAACATAGAAAATATTATTGATGATTTCTATGGAATAGAAAATCATTGAGCAAAACTTCTATAAAGCATGTATGTTTCTTTTAGATATTTATTCATTATTCTTTATATAATAGAACATCAATACAAGTGTTTTGATTTTTTTCACAATTGGCCCCACCTATGAACAAATCCTAGCTCCGCCCTTGCTTTCAGAGGTGGGTGTTGCTTCTTCATCTTTATCAAGTTCGTCTAGGGGCACAATGCAGTTGGTGGACATGCAGTTCGTCGGCCACGATGACCCCTTGAGCAGGGGGAAAGGCAGCTAGTGGAGGAGGAGGCACAAGGGTGCCCCCCTCCTGCAGCAGCGGTGAAGGTTTCTGTCAGCGTGCCGCCGAGTACTCTAGCCACGGGGGTGGTTGCACCACGAATCCCGGAGCCATTGATTGATGAAGTTATTACGCGTAATAACTATGGGTTTCCAAATTCAGAATCATTTCAAATTCAAATGCATACTGAAGCGGTGAGGGGAGTCCTTCCAAATGACATGACCTTACTATGCAAGGATCAATTTATTGCCATGCAAGGTGACTCTAACTTTTCCATTTTGGGAGCATGCACGGACGTTGCCTTTCAAGCAATCCATGCAAGAAGACATTGATGTTTCTGGTCATGCTGCAGATTCTGCGGTGGATGTATCTCAAATCCCTACAGTAGTTACATGTTATGGCTCTGACACAAGGGTCAACATGAATGTTTCTGGTTGTGCTGCCAATGTTTGGGCTGTAGACTTCTTGTGTTACTCGTGCCTCGGTAAGGCGTTGGAGGATGGTGCAAACAAGGACACATGTTCAGGCGGGGGAGGAGGTCTGTTTTCTTTCACTAGCTCGGGGAAGGGGGAGAGAGGTTGTTAGGTGCGTAGCAGGAAGTGGGGGAGGAGAGGGGGAGTGGGTAGGGGAGCTGTAGTGGAAGGGCTTGAGAGGTCGTCATGCCCAGATGTGTTTTTGTTACCATCGAGAAAGCAGCGCCATGTAGAGGAGAGATTGGGATCTCTGGAAGGCATCGAGAGGAAAGCCAAACCTCGTGCTCCGGGGGAGCGAGTTCTGTTGGAACCTCGTGATTCTCTAGAGGATGTAGAGCCGATGGAAAATAGATCAGTGGAGAGTTTGAGGCAGAAAGTGGCTCGATGCATTCATGTGGAGTTTGTGGGGGAAGGCCCCTACGTTGATAAATGAGGATCATTTCGTGGAATGTACAGTGCCTGGGGCAGCTAGAGAAGCGGCGAGCTGTCTGATCCATGTTAGATAATTGGAGAGCACATGTGGCTTGTTTGCAAGAGACAAAGACAGAGTCATGGGACCTACTGAGGTAGAGATCGTTGTCGGGGGCAAGACGTTTGGAGTTTAGAGTGGTGCCTTCAATTGGTGCGTTGGGAGGCATCCTTGTTGGTTGGAATTGTGATTCAGTGGAATTGAGTCATTCAGTGGAGGTTCGACACTCGTTGTTGGTGGTTCTAGTGCGCAGATGGTGTTCATTTTCTTTTGTCTGCAATTTATGGGCCTCAAGGTGCGCTTGCTGGCTCAGGTCTTTAGGAGGAGCTCTATTTAATGCGAGCAAGATATGGCGGCCTTCCTTGGCTCATTGGTGAGGATTTCAATGTCACCTTTCTCTCCTACAATCGACCTCGGGATTGAAGTGGGATGAATCCTGGTTCACCTACTTTTCGAGAGTTTATCGAGGAGAACTCTTTGGAAGTTTTTGATGCTTTGAACTCTCATTTTACATGGCAGAATACATCTTCAAGACCTAGGTTGGATCGGTTTCTGTGTTCGACAAAGCTTCTAGAGGCTTTTCCACTAGTGTTCGCTAGCTCTCTACCCCATTATCACTCAGATCACACTCCCATCTATTGGGACTATGGTAAGCCGGTTCGACTGGGAAGCCTCTTTCGGTTCGAACGATCTTGGCTCTTGGAGGAGGACCTCAATGGTTGTGTCGCTCAGTACTGGAGAGAGATTGATTCTTCTGGTTCCGCTTCGAGGGATATGGCGGCTCGTCTAAAAGTACTTCGATCTATGATGGTGAGTTTTCGTAGGGAGCTCAGAGCGCGTCGTAGTGAAAGAAGGGACCTGGCCCAGGTGAAGGTGACTAGACTTGATAAATTTGAAGATGACAGGGAGCTATCTGAAGAAGATAAATTGGCGAGGTCAGTTCATCACAAGGTACTCCTAGAGGAGGACAAGAAAAGAGAAGTAGAGTGGAGGCAACGTTCGAGGCAAAAATTGGTTGAGGGAAGGCGATGCGAATACGAGATTTTTTCATGTGGTGGTGAGTGGCAGGTAGCGATGGAATTTGATCCATTCTTTGGAGGTTAGGGGTGCACGTGCTGAAGGAGAAAGGGAGATCGGGGCTGCAGTGGTTGGCCACTTCAGGGAGATGAGTAGGAGGGACCATCTCAGCAGGGTCCGTTGGCATGATAGAGATGTGCCTCGAGTTTCGGAGATCCAGGCGTCACAGTTGATTCGCCCTTTTACCCTTCACGAGGTCGGCACAATAGTTTTTGATCTGAATGCAGATGGTTCTCTGGGGCCAAATGGATTTTTCTTCTGTGAGTTCTGGGACTTGGTGGGCCAGGACATGTTGGCTGTGGTGGAGGAGCTGAAGAGAGAGAATCATGGCTTTGATCGTCTAAACCACTATGCCTAAGAAGGATATGGTGGATCGAATTGAGGACTTCAGGCCTATTTCCCTTTCAAATGCCATCTATCTCATTGTTGCGAAAGTTCTTGCAAATAGGTTGCATATTGTTTTGGATGACATTATCAGTGACTCGCAGACAGCTTTTGTTCCTGGCAAACTTATGATGGATGGTGTGATCATTGCCTCAGAGATTGTTGATGATTGGAAGAGGAGGAATGTCAAAGGTTTTCTGTGGAAGGCTGCCTTTCTCAAAGTGTACGATTGTGTCAGCTGGAAGTTCTGTTGGTCATCCCTTTCCAAACGTGGTTTTCCAGATGAGTGGATCTCCTGGATGAGGGGTTCGACAGGGATGCCTTCTAGCTCTTCTTTTGTTTGTTATTGTGGCAGATGCATTATCGAGGATGGTTACTCGTGCGGTGGAGGAAAGTTTCTCAAAGGTTACACTATAAAACAATCTGTCAATCCCGATCTTACAATATGCTGATGGCACAGTTTGTGGAAGGCGGAGCTTGTGAAGCTAAAGGAATTGCTACAGTTTTGGAGCTATTTGGGGGAGTATTGGGGCTTAAACTCAATGGAGATAAATCAATTTTTGTTCCCTTAGGTTTTTTAGTTTGAGAGATCGAGGCTTGTAAGATGTCCCTACGCTCATGACGAGGGTCTCTCCCTTTCACCTATTTGGGGTTGCCTGTGGTGGACGACCGTCTAAAGCAATCAGACTAATACCGGTGATAGAGAGGCTTGAGAGCAAACTTGTGGGATGACGTGCTTCGTGCCTGTCACGGAGGGACACTTGGTTCACTTGAGGTCAGTCATTTCGGCAATTCCTATCTTCTTTCTTTCTTCTCGTTTGCTCTCAGTAGGGATTCATAGACGGTTGGAGACTTTGATGCAAAGATTTTTTTGGGTTGGAACTTCGCTAGTTAATTGGAAGGTTGTGACGCTTACTAAGGCTGATGGTGTTTTGGGAGTTTTTGACCTTGAAGTTATGAACAAGGCCCTCCTTGCAAAATGGGTCACTCGTATTTGGGGTGAAGGATCAGATATTCTTTGTACGCTTTTGAGGGAGATTTATAGTGTGTCTAATAGCCTGGAGTGGCGCCCCAGTAGAGTGGTAAAACCTTCAAATTTTTAGCGTGGGATATGCTCGATGCTTCCCCAGATTTCTCCTTATCTAAATCCTATGCTAAGGGATGGTGAAGAGGCTAATTTTTGGACTTGTGCGGATGATGCTTTCAGTGTCAAGAAAGCCTACAAGGTCTTATATGTATCTATCATTTTCTGACATGGAATTGTAATGCCAAATTTAGGGCAAATCTGGTCTTGGAGGAACCCTAAAAGAGTGAAAGTTTTCCCATAGTTGTTCGGGAAAGCGGGTGATGACTGGTGCTCGGAGGGCCAGACTCTTTGGGGCTAACGACACCTACTTACGGTGTGGAGAGGGGACGGAGGATGCTAATCATTTGTTTTTCCTTTGTTCTCCTTCGAGACATATTTGGACAGGGGCCAATTTATCTACAGGAGTTAGAGAGTTCTGGGAGTCCATTGGTTTGTCTGGAACCTACACTATAATTGAGAAACATCATGTCGCATCTTTTTTGTGGGCGATTTGGTTGGCAAGGAATGGAACTATTTTCTATGGGGAGAGATTTTATATAGAAAATGTAATAGAGCATTCCAGACTCCTTTATGGGTCTTGGTCATTGTAATCTTTGTACTTAACTTGTGAATATAAGTTTTTGGGTGTCCACCTTTACGATTTGACATCTTTTTTCATTTCAAATAAAGAATGAGAGGGAATGACTCACAAATAACATCGAGAGTTATAGGTGGTTTTGCCATTTTTTTAAGAGAAACCATCAAAGATAACAAAAAAATAAATGGAGCATAACACATGGTTATATTATAGAAGAGTTAAGAATTATCTGAAGTATCACGTGTAATTATGAATTATAGAGGGTTATGGATGTAAATATGAAATTATACATGGTTGTGGATGTAAAAAATAATGGTTACATTATATAATAAGAGGTGTGGGAGCATGTCGCTGAGTAGCATATATCTTCCATTTTCATCACCTCTTAGTCACTCATTTGCATTGGAATATGCAATTGCACAAACTCTAAAGCAGAGTCACTTGCACTCGCTCATCCCGAGACAGAATCAGCAGTGGATGGGAAGTGATGAACACACAAGTCCCTGCATCTCAGCAACATAATCCCTTTTTGTATATAATAACTTCAACGTAGTTATTGACAGTCACATGTTTGAAACATGTTACGTCCTCCAATTTAGATTTTATTAATTACAAAGTGATCTTAGTAATGGCTCGATAAGAAATTTAAAACTTGATACCAGTCATTTAAACTTTGCGTTTGCAAATGATGAAAAATATCGTGGGAAAATGCACCCTCACAGTCATGAATACTACTGAACTTAACACTAGTATGAAACCCGACCTCAACCTTTGTTATCCATCAAGATTAATACTAAGCATTTTTTGCCAATGGAAATTTAGATTGCACCAACTTGGTCATTCTTGTGAGAGGCTCGATGTTGACAAGCTTTTGATGACACCTTTATAAACTTGTAGGATATGGCCAAAAAAAACTCTCCCTTTTTAACTAAAATTTGATTAAATGATTAATTGATATAATTCTTCCTTTTCTTTCACTTGCAAGAATTGAAGCCTCAAATTTCAACTAAAGGTATTACATATCACAACTAAGTGTGATTCCTTTAATAATCAATCAATGGGAGATATCTAGAGATGAGCATTGAACGTGGCCTATTTATGTCAAAAGTGACTCGGACTAGTTAGGGGTGCTAATTGAATTGAATCATTCAAATTCTATTAGGATTCCTTCGATCAAATTTGAAAAAAATTTTGATTTGAAATGATATGAACTGAATTCGAATTGGACTTGTGGTTTGGATTCTCAATGAATTGATTTGGATAAATATAAATTTGTTTGATAATAATTCGATTCGTTATTTAGATACATACACACATCCATATATTTATATGTATAAATGTCTACATATTACGTACATATATACATGTATATGATGCAAGCATATTTACATACATACATGCAATGGCCACGTCCTGGGTAGATGTGGATCATGTCCAAATGCTCACTCGTATGGAGGTATAACATAATTACATCAAAGAGATGACATGCATCTGGTCCAGCTTTATTTGCAATTAAGTATACATAGGAAATAATATATGAACATGTAGTAGAAAATGTTATTACATAAAATTCACAATTAAAGGTTTAACGTTTTCATTGTATTACTAAACATAACATGTCAAAGTGTGGCAACGAAAGTATGAAACTCCATAATTTCTTCCTAAATTCTTGAATATTGTTGACACCTAAAAAATTTAAGTGACCACCATTTGCGTAGAACTTGTCAAGACCTTTACAATGAGCCCAAGAACACCGAATTCCGAACTTCCTAGCTTAAGATATTGATGTTTTGAGTTGAATGATCGGGACCCATATATGGACTCGAACCAGATCTGAATTTGGATCCAAGTTCACCTCCACTCCCATAAATAGGAGATGATAGGCTACCCTCTCAAAAATCCAACCACCACCTTCTTTCCTCCTCATTGGAGCACCACCACCTTGACTGTATTAGTCACCGGAAGGCCGTCGTCGACGTCAGAGAAGGTGCTCCGATCGAAGATCTGCGACCAGCATCACATAGGAGAGCTCGACGCCACCATTGTGCACACGTTCGTGCTGCGATCGTGTGACGGAAACACCATTTTCGCCTGAGAGGAGGTCTCAAGGGAACATCCTCGAAGGTAATGATATCCCCTTCCATCCTTGTTGGTTTTCACGCGATTTCTCTATCTCATATGTTAGAACTTCCTTAGGGCCTTAAAGATTATCTTTGGTACGATTGTATATGGTGATTGTGGTTGGTCGTTGCATAACAATTACCTTCTTTTTATGTTCCATTGTCCTTACCACTAATTATTAAATAGAAGTTGTCCATCTCCAAATATTGTGTTATCATTTAGATATTTGATTTGTTAGCTGATCGTCTTGATTTAGATCCTGAGACATGCAGGATCACCCTTTGGTTTTATCTTCATTAAGAAGTCAAAAGTCGAAACACATCGTGATTTGTATACATAGATGTACAAAGGAGATTGTATTTGTTTAATTAACAAACACTAAACATATGAATGAGAGAGGGGATAAACGCATAGTAAGATGCATCCTTTACATTAGGTTAGTACAGTGTGTTAATTAACATGTCTACTACAAGTTGCAAGATAAAGTTGATATATTAGAATCCATTATCACTTTTACATCAATGATGCGAATAAGTTAATTTTCTGGACCAACAATCGTTTTGATGGACTTAGGAAACATTTGATTATCTAGATTTTGATAATAATGACAAATACAGTGGCAATAAAGTGATACAGTATTTATTAGATTATTTCCATCTACTCTCTTTCAACTTGAGTACAAAGATTAAATTTTCAAAACTTACAAGCTAATGGGAAACCGGAGAATTAGTTGGACTCTCCATTTGCGTTACGAACTCATACATACATACATGCATACATACATACATACATACATATAGAGGGTTGATCTTGTGAGAGCCAAAAACTGTGAGAGCATGAGAGCATTGAATCTTGACCACTAGATTTTACTTTTCTCTCTCATCTTGCAATCAATGAGGAGAGAAGTGACAGAATCTAGTGGTCCAGAATCACCACTCTCATGCTCTCATATTTTTTGGCTCTCATAGGATCATGCCGCTCTCTCTCTCTCTCTCTTTCTATATATATATAGGAAATTTATTCAGTAAGTCCTGTACCCATTTAGGTTGTGGTGAGAACCCAATTATAGTCGTCCATCTACAAGATTCGATCCCAAAAGAATAGGAACTAATTTTCGTATGGAAATAAAACAAAATCGGAAATTAAATCTTTTCTAAAAATAGTTTTACGTTTCTGTAAATTGCAAGGTACGCGTATATGATTCCTAAAACTACCATTTCATTCCAACGCAAGGCACATGTTTCGTTCCAATGCAAGAAGAGAGGTATGTAATTCATTTTCATGATTTGATCGCTTATTTCTATCATAATTTCATTGTTTTAATGATATTTTTGTTCTATTAGCAGTGTTTGTTTTGGAATCAAAACGAGTGGGATGATGAGTTTAGTAATATTTATTTTATGAAACTTCATATTTTTTTATCGTAAGCAATATTTTTTCGAGAAGTAATGACAAAGTGGTGTTCATAATATCAATTTTTATTCATTTTGATACACGATCTGTGGTCATATTTGATTTTTTTATCGAATGTATTTTGATTTCATGTATACATCAAACACAGTTGTTATTTTTCATGCGTTACTTGGAAAATATACTAAGTTACTCATGTATTTACTTAATTTACTTATAAGATATTTTATATTACTGTTGCTAACATAATTGTTACTTTTAATGCATTACTTTGAAGATATACTGAGTTACTGATGTATTTACTTAATTTACTTATAAGATATTTTATGTTACGAATGCTAACAGAATTGTTACTTCCGTGTGTTACTTTGAAGATATAATAAGTTACTGCTTTTATAGTCATTATTATTGATAAAAATTCTACAAGTTACCTAAGTAATTTAAATATTTACTTGTCCTTTGCAATTAGTTACTGATACAGAATTAAAAGTTACTGATTCTTTTCGCTAAATAAATCTACTTACTTTCGAAATAGTGAATTCTTACTGATATGAATTCCGAAATTTATCTTACTGTTAAATTCAATAAGTTACTTAAGTAGCTCATCAAATTACCTATGCTTCGCATTGAGTTACTGTTATAAATACAATTATTACTTTTCATGTATATATATGTCTTACATTGTTACTAATGCATTTTCACAAATGCTACTGACAATTTATTATTTTAAGTATGATAGATGTCCGAACATTTCTTATGTTTCACGAAAGAAAAATTTAACAAGTGTTGATGATCGTTGCATATTTATTGATTAAAGAGGTGAGAATAACATATCTGACAAAAATATTAAGAACATATCATTCTGTAACTAATAAAAGAGTTAATTAACAAATGTAATTACCAAAAAATAATTGATGTGTAACTATAATTTCAGTAACTAATAACAATGAGTCAGTAATATGAACATGCATATTCAATAATTATGCATATAACTTCAGTAATATTCCAACTCAATTGTCTAGTAATTATTCATAAGTACTAAGTAACTATATCTTCAGTAACAATCAGAACGAGTTCAGTAATATGGGCATTGTAATCAGTAAATATTGTATGGACACTAGTAAATACATAATCAGTAATTGATGTATGGATACTAGTAACTATAACTTCAGTAACAATTACAATGAGTTCAGTAATATGGACATTTGTAATTAGTAATTGCTATATGAATATTATTAAGTATAATTTAACTGATCATTCTGTAACTATAATTTCAGTAACTAATCACATTGAGTCAGTAATATGGACATGAATATTCAGTAATTGTTCATATTAACATAATTATTCTATCTATTCAATTGTCTAGTACATATACATGAGTACTAAATAACTATAACTTCAGTAACAATCATAATGTGTTCAGTAATATGCATATTTGTAATCTAGTAATTATTGTATGGACATTAATAATTGGCGTAGTCAATAATTATAATCAGTAGTTTACCTTTTGTAATCTATACGTGAAATGATCATTCCATAAATAGATTGTATGCCGGCAATAATTTAAATGTGTATTTTTATCTTACTAAAATCGACCACCTATTTTTTAGGAAATGATTTAACTCGAATTCTTATTATGTTAATAATGCAAAGCACATTGTTATTGCCAAAATCGTCCCTTATCAAATAGAACCAACATATACACGTGGCGAGCCCACGTTTGGTGCTCACCACTACCCAAATGGGCACAGGGCTCACTGGATAATATATATGTGGGTGATCTTGTGAGAGCCAAAATCTGTGAGAGCATGAGGGCAGTGAATATGGACCACTAGATTATGCTCTTCTCTTTTCTCCTGCAATCAATGAGGAGAGCGATGATAAAATCTAGTGGTTTAGAATCAGTCATCTCATGCTCTCACAGATTTTGGCTCTCACATGATCTCTCTCTCTCTCTCTCTCTCTCTCTCTCTCTATATATATATATATATATATAAGAGTTTGTGTATTTCATGGCATAACAAGGCATGTATAAGCTGATTTTATTGTCCTTGTATACAACATGTATTTAGGATTTTTGTATTTAATGTATCACATAAAGAAGCCCAACAAAAAAGTATTAACTTGTGCATGGTAGTTATATGCACCAGTTGCCTGAACGAGTAACATATACTTATGAACTTTAATCTAACGTCGTAAGAATCCCTTGACCTACATTGTTGGATTGTAATTCAAGTGTGGTTCCTTCTTGATATATAGACTAAATATAAAAAGAACTCTAAAGGATTGGGATGGATGTTATGGCATGTTACAATTATATAGATCGATCTTGATCCTAATCTCGACACTTATGGGTGTTATAATTGCTAGTATAATATAGATTAATGTTGATCCTAATCCTGACATATGTAGGTGTTATACATGCTAATCTATATTACTCTATTAGAGGATAAGTGTGAATACTAGAACATTGTTCAAATTATGCAATTGGTGGTACTTTGTGACAAGTTCCCTTTCATGGTCTTATAGAATATAACCCTCCATAAGTATTATAGTACATCCATTACGAGACCAACAATATATAGTGACTAAACATGTAACCGTAACGGGGAATCCAAGTAATGTCTTTACAAATATATATGATTGTGCTGAGTATTCAATATTCCCAATGGATGGGTAGTCTTATTTATAAATTATCGTCTTAATTATTGCGTACATGAGCTTTCACAATGATAGAGTAGATGGAGTTAGGTGCCTCGAGGGATTGGGCATGCATCCTTAGGTCCCGAATAAATGCCATGAATGTCGCGGCCCCGAACGAGTTGGGTGACATTGCTCATTGCAGTCCGATTATATCTAGACTCGCTTGACGAAGTAGGAAGGTGATGCTATTGGTGTGGATGACGTTCTTGGTTTCTCACTTATACATGATTTTAAGACTTGTTTTAAAATTAGATGTGGCCACATCGAATTTTACTTCGTGTATTATTATTGTGAGAGGTGTTCTAAGATGTTGTTTGAAGTTGGAAAAATCATGGTTATGATCTTTTTCTGTTCTAAATGAACAGAGGTCCTTGAGAATTACTCAAGACGAATATCAAGTTCTCGCGTAGCGGAGGCCTGCGAGTCATATACTTGCGTATGCTAATTAATAGGAGAAATGATCCATGATCGAACATCAACAATTGCAAATGTATACCGTTGTGGACTGTAACCAACATGTAGAAATATCAAGATCAATGTGTTAGTCATCAACTGGTGATTAAATTAATAAATAAAATTAGTGAACATGTGATCCCTTGTGAATTAGAATAACACGGTAATTCAGTCTTCATCATATGTGCATGTCACTAGATAGAGTTAAGTACACATGCTTGCTTAACCCTACATTAATTATTATAATGTTGTTCTCGTTACTGGGTAATTGGTCGTAATGTTACCCTCATGTGAACCAACAAATATAGCTGAGCAGCAGCCGCAACAATAGTCGTTTTTTAGGAGATCGGACTTTCTACGTCATATTTGCACCAGATAGGGTGCATTCTACTTAGAGTAATTTATTTGATTCCGCATTATTTTTTGTTCTATTTGAGAGACAATATAATGAGATATTTGGAAAACATCGATTACACATTTTATACTTATATGGTGTATTTCATTTTGTGGACATGGACTTCTTAGACATTATTAATGTGAATGAATTAATGTTACATGTAATTTTCATTTTATATTATTCTCATGTTGTTATATATATTTCAAATGTTAATCTAATGTACATGAGTCGGTTTGTTAAGTATCATAGATCATTGGCGTATTTGGACTATAGGTCCGACACTCCTGTCCCGTCGATTGTGATAGCCGGAGGGGTGGGGCATTACAGTAAGTTAGCAATTTTAATTTCTATTTTGATTTCTTCATCATAAAGCTATTAATCATGCTTTACCCTATAAGTAGGAGATAAGAAAGTACCATCAGATCCATGTTACATAAAGCATATAAATGTACTCTTAAATCACTTTATTACATGTGATTAAGTGGCTACTCTTAAACTTTTTATTAAGTTCCACTAGCATAATTTATCACATTATAATTTAACAACATTTTTTTCCTACTCTCAGTATACACCGATGTGACTTGTCACAACGTGATGTATATATACAATATTAGGTCCCTGTAGTGCGAACTAATTTCTTTCATTCTCCATTTAGAGGTTGGAGTTGACTCTCCACTCAATCTACCTAAAACCCCGCAGGTTCATGATTCCCTTTGATTATTATCTTCATATTAGTCCAAGTTCTCTTACTCAGTGATCAAACCCACTTTAATTATCACTTTATGGCATATCTTAATTTTCCTCAATTACCATAGTAAAAGATTACTCCATATCATAAATTAAGTTAAGTGGTCCGGCTTCGAAATACGTCGTACGCCAGGGATGGAGGTCTTCCGTGCATCGGTTATAGAAAACATCTAAATTCATGCATACTTCTTGTATTATCCTAGTGACATCAGCTTGGGTATACATTGCTTAATAGAAGTGCATTATGAATCGTATCACGCTATATATTTAGAAACTTTGAGGCTTAAGATGATCACAAAGCTCTCTAAGACATTCCTATTTTAATATGGATATAGATAATCTTATTAATTGAAGTCTAAATATTTAATGCATAAATAGAATAGAAATTATTAGTCATAAAATCTAGAGAGAGAACAAAATTCTAAGATTGTTATTTAAATCCCACACTCACAATTATTTCCATATTCCCACATTTCTTATCCTAAATTTTCTCTTCTCCTTTTATTATTAACCAAAGATCCCATCAAATCAAGGTAGATTGCACGTTGCATGTGAAAACTTTGGTCATTATACTTTGAGTTTCTTTTTAACATTTGTCATGGTTCGTAGCCTATCCAGGTATCCCTCCTTTATCTTTTTATTACTTTAATTTTTCTTGCGTGATAATCCACAATAATGCCTATCATTGTTAAGATGACATTTGTCATTACATGAGTAATCTACACCTTTACTCATCATAATGTAAGATGTTCTCTTGTATATCGAAAATACTATCTCATGGCTTTTTTTTAAATATCGAAGATCCTCGCAATAAATGAACTACTTTAACCTTGATAAGTTATTTTTTCTATTCCTATTATTTCAAACAATAATATTGATTTATGTTAATTTTCTATATGAGGTTGATCTTATCTTACTCTAGTATAAAATGGTAATCATAATGTGTTCAACTTTTATGTCACTAATATTCTATCTTTTTAATAAGCCTCATATTGTTATATTATATCGATATATTTCTTTCATCATAGGAAAAATAATATATTTACATTGTAAAAGACATAAAATAATTGTAAAAATTAGGTATTCTGTCTATATTATGTGTTTGTTATTTTCCTTGATTATATAGTTTTTCTTTAGAATTATAATTTTCTTCATATAAGAGCTTTAAAACATTAATTTTAACATATCAAATTTGAAGGAAAAAAAATCAAATTTGAATATTTGAAATTAAAATAAAGAATCAAATCTAAAATTAAGTTAATAATTTTGTTTTAAATTTGATTCAAGTTCAGATTCGAAACTTTTAAAATGAATCGAGCCTGATTCTGGTTAGATTTGAATCTATTCGATTTGATTAGCATCCTTAAGCCTAATGCTCAATTAATTTAATGGGTCGTAGCTTGGGCAACATGCCACAAAATTTTTACTACAGTGAACCCACGAACCTGACCTAATTAACAGTCTTTGGTTCGAGTTAGGTCGGTCCATTTACTATTTTATTACAATGGAAACATGTACGGGGAACACCAGTAATTGAAGGTGCATATGTAAATGATAAAATAATGAGGACGAATAGACGTCGTGAGGACTGAGTCACACAGGACACATAGGAGAAACATGAGAGGCGTGATAATTTCCATATAGCTAAAAAATGATATCATAATGAGGATGAAGGGAAAATACTTACCATAGGTTGGTTGTAAGAGAAGAAAGTAGATATTACATGTACATATACAAAGTAAAGATTGCTTGGAGTTGGTTGTAAGAGAAGAAAGTAGATATTACATGTACATATACAAAGTAAAGATTGCTTGGAGAATCGAAGAATTGAAATATAACAATACGGGACCATGTATTATTATATAATTCTTAGTCCCTCATTCGAGGCAGGCCAATAAGCTCATGGACTTCGGAAGGTCGACCTGAGCCCAATCTTTTTATTTAATGGGTCAAATGTTTAATTCAACCTCAACACAATATAAATTAGATTCAGGTCAAGCTCGTGAGCTGAGTAAGCATGCTCAACCTAATACTCATATCCCTAGAGATATCATGAACTCCTAAACAACTAATCACGGCATGTCAACATTTGCTACGATAGCGAAATTTGACGGATTTAATCACATTTCTCCCATCAAATATTTCTGTCGTTAACATAATTAACCTGTTTCGTTTGGAAGGAGCTCCCCCCATGACTGTTGCAGCTGTTGCTCTGATTAAACCCATCTTAGTTTCCAACTTTAGTCCAGTTGGGACTTATCCATGTCTTTGTACTACATTAAAACAAAGAGATTCAGGCACACTTCCCTACATAATTACATATTTCTATAATACATACTTGAGATTTCAAATCCTACTAAATTAATCGAACATGTAAACCCACCCTGACATGTAACTCTCCAAATATACGCAACACACGAACGCATGCACACACATCTCATGAAAATACCAAGCAGAAAGAAAACACAGGGATGAGTTTGGCCTTCATCGTTTCCCTGAGCCTAACAAAGACGGGGGCTTGTCGGGCACATGCATCTACAACCAATAAAACTAGCAGGTGTGAAGACAGACAAGGATAGACATCCTTCTCATCGTTGGAAAGACCTTATTTTCAGGTTGTTGCAACACTAATCTCTGTTATTTCTCACAACATCCCAGTCGCGGAAGCATCTCAGAAAGAGGCTGTGCAATCTTAATTTTGCCATCGATGTCGTTAGCGATTTTGCTTATCCCAAAAGTGAGCAGGGAAGGATCTAGTAATCCTTACCTGCAAAGATTACGTTCAACAAATTCCAAACCGATCATCTCTCCCATAGCTGTCGCTACCTGCATCACCAACTCCATTCCAACTGGGAAAAAAGAAGTCAGCTTCCAGTTTCAGAATTGAACAGAAATAAACCATGGGGAGCAATTGAAGCAGTCTTTAATAGTGCTATATAGGAAAGTTTAGAGAAGACTTTGAATCAGCCCTAAACTGATAAAAAAATAGGGATAAAGAATAATGAGAAATAAGGGATAAATGTGGTTTATCCGTGTTCTTGTTCCGTTGGTTTGAGGGATAAATTAATGACAGTTATTGTAGATAGAGATATAATGGATGATGTAATCATAATGTGACACCTTATCCCGAGATACTAATCCCAGGATAAAGTCCCTCTATTCAGGAATAAGATGATGGCATCCTGCATCCAAAAGAACAAGATCTCCAAACAACACAAAGCTATACAAACTTCAAATAATAATAATTGCGCTACAATAAAAAGAAGCCAGAAATTAGTACAAGTCCCTTTAAGAAACACATTTATGCCCATACAATATTTAGCTATTTTCTGTCAGCAACAACATGCTACTAGTAGACAAAAATCAACACATCTCGCCCATAGTAACAAGAGGCCTATCCAAACTTCTAATAAATTGAAGTTCAGCAGCCTTGGACATAAGATAGAAATTACTCCCGCAATAAATTAGAGAAACATGACAATAAGTTTTGGAGGAAGCGTTGAAGGAATACAAGCCTTGCAAAAGAGGTTTTCTTTTCAAATCATTCAGTTTTTTTTGAAGTATTAGCTAGGAAGCATCCAGGGGCCTAATTGTGGTGGAAGACAGCTACAATTGCTGTGCAGTTATCCTTGCAGTGCCTTTCCTGGACTGCTTCCTTCACAAGGCGACGAGCCACAGCAGCACCAGATAATCCCTCCTAAATAGCAGATGAAGAGAGTAATATAAGATATACATGACAAGCATTTCATTAATTGAAAGATCTGGTCAATTTACTAATAAAACAAATGTTAGAAAATCGGAAGCGGAAGCGAAACATGGAAAAGATAAATAACAAGAAAAGAAGAACGGGATTTTACGTGGAACCCTACTCCGTGAGGAGCGGGATGAAACCACGGGAGAAGCCCTCAAAGGGGCATATGCTTCATTGCTTTTTCTCAATGAGTACAGGAGGTCTGGGGCTCTTTATATAGCCTCTCCAGAGCCTCCAAGTCCCACCGTTGGACGATGTGGGACTAAACATTGGATGGGGTAAATGGATCTCCTCCAGGATCCATTTACCATGCTACAACTCAATAGGCGCTTACAACTTATGCTCCAACACTCCCCCTCAAGCTGGAGCATGCAATGCTCAGCTTGGACAAACAGACAGAAACTCAACTCAACACTACAAGACACTACGGACAATATCAACCCAACGCGCACATTGCTGCAGACTGCAGTCGAGGACGTTGCTTCTCATGCCGTGCAGGTGAGGAGGACGAACGGGCTGGAGTGTGAGTCAACTGAAGACTCGTAACCTGACCATCGAGTCTGAACTTGCGCCTGAAGTCTCCTCGTCGGAGAACTGGGTCTCTCCCATCTGGCTCAGAGAATGGTGCACTACTCTGGTGTACCTATGATACCACATGAAAATCCTTGCCCTCAAGGAAATGGTCCTCTGCTCTAGAGTCCCTATGGCTCACATGAAAACTCTGGCCTGACAACTAGAAGAATGATGGGGACCTCTGACAATGATGGCAACATATGCTCATCTGACAATAAGACCGCACACTCGTGCATGTCTGAAACTGGACTCGGAAGACAATCGTCGAGTCTGAAACCGAACTGTAGAGTCTGATCATCTGGCTGGTCTGGAGACTGATATCTGAACTGGATTCTGGATCTAAACCTGTGACTCTACATATATACTCCCCCTTTCTCCCATACTTGTCGGAAAACATGGACGTCGACCAAGTTGGGAGAAGACAACAATGATGGGGACAAAAACAAACCACTTAGCCGATCACAACTTTGTCGGCTTTTTCAAAACATTCATCCTCATCCTTTTTTTTAATTCATTTATAAGCCGTTTGGTTTTTTTTATCGGCTTGTGCAATTTTTTTTCTTTCTCTCTCTCTCTCTCTTTTTAAATTGCGTACGACTTTTCTTTGTACGCGTCCCCTTTTTTTTTTAAATTGCGTACGGCTCTTTCCATGTACGCGCCTTTTTTTTGAAAAATGCAAACTTCGACCTCTCCTCTTTTTTTTAAATCAGGCCCACACCTCCCCTTTTATTTTTTTTAATACATACGGCCCTCTTGGGCTCTAATACACAACCGCCACTTCCTTTTTTTTTCATCATTCATTTTTTTTAAACAACCATGGCCCACTTGGGCCCTTCATAACTGCCCCCCTATCTTTCTTTTTATTTTAAATAAAACGTGCCTGGGGGTATTAGGGTTCCAGCGGGGAAGCCCTTCCTGGAAATGAAACGTTGCCGCCACCGATGGCTTGGGTTCCCTGGAAGAAAGGGACGCTGCTCCATAGTATGAGAGGAGCGCGAGAGGCGCGCATCGCCGCGATGGGGGCACGCCGATCTGGAGGATGCATGCTCGAGGCGCCTTCTTTGCGGCCTGGAGAGATGCGCCGATTATGGGGGGACGACCTGGAAGAAGAAGAAGTCGACGCAGGGGTTGCCGGAGGAGAGGCTCTGCGGCTGGAAGCATGGGGAGGCGCCGCCAGGAGGATCTGGCTGCGAAGGAGGTGCCGCCAGCCCGCGGTCTTTGATGAGGTTGCCGCCGGTTTCGCGAGACCTAGGCGCTGAATGTTTTTTTTGGGAGTAACCCTATATCGGGTGCTGCAGGAGGCCACCTGTGATGACGTTGGATGAGAGGGAGGCGGGGTTGCGCAAGCCTTGTGCGTATATGCGATGCAATCTGGACAGGAACGTTCCTCTTGGTTTGACGGCACAGGGGCTCCAGTGAGGAGCGTTGATGACCTCCTGCTGCTGTGCGGCGCCGCCTTGCAGGAGATATACGGTCGCCTTGGGACTTCTCGCCAGAGGAGGGCTCGCCTGGTAGGGTGCGCGCGGAACTGAATGGTTCAAACACGAGGAGTCACCTGCTGGCCGATGAAACTGGAGTGCGCGATGCGCGCCAAGGCTGTGGCGCACGAGCACCGCTGGACTCTCGCCGGGGCTGAGCGCGCTGGACTTGGAGAAGAGCCAACGCGCGGCCTGGATGCTTGATCGCCTGGAGTTGCAGCCGCCTACGGGCTGCGCATGATCTGGATGCACGCACAGATCTGGATGTATAGAAGCCTCCATAGAACACGGATTATGGTTTCAAAAAAGAAACCCTAAAAACTTGAACCATACATGATAATAAGAATGAATCTCCGTGAATCAAATATTAAATCTTGAATAACATCGAACATGAAATCCTCGAGAATCGACCCGCTCTGATACCATGTTAGAAAATCGGAAGCGGAAGCGAAACATGGAAAAGATAAATAACAAGAAAAGAAGAACGCGATTTTACGTGGAACCCTACTCCGTGAGGAGCGGGATGAAACCACGAGAGAAGCCCTCAAAGGGGCATATGCTTCATTGCTTTTTCTCAATGAGTACAGGAGGTCTGGGGCTCTTTATATAGCCTCTCCAGAGCCTCCAAGTCCCACCGTTGGACGATGTGGGACTAAACACTGGATGGGGTAAATGGATCTCCTCCAGGATCCATTTACCCTGCTACAACTCAATAGGCGCTTACAACTTATGCTCCAACAACAAATACAACTTCAGTCAATATAACTACCAGTGTATACAATGCCATCATACAAAACTTGAAAAGCCAATAATTTACACACACCACGACATGAGAGAGCTTTTCAAGTTACTTTGTCATGGCATATTCCTCCATGTACCCTCACATACTTATAATATCACATTCCTCTTCAAAAAATACTTATAATATCACAATATCTATGCAACAACCCATAAATGGTGAAGCCTTCTACTATAATTAGGGTCAGCTACATGGATTCTTGCACAAATCTATGTTGAAAGATCCGACTATTTTTTACACTGGCTGTCAGCAACCTAATGCAACCCCCACAGGAGAGATTTGAACCCGAGTCTTTTGGGTGATAGGCACACTGCACTACCACCAGACAATTGAAGTGGGTCCCATCCCAGTCCATATAGGCATACATCACATACTATTTTCAACATCTCAACCTTAAACAATTCCAACGGGTGGAAAGCAACATCTAGCATCACCCTTCCTGCTTTCTTTCTGGGCCTTTATCTAAAATTACATTGAGAAAAGGAATAAATTAAACCCTATTCAAAGATATTGATGTTTATCATGATAATCAATTAATCATCGGCATTTGTTCCATTGATATCTGATTTTTTTTTTGAGAAAAGATTGGATGAACCTCTAATAGAGACCTATCCAAAAATATATTAAGAATTATAATCAAAAAGTACAGGCGTCGACTTTCAGAAAGACCTTTGACATGCTCAATTATATTCTTACAATAGTATCTCCCCTCCTTGAATATAAGGTTCCAAGCCAACCAGATGGCCCGATTATCAGCCCATACTCTGATCCTACCTTCGACGAAGCCTGTCCATCCTCTGCCAATCGAGCTCCAGAACAAGTCCGTATTTTCCCACTGGTCCCCAGGTATACCACTAGCTGCCCAAGTCTCCCTTGAGCCCATGCATCTGAAGAAAAGGGGATTAATGTCTTCTACTGCTTCTCCTTAACTCTTGCAGATCTCATCACAAACGAGAAAGATCCTAGCCCTCCTAGCCCCAATCATAATTGGCCCTCTCCTCATTAGCCATAAGAACACCTTTTATTCGCATAGGGATCTTCCATCCCCATAATCTTGCACAATCCCCAGACAACTAATCAGTTATCGATGCAACATGTTTAGAGACAACTTCTTAAGCTTTCTTAGCAGTGAATATTCCATCACTCCAACAACATGAATCTTTGACTTCAGAGGGCTCCTCGATCCTTGCCAGTATGCTCGACATGCACAAAAATTCTTCCACTCTTTGGTCCGACAACTCAGCTACAAAGGTAGGTGTCCATGACCCCGACCCAAACATCAGCAACACTAGCCTCCTTGTCAGAGGCCAAAGCAAACAACCTCGAAAACTCATCACAAAGGGCTCCCTCCTCCATCCAATCATCCCCTCAATAGGAGAAGCCACTCCCATCCACCAAGATCGGTCGAAGCGATGCGGTCATATCAGGCAGAGTTGAGCAGATACCCCTCCAAAATGTGGTTGACGAAGCTACGACATCCACCAATATGCAAAAGTTGGGTGAGACCCCATAAATGGTTCTCACCAACCTAGAGAGCAAATCATTCTCTTCTCACCAAATCCTCATTATCCACTTCGAAAGCAACATCTTGTTTGTATCTCCAAGCCTTAATACCCCCAGTCCTCCCTCCTTGATGGGTCTAGTCACCACTGCCCAATATGCAAGCGCAAGCTCCTTAACATCACCAAATGATGACTTGAAAAATCACCACATTAGTGCCTCCAACCTCTTACGAACGCCAAATGGTATCACAATAATAGAGGGAAAAAAACAAGAATCATCGATAGAACGACCTTCACCAGACCTCCCTCCCCTCGACAAGCATGATGCCTTCTACATTGCTAGCTTCATTTCCAGCTTCTCCACAATTGGAAGCCAATCCCCATGCTTGGGCCTCCCACAAGGTAAAGGCGGACCAAGATAGGTGACATGCAGACTCTTTTGCGCAATATCCAATAACGTCCCACACACCGACGACAGTTCTGGAGCCAGATTGAATGGGATAAAAGCAGATTTTGTCCCATTATCCCTTAACCTGAAAGCCCTCCAAAGATATCAAAGACCGTCCTAATCCCCATGCACTCCTTCAATCCTCCTTCGAAGAAAAAATGGTGTCGTCAGCATATTACACGATTGGGATCGAGAGACCATCCCTGATGTAGCCCCTAGAAAAACCACAAACCTCTGCAAACCATGTCATAACTACTAAGACATCAACAGCCAAAACAAAAAGCAATGGAGCCAAGAGGCATCCTTGCTTTAGACCCCTCTGCAGCTGAAAAGTGGGTGTTCACTGTGAAGCACCGTGCAGATGGTAGTGTGGATCGCTATAAGGTGAGACTCATGGCACATGGATTCACCCAGACATATGGGGTGGACTATCATGATACTTTTTCTCCAGTTGCCATACATTCTACTATGTGTATCCTTCTTTCTGTCGTTGTGACACGAGATTGACCCATTTACCAGCTTGATATGAAGAATGCCTTCCTATATGGAGATGTAAAGGAGGAGGTCTACATGCAGCAACCACTTGGATTTGTTGTTGAGAGGGAGTGTCAGAAGGTTTGCAGGCTACATAAAGCTATCTTTGGCTTTAAGCAGAGTCCAAGAGCATGGTTCCAGAAGCTCTCGGACTTGATAGAGGAACACGGGTTTGTGTGATCGACTTTCAATCACGCTTTATTTGTGCACATGACCCAGAGAGGTATTGTTGACATTCTTGTTTATGTTGATGGCATTATTGTTACAGGGGATGATGAGCAGGGCATTCAGGTTGCCAAGGACTTCCTATGTCAGCAGTTTGTGACCAAGGACCTTGGTAGTTTACGTTACTTCCTTGGACTGGAGTTTGCCAGGAACCAACGAGGTCTTGTGATGACCCAGAAGAAGTATGTTACAGATCTCCTTTCAGAGATAGGCATGGCAGATTAAGACATGCCACTACTCCTACGGACCTGAGCATGAAGCTCTATGATGATGACACTAAGGAGGTCGACAACATGAGCTACAAAGAGCATGTTGGCAAGCTCCTATATGTGACTATTACCAGACCAGACATATCCTTTGTCATGAGCAAAGTGAGTCAGTTCATGGAGCAGCCCGGACATGCACATATGGATGTCGTCCATATGATTCTGAGGTATCTGAAGACATCACCTGGCATGGGGACTTCTTTTCAGCAGAGGTACATCTCTTTCAATTACAACATGTGCAGATGCATATTATGCTGAGTGTCCAAAGGATATGAAGTTTACCTCATGCTTCACAGTGTTCATAGGGAATTCCATGATTTCATGGATGAACAAGAAGCAAACTGTGGTTGCCAGATTGAGTGTTGAGTCAGAATATAGGGCCATGGTGCAGGCAAGCATAGAGATGATGTGAGTCAGATATGTTCTTACCGACCTGACTATTGAGGTGCCTCTTCCCATGCACCTCCAATGTGACAACTAGACTGCTCTTTTCATTGCAAACAATCCCGCCTTTCATGAGAGGACCAAGCACATAGAGGAGGACTGTCACTATACTCGTGATATGATACAAAAGAGTCTTATCGCCACTACTCGCGTCAGCTCTGGAGACCAGACAACATATGTTCTTACTAAGGCTTTAGCCAGAGGGCCTTACCAGAGATGTTGTTCCAAGTTGAGCCTGATCGATATCTACGCTCAAGGGGGAGTGTTGAGATATTACTTACCTTTCATAATGTTTATGTATTTTCTTTTTCTTTTGTCTTCTTGTGATTTTCCCAACCGATTTTTCTCCTATAAAAGACAACCCTAGGGCCTCCCAGTAATGCAATTCATTCTTTCATCTCCACAGCGATTAAATCACTGATCACAATAAGCTCATCACTCTGATGTAAATACATCTCTTGGTTCTCATTATTGCATCATTGTGCAATCTTAAGCATGAAGTAAGAAGGTGCATGATCATTGTTAACCCTATAAAAATGTTCTCACCTCTCTAATGATTATTCTAGTGAGTTGCATGTTACTGGCCAGGCTATATGCATTCTTTAAGTTTTAATTCTCCTTTGCAAAAGAATGAAATGCCCCAAATGGGTCACTGCATTGTGCCATCACCAATTTTGGCATCATTTACATGACATCCATTTTATTAATTAAATATGACAAAAGAACAAACTTTTGAGTTGAAATTCTTTTCCTGGTTCCAAAGTACTGAGTATGTAATTACCTGCAAGTGTTTCTGGACAAATTTAACAGCATCACTTGGTCCAAATACCTGCACCAATTCAAGCATCAAAAAATGAAGCTATTTTACATTAAAAGATATCACAATTGAATAGCACAAAATTTAACTCTTAAACTTCCTAATAGTTGTAAACTCACAACAAATGCATAGCACATACCCCCCAGAGACCATCACACCCCAAAATGATAAAACGATCCCTCTCAGTAAGATCAAAAGAATGGACATCAGGAGTGGCAATTACACCTACCTGCACAGATGATTGTAATTAGCAAATAGCTTGATATCTATCCACTACCAGATAAGGTACAAATGTTCTAACTGCACACCAACTATATCAATTTTATTAGCTCTTGAAAAATAGTATATATTATTTTAATGAAACCGAGATAACAATACTGCGCACTTTTTTCATTCTTTTCCCAAATATTCTAAGAATCCAACAGATACATGTGACCCTTCATAGGGACAGCCGTAGGAGTAGCCAGCCACCTACCTAAGGTTGTCGTTTTTTGTTTAGCACTTTTCTGTAGCTTTTGATGTGCATATAAATGTGGAGATTTTCAGGCTACGTATTATATCGTGAATAAAAACCAACTTAAATGATTTTATTTTACAGCTTTTTACCTACAATAGTTCCTCAGTGTTAGTCAATATAATTGAATGTTCTTATTGTTGAGTGTCCAGATCGTGAAAATGTAAAGGATCCAATGACTTTCTTTGCTATATTAGTATTCACATGTGAAGCGGAAACTTGAGTAAAACTCTGCACGTATACGGGCAACAAGACCATCGTTGTACATGTGTTGGTTAATGTGCACCATGGCCTACTATCCTCGTGGGTCCACACAACTCACCAACGCATGATTTGATGCATATTTGATTATTCACTATATGTTATTAGAAGATGTCAATACCCATTAAATCATTTCATAAAGGTGAGAACTATGTTGTTAAAGATCTCGTGTCAAGGCATACATGGAACAATCTAGTACCTCAAAACTTCTCGATAGTCCTAAACATGATCACACTGCCTTACGTTCAGGAATTGACTAGATTCTCAAGCATAATATTTAATAGCAAGCCCATTTCTATGTATACGACATTTCTTGTACAAAACGTTATTTCCACTATGATAAGATGTTCAAAATTTTTCATTTAAACTTTGTAAAGAGTAGACTACACTTGACATTTCAATATATTCAAATTTAGGATTTAAGTCATGTTCACTTTCTTCGCACGTTTTTCACTTTTTTCATATTCTTCATGCTCTCCTTATGTTATTCATGTGTTCTTTGCTCTAGACTCGCAAATGGATTTTGACTATTTTGGAGCCATTGACTATCAAAACTAAATGCATATCGAAATACATTAAAGCACGCATGAAAACCAATACATTAGATAACGAAAATCCCTCCTCTAGTTGGTGGATTTTCCAGTCAAATGGAAACATTTTTTATTTATCCATGGTCATTTTGAAGAAAATTCACATACTTAAATAAGCATTTTTTTAATCAATTGATTCATGCCGAGATCAAAATAGTTTTTTCCAAAGTGATTCAATGGATTGTACACACACGATTTCTAGGATATGCAAGTTCCGTGGAAAAAAGAGTTAAGTTGATTAACAAAGTAATCAAAATATATATTCTGGATAGATGGGTACATGAGAAATTTGATTCAGAATAAAAATCTTACAAACACTACAGTATGCCCAAAAGTGTAGAATAAGATAAAAGTACATATGCATCTAATATGTATCGACGATTTGATTCAGAATAAAATTCTACACAACGGTATGCCCAAAAGTGTACACGAATAAGATTAAGTACGTATGCATCTAATATGTATCAATGCACCAGAAATAGACAGGTTAATAAAACATGTACCGGTCACTGTTGGAAATATTGTTATATATATATATATAGGGTTAAATGAGGCTACACCCTATGTGTAGCCAATTGGCTACTTCCTCTCACATTTCCCTCTATTTTTTATTTTTTTTGGAAATAGAAAATATGTATATTCATCACTATATCCCCCTAACATGCCATTCCAATTTCGTCAGAAACAGGGGCTTCTATGTCCTCCATCTGAAGGGGGTCAATTTCAGCAATTCTGAGGCCGTTAAAATTTAACAGACTTGATGGAGAGGATAGAAGTCTCGAATTAAATTGAATTTTGAATGACATCATGGTGACATATTGTGATCTAAATTCTAATAGGTTTCATTTCATAAAAATAAAAAAATACAGGAGAAAAGGTGTGGGAGCATGTAAGTTGGCAACACCTAGGGAGCATACTCCCTTTTCCCATATAATCAAAATATATATTCTAGAAAGATGGGTACATGAGAAATTTGATTCAGAATAAAAATCTTACAAACACAACAGTATGCCCAAAAGTCTAGAATAAGATTAAGTACATATGCATCTAATATGTATCGATGATTTGATTCAGAATAAAATTCTTACAAACACAGCAGTATGCCCAAAAATGTACGCGAATAAGATTAAGTACGTGATGCACCAGAAATAGACAAGTTAATAAAACATGTACCGGTCACTGTTGGAAATATTGTTATATATGTATGTTAGAGTATAAAGTTGTGTGCGCCTATTGTGTTGTAACAGGGTAAATGGATCCTGGAGGAGATCCATTTACCCCATCCGGTGTTTAGTCCCACATCGTCCAGTGGTGGGACTTGGAGGCTCTGGAGAGGCTATATAAAGAGTCCCAGACCTCCTGTAACAGTTGAGAGAAAGTCAATAGACAAACACACCCCGTAGAGGGCTTCTCCCGTGGTTTCATCCCGCTCCTCACGGAGTAGGGTTCCACGTAAAATCATGGTGTTCCATGTCTGATCATTCTGGTATTATGCTATGTTTATCGTTTCCGCTTCCGCTTCCGATTTTCTAACATGGTATCAGAGCAGGCTCGTTCTTGGTTGATGTTTGTTCTTGAATTTCCTTTTGGATCTTTTAAAGTTCGAGTCTAGGTTTTTTTTTGGGGTTTTCTTGAAACCCTAAGTTTTCAAAGATCGTGAGGGCAGGTTGTTTTGAGATTCGATTTCTCGGTATCGATGTTGTTCCAATTATTATTTCTACGGTGATTCTCCACAAGAGCAGCCCTTCAGATCTCGCCACCCCGATGCGGGGGTTTCAGCGGGGCCACCGCCTCTTCCAAATCGACCAGGTCCAGATCGACCCCGCAGTTCCAGATCTCCTCCAGGTATTCCATCCAGTCCGAGCGGCGGTGACTCATTCTGGCGGTGCTCCAGCGGCGCTCGTGCGCCACAACCTCCAAGTCCTGCAGTTTCATCGGCAAGGCGCATCACACATCCAGGCGCAATGCCCTCAGCCCTAATCGGCTCTCTCTCTCACGCGACGCGCGGTATCGAGTTCACCATCCAGGAAGGCTCTCCAGTCCCGTGCGGCGCGCATCTCTTCAAGCCCCTCCTCGCGGGGAGTTCCTCCATCGCGCGCGAAGTCCAGGCCCTGGCAAGGCTCCTCCTCGCGGCCCCGGCAAGGCTCCATCGGCTCTGATTTTATAACGTCTTCCAGGCGGCGTGCCCTTGCCGCAAGTGCAGAAGATCCCCTATGGGGGCGGCGGCATCGCAAGAAAAATGGGTTCCATCGGGTAACCCTAAAAGAGGGGGTTTCCAAAATGGAACCTCAACGTCAGAAAAAACGTGGGCCGAGATGTTCGGTCAAAATTTAAAAAAAAAATGAGTTGTGCATTTCGTTGGGCCCGAAATTTGGGCCGGAAGTTGCTAAAAAAAAGGGGGAGAAGAGTTTGTAAAAAAAAGGAGAAAGGGGCAGAAAAACAAATAAAAAAAAGAAAAAGGGGGTGTTTTTTTATTGTTTGGGCCATGTGGACCGAGAGCTTGTGTAAAAAAAAAAGGTCAAATGACAGCCGAAAAAAAAAGAGGAAGGCTGTATAAAAAAAATTTTTGAAAAGGCGCGTACACAAAAAGAAAAAGCCGTACGCTGTTAAAAAAAAGACCGCGAACAAAGAAAAGTCGTACGCATTTTCAAAAAAAATTGCAAAAGCCGATAAAAAAATCAAACGACTTATTAAAAAAATGCTTAAAAAAATTGATGATGAATGTTTGAAAAACCGATAAAAGTTGTGATCGGCTAAGTGTTTGTTTTTGTCCCCATCATTGTTGTCTTCTCCCAACTTGGTCGACATCCATGTTTTTCGACAAGTATGGCAGAAAGGGGGAGTATGGTGTAGAGTCACAGGTCTTCTCCAGATTTCAGAGATATCAGATTCGTCCGACCAGTTCAGATTTTCAGACTCTACAGATTCAGCGGTTTCGGACTCGACGATTGTCTTCCGAGTCCAGTTTCAGACACGCACAAGTGTGCGGTCATTATCAGATGAGCATATGTTGCCATCATTGTTCGAGGTCCCCATCATTCTTGTTGTCAGGACAGAGTTTTCATGTGAGCCATAGGGACTCCAGAGCAGAGGACCATTCCCTTGAAGGCAAGGGTTTTCATGTGGTATCATAGGTACACCAGAGCAGTGCACCATTCTCTGAGCCAGATGGGAGAGACCCAGTTCTCCGACGAGGAGACTTCAGGCCAGTGTTGTAAAAGTCATCCGACTGTCCCGACTATTAGGTCCGACTAGTCTAGTCAGTGGGGTGGCCGACCGAGTACTGATTAATTCCGACTATGTACACTAGTCGATCAATTTTTACTTGGAGATACCATATTTTTTTAAGTTTTTCCATTTTTTTAAAAGCAAACTTATTATAATACGTTTAATGTTTTATTTAAATTAAATTGATTCTTTTATTTCATTATGATAGTATAAAAATGTACAAAATCTATGTAAATATATGTATAAAAATGATTTATATATTTAAAATAATCAAAAAATTCAAAACCGAGTAAAGCCCGACTAAATCCGATTAGTCATCCGATTGCCGATTAATCCTTAGTCACTGACCCAACCGACCGAGTACCGACTACCGACTTTTGCAACCTTGATTCAGGCGCAAGTTCAGACTCGACGGTCAGATTCCGAGTCTTCAGTTGACTCACACTCCAGCCCGTTCGTCCTCCTCATCTGTACGGCATGAGAAGCAACGTCCTCGACTGCAGCAATGTGCACGTTGGGTTGATATTGTCCGTAGTGCCTTGTAGCGTTGAGTTGAGTTTCTTTCTGTTTGTCCAAGCTGAGCATTGCATGCTCCAGCTTGAGGGGGAGTGTTAGAGTATAAAGTTGTGTGCGCCTATTGTGTTGTAACAGGGTAAATGGATCCTGGAGGAGATCCATTTACCCCATCCGGTGTTTAGTCCCACATCGTCCAGTGGTGGGACTTGGAGGCTCTGGAGAGACTATATAAAGAGCCCCAGACCTCCTGTAACAGTTGAGAGAAAGTCAATAGACAAACACGCCCCGTAGAGGACTTCTCCCGTGGTTTCATCCCGCTCCTCACGGAGTAGGGTTCCACGTAAAATCATGGTGTTCCATGTCTGATCTTTCTGTTATTATGCTCTGTTTATCGTTTCCGCTTCCGCTTCCGATTTTCTAACAATGTATGTATGTCCTACAGCACCTTCGAAGAAACAGAGAAACATGTATAATTAAGGTATACCGTTATAATTGAGAAATGTAATGCCTGATTGACTCATTCCAGGATTTTCAATGCATTAATGTTTAAACTATGATTTTTGCATAAGAAATATAATAAATCGGCATGTGCCTAAATAAATCAAAAGATAAGCATGCATTGACTTCTAAAAATAATAAATGATTTGGAGTTAACTCTATATGTCACGGATGCAACTTGTAGGATTGTCAAATGATATGCATATGACAGGTGAAACCTAAGAGGCACACAGTTGCCGTGAAACAAGATCATGCAAAACAAATACTTGCAATACACGGTATTCGGTTTCCACCAGATATGGTGTGTTATGTGTGAACTGAGAAGGTACAAGGGGAATAAATGATGACTACGCTATGATAACTTGCAACAAAATTAATGGTAAAAGTTATGTTCTTATAACCTTGTAAATAAGCAATAAGATCCGGGCTGTGGACTTACATCAAATACAAGCTTAGGATTTAGAGAGCCAATAAAAAAAGTGTTGACATTATTGGCTAATATAGCAATGACGGGGTTTTCCTTTTGTGGATAACTTCCTCGTTCTCATTTTATTTAATACCCTTCGGGGACTATTATGTAATTTTCACCTAATGGGCTCTAGAAGAAACATCCCCACCCATGAATAAAATCATCTGATTGCACTCTTCATCTTTTCTCCACAGAGCATTAGAGTGACATCCTAATCAGAGTTCGTAGCCAATTTCCCGCCCCACCACCAGCCCCTGATCCCCTCCCACTATTGCCGAGGCCCACGCGGGACCCCCCATAAGTACAACTAGACCCGCACCCCCACTATTGCCGTCAAGACCCCCTGCACGAGTCGCCACCCCTATCGGACCCTTGCTCGAGTCCCCCCACATTCACCAGGCCCCGCGCAACTCCTAGCGTAGCCCCTTCTAGCCACAGCCCGAACCCCACACGGCTCCCCACCTTGCAGCGTCAAGCCACGCGTGACTCCTAGGTCTTGCAAAGAGGCCCCATCACACTGTAGAACCCTTCCTAGCACGCTCCTTACACAAAATCAATGAGTCTCTACTTCACTAATGCATGATTAGATTTCTACAGCAAGTAGTTGATCTCTCTCTCTAACCACGATTGATGTGACTCCTATCAAGACCAAGCCCATGTTTTCCGCATCTTCTATTATGGTTCATGGGATTTCTACCAAACTCAATGGTGTAGACAACTATGTGCTCTAATATCGAGATGAAGGAACATCTGAAAACAGACAAAGACTATGAATCATGGCTTGGGGAGAACTATCAAGTTATGACATGGATGACCAACATTGTTGACTCCCACATTGCTACCAATCTCATGTAAAATGGCATTGTGAAAAATATGTGGGATGAACCGACATAAACATATTATCAATAGACCACCAAGTTACGATTTACTAACATCTACATGCATATTTAGTCCATTTCTAAGGGAAAGTCTACCCCCGTGGAGCACTATCGACATCTCACCGACCTATACAAGGAACTTGCCATCTTTAAGCCAACATGTTGTACCAAACACGTGGTAGAAAGATCTGAGTGGCAAGTCCACATATTTCTTGATGGTCGTCAATCTCGTTGTCAAACTATGAAGGACTAGTTTCTCACGTCTCATACACTTCCATCCATTAAGGTCATGTTTGATCGTCTGCAATTTGAGACCTCTACTGGTAATACTCATCCTCTGCAGCCTGATGAGAACTCTGCTTTTCTGGTGTCATCTGGAAGAGGTAACCACTACAGCTCTCGATGAGGACGAGGTTGTGATTCTGACCACGACTACACATTGTGCATTCATTGCCAAGGATCCAAGATGACTCACACTCAAGGGCCTACTAAACAGACGACTCAACTTTCTGCTACAAACTACTCCAGACTCATGTGCGAGAATCCTCCGACTGCGAACCTGGCTACCATCTCAGGTACTGCAACCAACTCTGCTTTTGCCTCAACACTAGCATGGATTATTAGCTTCGGTGCATCTACTTACCTCCTCAGAACCCTCTTCTACTGTGAAAGTTTCCTCCAAACTCATGCTTTTTAGAGTTTTTTATGCTCATGAATTTCCCTTGAACCTTTTGTTTGTTCATAGATCATCTGATGAATCACTAAATGCATAAGTTAATATCGATCTGTTGTAGCACGGGCACTTAGCTTCTCATACAGAACCAAGAAGAATCTCAGCGACGAGGTTCTCGACTTTAATTTATAACCTGCGAAGTCCAAGGTCGAACACAAGGACACGAGCCATAATATGATTATTTAGGTGTTTAATTATCTAGGTTGAGTGAGTGATAAATTATCGAGAACAAAACAGACAAAACAATGCAGGCAAGCAAGGCAAAATAATGCACATCCCAATGCATGTATGGATGAGATGGATGTGATTTAAAACATTTAATGCATGATAGAAGTAATGACATAATGAACATAATGATAAATCATGAACAAATGCAAATATGATCACTATTATGCCCAAAAATGATTTGTCAAACTTAAGCACATAATCAAGATTTAATCATGCAGTTTAATCCAAGCGAGGTTTCCTTTAAAAGAGATTTAAGCAACTTAATCATCTCTAATAAATTAATCAATCATTATACGTCCATCGGAGAATAAATTAAGCCATATAGAAGATAAGGAAACATGATTAAAACACAACTGAAATTACTTCATTTGGAGTTCATATGCTCAAGTTATTCAACATAGTGTGCAGGGGCATAAACGTAAGAAAAATATGAAAATAATATAGCCAAACATGATAAACAGGTCCCTGCAGGGACTTATATGCAAATACTAAAAACCAATCCTGGAATTTATTAATAACCCCCTGGGCGAGGGCTTTTCTGCAATTATGCAGACCGGCCAGGGAGACTTTGCAAATTTCCCAGGCCCACACACGTGAGGCGCGTGAGGCCTAGGTTCGGGTGAGAGGCTTGTGGCTCGGGCCACGCGGTATTTCGTTGTGCTTCGACGGGCAGTTTGGATCGCTCCATGGCTGCAGGTTCGCCAAAGTCGGCGTGGCCTCCTGTAGGCCCTTAGATCACGCCCAATTTGACGTGAACGACATCTGCACGCTTATGGTTCTTCTCCTCCGTATTGCGCGACGGCTAAGAGGCGGGGCTCCGGTGAGCCCCTCCTTCCTCTGCCAAGCTCCAAGAAGGTATTTGATGGTCGGTGAGAATCCTGAGAAGGTCTGCGTGGGTGATGCAAGGTTGGTGAGGATACGCGACCCCTTGGAAGTTGTAGATATTCACGAACCATCGAAGTAGAAAAGCTAGATCGGAGGGTATCAATGTATTCTGCCCATCGAAGTCTCTTTAAACATGCAAGCGTTAACACAAATATAGCCGGAGCAAATTGACGTGGGTGTGTGCGATGGTGAATGAAGCAGAGGGAAGAATCGTCTGAAGAAGGTGGATCCATGTTTGGTTTCATCCCCCAGGACTGGAGGAGGATGAATCAAGGTGGAAGCTGTGCTAGAACGAGAAGAAAAGAGGATAACCCCTTTCCACGTGGATCAAGGATCCATGCTACAAGTCAGAAGCATCTTGGGTTGACAGAGGATCCTATGTACAGTATAGATTAATTTGAGGATAACATTCAAGAAACATAATATCTAAATTACTTGAATCAAAAAGATGTTGTTGATGGATGAAAGGCTTGGGGTTGGGGTTCAAATCAAACCCCCGGTCTTCGCTTAACTTCCTCAGCCAGGGAAGAAGCTCGAACAACCGTTCATGGCAGCTGTAGCATGGCTCTAATGCCATGGGTGTCACCGGAGATCAAACGTTGTCATCGCACTCCTTTCACTCTTCAATCATGTCACGACGAAGAGTAGGAGACTGGGCGAAATCTCATACAAGGGTGGACAAACCGCCTCCTGAGGCGGCGGTGGGGTTTTTGAAGGAAGAGGAATGCGGAGGTTGCGAACTTAGGTGGTGGTTTCAACTACTACCACTGGTTGTGACAGTTAGGTATAATAGAAGTTACGGGGTTAGCGTGAAGGAGGGATTATAGAGGAAGGCGATGGTGTCGACGGTTGGTTGGGAGGATGGCCGAGGAGTTGGAAGAAACTAGTGAAGGTGGCGGTTTGGACGAGGGGGAAGAACGGCTAGAGGTTGAAGAGATAGGAGGCACCATTGGATCATTTAATCAACAGTTGGGGTTTGGTTGGAATATAGCGGCCAGGATCAACTTGATCCATATAGATCTTGCGGTTGTAAATATGGTACTGAAGAACGGATGGGGCCGCTTGATCTCTAGATCAGACGGCTAAAATTTCGGCAGCCTAGTATGCATCAGATCCGTCTGATCCTTAGATCAGACGGCCTAAAAGGGAGGCGAGTAGCAAGCCAAAGGATGGGGCACGTAGAGTGCTCTGGGAGCGCCACGTGGTCCAACCAGAATTGAAGAAAATACAAAATTCAGAAATACTTAGAAAAGAATTAATTATAGGGGGAATTAGGAAAAGTGTTGAACATGAAAGTTGTAGAAGTCAAGGAGATCAGAGGTCATATGTACATAGATAAAAATTAAAGAGTAATAAAAACCATATAAAATAATTTTCTTGTATTTTTCTTTTACTTATTTTTTTTGTATTTTTATTTTATTTTATATTAATTTATTTATACACAATTTTATTCTATTTTTAATTTGATTTTTAATAATAAATAAAATACATAAAATATTACACCATAGCAGAGTTATAATAATATATCATAATTATTGTTAATTATTTACAACACAGTAATTAGTGATTAGTGTACATTAGGCAATGAATCTTGTGATTAACTTAAGTAAGAGAGATAAATATAGTCAATTAAGCTGATAAATCCGGGATTTATCAATCATGTGATGAACTAAGATGTAGAGTGATTTTAACGAGTTTAGTGGCATTTTTAGGACATCCGCATGATACGAATCTTTGGTGGGAGTATGAGAAGAACGACATCTACTTTCTTGATATCCTTACTGACTCCATTTTTCACTGGTGTTATCTCAGAGTCTGTTGACTCGCTCCTTTGGCATTTACGTCTTGGGCATCCATCTGCCAGAGCCCTCTCTCAGATGGTTCCTAAGTTGTCATTGCTGAAGACTTTTGAGTGTAAAGTCTGCTAGTTCGGCGAACATCAACATGCCTCTTTTTCCTAGGAGGATTGCGCATCGTAGTTCCTCACTTTTCTCTTGAGTCCATTTTTTATATTTGAGGACTTGTCCAATCCGTGTGAGAACATGAGTATTTTGTTGTTTTTATTGATGATTAAGGAGATCCTCTTGGGTGTATTTGCTAAAGGAATGGTCAAAAATAAATAAAATTGTCAATTCCATTAGTTCTTAAAAACTTAATCTACCAATGTGTTAATACTTTCAGGACTGACAAGCTATTGAGTTTGTTCAATAAGATTTGATCACTTTCTTTGCCAGTCAGGATACCCTTCACCAGACTTTATGTTTGTACATCATGCAACAAAATGGGCAGCATAAAGGAAACATCGCCATCTTATGGATATTGCCAAAAACCTCCTTACACACATGAGAGTATAGAAAACCTACTGAGACGATGCTATTCTTACTGCCGCCTACCTTATCAATTGAGTACTCTCTTCAATCCTCAATGGAGTCACCCTCCTCACTTCTTTACAGAGATAAGGAACCATTCCCTCTACACTTGCGGATTTTTGGTTGCATCGCCTTTGTTCACTGTGGAGAATAGAGACGAATGAGATATCAATTCCATAAGGCTAGGGTCTCTTATATAGAGAGAAAACTTTAGAGAGTACAAAAGGAAAAATACATAAATACTCCGAGGGGTTACGAAACCCGATGGGTTGAAGGTTACGGAACCTGGCGGGTTAAGAGTTACGGAACCTGAAGGGTTACAAACATAATTGTAAGTATAATAACTCTAACACCCCCCTCAAGTTGGAGCATATCTGTCGATAATGCCCAACTCGGATAAAGTACATGAGGCGCTTCCTTAGAAGAGCCTTTGTGAAGATGTCTGCGAGTTGAAGTTCAGTGGAGATATGTGGAGTGCTGATTTGTCTCCTCGTACTGCATCACGAATGAAATGGCAACCAACTTCAATGTGTTTTGTCCGCTTATGGACAACTGGATCGGTGGCGATGTACGTGGCATACTTGTTGTCGCAATATAAGGGTACAGGAGTGGCAACTGCCAAGTTCTGTTAGTAAAGAGACAAGCCATGTGATCTCACAAGTGGCCTGAGCCATTGCCCTGTATTCTGCTTCCGCACTGGATCTGGAGGCCACTGTTTGCTTCTTAATTGCCAAGTGACAAGGTTATCCCAAACAAACATGGCGTATCCTATAGTGGATGGACGGTCCTCCGGAGTGCTAGCATAGTTAGAATATGTATAGGCGGAGATTTATTGTGCCCATTCACCCAATAAAAAAGTCCACGTCCGGGAGATTCCTTCAAATATCGAAGGATCAAAAGAACATCCTGTTAGTGACTGTTAAGAGGCTTCCCCATATACTGATTGGATCTGCTCACAGCATGTTGTAGAGATATATTAGTTACTTCTGTACTTTTCTTGTATTTTTCTTTTCTGTTGGACTCTTTATGTATTTTACTCATAGGCTACTCTCCTATATAAGAGAGCCTAAGGTGGATGGAATAAACAAGTTTTCTCATTTTCCCAACATGGTATCAGAGCGACGGTCCTAGACCGGAGTTCTCGAGCCAAACCCTAACCCTAGCCTCCACCCTCAAACCCTCCACACGCGTCGCGCGCCGCCTCGGCCCTGCGCATGCGACGTCGGTGATCTGCTGTGCGCCGCCTCCAGCGCATGCTTGCGCATGCGCCTGCGCACGCATTCGCGTATCTCCTGTGTGCCGCCTCCTGAGTGCCTGCGCATAGGAACAACCGCGCGCCAGTGCGCCGTCTTCTGCGCGCTGCATCTCCGGTGTGTCGTCTCCTGCGCGCTGCATCTCCAATGCGCGTAGAAATCGCAGTACTCGCGCATCTTCCGTGCGCCGCACTCGCGCATCTGCGCGCTAGCACACGCACATCTGCACGCGCATCTGCGTGATCATCTGCGCGCATATCTACTCGAGTACGCATGTGTGTGCCCTTAACGTGATCCTGCACGCGCATCTGCGCGCACATCTACGCGTGTAATCTCCATGCGCGTGCAGCCCTAGGCCAGCACGCGTGCGACTCTAGCCTCGTTCCGCACGTACGTTTTCAGATTGATGGGTTTGATTGCTTGCGTCTACACATGCAACTAAACCCGTTAATGTCCGTGTAGACAAAATCATCTATTCAGTCTACTCCCCTAGTCTTCCTATATCATAATGTCAGAAAGAAAGGCAGATATTTCATCTACAGGCGCCTTCAGAGGTCCAGCGCCTATTGTGAAGATGGATGGTTCAAACTATGAACTGTGGGCCGTGCATTTCATGAGCATGATGAAGTCAACCGGTAAGAAGCACATTCTTACTGAGGAAGAGCATACTGAGAAGACATGGGTTAATGCCTCTTGGGAGGCAGATGATGCATATGCCAAAGTTGGCTTTCCGGAACATTAGCAATTGAGATTGCTAACGATATTCTCCATCAGTGTACTGCCAAAGCAATGTGGGATATTCTGGCTGCTACCTACTCACTGGCAAAGAATGAGCGAAGATTCTGCAACTTCAGCATGACATTTTTACAATCAAGCAGAACGGATGGCCTCTCCACTCATTGTACACGTCTTTACATGGAATGTTTGAGAAGCTTTATAGCTTCATGCCTCTTACAGTCACTCCAGAGCAACAGAAGACCTAACGGAATGCCACTATGGTGGGTGTTTTCCTTGTTGCCCTTGATCCAGAGTACAAGGCAGCACGTTCCCAGATCTTGGCGGATTCTACTATTCCTCCTATGGAGGAAGCTTTTCATAGGTTGAGTCGTATCACTGTCCCTTCGTCTGCTACGAATCAAACCGCCTCAGCCATGGCTGTCAATCGAGGTCGAGGAGGTCATCATCAGTTCCGTGGCCGTGGACCTCGGGGCAGAGGAGGCCGGGTTCGGACATCATGTACTTTTTACCATCGTTTTGGACACACTGAAGACACATGCTATTCTAAGCATGGGTTTCCTGCTTCTGCACGAGTCGCTGAACAGATCGAGCCCCCATCTGCGTCATCTATGGATCAACACTTTGATGATCTTGTAGCCCGTCTGAGGGGCATCATTCCTCCATCTGGTCCCGTTGCATCAACACCTACTTTTGAGAGTCACTCCGACGTTACCGCATCTGCATCTGCATCCACCAGTACATCAGGTAGCACCTATGCATTCACTAGCAGTAGTGGATCAGATACTTTAGAGTGGATTATGGACTCCGGTGCCACACATCATCGGTGTGGTGATCAAGGTCTACTTACAGGATACAGACAGATTTCTCCAAGTCGTACTATGGTTATTGCTAATGGAACACATTCCCCGATTACTGGCCAGAGGGAGATTAGACTGACACCATCCATGCATCACAAGAATGTGTTACACGCACCTGATTTTTCAACGAATTTGTTGTACATTAGCCAACTTACAAAGGATTTACATTGTCGAGCAATTTTTGATCCATCTTCTCTTATTTTTCAGGACATCCTTACGGGCAACGTGATTGGGCGTGGCTATGAGCAAGGCGGCCTCTATCGCCTTAGTCCGACTTCTTATGCTGGAACCTCATCTCTACCTGCTGGATCCATCTCCCCATTACTGTGGCACCTGCGCTTTGGATATCTACCACTTCAGAAACTGTGTCATGTGTTACCCCAGGTTTCACCTCACACGTCCATTCAATGTGAGGCTTGTCAGTTGGGAAAGCATCATCGGTCTACCTTTCCCAGTCGTTAGTGTCGGAGTAGTATCTCAAAGTTTGAGTTATTTCATGTCGATATCTGGGGTCCTAGTCGTGTTCCTGCTCATCGGGGACACAGGTTTTATATAGTTATTGTGGATAATTTCTCTTGTGTGTCGTGGGTCTTGTGTTAAAGAATAAATCTGAAGCGGGGAATATTATCATCAATTTCAGTAATGAAGTTCGTAATGCTTTTTAAGCATCTATTAAAATTGTGAGAAGTGATAATGCCCTAGAATTTTGTACTCATACCCTATCCAGTTATTTTTCATCTCAAAGGATCATCCACCAAACATCCTGTGCCTATACTTCCCAAGAGAATGGGGTTGCTGAAAGGAAACATCGTCAGTTACTTGATGTCACCAGGTCGCTTCTTATACAGAGTCATGCCTATCATTCTTTCTGGGGTGATGCTGTTCTTACGGCATGTTATCTATTAACCGTATGCCATCATCTGTCCTAGGTGAGAAGATTCCTTTCTCTCTTATTTAGGGTTTAGGGTAGCAGTGGTAGTGTTACTAGTGGTAGTAGGGCCTGGAGTCTGAAGGATCTGCATCAGGCGGGAGTAATCTGCGTCATTAAGATGAACAGTCTTGCCACTGGAGGTCGTTGTAGGCGATGTATCTTGCATGTCATATGCATCCTCATAGGCATTATTGGCGTGATAAGAAGGTACGCCAAACTTCTGCCAGCATCGTTCAGTCGGGCGGTTCCACCTACCACAGTGAGCGCATGGGGCAATAGAGTCTCGCCACAACCACGGTCAAAGTCACGGCCTCATCCAGATTCCCGTCCACGACCACGACTTGGATCACTACCGCGTCCTCCTCGTAAGCCGTATCTGCCTCCTCGCCCAGATGAGACGATGTGTGCAAAGTTCTCTGTTGAAGGTAAGATGGGAGGCTGGGCAGCCGATGTCTCGAGTTCCTCAAGTCGGCCAAAGAAGGCCTTCACTATAGGCAGTGTGTCTGATATAAGAAATTGCTCCTTTGCTGCATGATATCTAGAAAGCGGTATACCTACCAGTTAGAACGCTCGTGTATCTGTTTGGTGCAACATGAGGGTTGGAATATTGCAAGCTCCTCATACAGGCTGGAGAGATGCATGTAGTATTCGATGAGGGTGGAATCACCCTGAGATGTCGATCAGATTCGCTTGTAAATGTCTGCAAGATGTGACTTCGTCTTCTTCTGAAAGTATGTTTGCTAGAGATCCTCCCAAATTTCCTTAGCTGTATTTTTGTAAAGAAGATTTGAGGCAATGTGAGCCTCGATACTGGTGGCCATCAGCTGATAACCAAGTAGTTGTCAGTCTGCCGGTTGTCGTATTCTTTATCCTTTCCATCTAAAGGATCTTTAGCCAGAATGTATAGTTTCATCTGACCACCAATGAACACCGTAAAAAATCGAGACCAAAGCACATAATTTTCTGTACCCTTGAGTTTCATAGCAGTGCCTTGTGCCATAATATTCGTGGCCAAGGGCTTTGTCTCGGTAGAAGAATACATCATGGTGGTCTTAAAATAGAAAGAAGATATTGTGATCAACTAAGGATGCATGAAAGGGCTAGAAAATGCCTAAAACTCACGTTTGCCCTTTGTTGGGAAACGTGAATGAGATACTCTATTCCATAGCCCTAGGCTCTCTTATATAGGAGAGTAGCCTATGGGTAAATTACATAAAGAGAATAACAAGAAAACGAAATAACGAAAAGATACAATTGTCTTATATGCGTCAACACTCCCCCTCAAGATGGAGCATAGATATCAATCATGCTCAGCTTGGACGCACACTTCTGAAATGGGCCTCTAAGTAATGCCTTGGTGAAAATATCAGCGGTCTGATTCTCTGATGTGACATGAGATGTAGCAATGAACCCCTTCTGAATCATGTCACGTATGTAGTGACAATCGACCTCAATGTGCTTGGTCCTCTCATGAAAGGCTGAATTATTTGCAATGAACAAGGCAGCCTGATTGTCACATTCTAACATCATAGGAAGAGGTATATCAAGACATAGATCTGCAAGTAGGGATTTCACCCACATCATTTCTGTGCTAGCCTGGGCCATAGCTCTGTATTCGGATTCAGCACTGGATCTAGCTACTACTGTCTGCTTCTTGCTCTTCCATGAAACTATAGCATCTCCAACATAGACTGCAAGTCCTGATGTTGACTTCCTGTCCTTGGGGCATCCTGCATAGTCTGCATCCACACATGCTGTGATAGAGATCTCCTTTCCTTTCTTAAATAGCAAGCCTGCACCTGGAGATGATTTTAAATATCTCAGAATCATGTGTATTGCATCCATGTGTGCCTGACGAGGTTGCTCCATGAACTGGCTCACACGACTCACTGCAAATGATATATCAGGTCTAGTGATCGTGACATACAGTAGTTTACCTACCAGTTCTCTGTACCTTCTCTTATCCACCTCTTCTGTGTCATCATCATACAGCTTCATGCTAGGATCCATTGGTGTCGTAGCAGGTCGACACCCTAGCATACCTGTCTCACTCAGTAGATCTGTGACATACTTCCTCTGTGACATGACTAATCCATATGAGTTTCTAGCAAACTCCAGCCCCAGAAAATATCTAAGGACTCCCAAGTCCTTGGTGACGAACTCGGTCCCTAGCCTTTCTTTTGCCTGCTTAATGCCCTGATCATCATCACCTGTAATCAAGATATCATCAACATAAACCATGATTACAATGATACCTCTTGCCGTCTTCTGAACAAACAAGGAATGATCAGCATTGGATCGTTTATATCCTTGTTTCTCAAAGAGGTCTGAAAGTTTCTGAAACCATGCTCTGGGGCTCTGCTTAAGACCATAGATGGCCTTGTGTAATCTGCAAACCTTGGAACACTCCCCCTCAACAGCAAAACCAGGTGGTTGTTGCATATAGACTTCCTCCTGCAAGTCTCCATACAGAAATGCATTCTTCACATCCAGTTGATAGAGCGGCCAGTCTCTAGCAACTGCAACTGATAGCAGGATCCGTAGAGTGGAATGACACGCCATAGGGGAGAACGTGTCAAGGTAATCTACCTCATATGTCTGTGTGAAGCCCCGAGCAACTAGGCGTGCCTTGTACCTGTCAATGGAACCATCTGCATTGTGCTTAACTGTAAACACCCATTTGCAACTCACCGGGCTAACATCTGGAGGTATAGGAACCAAACTCCAGGTTCCTCTAGACTGAAGTGCCGCCATCTCTTCTTCCATTGCTAGCCGCCATCTAGCATCCCGCATAGCATCCTGATGGTTCCGTGGAATGTCTGTAGCTGAAAGTGCCAAAGCAAACGTCCTGAAGTCTCCAGATAGCCTCTCAAAAGACACAGCTGCTGACAATGGATATTTGGCACAGCTTCGTTTCGGCTTGCGTAGAGCGATTGGAACATCCAGATCATATGTGTTATCACCATGCTCCTGTAATGCATCCTGCTGAGAAATGTCGTCAGATCCATCAACATTAATATTTTCATTACATACCATAGGCGAGCTAGTTGACGGGTCATGACCATGAGCTGGAGGAAGCCTGCGGGTGTAATGGAATGGTAGCGGGGATACTAGTGATGATGGTGGTGGTGGTGGTGGTGGTGGTTCCATGAATACGGCATCTGGAGGTATGGGTGGTGTCTGCATGTTTCCGAAGTCTGAAAAATACATAACAGATTCAAAGAATGTAACATCTGCACTGATCATATACCGCCGACGCACAGGATCAAAACACTTGTACCCCTTTTGAGTTCTGGGGTACCCCACAAAGATACACTTGACAGCCCTAGGAGAGAGCTTGTCAGTACCAGGCGACAACAGGTGGACAAATGCGACTGACCCAAACACACGAGAGGTAAGAATGAACAGATCCTTGTCAGGATAAATGAGTGAAAAAGGAATTTGTTCATTCAAGACAGACGAAGGCATACGATTGATAAGGTAACATGCAGTAAGGACTGCATCACCCCAGTAGGAGTACGGAACATGACTCTGAATAAGAAGTGACCTTGTGACATCAAGGAGGTGACGGTGTTTTCTTTCAGCAACCCCATTCTGTTGTGAGGTATGAGCGCAAGATGTTTGGTGAATAATTCCTTTTGAAGAATAGTAATTGGCTAGAATGTTGGTGCACAACTCTAAGGCATTATCACTTCTCACAATTTTGACTGATGTGGAAAAGACATTTTGAATTTCATTTAGAAAGTGGATAACAATATTTCCTGCTTCAGACTTATTTTTCATTAGAAATACCCATGATGCTCTAGAAAAATCATCCACAAATACAATATAAAACATGTGCCCCTGATGATCGGGAACACGACTCGGACCCCAGACATCGACATGAAACAACTCAAACTTGGAGTTACTACTCCGACCTTGACTACTGGGAAAAGACGACCTGTGATGCTTTCCCAACTGACACGCCTCACACTGGATAGGTGTGTAAGAGAGACCATAGGGTAGAACTAGACGCAACTTCTGAAGCGGTAAATGACCAAAACGCAGATGCCACAGGAGAGGAGATACTTGTTCAGCGGGAGAAGATGTGATTCCGGCAAACGGGGTCAGGTTCAGACGATAAAGGCCTCCTTGCTCATAGCCATGACCAATCACGTTGCCCGTACGGATGTCCTGAAAAACCAAGGAAGATGAATCAAAAATAGCTCGACAATGGAGATCCTTCGTAATCTGACTAATTGACAACAGATTCATAGAAAAATGCGGTGCATGTAGGACATTCTTGAGCTGCATAGAGGACGTCAATCTAATCTCCCCCTGACCCGTGATAGGAGAATGCGTGCCATTGGCAATAACTACTGTCCGTCCTGGAGGAATCTGAGTGTATCCTGTAAGTAGACTCTGGTCGCCACATAGATGATGTGTAGCGCCCGAGTCCATGATCCATGGCAATGTATCAGATCTACTACTGTGGAGTGCAAGTGTACTACCTGAAGTACTAGTAGAGGCAGAAGCAGAAGCAGCAACATCAGTATAACTCTCTGTAGTCGGTGCTGGACCAGATGGTGGGATAATACCCCTGAGGCGGGCAACCAGGTCATCAAATCGTTGATCCAGTGTAGCAGCAGACGGGGGCTCTATCTGCTCGGCGGCTCGTGCAGATGCAGGGAATCCATGCTTTGAGTAGCATGTGTCTTCAGTATGTCCGACGCGGTGACAATATGAGCATGTTGGCCTAGTGCGGCCACCCCTTCCACGAGGGGTACGTCCACGGCCCTGGTGATGAAAACCGCGGCCTCTGTTGGCCGCCATAGCTGAGGGATTCTGACTCGCAGCTGCTGAAGGTACTGTGATCCTACTCAATCTGTGAAAAGCTTCCTCCATGTGAGGAATAGTCGAGTCCGCCAAAATCTGTGAACGTGCTGCCTCATACTCTGGGTCAAGTGCAGCGAGAAATACACCCACCATCGTCGCATTCCTGTATGTCTTCTGCTGTTCTGGTGTGGCAGTAAGAGGCATGAAGCTATAGAGCTTCTCGAACATCCCTCTCAATGATGTATAGAGAGAATGTAAAGGACGACCGTTCTGCTTTATCGTGAATATATCATGTTGTAGTTGCAGGATCTTCGTCTCGTTCTTTGCCTGAGAATATGTTGCTGCCAGGATATCCCACATGTCTTTGGCTGTAGGTTGATGTAGAATGTCATTGGCGATTTCAATAGCCAATGTGCCAGATAGCCACACCTTGGCATATGCATCATCGGCCTCCCATGAGGCATGAACTCCAGTCTTCTCTGCAAGCTCGGGCTCGGTAAGAATGTGCTTCTTACCTGTAGACTTCATCATACTCATGAACTGCATTGCCCACAGTTCATAGTTCGTACCATCCATCTTGACAATGGGCGCTGGACCACGAAATGCGCCCATAGATGGGATATCTGCCTTGCTTTCTGACATACTGGAGATGGAAGACTGGAGTGACCGAGTGAAGATAATCTTTGTCTACAATGACATAGACGGGATTAGTTGCATGTGTAGACGTCAAGCAACTAACCCCATGTATATCAAGATCTGTGCCCTAGGTTTCTGAGGCTTAGGGCACGCATGCACGTGCAAGAGGCACGTGCGCACGCAACTGGATGTGCACGGTCAGGCAGGTGCAAGAGCTATTGCGTGCACTGACGCACGCTGTTGCACAGCGCACAGAGGTGTGAGGCGCGCAAGGATTGCGCGTAGAAGGGCGCACAGTCGCGCAAAGGCCCGGGATGCGCGCTTAGGCGCAGAGTTGCTATGCGCACAGTCGCGCACAGTTGCGCAGAGAGACTATGCGCACAGCCGCGCACAGTCGCGCGAGATGCGCTACGCGCGAGATGCGCTATGCGCAGAAGCACCGCAGGCGATCGGAGAAGGTCGGCGATCGACTGGGGCGGCGCCGAGTAGAGAGAGAGAGAGAGAGAGAAGGGAGGCCGGCGGGTGGGGCGGGTTAGGGTTAGGGTTTCGAGAACTCCGGTCTAGGACCGTCGCTCTGATACCATGTTGGGAAACGTGAATGAGATACTCTATTCCATAGCCCTAGGCTCTCTTATATAGGAGAGTAGCCTATGGGTAAATTACATAAAGAGAATAACAAGAAAACGAAATAACGAAAAGATACAATTGTCTTATATGCGTCAACACCCTTGAAGAAGGGCTGAAAAATCCTAAACGAACAACAGATTTGGATTCCTAGAAGCGCTGGGCAGCACTAGCGGGAGGATTGTGACCTCCTGGCGACATAGGGAGCCTCCGTAGGTGGTTCCAGCAGCACCAGTAGGTGCTGGAGATGCTCCTTTAGGGTCGAGTTGCTGCACTGGAGGCGATTGGATGACCTTATGTGGGGCCCTATCTCGAGGAAGAAAGCTCGCGTAGGCTTTTGCGAGGCTTGAAGGTGGCGGTGGGGATTTTAGGTCAGAACCCCAATCTAAGACCGTTGCTCTGAAACCATGTGGAGAATAGAGACGAATGAGATATCTATTCCATAGGGCTAGGGTCTCTTATATAGAGAGAAAATCCTAGAGTACAAAAGGAAAAATACATAAATACCCCCGAGGGGTTACGGAACCCAAAGGATTGAAGGTTACGGAACCCGAAGGGTTAAGAGTTACGAAACCCGAAGCGTTACAAACACAATTGTAAGTATAATAACTCTAACATTCACAACTTCCACACTAATGACAAGTTGCCTACTCGTCCCAATCAAGTGTCTTACATACATTCTCTCGGACCAAAAAGGGGTACATGTGTTATGAACTAACATCGCTACAACATATCGACCGATTTCACCTTCTTTGAATAGACTAATTACTTTATTCAATCTGTTAGTGATATTCCCTTGGAGCTTCCTTCTCCTCTTGTTGTCTACAAAAGGAAGCACTCTATACAACTTGATTTAGTTCCTTTACATGTTCCTTATTTGCAGGAAGATGCACATTTTTTAGTGGACTCACCATTGCAAATCCGTGTACTCCCTCAAAACTCCCCATTGCAATATGAAAATTCAAAAGGCAATGTACTGCTATTGATAGTCATATTCTACTTCTATTGACAAATTGAAAGCTAGGCTACTTGAAAGAAAAGACTTCACTTAGACCTATAATGTCAACGATTTTAAGACCTCTCATGTTGCAGGTATGGGTTCTATTCGCACAGATTTATCTAGTGAAGCCAACAAGAATTGGTACATGGTTCATGTAAAGAACACCTTCCTTTATAATGACCTAAAGGAGGGTGTTTACATGACACATCCACAACGTTATTGTGTTGAGGGGAAATATGTATGTTGACTACGTAAGGTCATCTATAGTCTAAAGCAAAGTCCACGAGCATGGTTCAATGGACTTCCTTCCGAGATTAGCTCTCTGGATTTGCATAAGATAGATCTGACTATCTTGTGTTCGTCAGACGAAGGCAAGGTTGCAAAAATCGGTAGTCGGTACTCGATCGGTTGGGTCACTGACTAAGGATTAATCGACAGTCGGACGACTAATCGGATTTAGTCGGGCATTAATCTATTTTGAATTTTTTAATTATTTTAAATATATAAATCATTTTTTATGTATATTTACATAGATTTGTACATTTTTTATATTATCATAATGAAACAAAAGAAGAAATTGAATTTAAATAGAACATTAAGCATATTAGAATAAGTTTGCTTTAAAAAATAAAAAATAAATGGTATCTCCAAGCAAAAATCGATCGACTAGTTGGCATCAATCGGAACTAGTCAGTACTCGGTCGGCCACTCCACCGACTAGACTAGTCGGACCTACTAGTCGGGCCAATCAGGGGATTTTTACAACAATGGACGAAGGTGCTTAGGTACCATGATACTTGTTGTCTATTTGATGGCATGATTATCACTGGTGATGACACATTAAAAGAATGGAGGTACAATGACCTCCCCATATCCCACATGTGGTGATAGGAAACAATTAATAACCTAAACTAGCCTACTCATGAGAATTTATCTGACTTGATCAAACCGCTTCATGTCTCCACAAAAGTGGCGAAAGGTGCCAAAATTTACCAACCAATTAAACGTGAGCATTTACACATAAAATATATATGGAAATATATGATGACATAAATGTATTGGTTACGGTTTACATCTTCGTTGGCATGTTAGCTCAAGTGGATAAAGTCTGAGGGAAGCATATGAATATTTAATCGAGACAAGAGAGAAGTTCACAATGTATCCCTATATTGTCGCCGATCATATAGGATTTGTCGTTATTAATCTCAAGGTTGCAGAAGTTGGTAGGCGATAGTCGACCAGTCGGGTCACTGAGTAAAGATTAATCGACAGTTTGGCGACTAATAGGATTTAGTCAAGCTTTAATCATTTTTAATTTTTCTTATGTGTTTTAAATTATAGAAATCAATTTTTAAACATATATTCTTAAATATTTGCATAGTTTTAAACATTTACCAATAATACTATAATACATTCATAAAAAAGACATAACAAGAATACACCTATTAAAAAATGGATTTTTTATCACTTGTGCCTTTCTTAACTTATGCAATTTCAGTTATGCCCCACCCTTCTTTGGAATATTAGTTGTATCCCTGACTTCTTGCTCTGATATCACTTGTATCCTCGGTCGTCAAAAAGTTAAACTAAACCATGGTTTACTCAAACCATAGTGTAGGTAAGAGAGGTATAACCGGAAACCCTCAACTCCTTTGCGCCCCCCCACCTCCTCCCTCAACCGCTTGATGCTCCTTCACCAACAAGTCTCCTCTCTAGCTGTTGTTACCAGATCATCCGCTGCTCCTCACCTGCCTCTCACGGACGTCCTTGAAATGCCCCTTCTTTCCATCTTTCTCGTCCTCTTCCCCGATGTCATCCTTCCATCTCGAGCTCCTAGCACTAGTCGTCTCGAGGCGGAACCAATCCACTGGAATCAAGTCATATTGTTAAATTCTGATAATCTCGTCGTCGAGGACAACTCCTGCATCCCCATATGGAAAGCTTCGTGCCCTCTAAGAAGGGGGATTTGGATATGTGACAATATGGGGATGGGTACGCGAGGCAGCGTATACGATTTAAGGAAGGGCTTTAGAGAGGCGGTGAGGTTGAAGTTGCCGGATGTGAGTAGAGTTGTGGTGAGGACAGAGATAGAATCAGGTGTGTGCAAGGAGTTGTGCCTTGCCAACTGCTCCTGCAGTGCTTATGTTGTGCAATATGCCAGAACCGATGGAGTGGGACATAGTTGCATCATATTGTACGTTGATCTTTTTGATACCTAACGTTTCAGCCGCCATTCATTTCAAGAAAGGAAGAACATCCTAAAATGGAGGTGGGTGCCGGAGGAGTAGGCGACTGGACGACTTAGGGCAGAGGAGGATGAGGGAGGAGGAGGGGCAGACGAAGGGGGTTGTAGGAGTTGGACAAAGAGATGCTCAAGATGGAGGAGCTTTAATTCAGGTAGAGGCCAGAGGACCTTCTGTACTTGAGCTCATCCTAGATGAAGGCTCCATAGCAAGATCAGATTGGGGGTGATGATTGTTAAAGCAGGGAAGAGGTCCTCAACCTCGAGATTGCTCAGTTCTTGGGAGGCAGTGGTCTGCTCTAGCTGATTAAGTCCATGAATGCATAACTGGTCCTTGGATTCTTATATTGAGTTGGGTCGAGAAAGCTTGATATGCTTTTCCGATCTCAGATCTGAAGCATTTACCGATTCCAGTGATGGCCCAAAGCTTATATTGAACATGATAAGACTAATAAATCTCCATCCTAAATGAATCGGGTACCCATATTAATCCCATCATTAATCTAAAAGTGATCTGAGCAACTAGTGACACTATGAACAACCTCATCAGCATCTCAATTATCTCCAACAAATCATAGCAGAGCTCCGCACAACTACCCATTTCTTATCATCGAAACCCAAAACCAATATAATAAATGTGGAGAGAAATGAATGGAATTGTTTATTGGGTTCTCTTATATAGGAGAGTAACATGTTGGACAAATTACATAAAGAAGACAAAGGAAAAAATAATACATAAAGACATGAAAGATAACTAATATTTCAATACTCCCCCTCAAGATGGAGAGTAGATATCTATCAGGCTCAGCTTGGAGCATCATCTCAGGGAAGACCATATGCTAGGGCCTTGGAAAGTATATCTGATGTCTCATCTCCAGAACTAACATGAGTAGTGGAGAAGAGACCCTTCTATATTATGTCACGAGTGTAGTGACAGTCCACCTCGACGTGTTTGGTCCTCTCATGGAAGGTTGGGTTGTTTGCAATGAAGAGAGCATCTTGGATGTCGCATTGGAGGTGAATGGGAAGAGGCACCTCAACAGTCAGGTCAGTAAGAACAAATCTGACCCACATATATATCCTGATAGTCCACGCCATATGTCTAGGTGAAGAAACGTACCACAAGTCTCGCATTGTAGTGATCTATATTGCCACATGCTCAGTGCTTCATCATGAACACGCACTTGCACCCAACAAATAATGCATCAACTGAAGCTGAAACAAGGCTCCAAGTGGCACGCGACTGTAGCGCGGACATCTCCTCCCACATGTCAAGGCATCACTGACTGTCTTGAATGGCCTCCTAATATGTCGGTGGTATCTCCACGGTTAATAGTGCCATGATAAATCTCTTGAAATCCTTCGAAGGTCTGCTAAAAAAAACTTAGGCTGCAAGAGGATATGAAGCACAAGTATGCCTTTACTTCCGCAGAGTAATAGGCACATCAAGATCATTTGCCACCTCCTGAATCTGTGTGTTTCCCTCTTGAGAGGGTACGTGCTCATCCTGTAAGGAATCCTGTTGCATAGACAACTCGGTAGTGTCATCATTAGAAACAATGTGTTCATTACATACCTAAGGTGTGTTGGATGATGGGGAAGACCTGTGAGTAGGGGTAACAGAGCGAGACATGCGAGGAAACATATGTGGCAACATCTGAGTCAAGGTATGTGGTGATCCAGGGGCAGCCACAGGAGCAGGTATAGGTACTGAAGGTGGTGGTGGAGGCAGTGGTGGTGGCGGTGGTGAGGGGGAGGTGATGAAGGTGGTAGAGCAGGTGCATGAGGTGATAGAGCTATAGAAGGTGGAGGCATGTATACCTCCTCATCATAGTCAGATGGGACTAGTCTGTCACATGTAGGAGAGAAATACATAATAGACTCAAAGAACGTGACATCAGCACTGACAAAGTATTTCCTCTGAAGTGGATCAAAGTAACAGTGCCCTTTTGGGTACGGGAGTAGGCAACAAAGATAAACTTGACAGCTCTGGGAGAGAGCTTATCACGACCAGGCGAAAGATTGTGAACAAAGGCCAAAAATAAAAACACATAGGATGTAAGGGAGAACAATCCTTCTCGAGAAACACAATCGAGAAAGGAACATTTTCTCCAAAAACAGAGGATGGCATACGGTTCACTGAGCAGCAGGAAGTGAGAAACGCATCACCCCAATAAGAGTGGAGGAGCACGACTCTGAATCAGAAAAGTTCTAGTCACATCGAGTAAATAACGATGTTTGTGCTCGACAATGTCGATCTGTTGAGATGTATAGGCATGCAAGGTCTGGTATACCATACCAAGTGACCTGAGAAACTTGGATAGATGTAAAGTGCAAAACTCTAGGTAATATCAGAACGCAAATACTTGACAGTAGCAGGAAAAATATTCTTTATCTCATTAATAAATGATTTAATGGCAAACCCAACCTCAAACATATTCTTCAACAAGAAAATCCAAGAAAGTCTAGAATAGTCATCAACAGTAACCAGATAAAAATGGTGTCCATGGTGATCAGGGACACGACTCAGATCCCAAATATCTAAGTGAAGGAGCTCAAACAATTGAGAACTGCTCTGACTTTGACGAGATGGAAACAAAGAACGATGATGCTTCCCAAGTTGGCAAGCCTCGCACTGAAGGAAGATTGTGTGGAGATCAGTATGTACAATGAGACTAGTCCGATAGGAATAGTAGAGGCGCCCACATGAGGAGGCTGGACCAGTCTATAGAGCCCCCGCTGCTCACGGTCACATCCAATCACCATGCCCGTGAGTATGTCATTAGACACAAGAGAAGAGGGGTAAAAAATGACACGATAATGCAGATTCTTTGTAATCTGACTAATAGAAAGCAAGTTCATATGAAAATCAGAAGCATATAAAACATTATGCAGTGCATGGATGGCGTCAAATGCACCCCCCCCTGTCATGTGATGAGTAAGTGAACAACATTTACAATGACAACCTATCTACCAGGAGGTATAGACTTGTAAGATCTGAATTGAGCTCTGTCTCCACACATATAGTGAGAAGCACCAGAGTTAATGGTCTACTTTGTCATATATGCATTGCTACAACCAGTAAAAGCGTATACGATACCTAAGGAGCTCGAAGACGCACTAGCTGCAGCTGCATTATCTGTTGATCATGTAGTGGTAGAGCCGACCATTAGAGTCATGATCTCCTTTATACGAGAGACAATGTCATCAAGATGTGGATCTGCCTGAGGAGTTGTAGTGTCTGAAGGTTCAATTTGCTCCTTCATGGGAGAAAATGCAGTGTATCCATGCTTTTGATAGCATGTGTTCTCAGAGTGTCCTGGACAATGAGAATAGGTGTAAGGACCACGCTAACATTCATCATCTCTACCACAGGCACTACGCCCTTTGAACTGAGTAAAACCTCCTCTGCCGCGAGAAGAAGCCATTACTAAGGAAGAATGTGTGGTAGCAGCAAGCGGAATAAGAAGACTGTTGAGACGCTTGTAAGACTCCTCCATGGGAGGTATGGTCGTCCCGGTGAGGAGTTGTGTCCGTGCTGCCTCATACTCAGGGTCAAGCGCAGATAAAAAACTCTAACCATCGAGGAGTTCCAGTATGCCATCTATCGCTCTGTGGAGGTAATCAGCATGAAGCTGTAAAGCTTCTCGAACATGTCACGAAAAGATAAGTAGAATGGGTGCAGCAAACAACCATTCTGCTTTGCCCTCTATATGTCAAACTGAAGCTGAAGAATCTTGGCCTCGTTCTTCTCTTGGACATAAGTGGATGTCAGAATATCCCGCATGCCTTGGTGATGGGCTGGCTAACAATATCATTGGTTATCTTTGTGGTGAGGGTCCTAGAAAGCCACATACATGCATGTGCCATCTTGTTTCCACGAAGCATTGTCCCCAGTCTTGTATGTCTGTTCTGGCTTCGTCAGAATGTGCTCTTTATTGTTGCAATGCATAAGGGTCAGAAACTATATGGACCACAACTCATAGTTGGTCCCGTCAATCTTCATGATGGGAGCCAAGCCGTTGAAGGCACCAGACGAAGAAAAAATATCAACCTTGTTTTCTGAAATGATCGAAAAACGACCTAAAGATGAACTCGACTAAGGAAGTAGACTGATTTGAGCGAGTTTATACAATCATAAAGAGGATTGGTTGTACGTGTAAACTCATACAATAATCCTCAGACCGTTTCATACTGCAATTCAGCGTCAGAGAGGGAATAAATCAACCTTAGAGATCGGGCGCGATGCTGGGGGAGCGAGGGACCGTAAAGCGGCAGCAAGGGAATCGCGGTGGTGATGGATTGTCATCGTGTGGTGGCGATGGCTTGAAAGAGAGAGCGGTGGGTAGGGTTAGGGCACGAGGTTCAAGGACTCCGGTCTATGATCGTCGCTCTGATATCATGTGGAGAGAAAAGACTGAAAATTATTTATTCATGAAGCCCTAAGATCTCTTATATAGGAGAGTAACATGTTGGGCAAATTACATAAAGAAGACAAAGGAAATAAATAATGCATAAAGACATGAAAGATAATGAATATCTCAACAATAATTACAAGAGGAAAGAAATGTATCGAAGGTAATTGCATTTGAGGAACTGGTACCTTTAAAGGCGCACAAACATCTTCTACGTTCCGGAGTCCAATCGCAGGTGATCAGCGACAAAAGTTAAAAAAATATAACGGATATAAATCAAACCCCATTAGAGAATGTAAGAATAAAAATGAAAAAAAAAGAAGAGGAACGAGATTAGGAGAAGAAGAAGCAGTAGTAGAAGGAAGATGAAGAAGATAAAGAAGAATGACACATCTACCCTACCTCTCCATTCTAATTACCCTTGTGTCCAAAAGTTAACGTCTATTTGAGATGCGGATGGACGACAACTAACCCGAAGGGCACATGTGATAACGAAATGAGAAGTCAGGGACAAAATTGATATTCCAAAAAGAGGGGTATAAATGATATTATAGAAGTTAATATGGCACAAGTGAAAAAAGACCTAAAAATTAACATTGAAAAAATGAGTGGCATAAATATACTAACCAATACTATTAATAGTGAATGAATAGCATATAAAATTAAATCAGCCATGTGTATATGTTTACAATAACCAATAGCATTAGCACTGACCATAATAGAAAACTGAACAACATAAACTATTGATATACATTGAATCCTAACCATATGTTTAGTTGAATCTAAATAAAGAACCGTCTGATGTCCCGCATGTGCCACTATACCCTACCCTATCAGAGAGCTTGGGAGGACTAGGGGAGCAGATGAGCCCCCATCACAATTTTTTTTAATTTTGGTATGTAGTTCCATTTACACCATAAACTGAATATACAACATAAGAACATGAACAAAATACACAATATAAACATGAGATGCAAAAGAAATATAAAAAAAGAGGAAACATAATATACTAAGGTACTAGCTACTAATAAACAAAGAATACTAAGTTACAATGATATAAAATTATCATAAAGAAGATCTGTGACATACATATCTAGTTGGTTTCGTCAAGCTCAACGATCTGAGCAAAACATTGTTTCCATGTACTACCAATATGCACGACCAAAGATGCCAACTTAGCATCCAAAATACTGAACATCTCCAAAGATAAACCTCATGAAATCAAGATTTTTTTGTTGAGGATAAATACAGGTGGCCTCCCAAGTTGAGACCCACCTCACAGAGTATGTATATTATATTAAAAAGAAAGGATTACATTATGTCATGAAATCAAGAATAATGTAGGTATACATTAACTTACATGATCTTCAATACAATGAAGTGACTACACTAGATGGCAACAATAAGCAACGATGGAGAAGGTCAATCTAAGGTATCCCATGCAACACCATATCCGTGGTGGTTAGAAGAAAGGCAGTAGTTATGGACTAACAGTCATGTCAGGAAAGGGCTGGTGATCGTGATCTAACAAAGCCCTTCGAGTTGGTGGTGAGCAGCCAAACCTTGGAGGGGGCTTAAAGGCCGGGGGTAGCAAAGCTCGGGAAGGGGTGACAGTTGCCAAAGTCAGGGCTTAGCAGTGACAAAAGGATACCAAGCCTAGGAAAGGGTGGCGATGGTAAGCGATGAGCGTGTTCACGATAATGACGGTTGCGGAAGGGAAAGACTTAACTATGGGAAGGGGAAAGAATTCAACACCAACGTGGAAAATAATAGGAGATTGATATATTGACAATCAACTCTAGCCCTCTATATATAAGAAGAGGCTACGATTAGGGAGAGTACATGCGAATAAAAAATATGAAAGTACAATCAAGATGTTACAACTCTCGTATACTCAACACTTGTGAGGACAGAATAATCAATAGAAACACAACAAAACGAAATGACAACACCCAACATGCAGAAATTTATAAAAATAGCGTACACGGATTGGCATAACATCAAATAGATGCGAGGAACAAACATACCAACACAAAAAATGACACATGAAACATGCACGCCATGAAAAATTATGCATGAACCTTATAAGCACGTATAATCAAGAGCGTATACTCAACTTTCTATGTCAGACCATATTAAATAGGCAGAAATCACGAGAGACAATTTTTACAGGTTCATATGAACTCGTGGAAAAAACTACACTCACAAGAATATAGGTTGTCTTTTCTCTAACATCTGAGTACAACCAAAAAATAGCATTCATTATTTGTAGTAATACAAAGAGAATATTTTCAATGAGTATTTTACACATTACCAAAACAAGGTTGGGAAAGAGACTATAACTAGACTACTTCTGATCCGGGAATCCCTATAGGGTAACGTAGGATTTGAACCTACGACATCAGATTTTGGAGATATGCCTATTGATCTGAATAAGAGCGCTTTCTCTTTTATGATGGAAGTCCCATAGAATTAGAATACAAAAGAAAAATGTGACTATATTGACAGCCTAAAATTTCATTAGAACCTCACACCATATACACAAACAATAAATTATGTATTATCCGAGAAATAGAATAAACATGAAGAACATCGGGATTTTACATAGTACCCTACTTCATGATGAGTGGGATGAAACCACGGGAGAATGTGATGCTCGCGGATCCGGGATACTCGTTTACACATCACTCGTAGTATTAACTAACAAGTGTGTCACCAATTTATATTGAATTAATTTCCATTAACAAGTAACAAAAGAAATTGCATTACGTACATGTATCTCAATATGAAGTCGACATTATGTACATGCATATTGCATTATGTACATGTATATTGCATTATGTACATAATCGAACCCGCTCTGATACCATGTTAGAAATCGACAATACGAAAGCTTAATATCAAATAAATAGAAAATATGAACATCGAGATTTTACGTGGAACCCTACTCCGTGAGGAGCGGGATGAAACCACGGGAGAACGACTCAAAGGGCTTGTGTTTTCTATTCATTTTTCTCTTATATGATACAATGGGTGTGGAGCTTCTTATATATCCCCACCAACTGACCGAAGTCCCACTAACAGTAGATGTGGGACTAAACATATGGATGTAGTAATTTGACCCTGGAAGGATCCAATTACCCGTCACTACAATGATGCATACTCCAACAAAGTACAACATTGTCAAAGCACAATTTCAATAGAGGGCAGAATAAGTGATCTTGGAAGCAACAATAGTATGGAAAAAAGAGTCAAAACAATTGTTGTGGTTGGTCAAAAGACTTCTGCTTAACCACAATATATATAGTAGGAGGGTGAGTTCAATGAAAACACGCCCTCTAGCCACATCTATTTAGAATATTCTCAAAAGAAAAACAAAAAATGCATCATTAAGGGGGAGACTCTCGGAACCTAGTCTTGTCTCGATATTGGAACTGTAGGCTAGGTGGGTCTGCTTGCTTATGTGGTGGAGGAGCGTGCAAGCCAATAGAGAGGCGGAGAAGAGCGTAGAGTACGTGGGCGTTCGTTCAGAGTAAAGCTAAAAGGGGGATGTGGAGAAAGAGGAGATCAAGCAGTAGCGGTTAAAAGCTTTGACTAGTATAAGCAGGAGAATTAACTAGCTTTACATCCTATTGGAATAATCACCACATTTACAGCCCAATGTTGATCCCTCTACTGTGAATATAAAAAAGCCTAAGACACTCAAATATCCAAGTCTCTCCCCACCCTACTAAGAAGTTCGAGAGTAAATGAGGAAACCATGACAAAAAATTCTTAAAAGAAATCATATGTGAGATTAAAAGAACTGAAACATTTCACACCTTGTTTCAATTGGGCCATAGTTGATCGTTTAAGTGAAGATGGTTACGATTGAAAGCGGTGAAGCCGCGTGACAATTTACAATAGCATACAAGAACGAATTTGCATTTAAAGTATCTACACCTTCTTAAATTGACGATCCCCGAAGGCTCTGGACACCTCAAGACGGGCCTGTAATCTTCCATTTGATCCAACAGAACCACCAGCCTACAAAACCAATACAAACCTTGTTACAATTATTAACAAAGGAACATCAAGATATATGCTATATAGGCAGCACTTGGATAGAGAAAATCTCAATGTTTGGAGCTTTGGCATTTTCACAGTAGAGGCAGCACTTGGATAGGGACATCAAGTGCTATCTGAATCGTGTCAGGAGGAACCAATCTAAAGTTTTAATATTGAACCAAATTAGTTTAAAATTGATAATTACATCATTAGTTCATTGAACTTAGTAGAACTAAATGATGTTGAGAATTAAGCATCTACAGTGTTTATTAAGCCAAAGGATGAAAGTTAAATGTTAATAATCATTCATAAATTGTAATTTTTTAGAGGTGCATCCCACCATGGGATCCCACTCATACTTTTACTCAAAAAAATAGTCATTCATAAATGCCATTAATCTTAGAAAAATATTACAGTAACCTCAAAAAGAAATCAAATCCCAACTTCCCAGCAACTTAAATAATGAGAGATTTGAGTGTAATACATTTTTCACATGTGGTCTAGCACTCTTAAACACCACATCAGTAGATACTAAAGCCAAATTATCCAAATCACAGCAAGTGGCTTAGACCGATCACACATCCAAACATAAATTGCATTTCCCCCTTTTGTCATGTCCTCACTGAAGATCTGCCAAAAAACATGCGATGTGGCTTCCATGGTAACGAAAGAACAAATCCACAGCATCCTCATCATCACCCCATATAGAGGGTATGTAGCATCAGCCAAAAGAACCTATCATTTTCAATGACACATTCCCATCTCATAGGCCAAATCAGAATTATGAACTTGTTTGAAGCCCTGATCCACTAAATGCACCACCAATCACGAAGGAAGGTCGAATCCACAATCCCAGCCAGAAGGAGGATTCAGTCCTCAATACCAGCATCCGTAGGAATCCTTTCACAACAGAAACCCTCCCATCATCCCACTCCCAACGGTCCCTAGCAACCTCTGCTGGCTCAGTCTCATCAGGAAGGGTCAACATACTGGTGATATTCTTAAAACAAGCATCCATGAAAGGGTCCTGAGTATGAGAGGTAGTCCTGAGTATGAGAGGTAGTCTTAGTCTGCTCAGCCACACGTGCAAATGATGGGTAACCATGCTTATGATAGCATGTGTCCTCTGAATGATCTGGCCTATGACAGTATGTGTACGGACCCCGTTGACGTCCTCCTACTCGACCTTGTGGGCCACGACCACGAAACTACGAGGTACCCCCTCCGCCTCAAGAAGCAACCATCGAAGAGGGCGTCTGAGTCACGGTAGGGGATGAACTGATATCCTGCTTAGCCTTTTGTAGGCTTCCTCTATATGTGGAATAGTCTCTTTTGTAAGGAGCCGAGTGAAGGATATGGTGAGATCCTTAAGCGCATCACGGAAGCGTGAGAATCGCATCTTATGCGATCAGGAGCAACTAGTCGCACTAGTTGCTCGAGGCAGCGGAATTTAAAAAAATTTCGTGCGATGAAACCACATGATCCAAGAACACTTCTCGGATCGTTTCATCTAAACCACAAACAAGTATAGGGTTACCTCTTGAAGCGTGGTTGCGATCGAGTCTCTAAACGAACAGACCTCCTGTCTCAAGTCTGACCCGACGAAGGAGACGCTTACGAGCGTGTGGATGAGACGCGTGCTTTTCGCAATCCATGTTGATGATCCACTCGACAAATCTCCTGATCTCGACACACGAGATTCGGCGTCTTCTTCACGAGCGAGGTGCACCGAAGGAGACGGAGATCCACGGCGTGGCGACGACGGCGATTCTCTCTAGGTCATCATGTGGACGACCACATGAGAGAGAGAGAGAGAACGTGTGTAGAATGAGAAAGAGAGAGAGAGAGATGGTGTTCACAACTTGTGTGTTATGTTGTTGTAACCAAGAAGAGCAAGGGGTGTCTTTCCTTTTATAATATTTTGGGATCCATGGATCTCAATCCATGGACAACACAAATCCAATGGCTCATATCGATTTGTGTTTCTTTTAATGGCCAAGATTTTTGTTCGTAAAAACCAACAATAATTAGTTTAATTTAGATTAAATATATATTGATAAATCAATATGATTTAATCCCAAATTGAATCAATCAAGCATGAAGATTATAGAATGAAGATTGCCTCCTTCCATAATATGGGATTTGGTGGCAATCTCATGTAATCTCATGAGATCTCATTGGATTACATTATTCTATGGAAATCTCCAAGATTTACAACATTTGTTGTAAATTATTATACAAAAATAATTCATAATTACTTTGTGAATATTGCAATCTTGTCACTGGGAAATTGTGAATCACATTCACAAACCAAAATAAAATGTAAATTACATTTTCAATTAATTTTCTAATGTGAATCCAATTGACATCAACATTTAATTAACAAATGTAAGTTACAAATAGCTCTCTCTTATATATTATAAATCACATTTATAATATATATGATTAATATGGATAGTGCTATCCACATTATTCACATCCATGATAATTAAATCATATTTAATCATCTTGGATCTATATTCTCATGTGCCCAAATAATATGAATCACATTCACATTGTTTATATCTTCGTTAATCAAATCACATTCAATTATCTTAGATAACTCTCCATATAATATGAATCAAATGCATATTATTAATGATGATTAAATCACATTTAATTATCCATTTTCTCAATGCTCGGATACATATATCAACAATGGAATTATCCATGAACTCTTTCAAGGATAATGCGCTTTCTCCGCGAATGCTTGGATATAAGGACAGGGCGATTGTATTGTTCCACGTATAGTGACTTGGATATTGAGATCACATCTCAAATCAATATCTTACGGACCTCCCGTAGATGCTTGATTAAATCAAGGCCGCAGATCTAATCTTCTCATTGCATCTGAATCACATTCAGATCAATGTCCAACATTTGAACCAAGATCAGATCACTTCTCTATTGAGAGGGGTCATTAAAATCAAGACCCGTTTCGTCACTCCTTAGGAATGGAAGCGTCATGGTTATACAATCGTTTATGATCACATCACCCTTAAGTATTCCTAATACATGTACATCCTGCATACTAGAAGACCCAAAATAATCCTGAAGTATAAGATCAATTTTACACTGTCTACTTCAAAGATTTATCATTAAATTTCTCATTCGATCATTTGGAGTCGGTATCGATCATATACTTTCCAAAAGCATATATCATACCTAGGTGTTGATCATATACTTTCCAAAAGCATATATCAAACCTTACAAATTCAATCAAGCTTCCAAAGCGAGACGACCGCGCGCGGAATTTGATTCTTGTCAATATCTCATGAGTGAGCTCATGTCTTCCAGTTCAACAATGAACCTGTATGATCCCTTTGAGAGATCGTATTACTCATATTCCCTTATATGCACACTAGCGCGCCGGTGTATAGACCTTGATTAGGTCGTCAACCTATTGGTCTGCCAAATGTAGATACTCAGACATATAGTAACACATTTGTCTCCGATCAGAGGATGCATGCCTATATCGTAACAACATATGACATAGGACTTTGGTTATCTCGATCTCGTTAAGTCAACTCCTTGACCTAACTTATCTAACACCTCCGAATCTCTATTCCTATGCAGAGGACATGCATCAAGAGGTCGGTTAGATATCAACCTTTAAAGAAAGGATTGGCATCTCCTTCTCAGGCTGGAGATCATCCCTTAATAATCATTTGACGGTGCTTGATGAGTCCTCAATCTAACGCTTTAGATATTCATCCAAGCACCGCCTCTATGATTCAATAATTGAATCAACAGCTGTATGAGCATTAAGATGGCTATGGTACATAACCTAATTGTACTAAGGGACCTATTATGCAAATTAGTTAGTCTTCATTTCAGATCAGAGAATGATATTTGCAATAATATTATTGCATAATGGCTCGCCGTGGGCTCGCATGTCCAACAATCTCCCATTAGCCCAAAGAGTCATTAATGGGCTAATCTGTAAACCCACACTCATGTGACAATCATAGGCTATTTAGAAAATAGCTAGATAAGCTGATCAGTCACTCTGTTTCCAAGAGACTATGCGAAGTCCTTTTACGGCACTTGCATATCCCCAGTAATAGTGCTCGCATGCAATGCGAATGTTGCATCTTATGCAACCAGTATTCAATTTTTTTAAAGAACTTATAGTGTCCTCGACACTATCGCTCAATAATTATCATAATTATTATAACCAGTATTTCCATTATCCTTATAAGCATGGAAGGTCGTATCAATATCGATATCGTTTCGGTCCGCCAGGAAATGGATATATCGGGATATATCGACGGTATCGGTGGAAATGTCAAAAATGCTCAAAAAAGCCCATTTTTTAGCATTTTTTCAGAAATTAAGATCATCCAAGATATTAGAACAACAAATAACCTACAAATACACACTTATATATCACACATATCGGTCATTTATAGACCATATATCGCACATATCGGTCATCATATCGAACATATCGTTGTTAATGTTTATTCCTGGCCTTTAGATATTGGAAATGGATTCCATTCAAGTTCTTATAACATTAAATAACTTATAAATATACACTTAGATGACACATATAGATCATTTGTGAAGACTATGATCCTTATATTGCACATTTCGATCATATCGAAATATCGTCGGTATTGTTAATTGTTAACCTATATATATTGAAAATGGAGTTCATCCAAGTTCTTAGATCACTAAATAGCTTACAAATATACTCTTAGATCACACATATCGATCAATCTATGAAGCTTATATCGCATATATTGATCATTTTCAAGAACATATCGATATTAATGTTTGATTCTTGACTTATAGATATTTTGTTTTTGAAGAATTGACTTATAGATATTGGAAATCGATTTCATTCAAGTCTTACAACATGAATAACTTGTAAACATACACCAAGTTGAAGAACCATTGTATGCACCCTCATGTCGCACCATACCCTACAAGTACGGGGGTCTCGTTGTCCGGTCAGCGAGCCTGGGGGGGGGGTGTAGGGTGTCCAGGTTGGTCCCCCTTGCGGGGGTGCGGGGCAGCGCCCCCGACCCGAAACAAAATATATATAAACCATTGTGTGTTTTAATACTAGGTGTAGCAAGATATGTGTTTTAATACTAGGTGTAGAATCAATCTTCCATGAATAACAGCATTGATATATAGAGATATCGGCGAAATATCGACGATATCGATCGATATCCGGGATTTTTTCTACTGAAACCAGTGATTTTTGACTGATATGAGCCAATATGGCGATATATCGCCGATATATCGACGATATCCCTGTAAAAGGAGATACTGGGTAATATCGAAACCCCTGCCCTGTCGAAACCGATATATCGACGATATATCGCCGATATATCGCTGATACGGCCTTCCATGATTATAAGAATATCCTTATTCCTGGAAATCTCTATCTCCTAAGGTATCCGCAGTTAAGACCCTTTTTTTAGATCTCTATCTATAAAGTCTTAAGCTTTGAAGATAAGACTTAGAGATCACTATCTCCAAGTCTTGTAATCTTTTGAAGATATTGTTATTACTGCAATAAAGTGTTTTATTTCCATAGTAGGATTAGTATCATTTTACTACTCCCACTGCATGACAGACATCTGGCTTTTGTACACATCTACCATGCACTCGGCTTCTCATAACTAATGCACAAGGGCAAGTAGTTCTAGCATTCACTTCCTCACCTCTTTGAGGTGTTATCCCTTCAGAGAGGTCAATACCATATCTTAAGGGAAGGAAGCCTTAATTGGATTTTCCAAAATGGAATATGTCCAAACTACAACTAATGTAACAGTCCCAATACCCTCTTTTTTTTCTTCTGAACAACTTCAGAACTAAGACCTAAGAGGTATCCTTGAGATCATATCTCGAGGTATGGAACAACCAGATTATAAAACACGTATTTTCATCCTTATATAATTCTAAATGATTAGGATATTATCTACATTTATCATGATGAACACAATGACACTCCTACTAAGCTACACATGGTTCATCAAGATTCTATCTGAAATCATAACATTTATAATTTCATCAAATCTTATATTCCAACAACAAGAAGCTTATTTGAGTCCATAGATGGAGTTCTTCAACTTGCACACCTTGCTTTCCTCAACTATGAAATACTAGGGCTACTTCATATGAATAACTTCGGAGAAGTATTCATAGAGGAATGCAATATTGAAATTCATCTTGACGATGTCAAAGTCAAGTTGTGTAGCTATATTAGCAATCATCTGATGGGCTTAGTCTCATTGCAAGCAGTGTCTTCTCTTCAGTGTGTAGCTCATGGCTATGAGCCGTGCTTTGAAGGTCTTTACCTTCTCATCAGGTTCCTTCTTTTTCTTGAAGATCCATTTACACCTTAACGAGTCTTACCCATATAGGTGGATCCTCGAGGGTCCATATACAACACTTGTATATGAAGTCTACCTTAGACTTTATTTCTAGCATCCATCTTTCCATGTCATAATCTTTAGAAGCTTCATCATATGAAGTTAGATCATGTCAGATTTAACTAACACATGGAATCCATCATCAAACCCATTTGAAGAGGTATTAGTGTTTCATCTTTAATTGTCCTTTTAGTTTCTGATTTCAGGAGCCTCATTATCTTGTCAAGATTAAATGAGTTCCTTCACTTCATTTTCAGCTTGATTCTCAAGAGTCTCATCATCTAAGAATCACATTCTCAGAGATGAGATCTTTAAGAATCTCAAGGTCATAAAGTAGGTATCCAATACCATCCATTATTTTCCTAATGAAGTAGCACTCTCAGGTGCTAAATTCCAGCTTACTTGCTTGGAACCTTATTGAGGATATATATTGTAGTTTCTACTACATATATACCTAGAAACTAAGAGGTAATTATGCTAAAAATCATGATTGATCAAATCATGTCATACGGGATCCAATTGCATCTCCCTACAACTCTATTGAATTTAGGTGCATTAGGAGGATTGAGATAGGAATGGCATTCATATCTCCATAAGGTATTCCTTTGAATTCATCTAATAGGTACAAGCTACCTAGGTTAGATCAAATTCATTTAATCTTCCTTCAAACTTTGGTTCTAAACCAAAATTACGAAATCTTTGAACATTTCAAAGCTTTCTTAGGTGAAGGGAAGAAATCTCATATCATAAATAATCATCAAATGATATCACATATCATCAATGTTTATTATGATACAGATGATCCACATACATCAATATGTATGAGATCTTGAATACCTTGACATCTTACACCATTTCCAGAGAAGGGTGCTTTGAACATTTTCTACTTTGAATACAATATTCATAAGTATGTAAGATTTGAAATTTCAGACAATCTAAAGTTCCATCTCTTACTAGTCCATTGATATCATCAATAGACAAATATCCAAGGCTTGATGTCAGATCATTGTCAAATGATCTTCATCCTCCTATTAATCTTTTAAGGTTTAATTTCAGTATTAGAAATGTTAATGAACTGTTCATTAATTTTCTAATTTAATAGAGTCCTTCTCTAAGGATTCTAGATAGACTTGATAGTCGTACTATCAATACATCGACTTATTGCAGTATTGGCATTCATCCAACTATTTGGATGTCATATGGAAGTCACAGAAGTACAGTCAACTCTTTGACTTTCCTTCTCGCTTGGGTCCGACCCATGCTTCCACTGCGCCCCCTTAATCTATAAACAACCACTGCTTAAGACAAAGGCTCGCTTATGAATTCAAAAGATTTCAATATAAGAGTATTTCAACATTTGTAAGTTCTTCATTTAATTCATATAATATGAATATTATGAAGTCTCATGAATGACTAGAGTATAGATAGTGCAATAATGACACTCATCATATCTACATACATCTTAACTCTTAAAAACTTAGGCCTATGTAGGTACTCAAACATTTTGAATACATCATCTCTTATAGAGCCACCATTATGCATGATGCAGTGAACCATGTCATTCATGATTGAATGTCGAGAGCACATATGTATGCCAGAACATCTTCTTAGATTTTATAAGGATTATTCGACAATTACGATCATCATCAACATGTCATTCCAAAGCACATTCGATGAGATCAAGACTATAGAGACATACAAATCCTAGGGTTGTAGTCCTATTGTCTATTTAATTGTTATTCATCATTATTATGAGGAAACTTGCATATTGCAACCACATACATTATGTGTTGAACTGCAAGTAAAATATCTTGATCATGGATCCAATCCATGATATTATACCGGTTAATATTGAGTATAGTATTGAGTGGGTTTAATGAAGGATTATCTGAAATAAGAAATTTGCATAAATATATATAACTTTGATTTATGAAATTTTATATCAAAGTTATCTTGCCTTGTCAACACTGAAAGTTCATTCCCTTAATCACTTTCAATGTAAGAGATATACTTACCATTATATCTCAAGCAAGATATGGAATCTCCTTCCTTATCTTTGTTACATCCCAATAATATGAGAATTTGCAATTCTGATAAAAAGAAGCGGGAACACATTCCGCCTTGCAAGTCCAACTTGCATCTTCCAATTCAGTCTTCAACACCCGGACCCACCACCCCAAAGGTGATGTTGACCTGTCGTTAATTGAACCAAACGTCAACAGGATTAGTACTCGCTATACGCAACCCAATATCGCCCCAATAATATAAGGACTCGATATTGGGGTCACCATGCATACGGCCTTACTCTTTCGAAAAGCAAAGAGCCCGATCCAGATGCGCTTGCATATAGGAGTTGTCACTTCGGACAAGCGTCTCCTACATATAATACTTGGCGACGGAACTCTTCGCCTTGACGGGAGACCATAGATGTCACTTACGTGATCCTCCATATCATATTCAAATTCTAATTAATAATTATGAATCACATTCATTACGATTAATTCTTCCAAGAGAAATAACAACTCTACTCACAATAAAATGTTTTAATTTTATAATTGGATTCCAATTAATCTAATCATATTAAATTAGTGATCCAATTAATATCCAACAAACAATTTTTAATTGTTACTTGAAATATGGTATTATCTCAAATACGTATTATTTCGTATTCTAATGATTAGAAAATAAATCATGATTTCTCAAGCATTATGCCAACCCTACCTTTTGTCATGGCCAGTACCGACGGGAGTGGGACAGACCGCACACCGTGCAACCTGCTACCCCAACGCTCCATGACTAGACACCATATCCGCCTTGGGAAAGGATAATGCAAAATAGATCACTTTGTACTTGAGATGATAATCGGTTTTTCAACCGAAGTTATACCATATATAATAATAATCAAACTAATTTTGATTAACATTATAAGAAGATTTACAAAATAAATCCCCAATCCTATTCAAGCAACTATGTTTGTTGGAAAGTAGATTGAGTAACCAATTGTGATCTACATCATATCTAATAAATTATTGGCTAAGGCAATGTCATTTAAGGAAATAATCATCATCAAATATTTCACAAATATTTATCCATAATTATTCTAGGAAATTAAACCATTTAATTTCACTAATTAATTAAATGATAATCACAAGGTTCTTGATTAGGAAAGTAATTTCCAGCAGTGAACCGCACTTACTAAAATTAGCATATCTCAATCAATTTAAATCCAAATTAAGCAAAGTAAGTTTTCAAAGTTTGCTAATTTGATGTACAACAGAACCTAAGGTACCGTTTGGCTACCGGGTTACCCTCCCCTTGGGGGAGATTACCCCCCTTAACCCACATCTCCCTCTCTCCCCATGGGCCCCACTTTATTCCTTTTTTAAAAAATTAAATAAATCAATTTTACATCATCAATTCTATCAAAAAATAATATATTATACCATTATCATATAAAAATTATAAACTACTCCACTTCTACTCACTTTTCCAAACTTCAAAACAATCACATCACAATAACTACACACTTTTTCAAACTTCAATATAATCATATCACCCCAAACCCACTTCTAACCCACCCCCAGTTTAACCCTCTATCCAAACACCAAAATCCAAAAACGGGTTACCCTCTACCAGTTTAACCCGCCTTAACCCGCCAACCAAACGCACCCTAAGTGATTTGCACACATTTCCAGGCGTTTCAAAATAGTAATTAACTCCTTAATTACGTCAAGATTCACAGTCCCCGAAACAGTGGATACATGATCACTAAAATGATCATAACTTGAGCATTCGGAATCCAAATTACATAAACTCAAATCCCACGATTTCCTTATTTAATGGGGAAACATAATCCAAGTGATTATTCCGTATTTAAACATTTTAAACATGGCCGAAATTATTCACTAAACAGAGATGCATAATTGAAATGCGATAAACTTTCACAAACCCTAACGAACCCAAGCCTTTCTAGGATTATGGATCGCATACAAATCCTTCGACCTATGGCTCTAATACCACTTGAAGGATATGATGAGATCCTTAAGCGCATCATGGAAGCGTGAGGATAAAATCTTATGCCATCGGGATCGACTACTCGCACTAGTTGCTCGAGGTAGCGGAACTTAATTTTCATGCGATGAAACCACATGATCCAAGAACACTTCTCGGATCGTTTCATCTAAACCACAAACAAGTATAGGGTTACCTCTTGAAGCGTGATTGCGATCGAGTCTCTAAACGAATAGACCTCCTGTCTCAAGTCTGACCTGGCGGAGGAGACGCTTACGAGCGTGTGGATGAGATACGTGCTTCTCGCAATCCATGTTGATGATCCAACCGACGAATCTCCTGATCTCGACACACGAGATTCGACATCTTCTTCACGAGCGAGGTACACCGAAGGAGACGGAGATCCACGATCGGTCGAAGCGGTGGCATAACGACGTGGCGACGACGGCAATTCTCTCTAGGTTATCATGTGGATGGCCACATGTTGAGAGAGAGAGGACGTGTATAGAATGAGAAAGAGAGAGAGATGTTCACAACTTGTGTGTTATGTTGTTGTAAACAAGAAGAGCAAGGGGTGTCTTTCCTTTTACAATATTTTGGGATCCATGGATCTCAATCCACGGACAACACAAATCCAATGGCTCATATCGATTTGTGTTTCTTTTAATGACCAAGATTTTTGTTGGTAAAACTCAACAACAATTAGTTTAATTTAGATTAAATATATATTGATAAATCAATATGATTTAATCCCAAATTAAATCAATCAAGCATGGAGATTATGGAATGAATATTGCCTCCTTCCATAATATGGGATTTGGTGGCAATCTCATGTAATATCATGAGATCTCATTGGATTACATTATTTCATGAAAATCTCCAAGATTTACAACAACATTTGTTGTAAATTATTCTAAAAAATAATTCATAATTATTTTGTGAATATTGCAATCTTGTCACTGGGAAATCGTGAATGACATTCACAACCCAATATAAAATGTAAATTACATTTTCAATTAATTTTCCAATGTGAATCCAATTCACATCAACATTTAATTAACAAATGTAAGTTACAAATAGCTCTCTCTTATATATTATAAATCACATTTATAATATATATGACAAATATGGACAGTGCTATCCACATTATTCAATATCCATGATAATTAATTCATATTTAATTATCTTGGATCGCTATTCTCATGTGCTCAAATAATATGAATCATATTCACATTATTTATATCTTTGATAATCAAATCACATTCAATTATCTTAGATAACTCTCCATATAATATGAATCAAATTCATATTATTCATTATAATTAAATCACATTTAATTATCCATTTTCTCAATGCTCGGAGACATATATCAACAATGGAATTATCCATGAACTCTTTCAATGATAATGCGCTTTCTCCGCGAATACTTGGAGATAAGGACAGGGCGATTGTATTGTTCCACGTATAGTGACTTGGATATTGAGATCACATCTCAAATCCATATCTTGCGGACCTCCCATAGATGCTTGATTAAATCAAGGCCGCAGATCCAATCTTCTCATTGCATCTGAATCATATTCAGATCAATGTCCAACATTTGGACCAAGATCAGATCACTTCTCTATTGAGAGGAGTCACTAAAATCCAGACCTGTTTCATCACTCCCTAGAAATAGAAGCATCATGGTTATACAATCGTTTACGATCATATCACCCTCAGGTATTCCTAATACCTGTACATCCTGCAAACTGGAAGATCCAGAATAATCACGAAGTAAAAGATCAATTTTACACTGTCTACTTCAAAAAATTATCATTAAGTTTCTCATTCGGTAATTGGGAGTCGGTATCGATCATATACTTTCCAAAAGCATATATTATACCTAGGTGTTGATGAAATACTTTCCAAAAGCATATATCAAACCTTATAAATTCAGTCAAGCTTCCAAAGCGAGACGACCGCGCGCGGAATTTGAGTCTTCCCAATATCTCATGAGTGAGCTCATGTCTTCCGGTTCAACAATGAACATGTATGATCCCTTTGAGAGATCGTATTACTCATATTCCCTTATATACACACCAGCATGCCGGTGTATATACCTTGATTAGGTCATCAACCTATTAGTCTGATAAATGTACATACTCAGACATATAGTAACGCATCTGTCTCCGGTCAGAGGATGCGTTCCTATATCGTGACAGCATATGACAGGACTTTGGTTATCTCGATCTCGTTAAGTCAACTCCTTGGCCTAACTTATCTAACACCTCCGAATCTCTATTCCTATGCAGAGGACCTGCATCAAGAGGTTGGTTAGATATCAACCTTTAGAGAAAGGATTGCCATCTCTTTCTCAGGCTGGAGACCCTCTCTTAATAATTATTTGACGGTGCTTGGTGAGTCTTCAATCTAACGCTTTAGATATTTATCCAAGCACCAGCCTCTATGATTCAATAATTGAATCAACAACTGTATGATCATTAAGATGGCTATGGTACATAACCCTAATTGTACTAAGGGACCTATTATGCAAATTAGTTATTCTTCATTTCAGATCAGGGAATGATATTTGCAATAATATTTATTGCATAATGGTTTGTCGTGGGCTCGCACAATCCTCGTCAATCCTTGTTATGCGCCAGGGTCGGAAAGCACAATTTATATGTCTGAAATCGTGTTTTCCGATCAAAAACAGACAGGTTCAGGCCACAGATCGGCCTCCTAGAGAAGCACAGAGAAGCTCGATGAAATGTGGAGGCATCGGAGGGTGCGTGGGAGGTGCAACCCCACCTGGTGGTGGCACCGATACGCCATGGCGGTCGCGTGGGGTGCTGTGATAGCCCAGTAAGAGGAAAGGGGAAGGTGCTTGCATTATGTGACGGATTTTAGGTCAGGGCTCCAGTCTAGAACCGTTGCTCTGATACCATGTGGAGAAAATAGTATGAGATGCATTCATGGAGACCCTAGGGCTCTCTTACATAGGAGAAAAGCCCTAGGGTAAATACATACGGTGGACAGAGAGAAACATAAATAAGAGAAAGTAATAAAAGAATATAAGTATCTCAACAATAATAGAATAAAAATGATATCCATGATTATCAGGAACACGACTAGTACACAAACATCTAAATATAGTAGCTCAAAATGACATGTTGAACCGATAGTAATATGCCCTGGGAAGAAGATGTAATGGTGCTTCCCAAGCTGGCATGAATCACACTCAAACTACGACTATGTAGATAAGGAGAAAGGACTCGGATGCCAGAGCAATCCTGGTATAGTCTTAAGGTAGTGTTAGCATGTGTAGCATACAAGGTTAAAACAACCCGATAATTCAAATCCTTAGTAATCTGACTAATAGTTAGATGAAAGCTAAGATTTAATAAAGCATGCTTAAGATTTGAATCTTGGTTTGACTCATAATGGGTGAATGTTGTCCATTTGAGGTGTCTAACGATTCATTATCACTGGAAATATTATTATATGGTGATGCTTTTTACAATCCCATAAAGATTTCCATGTGGACTAAAGTCAACTAACCAGTCGATTACATCGACAATAAATACATAAAAGCTTAATGTTAGCAACGATGTCAAATGATAGTGCAGCTTTAGATGGTGAGTATGTGAGTTGGTCAAACTCATGACCAGTTCATCAAACTCTATACAAGATAAAATGAATCATGAGTGGACTCAGTGGAAAGATAATAACCGATTAATCATTCAGGGGGGCCTAGGATTCTCTCTATCAAGAAGAGAAATCATGTTGTACAAATTACATAGTAGAGAGAAAAGAAATAAGAAATACATAATATAAAAAAATTCAAAACACTCCACCTCAAGATAAAGCATAGATGTTAATCATGCTCAACTTGGAACAACATCTCTGAAATGACACTCTAGCTAGAGCCTTGGTAAAAACATATGTTGTTTGTTCCCATGAACTGAGGTGAAAAGTAAAAATAAAGCCCTTCTGAATCATGTCACATGTATAGTGACAATCTATCTCGATGCGCTTAGTCCTCTCATGGAAGGCAGGGTTGTTGGCAATAAAAAGAGCAGCATGGTTGCCGCATTGTAGATGCAAGGGAAGAGATGCACCAATAGCTAGGTCAGTTAGAACAGATATGACCCACATCATCTCAGTGCTTTCCTACATCATGGCTCTTTACTCTGACTCTATACTACATCAAGCATTCACTGCCTGCTTCTTGCTCTTACATTACAATAAAGAGCTACCGATGAACACTACAAAGCCTGAGCTCTTGTCCCTGAGGCATCCAGCATAATCTGCATCTGTGCATGTTGTAATGGCAATGGATGTCCCTCTGTTGAAGAGCAATCATGTACCTGGAGATGTCTTCAGATATCTCAGAATTACGTGAACCGCATCCATATGTGTGTCTCAACTACTCCACAAAGTGGCTAACTTTGCTCACAGCAAAGGAGATATACGGCATGGTAGTGATCACATAGAGGAGCTTCCCTGTGACCTCTATGTATCTCTTCTACCCCACATCCTCTGTATGATCATCATATAGCTTCATGCTTGGAATCATGAGAGTAGTGGTAGGTTTGCAGTCAGCCATGCATGTTACTGAGAGAAAATCAGTAGCATACTTCCTCTGGGTCATCACAACACCCCTCTATTTCTTAATAAACTCAAGCACTAGAAAGTATCGTAAATCGCCAAGGTCCTCGGTGACAGATTGTTGTCCAACTAACTCCTTGGTCGCACTAACACCCTCCACATCATCTCTTGTAACAATGATATCGTTAATATAGAACAGTATGATAACGATACCCCTCTAAGTCCTCCGAACAAATAGTGAAATGCTTTGTAGTTGATTTCGTAAAGCCATGATGCTTTATCAAGTCCGAGAGCTTCTAGAACCATGCTATGAGACTCTGCTTAAGGCTATAGACAGTCTTATGAAGTTTAGAAACCTTCTGACACTCCCCACTTAGCAGAAACCCAGGTGGTTGCTGCATGTAGACTCCCTTCTGCATATCACCATATCGAAATGCATTCTCCACATCAAGTTGGGACACGGACCAATGCCGCACCACTACAATAAAAAGAAGGATCCGAAGGGTAGAATGGTGCGCCACAGTAGAGAACATGTCATGATAGGCCATCCCATAAGTCTGGGTGAACCAACGAGCCACAAGCCTAAGCTTATAGTGATCAACGCTACCAATTGTATAGTGCTTCACTGTAAACACCCATTTGCACCCAACCACAGAAGCCCATGTATGAGCAGTAATCAAGCTCCAAGTGCCACGCAACTGTAGCGCGGCCATTTACTCCTACATAGCAAGATGCTATTGGATATCTCGCATAACCCCTTGATATGTCTGTGGAATCTCTACAGCTGATAAACCCACGCAAACCTCCTGAAATCCTCCGAAAGATGTCCCAAAGACATGAGCAGTGAGAGGACATGCGGCACACGTATGCCTCTGTTTTTGAAGAGCAATGGGCACATTGAGGTCATTCGTACCATCTTCGGCTTGTAAAGTAGCCTCCTGTGCAAACATCTGCTCATCCTGTAAAGTAGTCGGTATAGACAAAACACCAGTGCCATCAACAAAAATAATGTGCTTAGAACATACCCAAGGTGTGCTCGATGACGGGTAAGGCCCATGAGCAAGGGGTACAAAGGGTGACATGTGAATGTAAAAAATGTCGTAAAAACTAAGCCAACGTACTCGGAGGTGAAGGCAGAGAAGCAACCATAGTAGGAGGTGGTGGAGCTGGTGGTGGTGGTGGCATAGGAGGGACCACAACTGGAGGTGGTGGTTACGGTGTAGAAGGCATGTAGACCTCCTCTCCATAGTCAAACAGAGTCAACTCGTCACATGCATGAGAAAAATACATAACCTACTCAAAGAGGGTGGATCAACATTGATATAATACTTCTGTCGAACTGAATCAGAGCATCGGTATCCCTTTTGGGTCTAGGCGTATCCCACAAAAACACACTTGACAGCTCCGGAGAGAACTTGTACCAAGAGTCAATTGATGAACGAAAGCCACGGAGCCAAAGACATGAGGTGTAAGAGATAAACGTCATTCTCGGTAAATGTAACCGAGATTTTCAATGTGTGTGATGATTATAATGATAATACAACTTCAAAACTTATATTTACAAATTTATTTTACAAATAAGTATGCTTTTCTATTTTATTCATTGACGTACGAATATAAAAAACCTTAAATTTTGGAAAAAAAATCAAGTTTAGAGTCATTTCCAAGAATTTCGACGATTTCACAAAAATTCTCCAACATTTCTCTTTCCGGACATGGTGAAACGAAACCGAAATACGAAATTTAAGGCTTTGCTTTCATGTGACTTCTCTCTATTAAAACGATTACGTGCGAGTGCGACTCTGCGAGTGCTAGGTTGTTAGCAACCTTTGAAATCTTATCACTGTAAGTATTTGCCTACGATCAGGTTAGATATAGTATGCGCATGTGAATGCTAAGCAATTTATTAGTGTTAATTGATTTGTTTGTGTCTTGTAAAGCATATATTTTATGATCACAAGCTGTACAACGCATCTATTAGACATACTTGTTAGAAAGATTTGTGTTTGTGTGTTTGTGTGTGTATCTTATTTTATTTTTAAAATTAAACACTTTTTTACGTTGAAAGTATTTTGGTTAGATACAAGTTCTAAGCTATCATTTCAATCTTCAATTTCTAACATAACTAACAATTTATTAGTACTCTTTGTTTGCCTATGTTTTTCTCTTTTGTTGTTGCACATGTCACCATTCTCTTCACATTCAAGAGATGGAACTAATAGCTTCTAAATTCGGTTCCAAATCTGGTTCTGGTTCTGAGTAGTATACTACTTATTTGACTGTTGGAGCTATTAGATGGAAATTTAATGTAACATACGATCAGGTTGGATATAGATTGCGCTTGCAAATGCTAAGCAATTTATTAGTGCTAATTGATTTGTTTATGTCTTGTAAAGCATATATTTTACTCTGTACAACGCATCTATTAGACATACATGTTGGAGCCATTTTTTGACGGTTGTTAGCAGACTTTGAAATCTTATCACTGTAAGTATTTGCCTACGATCAGCTTGGATATAGATTGCGCTTGTAAATGCTAAGCAATTTATTAGTGCTATACTAATAACTTCTAAATCCGGTTCCAAATCCGGTTCTGATTTTGAGTAGTATAATAGTTTTTTGACTGTTGGAACTATTGGGTGGAAATTTAATGTAGCATATCAAGTTAATATCTTATTTTTAGCAAAAAACTATGTATTTCTATCTTGATTATTGAGTTAAGAATATTAGAAATATTAAATTTAGAAAAAATGAGTTTTCAAGGAATTTCCCTAATTTCCGACTATTTCACCAAAATTCCACTGAATTTCTCTTTCCATGCTTATTGAAATGAAATCGAAATCTGACATTAAGGCCTTGGGACCGACAATGGGCCCTAGCGACGTAGGGGGGCTGATGGGGGGTCAAGCATCACCATAAGGAGGGGAAACGGCTTCGGCGGAGAAAGGCCTCCGTCGACGAGACCCAGTGACGGGGAGGGCAGACGGTGGGGGGTTGGGTATGAGGACTCAGGCTCTGATCTAGGACTGTTGTTTTAATACCATATGGAAAGAGAATAATCGATTAATCATTAAAGAGGATTAGGGTTCTCTTATATAGAAAGGAGAAACCAAGTTGGGCAAATCATATAGTGGAGACAAAAGAAATAAGAAATACCTAATATATGAAAAGATAAAATAACTCTCAACCGACTCCATAACAAAAGTTTGATTTCCGGAAGGACATCATCCACGATTCTAACAGCAAATATCCTAAATGTGGCCAGGCTTGCAATAATAGGTCCAAGATAAACCTCGACTAGTATGTGTCATTGCCATCTCAGAAAAAGTCCTAAATATAAGGATTATCCAAGGACACTAACATTTTACTAAGTCGACTATATAGCTCCTCTATAGAAGGCGTCTCAAGAAGTGTCAACATCTGAGTTTGTGTGGCCACATATCCACGATCAAAAAATACTAACAAGTTTGTGATTAAAACTAGATTTGAATATTGTAAGTATTGATCGAGGCATAAGGCAACCTCTCAAAGTTTCCTCTCATAGTAGAGTATTGTTTTGGTTCGCGACCGCTCCATCTCAAGTGAGCAATGTCAATCTGAAGCTACAAGATCTTAAACGCACTCTTGTGGATGTGAGACGGTGCAGTACTCTATTAGCAATATGGTTCTTTTTAGAAAATAAACATGCGGAAGCGAACATGGAAAAGGAATAAAGAAAATAAGAACAGCGGGATTTTTATGTGGAACCCTACTCCGTGAGGAGCGGGATGAAACCACAGGAGAAGCCCTCAACAGGGCATATTTTTCTAATGCTTTTCTCATCTGTTACAGGAGGCCTGGGGCTCCTTATATAGCTCCCACAGGGTCTCCAAGTCCCACCATTGGACAATGTGGGACTAAACCACTGGATGGGGTAAATGGATCCTGGAGGGATCCATTTACCCTCCTACAACACAATAGGCGCACATAACTAATACTCCAGCACTCCCCCTCAAGTTGGAGCATGCAATGCTCAACTTGGACAAACAGAAAGAGACTCAACTCAACGCTACAGGACACTACGGACAATATCAACCCAACGCGCACATTGCTGCAGTCGAGGACGTTGCTTCTCATGCCGTGCAGGTGAGGAGGACGAACGGGCTGGAGTGTGAGTCAACTGAAGACTCGGAACCTGACCATCGAGTCTGAAACTGCGCCTGAAGTCTCCTCGTCGGAGAACAGGGTCTATCCCATCTGGCTCAGAGAATGATACTCTACTCTAGAGTACCTATGATACCACATGAAAATCCTTGCCCTCAAAGGCATAGGGAATGGTCCTCTGCTCTGGAGTCCCTATGGCTCACATGAAAACTCTGGCCTGACAACAAGAAGAATGATGGGGACCACGAACAAATGATGGCAACATATGCTCATCTGAAAATGACCGCAATCATATGCGTGTCTGAAACTGGAGACTCGGAAATATCGTCGAGTCTGAACAACTGTAGAGTCTGGAATCTGAATGGTCTCTGCATGTGAATCTGGAACATCTGAATATGGCTGGAAGAAGACCTGTGACTCTACATATACTCCCCCTTTCTCCCATACTGGTCGGAGTGAAGACATCGACAGTTGAGAGAAGACAAGATAAATAGGAGGTAGAACATGAAAAACTTGCGGCTTTTCTTCTTTTAAGCCGTCATATTTTTTTTCATAAGCCGTTTCATTTTTTCTTCGGCCTTTTCATCCTCTTCCTTTTTTTGTTGCGTACGGCTTTTCAAATGTGCGCGCCTCTTTTTCCATTTTTTTTAACTTCGACCCATTTGGGCCTACAAAAACAACTCACCATTTTTTTGTACTCAAGGCCAAAATACGCCATCAAAGCAGCTCCTCCCTATTTTTTCAATCGGGCCCTCGGCAACATAGGCCTGCAGCAATAATAAGACACCCGTTAGGGTTCCCGAGGACCCATTTCCTTAATAAGAAAAGCACCGGCCCCGATGGGGGCATACACGCCCCGCCAGGGCTTGCGCGGGGCTCGCACGGAGCAGGATCTTCATGGCGCGGATCTGCACGATGATCAGGGCGCGGGGAATCTCCGCTGGTGCTATGGCCCCGCGTAGAAATCGAGGGAAGCCGCCAAGGGGCACGGGAGCCGCCTGGAGACAGAACGGCGCGAGGTGCTTGCGCCTGGAGATTCTTGAAGACGCGCCAAAGCCGCCTAGATGTGCATGCTGCGCGTAGTCTGCTGGAGCGTCGCGTGGGCGCGGTGAACTGGGGACTGCGGTGAAAGGGCACCGCCTGGGTGCGCCGCCTCTGTACGATCTGAAGTGTGGCGGCGCAAATGCCTGGACCAGGTCTGGAGATGCACGGGGAAGCCGATGATGCCGCCTGAGGTCTTGGAGTGTCTGCGCGGAAGATGCACGCATCGCCTGCTTGTTGGGAGATCAGATATCGTCGCGCGGTGCCCTAGAGCCACTGTGTGGCTAGTGTTTTGGGGAGATCTGGGCCTGCAGGGGTTGCGACAGGGATCGGCGGTGGTGAAGGCTCGCCAGATGCGTTGGAGGCTGCAGCGGCTTTGGAGGCGGCACGAGAGATGGAGATGATGCTTCGATTGAAACCTTACGGTTCCCTGCCTGGATGTTGCTTTCTGGAACATATTCCCCTGGCAATTTCAGGAATTGGAACTCGAATCGAACTACTAGATGGATGTCGAACACCGTCTGGGTGTAGAACCAGATCTAGGGTTCCAGAGATGGAACCCTAAGATTCTTCATCTTCACAGAAATTAGGGTTTAAAAAACAAACCCTAGCATACCCGGACATATCATAATCTTGAACAAATAATAACATCGAATCTCGAATGAACAAAACAATAAAGAACTTGAAATCACGGAGAATCGACCCGCTCTGATACGATGTTAGAGAATAAACATGCGGAAGCGAACATGGAAAAGGAATAAAGAAAATAAGAACAGCGGGATTTTACGTGGAACCCTACTCCGTGAGGAGCGGGATGAAACCATGGGAGAAGCCCTCAACGGGACATATTTTTCTATTGCTTTTCTCATCTGTTACAGGAGGCATGGGGCTCCTTATATAGCCTCTACAGGGCCTCCAAGTCCCACCACTGGACAATGTGGGACTAAACCACTGGATGGGGTACATTTACCCTCCTACAACACAATAGGCGCACATAACTAATATTCCAACAGTTCTCATAAGTACATTGTTGTTAGAAAATAGGAAGCAGAAGCGGAATCAGAAATAAAGATAGAAAACTTGAACATAAGACGGGATTTTACGTGGAACCCTAGTTCCTAAGGAGCGGGATGAAACCACGGGAGAAGCCCTCAAAGGGGCATATGTTGCATTGCATTTCTCTCATCTGATACGGGAGGTCTGGGGCTCCTTATATAGCCTCCACAGAGCCTCCAAGTCCTACCACTAGTAGATGTGGGACTAAACACATGGATGGGGTAAACGGATCCTAGAGGTATCCATTTACCCATCTACAACTCAATAGGCGCACAACCAAATACTCCAACACTCCCCCTCAAGCTGGAGCATGCAATGCTCATCTTGGACAAACAGAAAGAAACTCGACTCACAATACAGGACACTACGGACAATATCAACTCAACGCGCACAATTGTCGGCTGTTGTCGAGGATGTTGCTTCTCATGACGTGCATGTGAGGAGGACGAACGGGCTGGAGTGTGAGTCAACTGAATCTCTTCGTCAGAGAGCACGTGCTCTGAACTGCGCCTGTCAGAGTCATTGCAACTGAAAATGAGTCTCCTCGTCGAAGTACTCTGGCCCGCCACAACATGTGGACAACTGCTCCATCTCTGAAAAGGACCGAACTGAAAAAGGCCGTGGAAGTGCAATCCTCGTCGGAGTCCACGATCGCTGGAGGATGGAGTCTGAAGAAGTATCCTCATTGGAGAACTGGGTCTCTCCCATCTGGCACAGAGAATGATACTCTACTCTGGAGTACCTATGATACCACATGAAAACCCTAGCCAACATGGTATAGAGAATGATCCTCTACTCCGGAGTCTCTATGGCTCACAGGAAAACTCTGGCGGAAACAATAAGAACAAAGATGGGGACCACACAAAAGATGGTAAACATGTGCTCATCTGAAAAGACTGCATACATGTGCGTGTCTGAAACTGAAGACTCAGAAACTTTTGAACGTCGAGTCTGAACAACTGCGCATCACACCTGTGGACTCGAAATCTGAACATCGAGTCTGAAACTGCGCATGTAGAATTTTCATCTGAAAAACTGTAGAGTCCGGAAACTGGTCAGCCTCTGAACCTGGAGAATCTGACAATTGGGCATGTGACTCTATATAAGACTCCCCCTTTCTCCCATACTAGTCGGAAAACATGGACGTCGACCAAGATGGGAGAAGACAAAAAATGATGGGGGTAAAACATGAAACCAATAGGCCAATCACAAATTTTTCGGCTTTTCAAATCAATCTTTTTTTTTGAATTTGTTTTTTTCTTTCAATATGCGTACGATTTTTTTATGTGTGTGCCCTCTAAAAAAATAAAATAAAATCTCGGCCAAAATGTGGGCCTCAAACTTGCAGCAATTTTTTAACCCCCTTTTCCTTTTCCCTTTTTTTAAGCCATGCAACCATTTTTTTACGGCTTCCATTTTTTTTGAAAACTGCCCTTCCCTTTTTTTTCTTTTGCCCCTTCTCTCTCCTTTTTATGAAATAGGTCCCTCTTTTTTTTAATCGGGCACGACCTACGCACAAATTTCCATTCCCTATTTTTTTTACTTGGGCTTCAATAGCCCTTCAAAAAGAATTTTTTTTATAAAAAAAGGGGCCCTTTAGGGTTACCAACACCGGAACCCATTTCTCCGCCGCCACCGCTAGAGAAAAGCGCACGGATCTACGCTTGATGGAGCTCCCCGCCTGAGGCTTCTCTCACACGCCGCCTACGTGCGTGGAGATGACGATCGGAGGGCTGGTGCGGGGATCGTCTGTGCCGCCAACAGGGACTGATGCGATCTGGAGGAGCGCGAGGTCTGATGCGCATCGCCGCCGACCAGGTCTGAGCGTGTCTGTGACTCTGCAAGGGAGGGGTAGCTGCTTGTTCTGCTGGTGATGCTGAGGGGTCAAGTAGTTGCTGGTGTTCTTGTATGTCGCTCTGGAGAACGATGAAGGACGGACTCACCGCATGCGCCTGGGATCATGGAGGAGTCAGTGCCTCCGCTTGGAAATGAAGCAGCATCGCCTGTGGGATGCGATGCGATTAGAGATAGAGAACATCACCTTGCGTCGATCTGGAATTTGGAGCCCTTCCTTTAGGGTTCCACGGTGGAAACCCAATTGCCTCATGAAATCGATGACGGCCGAGATTGGGGTTTCATAACAAAAACCCATGTTTCCTTCGAACAACATGAATATTTGATCGAGAAAAACTCTGGAACAATTGATAATGATCTCATAATCTTGAACATAAATAATCGAGATGAGAATTCAAATCGAATCTCGACAAAATAAATAAAACATGATTCCTCGAGAATCGAACCCGCTCTCTTACCATGTTAGAAAATAGGAAGCGGAAGCGGAATCAGAAATAAAGATAGAAAACTTGAACATAAGATGAGATTTTACGTGGAACCCTACTCCCTAAGGAGTGGGATGAAACCACGGGAGAAGCCCTCAAAGGGGCATATGTTGCATTGCTTTTCTCTCATCTGATACAGGAGGTCTGGGCCTCCTTATATAGCCTTCACAGAGCCTCCAAGTCCCACCACTGGTAGATGTGGGACTAAACACATGGATGGGGTAAATGGATCCTAGAGATATTCATTTACCCATCTACAACTCAATAGGCGCACAACCAATTACTCCAACAATTGTCATGCTTCCTAAACAAATACTTGTCATTCTACCTATGGGCTATTCCCCATTTAGAATGTGCTCATTGTCATGTGCATCAACGAAATGATGGATATTATACAACTACATGACATAGTTCATTGCATCAAGCTTGACAAATAGCGCGATAAAACATTCATCTTCTAGAGGGTGGTTTATGGTTAGCAACCTAAACCTGGTAAATTAGAGTCCATATCCAAGAGATTCCAAGCAGCCAATCAAGAAACTCGAAAAGGAGATTCTTTGTTTAAAAAAAGGAACATTGATGGACATCAATAGATTTTGTGACCTTTTTGCACATGTTAAAATATGGTCTCGAATAAACAATTATGAGCTTTGTTGGAAGAAAAGAAGTGAATGCATTAGAAGAGACCCTAGGGCTCTCTTATATAGGAGAAAAGCCATGGGTTAATTACATGACAGGTACATAAAGAAAATAGAAATGAGAAATAGATAATAAGAGAAACAAATATCTCAACACTCCCCCTCAAGCTGGAGCAGATATGTCTATCATGCTCAGCTTGGAACAACACCTCTGAAATGGACCTCTAGCAAGAGCCTTTGTGAAAATATCAGAAGTCTGATCTCCAGTAGAAACATGGGAGGTTGATATGAGACCTTTCCGGAACATGTCTCTAGTATAATGGCAATCCACCTCTATATGCTTGGTTCGTTCATGAAATGCAACATTATTGGCAAAAAATAGAGCTGCTTGATTGTCACATAAAAGCTGCATGGGAAGAGGAACCTCAACAGCAAGGTCAGTCAAGACAGATCTAACCCACATCATCTATGTGCTTTCGTGTGCCATGGCATTGTACTCAGATTCTGCACAAGATCTAGCAACCATTGTTTGTCTTGCTTTTCCATGATATGAGAGAGCTCCCAACGAAAATAGCAAAGCTAGAAGTGGACTTCATGTTTCTAGGACAACCTGCATAATCTGCATCTGCACAAGCTGTAACCTCAAGAGATGTATCTCTATTGAATACAAGACCAGAACCAGGTGAAGTCTTCATATATCTCAAAATCATATAGACTGCATCCATATGAACCTTCCTGGGCTGCTCCATAAGTTGATAGCTTCAATAAACAATATAGCCCCATTTTTTAACATCAAAGTATGGATGATAGGGCTTCTCGCCATGTTTCATATGTGATAGTGCACATTTTGGCTTCACAACGACACCAACGATCTCACTAAGGCAACAATTACATAAGGAGGGTGATGATCTCCTTCATGCATGTCTGCAAAGAGCTCAAGTCTGTAGATACGAGGGTAACACAATTCACATAACGATTCTAGTCATACAACTAGGGTACAATCGCATGAAGTGTCAGTGTTTGTCATGCTTTTAAGTCATGATCACATAAATCTAGGTTGGTATGGCTGCCCAGATGTTGTGGCTAGAACACGTAGAATGTGATGGGCCCTAGCAACATATGCCAATGAGTTTCATTCAAAAATAACATATGATGACGAGCAATGTCAACCACCCGAACATTGGCATCGATGATGGCCCATGTATGGGGCTAGTAGTTGTTGACGCTAGAGATGAATAGATAAATATGCATAGGGTTTGACCTATTTGGTGAATATCAAACTACCGGTCTAGAATTGGCCTTTTTAAGAAACAGGGCTTGCATTGTATAGGTGTATGTCGAAAAACTTCACCATGTATCACCAAAGTTTATTACATGCCTATTACAACTAGGAAAAAATTAAATAATTACATGAACCAACTCTTAGTCATTGCATTTGCATGCACCACGGCATTCTCAGCTTAAAAATGGTCATGTCTGAAGACCACATCTTTCCTAGCCATCCAAATTGCCCATATGACTGTCACATACCTTGATCTCTCCTTCTCCGTGCTGCTCAAATCCACCTCAATGAGCCCAAAGCACGCCAATAATCAATACTCACCACCCGATTTCCACCCTGGTTCAAGACTTCCGCGGAACTCTCATAGGTGAAGAAGATATGGTTAGCATCCTCTACTCCCTCCGGACATCTAGGCACTCTTGACCCACCCCCTGAACGAACCATGCAAATCTGTCTCTTGTAAACAATCTACCCTCTTGAAGAGTCACAGGAACAACTTCACCTGAGTTGGGACCTTCCAGCTCCAAATCCACCTACAATCTGTCGCGCATCCACCAGGATCATAGAACATTGGACCCCTTATTGCCATGTATGTTTTTCTAACGAAAAGGAACTGCCATGCTATATCCAGCAGTCTTGACCGTCTGTGGGACCAACCATCTCGTCGAGCTCTGCGAGTAACCTCAGGAGCTACTCCAACTTCTGGTCGGAGAGATCAGCCCGAAATCGTGGAAAAAAGGTGTGTTCAACCCATACTTCTGTCATCGAGCAATCAGAGTTCTTCGCCACGATGATGAGTCGTGGGAACCTTGTGGCTAAAATCCCACCCTCACTCCAATCGTCATTCTAGAAAGGGAAACCCGTGTTGTCACCAAGAACAGGTCTCAATAACGGACGCATCTCTTACGCCACGCTACAAATGCCCCTCCAGAAGTACGAGGGTGTGATTCTTTGGGCTTCATGGGCAAGAAACAAAAGCCCATGGTCATAGATCCTCCGAACAAGAGTGCAAACCAGCGAGTCAGAATCTCCCCAAATCCATGTCACCCAAGTTAGGCCGTGTTCATCTCCTCCAAGCTACGTATCCCAAGCCCAACACCCTCCTTCGGGCAAGACATTGATTTCCACTCTAAAAGAGGGAACCCACTTGACTGCCCAGACGACGATCAGAGGAAGCACCTCATGATGGTCTCAAGTCTCTTCCTAACCCCCACAGGCATCATTCTAGAGGATATAAAGAAAATGGGAATCACCGAAAGAATCGAATGCAGTAAAACCAACCTGCCACCTCCGGACAAACAAACCGGCATCCCCCCTGCCAGCTTCTACTCCACCTTCTCAATCATTGGAAGCCAGTCAGTGGCATGCATCCATCCATTATTTAAAGGCACGCCAAGATATCGCAATAGTAGGTCCATGTAGGGAGAGTGTAACCATCTTGCACAGGAATCAACCTCTGCATCTGCTAGACCAAAGGGAACGAATTCTGACTTATCCTTGTTCATCCTCAGACCAGATACCACCCCAAATATGTCCAACACAGTTGAGAAACATATGCAACTATCTTCTCCTCCTTCCGCAAAGAGGATCGTGTCGTCCGCATAATGGAGGATGGGTATGGAAATGTCATCAACTGAGTACCCACTGCAAATGCCCCTCGATACAGCATGGTCAATCATGATCGTCATAGCAATTGCTACCAGTGTAAAAAGCAAGGGTGTCAACAGGCATCCCTGTCAAACACCCCTCTGAGGCTGGAAGAATCGACCCACCGATTGCCCATTGATTAGAATCGTGCATGATGTAGTTGTAAATCACCTCTTCATCCATGAGATCCACCAATCTGGAAAGCCCCTCATGTGCAGAAATGCCCAAATGAAGCACTAGTCCACCCAATTATATGCCTTCAAAGGGTTCACCTTCAGAAGGACACCTTTTGCTTTCCTCATGCGCCAATCCGTCACAATCTTAGATGTTGTGACATGAGATGCCCTCCAGGTAGGAATGCGCTCTGTACTGGCGAGATGATCTTTCTTAGAACCATTTTCAAACGGTTAGCCAATACCTTGGACACAATAAGTTATACCACGTTGGAATGGCAATTTGCATGTAATCCTCAATTCCTTGATACCACATCCTTCCTTGGGAGCAAAATAAATAAATGAGCGATTTAGCTTATCAAAACCATAATTTCCGTCCTCAAATTCAGCTATCACCTCAACATCCTTACCTGCAATGAGATCCCAGAATTCCCTATAAAAGAGTACAGGGAAACCATATGACCCTGGGCAACCGTCCAGTAATTCAGCCCAAACACAGCCTCTAGAATCTCCAACTCCCCAACTCGCCTCGTCAAAGCCTCCACATCATGCTCCGAAACAATATTCACCTCCAAACCCAACCACCATGAACCACAGCTTGGCATGAGCCTGCTCACGCCCTTGAAGTGGTCCGTGACCGCCCTCGCTAGAGCATCCTCCCCGACAAACTCATCTCCCTCCACCTCTACCGAGTGTATCACGCAACCGCGTGAAAAAATCCGGTATTTGCATCGACCTCCATCAACAACCTCTGTCGTGACCTTTGTCTCCATTCAACCTCCTGCTTCTAATCCTCCTCCAAGATTTTCTGCACAACCCCTCTGCTTACTAGCTCCTCTTCGTCCAACTCCCTATCATCCTCAACCCGATCCAATCTGTCCATCTCAAACCACACATGATTCCTCCTTTGTTTACGCATGGAGTTGAGTCTCCCTCTTGAAACCCGCTAGCCTATGTTGCAAAGTTGCTAGGGTTCCACACAAACCTTGACATAACCAACCCTCCATTGCTAATCCCAACCAGAAATCCATGTCCATGTCGCGAAATCCATCCTCTAGCAACCAACATCGCTCAAATCTGAAATAGGAGGAGGATCCCTTACCACTACAACAGTTGAGGCAAAGCGGCATATTGTTCGATCTTGATCTCCATAATGAAGTAATCGAGGCTAGGATAAACATCTCCAGGGCCTCAACAAATAGAAGGAAACGATCAATGTGTGATCGACAAAACGAACTCCTCCATGTGTACCTACCATTGGTAGCATCCAGAACTTCCAGCGCAAGCTCCTCCACCAACTCCCCAAATAAGTCGAGCCCGGGGCCATGCACACATTAGCCCCTCAGGCTATCCTCAACGTAAAACGTGACATTAAAATCACCATCCACAAACCAAGCCATCTCAGGGAACCAGGCTCTAATCATCCGCAACTCCTCCCTCAAAAGTACATTTGTGGAAGTCTCTGATACGCCATACGCAGATGTAACAACCACTCGAGATTCGTCGGTCTTGTTTATTGGACATACGAGCCACGATGAGCCATTATGCAATAAATGTTATTACAAAACATTCTCTGATCTGAAATGAAGAATAACTAATTTGCATAATAGGTCCCTTAGTACAATTAGGGTTTATGTACCATGACCATCTTAATGATCATACAGCTGTTGATTCAAATGTTAAATCATAGAGGTTGGTGCTTGGATGAATCTATAGAGTTATATTGAGGACTCATCTTAATGATCATATAGATGGATAAATCTATAAAGCGAGGAGGGTGAGGTTGTTTAGCCTCGCGAACACATGGTGCGACAGGTGCGAGGGGTTGGTTGAGGACGTGGATCACCTATTCTTTGAGTGATCGACATCGATGCAGGTTTGGAGGGAGGTTGGGATCCCATGGGTGGAGGCCAGCGAGTTGGCAGAGTTCTAGAGATAGGTTCACGCAGTGGGCATAGGCTCAACGGATGATTGTTCCAAGCCGTTTGTCGTCCTTTGGGCCACATGGTTAGGACGAAATGCTCTGATCTTTAACAACCGAAGGTTCTACTCGGAGAATGTCGTATCTCATTGTAATGCGCTTTCTATTTTTTGGGCTTCAAGGTAATGTACTCTAATCTTTTTATAATGAAATGGATAATGCGGTGACTCCCATCTCAGGAGGTCGCCCTCGTTTCAATCAAAAAAAAGATTGACGGCTCATCAAACATCGTCAAGTGATTGCTAAGAGAGGATCTCCAGACAGAAAGGAAGATGACAATTCTTCTCTATAGGTTGATATCTAACCGAATCTACATAGGAATAGAGATTCGAAGGTGTTAGATAAGTTAGGTCAAAGAGTTGACTTAACAAGATCGAGATAACCAAGACCTATGTCGTATATTGTCACGATATAGGCACGCATCCTCTGACGGAGACAGGTGTGTTACTATATGTTTGAGTATGTACATTTGGCAAACTGATACGTTGATGATCTAATCAAGGTCTATACATCGGCAAGCTGGTGTGCATACAAGGGCATGTGAGTAATACGATCTCTCAAAGGGATCATACAAGTTCATTACTGAACCGGAAGACATGAGCTCACTAATGAGAAATTGAGATCAGATTCTGTGCACTGGAAGATTGACTGAATTTGTAGATTTGATATATACTTTTGGAAAGTATATTATCAAGACCTAGGTATGATATATGCTTTTGGAAAGTATATGATCGATACAAAATCCCACTGATCAAATGAGAAACCTAAGGATAAAAACCCTGAAGAAAACAGTGTAAATCTGATCAAAATCTTCGGGTTTATTCTAGGTCTTCCAGTATGCAGGATGTACGGGTATTAGGAATACTCGAGGTGATGTGATCGTAAACGATTGTATAACCGTGATGCTTCCATTCCGAGTGAGTAATGAAATAGGTTTGAATTTTAGTGACTCCTCTCAATAGAGAAGTAATCTGATCGTGGTCCAAATGTTGGGCATTGATCTAAATACGATTCAGATGCAATGAGAAGAGTAGATTTACGGCTTTGATTTAATCAGATATCTTTGAGAGGTCCCCTTGATCTGGATTTGAGATATGATCTCAATATCCAAGTCACCATACATGGAAGATGCAATCGCCTTGTCCTTATCTCCAAGTATCCACGGAGAAAACGCATTATTCTTGAAAGAATTCAAGAATAATTTCATTGTTTATAATGTATCAGAGCATTGAGCAAAACGGATAATTAAATGTGATTTAATTATTATAAATAATGTGAATGTGATTCACATTATTTAGACATATGAGAATGGGCATTCGAGATAAATAAATGTGATTTAATTATCAAGGATATGAAGAATGTGGATAACACAATCAACATTAATCATGATATTATAAATGTGATGTATAATATATTAGAGAGAGAGCTAATTGTAATGTGTATTTACAAATTAATACTCAATGTGAATTAGATTCACATTGGACAATTAATTGTAATTGCAATTACATTTTGTTTTGGATGTGAATATGATTCACATTCTCTTAATGGCATGATTGAAATTGTTCACAAAATAATTTGGAATTATTTTGGTGAATAGAATAATTATGCAATAAAAGTTATTATATATGTGAAATTATTGTTGGAGAATAATATCTCAACAGTATTAGAATGAGACCCTCTTACCATACTTGAATGGGGGAGGGCCATGTTGAGCTCCATCAACTTGGTGGTTGTCCACCCCTTATATGGAATGAGGGATCTCTCTCTTCCAATTAATTCCATCTTTGTTGGTGTGATTTGAATTAAAATATATTCATTGATTTCAACATATTTAATTTAAACTAAAGACAACAAATTTATTGTTGGTAATTAAAACACAATCATGGCCATTGATTAAAAGCATAAATCAATCTAAGCCATTGAATTTGTGAGCACATGGATTGAGATACATGGACATCCAATTTCGTATAAAAGGAGATGTATCCCTAGCCTTTTATTTGACACACAAAAATACAACTCTCTCTCTTATGGTCGTCCACTCTCTCTTTCTCAACAATATGGCCATCTAAATTATTGACCTAAAGATCCTTGTATCCGTTGCGTCGTCGTTATGTTGCCGGATACTCTATTCGTGGATCTCTGTCTTCTTTGGTGCACCTCGCTCGTGAAGGAGATGGATTTCGTGAGAAGAAATCAGGAGATTCATCGCTCGGATCATCAACTTCGATTGTGGGAAGCACGCGATTCATCCTCGCGCCTGCAAGTGTGATCTACGTCAAATCGGATTTGAGACAGGAGAATCTCTTACTTTAGAGATTAGCGATCGCAATCATGCTTCAAGAGATATTCCTTGAACTCGTTTCTGATCTTGATAAAACGTTTTGAGAAGTGTTCTCGAAATATGTGGTTTCCGTTTAAAAATTTTTTAAATTACACTGCATCGAGCAACTAGTATGACTAGTCGCTCTTGATCGCATACGAGGCGATCACCATGCTTCCGTGATGCGCTTAAGGTTTTACCCATAACCTTCATTGTTCACCAATGCTACCAAAATTGAGTGCACCTGAATCGCCTCATCCACAACTCAAAAATGTCTCCATTCCACGCCACCACAATTCCCTGTGCACTTCCGTTCACAAAAACTTCTCTAAAATCGTTAAGGTGGGGACCCGATGTGGATGCCCATCTTTTCGGCTCCCACGAATCAATTTTTGTTTCTTGCAAGAAAACAAGATCAACCTTCCACAAGGCCAACATGGACCCTAGGACCTCTCCGCCTCCACTCCAGTGCTCTTCTCTGATTCGTCCATTTCAATTATGTTTATAACATCATCTTCATATTGTTTCTCAACTGCACAATGCTCCCTGTCTTGCCCCACAACCCTACCTTTCCCACTTTGTGCCACCACATTCTCCACCTCTGTACTGCTAGTTTTTGCTTCGGACCTATCCACTCTCCTTCAATTTCCAGTAATCTCAACTCTAGTCCAGTGTAACTGCCTACATCGCTTCCTTGAGAAGGTGAAGACATGGCTCACCACATTAGAATATACCCCTGTTGAGTCCATGTTAACCACAAAACCCTACGATGAGGGTATGTGCTCGGTCGTGCCCCTGTGCTTCACCTTGTTTTTCGTCATTACCGCCCTTCTCTAGCTGGTCTTTCTTCCTTCAGATCTGAACCCCTCTAAGTTGCCTCCTCCAATGTATACCACCTGTGAGGTTAGCGAGCCCTCGCAGCACCCATCGCTAGGGTTCACCTTCACCTCACGACGCCTCTGAGATGGTTGGTTCACCACATGGTCTGTTATGATTGCACTCATGGAACTAAGTCTTGTTGTCGCCGCCTCATTCGCCACAAGCTGCTGAAGACCACGTGGCCCAGCATCTACCGATGTCATCCATGGATTATCGTTCATAACAGAGCTAGGCATCCCTGATTCCGTGCTCAAGATCGGGTCCACGATTGGACAGATCATTGAGCCCAAGAAATTAACAGTGATATCCGACAGCGGAGAGTCTGAGAGGCGCCTTCTCGGATCCGTGCATGGAGATCTCGCTTTCGGGAACAATTTGTTGGGCTCCTCACCGGGTTAGGGGATCCCCTAAATGGGTTTGGAACCTCTTCCTCTGCAGTCGGATCTTGCTCCGTGTTTCCCAAACTCGGTTCTAAATCTTCAAACCCGAAACAGTTGGTCGTGAAGTTCGAGGCCGAGACTAGCTTTGCATTAACCCTCACAACCCCTTCAATGTATCAAGGTCGTCGCTAGGGTTTCGTAGCCACAACCCTTGGGATTCGCTTTCTCCAAAAGATCCGACGATTGGGTTTCCCAATGCCGAACGTGGGCCCCGATCACCTCACGTCTTGTTGTTAGTCTCATGCGACGTATCATCACCTCCGGCGATCGCTAAACATAGTGGCACCAGTCTCCAGGCTACCCAAAGCGTAGTACGACGTGGCAATTATGGCGGTTGCCCCTTGATCAAGAGCACCACCTCTGCCCCTTCACCCGGCCTCATGATGGTGCTGCAAATGTTGACGACGTCGCCAATATTCTCTAAAGCTTCTCATAGCACCTCCAGCCTCTGACATCTTAATGGAACGCCAACCACCGAGAGCTTCCAAGCCATCTCACCATCAACAGCTCCTCTGTCAAGAAATCAAGGTCTTCTCCACTTGATTTAACCCCCTGCCTTGGGCAACAGACCGTGGTCGAAAGCCCCATCCAACACTTCTTTAGCTCCCTCCGCTGACAACCCCCTAATGCACAGAGCCCCTCCCTTAAACCAAACCGCATCGACGGAGACTCCACCATCCTCTCCTCCATCACTCTCTCCTGCAGCTTCCTCAGGCACAACGCATTACCCTCCCCCACCACGAACCCCTCCAGGAGGCAGCTCTTCATCGCCTCCATCGACAGTCGTAGCATCAAGGTCTTCCATGCTTCATCTGACAACACACTAAGGGGAGGAGTCCAGGTCTCAACTTTCGCACGCTTCGATTGAACAGCATGTCCCGAACCTCCCACGCTTCCTAGCAGTGCTCCCTCCCGCGGTCATACCCCGTTTGCTGGGCAATCCCTCCTCTGATGTCCTGGCAACCTGCATTGAAAGCAAAGTTACACTGCAGATGGACATGTCTTAGATAAATGTTCCTTTGCTCCACATCGGTAGCACCATCTCGTGGTGGCGCTCGGGGCCTTCGGTTGTTGCACCTTCCTCTTTGGCACACTCTGGGCTCGTCCCCAGCGAGTTCTTGCATCGCCACATCCTCCCTCACCTCCCTCTCGCTCTCCTCACATTCAGTGGCCCTCCTATCACCTTCCTAATCGACCTCCTCCTTGCTCACGATGCCCCCACTATTGTTCCCTTGCTCGTCCTGAAGCAGATCCGCCAATGAGACGATCTTTCTAGAACTGCCATTTTGATACGATGATGGGAAATAAAAGAAGCTATTAGTTATGAGAGGTCTACCTGTCTTTATGTACAGAGATGTATATTAATACAAAGCAAGGCCTTAAATGTCGGATTTCGATTTCGTTTGTATGACTAACCAAAATGAAATTTCGGCCGAATTTCGATTGAAATTCGACCCAAATTTCGATCATTTCAGCCGGTTTTTGAACTAGGACCCCCCAATTTCGGCCAATATAGGCCATTTTGGCCGAATTTCGGTCGAATTTCGACGAAATTTGAACCCATGATACAAGGACTCTTAGAAAAAAGAAGAGTATGTAAGGTCTCAATAATATTTATCCACATGAGCCAGAACCTGATTTCTGACACTTCTTCGATCTTCCTCAACCCACATGTAAGGTTGTCCAACTTCACACATCTCTGAAATTAGGTAATAACCAGTCTTACCGCGAAATGTCCAAATCCCATGTTCAGTCTAATTCATATTATTTAGTCTGCTACCATAAATGATACAAAGGCCACTAATTCCCTCCAAGCAAAATCTACTCCAAAATAGCTATTAAGGTGGCATTACCTCTTTGATTGCTAACAAATAAAAAAAACTGAGAAAACCCATAACAAATCCATCCAAAAAGTTCTTTAAAATAAAACTAATCTCCAATGATACCTGAAAATGCAAGCTAATAAATATTGTCTTCAAATGAAATAAACAAAAGAAGATAATATTACTCTCTGTATACGAAGTCGTTTCTGAGGATAGATAGCTTTGTGTTCTCTGGTTACAACAATAGCTTTTATGGCACCTCCTAACTCGTTCAAACAATTTTGTGGCCCTTCAAACCGTGCAACTACAGCTTTGGCATCACCTACATTAGCTATTAGAACCTGGAGAAATTCATATGAATCAACAAAAGAATGTGGAATTCATAATGAATAAAAACATGTGCATCGAGTACATACTGTTTGCCCCAAGACCCAAACACAAACAGCAGTTGCACCATCTTGCCATCCCCCTAAAATTTGAGTATTTACACAAATATCACAACTATGAAATCAAATTGAGAAAAAAAACATGTAGCCAGCAAACAAAAGAATTTTGGAAATCCTATAAAGACCAAAGAGAGAACTAAACTAATTTTTTTATACACTAAGATGTCTTACTGAAAAGACTAGGGTTCTAAAGACCAGAGTTCAAAGCCCCCTGGTGGGGGTTGCGTTAGGTAGCGGACAAATAGCGTAAAAAATAGTTGGATCTTTCAAAACGGATTTGAGCAAGACTCCATGTAGCCGACTCCACTTAAAGTAGGAGAAGGCTCCACCAGTTTTTTAAGATGTCTTACATGGCAATTATAATAAGCACAGGTCAAAGCTCACCTAAATTTCTCAAGAACCTAGAAAGCACAACCATGGGATCATTAAGAAAGCAAAAAATTGCAAAAAAGGACACGAATGAAGGTGAAAGGCAGACTCAATGAACAAAGATGAGGATGAAGGGAGAGCGCCATAGCAATGTTTACTGAAAATGCCCAACCGTTTCAGTTTTCAATTAATGAATGTGAGACCTAATGGGCCTGAGCAAGGAGGAATCCATATGTTCAATCTTCAAGCCCTGTTATAAAGCCTTCAGGTTTAGGACTCACGATGCGAGGGTTTTTAGGAAACTGTAAAGACGAGCCGACATGGTTAAGGAATCTATGAGAGACCACCCCGATAATAGCTGATACTTTGTAGTACAATACCTGAGTGGCCATGGGCACATGAATAAAGATTCTCCCACCTTAAAGAGAAAAAGAGAAGCTAAAACACATGCTATAGATATCTCAGCACTTGTCTAATTATTATCCCAAACACAGTGCACCATACAAAAGCACGACATCAACCAAGAAGGTATTGCACTCCTTACAGGACTCAAAGAAAGAGGATCTTACTCAGCCCTATTCTATGGTGGTATAAGCCAATAAATAATAACTACTTCAGAAACGCACGAGTCCCTTCATTTCAGATTCATGATGAAATCATGGAGATATGCACCCAAGTTGAAAAGAAAAAAAAACAACATTATTAATTAATTTCATTTTGAGGTATATACATAGATTTCCCACAAATCGTTGGCTATTACATGTATACCCATATTCTTGGAAATTGTCTGTGCATGCCATTGTAAACTTACGTAATTTTACATCTACAACACATTATATTTATATTTCTGTCCCTGTCCGTGTCAATTTTAAAATGTCCAGCAAAATTGGGGATTTATGAGATGGTCATCAAATATTATTTGTCGTGCCCCTATTCCATGGTTGTTTCCCTCACTCCTTCCCTCCTACAGCAAATCAGAGGTCGTGATGGAAAGGGTGTCAACTCGGTAGATAAGTGGAGAGGAGTTTCAAAAGGAGTGACCAAGGTTTTAAAAAACGTAAGGCGGATCGAGGCGGTTCTCCGTTATTGAGGCGAGGCGTAAGCCTCGAGGCGGTCGAGGCGTGAGCCCCGATTTATAGAGAAAATACATATCAAAATTATTATTAAACATATCTATATTATCATAAAACCGTAAACCTCAGATATTGACATAATATATGATCATAAATCCTAAATTTGAATATGTTATATTTAATAGATGTACAAAATATACCATATTAACAATATATGCTAGTTTTAATTTGTGATTAAGTAATATTAATATTGTAAGTATGCGAATTCCTAATATTCTTACAAAAATACAGAGTCTCTTAAACATATATTATACTCATTGTAGCGATATAAGCAACTGAATATCATTTGTTGATATAAAATTTGTTCATACTAGTTAGAAACAATCATAGTACACTTGCATAACTTCTTTGATGCAATGATGATTGTAATATAAATGTATAATTATATATTTATGAAATGTTATGTTTCGAGAGTAACATATAATGATACTATAATACAATATTGTCATTGTGACTTGTATGTTTGTAACTAAAATATGCTTTATAACTTTAATATCATTATAAAAGTATAGCTTTATGTAGTTTTTGTTGGAGTATTTGGTTGAGCGCCTATTGAGTTGTAGATGGGTAAATGGATACCTCCAGGATCCATTTACCCTATCCCAGTGTTTAGTCCCACACCTACCAGTGGTGGGACTTGGAGGCTCTGTGGAGGCTATATAAGGAGCCCCATACCTCTGTATCTATTGAGAAAGTGCAATGCAAAACACGGCCCTTTGAGGCCTTCTCCCGTGGTTTCATCCCGCTCCTTACGGAGTAGGGTTCCACGTAAATCCCGATGTTTATTCTTGTTTTATCTTTTCTCTGATATTCGCTTCCGCATGTTTATTTTCTAACATGGTATCAGAGCGGGTTCGATTCTCGAGTTCTATATTCTTTATTTTTTGTATTCGAGATTCATCTGTTGTTATTTGTTATGTTTTGTAAGTTTTAGGGTTTCTATTAAAACCCCAATTTCTGGAGTTCTGTTTATGATGATGCTCGTTCAAGATTCGTCGTCAAGTTTGTGATCGAGTCATCTTTTTGGGTTACTTAAAACCCTAAATCTATACTTTTTGAAGATCATGTCATTATGGAGTTTTTGTTCCATATGAGTTCGTCTTTGGAATTCTGGCAGCAGCATCTGATCCCACAAGATTGTCACATATCTGTTCAAAACAAGGCGTCACAAAAAAAATCACGGTGGTGCCGATCGAAACTCCGGGCTTCATCAACGATGGCGGAGACCTATCTTCTCAGGCGGCGAAGAGCAGCCTGCGATCTCACAGGCACAAATCCTCAAGCCCTCGCGCAGGCGGCGCGAGGGGACCTCCTTCCTCATGCGATACTCAGGTGGCGTGAGGCGATCCATGCTCTCATAAGCCCAGGCTCCCACCGCGCGGGAGAAGTCCTTCTACGAGAGCACCCACACCCCCCTCCCCCGGCGATGACAGCCTCCAGACCAGGCACGCGGCGCACCTGCCTTCATCTCGTAGCCCAGAAAGACGACGCCCTCCCCTAGCCGCATTAGCCCCAGGTCGGCGACGCCAGGCGATGCAGAAGCACAGGCAGCGCGCCCCATCTCCTCGCGCGCATGCCCTTATTGCTGGCGGCGCAACTCTGTCGTATCTCCAGCCCGAAGCTGCTGCAGCTAGCCCTCCCAAGAGCACAGGCTCCTTCCGCGGCAACGCAAGATCCAGTCCCTCGGCGGGGCCTCACGCGAGGAGCAGAAAACCCCCAGGGGGGGCGACGACGCTGCACAAAAAAACATTGTGGGGGGCGGCATTCCAAGGTTTCCACGTTGGGAAACCCTAAGGGGGGCCCGATGGCCCTTCTTATAAAAAAATTTACTGCTACTGTTAAGCGCCCTTTGGGTCGTGATTAAAAAAAGGGGAGGCTTAGAGATTTAAAAAAAAGGAGGGAAATAATGAGAGCCTGGGGGCTGCGTTGGTGGACCCAGACGTGGGTCGAAGTTATAAAAAAAGGGTGTTTTTATTGTTTGGGCCAAGCGGCCAGTTCAAAAAAAAAGGAAAAAAAAAAGAAAGAAAGAAGAGGTCGCGTACAAAAAAAACAAAAAAAACGTACGCAAAAGAAAAAAAAGGAAAAGCCGTAAAAAAGGATGAAACGGCTTTAAAAATGTTTTAAAAAAATGTTTTCAAAAAAAAGTGTGACGGCTTAAAAAAATCATGAAAAGCCGCAACAAATTTTTCGAGAATATTCATGTTTTTCCCATGTCATTGTCTTCTCCCAACTTTGTCGATGTTCATTTTCCGACAAGTATGGGAGAAAGGGGGAGTATTATGTAGAGTCACAGGTCTTGCTCCAGATTCCAGATTCAGATGTCAGTCGCCAGACCAGCCAATTGTTCAGACTCGACGATTGATTCCGAGTCTCCAGTTTCAGACACGCACGACTGTATGGTCTTTAGTTTCGTGGTCCCCATCATTCATCTTGTTGTCAGGCCAGAGTTTTCATGTGATATCATAGGTACACCAGAGTAGTGTACCATTCTCTGAGCCAGATGGGAGAGACCCAGTTCTCCGACGAGGAGACTCCAGGCGCAGTTTCAGACTCGATGGTCAGATTCCGAGTCTTCAGTTGACTCACACTCCAGCCCGTTCATCCTCCTCACCAGCACGGCATGAGATACAACGTCCTCGACTGCAGCAGTGTGCGCGTTGAGTTGATATTGTTCGTAGTGTCCTGTAGTGTGAGTTGAGTTTATTTCTGTTTGTTTGTCCAAGCTGAGCATTGCATGCTCCAGCTTGAGGGGGAGTGTTGGAGTATTTGGTTGAGCGCCTATTGAGTTGTAGATGGGTAAATGGATACCTCCAGGATCCATTTACCCCATCCCAGTGTTTAGTCCCACATCTACCAGTGGTGGGACTTGGAGGCTCTGTGGAGGCTATATAAGGAGCCCCAGACCTCATGTATCCATTGAGAAAGTGCAATGCAAAACACGGCCCTTTGAGGCCTTCCCCCATGGTTTCATCCCGCTCCTCACGGAGTAGGGTTCCACGTAAATCCTGATGTTTATTCTTGTTTTATCTTTTCTCTGATATTCGCTTCTGTATGTTTATTTTCTAACAGTTTTAAATTTATTTACACAAAAAAATGCACAACAGATTGAGGCGGCGCCTCGAACCGCCTCGCCGCCTCGACCGCCTCAGTACCGCCTCGTCTCTCTGAGGCTTACGTCTCAGATATCCAGATCGAGGCTATATCCTCGAGGCGGTTTTCATGGGAAAACCGCCTCGACGCCTTGAGGCACGTTTTTTAAAACCATGGGAGTGACCTCTTAGAGGCCAAGAATGAAGGCCTACGGAACAAAACACGGTAGGGGGTTGGGGGTTAAGGTGAATCAGGAGGAAATGGATGATGGATTTTGAAGGAGCAAATGAAATTCCAAAAATATCGAGCATCTCCAAGTGTCGTAAATCAAAAACGGAGTTACACCATTACACAAGCTAATTTGATCAAATTGTCATTGAAGCAAGCAGATCTCACGATTCTTTGAATTTCACTGCATCAATTATTGCCCTACCACCAAGATTTATGCTACCAGTTGATTCAATAGTAGTATATAAATAGCTAAAAGAAAATATAGCTATGGCTACGAGCCTCACAGGATGAATGAGCCATGCATCGCCCACTCATTAGCCATGCATCGCCCATTCTTTTGTTCTACCTTTCAAGCAACGCCTTATCTTTTTTATTTTCTTAATTTGATTCATTTATAAATTATTTACTTATATTCAAATATTCTTATTTATACATAAGTTGTCTGTTTAGCATTGTCTAAAACGGCAAAGTGTAATCCACTTTTGTAGGATAAGTTTCAAACAGCTTTATCCATATGGGTATATTATATCGAATAAATTATTGTTGGTAAAAAACAAAAACTTGCTTATTTATAAGGCTCAAGGGTTCTCTTATATAGAGAGATCCGTTGGGCAAATTACATAATGAAGACAGAAAGAATAGAAAAAACATAAAAAAGATAAAATATAGGAGAAAAAGGGTCATCACGTGTAATGGAGCTCCAATTATTCCCATGACGAATAGTAGGACAAGAGAGCAGCAAGTTATTGACATCTTCGCGGTACAAGCAAACAACAAAGAAAAACGAGGATAACCTCAAAAGTTGATGACATGGAGGAATAGCGATAGGCGAGGGAGGCGAGAGAGGCAAGAGAGGTGAGAGAGGCGGGGGATGCGAGAGGCGACGATGGGAGAGAGGAAGAGGCACGGGGAGGAAGCATCATCGGCGAGACGAAACGCGAAAGAGGATCTCGTCAGGGATCCGCGTATGGCGTCAAAAGGAAGATTCGGGGTCATCCGCAAGTAGGAAAGAGGGAGAGGAGTCGTTCTCAGTCATGCATCGAAAAAAAGGATGTATATGCTTCCATTGTTGCATCTCCGGGCATGTTGCGGCGGTATGCTAAGCGAAGCCGCGATGTTTCAATTACGGTCTTGTTGATCATCGACGGGCTTCATGCCCGTACCTAGTGAGGAACCTGTATCAATCGCATAGGAAAGATCATGGCGATAGCTCGCCATGGTTCAATGGAAGCAAAATAAGATTGGGTTGCACCTTCAAAGATGTGCTCGACAAGGCGAAAACAAAAATGAATGGTCGTTTGCTCATAGGAGTATGGGAAAAAAGACTGCCTCTCTATCAAAGTGATCTGGGCAGGAGTTCTGCTTCTGTTCGGAAGAAGCTTCTTAGGTGACAGTGTGGCTTTAGGAACAAAGAAATGATGTGTTTGCGGCTTATCGAGAGCTCAGGTGTTCAGACTCCTGAACCTGAGGGGCAAAAATGACATTTGTTGGCGTTTACCGCTTGACGCGGATGGAGGAGAGTCTTCTTTCACCAGGGGAGTCGCACAGCAGAGAGGGATTCCCTTCAAGTCAAGAACAGTGGGGCATTGGAAGGACCGCTAAGGTGGGTCAGGCTGATCAAGAAGGTTCCCACGGATGGCTGCCTACCGAGATCAGACCCCGGAATCACGCTTGTGCTAATGGACTTCCGGAAACCGGAACTGGGACATGCACCAACAACAGCACTTACGATCGATCGCGAAACCTTCCCTATCTCAATCCAGTTTCTTTCAGCGTCGCCTCCGCCACACCTCGTGGGTGAGGATCCTCCGGTGAATTCAACAGGTACCTCGAAGACACGTCAGCATGATGAGATCTTCAACTCAGCGGAAATTGAGGCGTCGTATCGGGAAGAATCAGAAAGGTCGGACCTTCCTTCCACTGGCGATATTACTATCTTTAGATCGTGCCTCGGGAAAACGGGAGGGTTACCACCAAATGGCAATCGAAGGGGAGACTCGGGTGGTCTGATGCATTGGACAAGTGGGTCTTGGTCCATCTCTTATCAAGTGACCGACAACGATCTCCTGGCGCAGACCGAATTCGGGTATCCAGATCCCTAGATGGAGGACTCAACCATCTACCCTTTCGATCACTTATAGCGTTAAGGAGCCGCAAATGGTCCTTGCCTAGCTCTGGCAATGGCGAAAGAGGTATTGCGATGGAGATTTCCCGTCAGTGGGTTAACTGTTTTTCCAATCCATTTGTCTCCCTTGGGCGCTCTCCAAGCAAGTCGCTTCTAGGGAAGAACCCGAACGGGGATCTGGGGGGGCCCAGGCCATTGCCGATTGGAGGCTCTTTGAGGGGGATGCATATTTCTCCTCCTCGCTGATGTATGCCGCAGACACCCAAAGTCTGGGGAGCTCAGACCTTCTGGTCTCCTCTACTTAGGAGGACAAATCGGCGGAGAGTTCCCTGATTAATGAAGGCAGGCAGACAATTCTGACCATGGAAGAGGAACCGTGAAGAGATACAGGAGAATACGCAGACAAAAGGTTCCATCCGGAGACTTCCAGTCAATTTCTGAACGCAAGGGACATGTGGCAGTACTAGCAGGAGCGGTGAGGACTATGGGTGCGCAAACCGTGAAAAAATGAAGATACTCTGATGGAATGTTAGGGGTTTGGGGGACACAAAGAAGAGGACGGTGGGTGGGAGATTTGTGGATTGGGGTTGTGATCTTCTTCCTCATGAGTCTAAGCTTGATTACTGTGATGCGGGTGTCTGGAAGTCTTTTGGCGCACGAGCCATTTCCAGCTTTAAGGCAATTGACGCCGTGGGGACCTCAGGTGGACAAATCTTGGCATGGAAGGACAGCGTTTTTCGGTTCCGATCAGAGATAAGGGGATCCCATGTCCTCTCGATACTTCTGGAATGTGCCGCTACGACGACCCTCTTTGCCTTCTCATCTGTATATGGCCCATGCCATCTGTCACTACGTCATGAAAATAGGCTGAGATCCGTGCTGCGAGAGAAGTGCTTCCTAACTGTGTTTGGCCTGTTGGTGGGGACTTCAACATCACATTGTTTTCATCTGACCGTCCTCGCTTGCGTGGGGGCCAAGATCAGGGCTCGCTGACTTTTCGGAGCTGACTAGTGACTTGGAGCTTGAGGTTCTGGGTGCTACGGATACAAAGTACACTTGGAGGCGTCGGGGTCACGTTCACGCATTGACAGATTCCTCGCTTCAACAAAGCTGATGGAGTTATTTCCTACCTCGTCCACCACTTGCAGAGCACGGGCTCACTCGAATCATACATCGTTGATCTGGGACTCCGGAATCTCCCATATGTCGCGGGGTTTCTTCATATTTGAACGTGCATGGCTTTTGGAAGACTCTTTCAGAGAATTGGTGAGCTCACAGTGGTCCTCTATGGTGGTATCTAGTTCGGCGGCATACAGATTTGCGGAAAAACTAAAAGGTTTGCGGCAGAGGTTATGTACCTATAAGAAGGAGGTCAGAGAATTTAGAAGAGCGCGGAGAGAGAGAGAGCGAAAATGCAGGTTCAAAGACATGTGGATGGAGTGCAGAGTTGTGGTGTCTTTTTTGGATACAGGTGCGGAGAGCTGTGTATTCCCCTTCTCCGAGTGCAGGAAGTTGGAGGCTAATGGGTTAGGTATCACTCTTGAGATCTTTGGGGAGATGTCTGGCCTCAGACTGAATTTTAATAAATCCATCGTGATCCCGTTTGGCATGTTTGCTGAGGAAGCTCAGGCATGTAGCACGGAGTTGGGTACAACGTGGGGCATGCTTCCTATTCGGTATCTTGGGCTCCCTCTCACGGCTGGCAGGGACAAGTTGCCGGAATGGTTACCAGTGGTGGAGAAAATGGAGAGGAAGTTGAGTACTTGGAGAACGTCACTTTTGTCTCGTAGGGATTGTCAGGTGCTGATCAAAGCGGTTCTTTCGACGATTCCGGTGTTCTTCTTTTCCTCTAGACTTCTGCCGGTTGGAATAAGGAGGCGCATGGAGAGACTGATGCCTAGATTCTTGTGGAACAGGTCCGGTCAGGAGGGTCAGGGCATCCATCTGATTGACTGGACTACGGTCACCCAGCCTAAGTGTTGTGGTGCGCTGGGGATTAAAAGTTTGGAGACCCTCAACGAGGCTCTCTTGCTAAAATGGGTGAGCAGGATCTGGGGAATCGATGAGGGTTTGTGCTGTAAATTAATAAAGCAGATTATATGGCATTTCCTTGGTTGCTCCTGGCATGCAACAACAAATTCGGTATCAATCATCCATCTGGAAGGGAATCCAGAAGGTGATGCCTCGCTTTCATGACCTCTTCAGGCCGGTTCTCGGAAATGGTGCTACGTTTGGTTTTTGTACTGATGACTGGACGAGAGAGGGCCCCAGGCCCCCTACGCGTTCAGTTCCCTCGCTTGTTTGCTCTTGTCGTTGACCTTGCTACGCGAGTAGCGAATTGTTGGGAGAATGGCAATTGGATGACGTCATTCAGAACCTCCTTCTCTGATCAGCGGCTTGAGGAGTTTCTGCGCCTTCTTGACTCGCAGGGGCAGGTGGGTAGGCCCTACTCTTGGTAAGACCACTGGGAATGGAAGGACAGACCATTCTCGGATAGGAAAGCTTATGACTCCATATGCAGCCCCCCCCCCCTCCTCTTTCTGATGGTTTGTTAAGGGATTATAGCTTGATTTAGTCTCTTCGGCTCCCGGAAAGGATTGGCTTCTTCATGTGGCTCTTCAAGCGTAAGCGCCTTATGAATAAAGATCGTTGTTATGAATTGCTCGGGGTGATCTCTGATAGATGACCTTTATGTGGTATTGAGATTGAGACGATGGACCACCTTTTCTTTACATGTCCGGCTTCTGCACCGGTTTGGATTAAGGTGGGACTCCCTTGGATATGCCACAGCTCCTTCAAGTGCTTCTGGTCTTCCTTCTATATAGCACGCGATAGAAAGAGAGAAGAGGTTCTTTCATCAGTGGCGGCTTTGTGGGTCATCTGGCTCGCTCGTAATGATGTTCTTTTCTCAGGTCATCGTTTCTATACGAAAACGTTTGCTTTCATTTAAAGCGCATGTTAGGCTCTTGGCTTCTGTAAGTTGTACAACCTTTTAATCAATAAATGGAAGGGGCGGACACCACTGCATGTTTACCCCGTTTCTTGGTTTCAAAAAAAAAAGATAAAATATAAATGATATCTCAGCACTCCCCCTCAAGCTGGAGAGTTGATATCAATCATGCTGAGCTTGGAACATCACTTGTAAGACCCTCTGGCTAGGGCTTTGTTAAGTACATGTGATGTATGATCTCCTAAACTAACATGAGTAATGGAGATAAAGCACTTTTGTATCATGTTTCGAGTGCAGTAAGAGTGTACCACGGTATGTTTGGTGCTCTCATGGAAGGTTAGCTTGTTAGAGATGATGAGAAAAGCCTGGTTGTCGTATTGGAGGTGCATGGGAAGAGACACCTCAATTGTTAGGTCAGTAGGAACAGATCTGATTCACATCATCTCTGTACTAGCCTTCGGATCCAAGGATGCCAAGAAAACTCCAACCATCGTGGAGTTTATATATACCATATGTTGCTCCGTGTAAGTGGTGACAAGCATGAAGCTGTGAGGATGGCTATTCTGCTTGGTCGTGTATATATCAAACTGTACCTAAAGAAACCAGCATCGTTCTTCGCTTAGGCATACGTAGCTGCCAGAATATCCTACATCGCGTTGGCGGTGGGCAGGTACACAATATTGTTGGCGATCTTTGTGGTAAGTGTCCCAGAGAGCGAAGCACACGCGTACGTGTGATCTTGCTTCCACGAAGTGTTGGAGTATTTGTTATATGCGTCACTTATGTGGGAGATGGGTAAATGGATCCCATTTACCACATCCAAGTCTTTAGTCCCACATCTACCAATTGTGAGATGTGGACACTCAGTGAGGGCTATATAAGAAGTCCCTCACCCCCTGTATCAGATGAGAAAGTGCAATACATATATCATCCCTTTGAGGCGTTCTCCTGTGGTTTCATCCCGCTCCTTAGGGAGTACGATTCCACATAAAATCTCGGTGTTCCAAGTTTATATTTCTAGTTCATGCTCTGTTTATCATTTCGCTTCCGCATTCCTATCTTCTAACATGGTATCAGAGCGAGTCGATACTTGAGGATTTTTATGTTCTTTATTATTTTAATCGAGATTCGAATTTTGGAGTTCTTGTTCTTGAAGATAAAGATTATTTGATCATGTTCTGGAATTTGATCTTTGATCACCGGGGTCGAAAAACCCTAGATCTGATGATCTGTGATGTTTGGGGTTCCTTACTTGGAACCCTAAATCACGAAGTTCTTTCTCAACATTCGGGCGGCACTGGATGCTCCAGGAGCACCACCCCCCTATCACAACAGCTCTTGTGGCTCCCCAAATCCAGGGGGCACACTGCCATGTCCATCTCTTCATCGCCTCCCCATCAACCTCAAGGCCGCCCCATCGGGCTCGTCAGATGAGTAGGGCACGACGCAAAACACCTCTCATCCCGAGCCCTGCAGCACATCCCATGCGATGGGGGTGCTCCAGCTTCTTCTCCAGCACCGCATCTTCAACTTCGTCGCCACGCAACCCTCTAAGCGGCAAAAAAGGGGAGAAGAGTCGTAAAAAATGAAACAACCAAATGTGATCCATGTTGTCCCCAATTTCTTGTCTTCTCCCAACTTGATAGATATCAATGTTTTCCGACAAGTATGTGAGAAAGGGGGAGTATTGTGTAGAGTTCTACAGGACATTTCGTCAGATTCCAGATTTTCCAGTCAGAGGCAAGCCAGAATTTTCAGACTCTACAGATGTTCAAACTCGATGTTCAGATTCTGAGTCTTCTGTTTCAGACACGCACATGCATGCGGTCTTCAGTTCGATGTGCACATGTTTGCCATCATTGTTTGTGGTCCCCATCATTCTTGTTTTGTCGGCCAAAGTTTTCATGTGTTCCATACGGACTCCAGAGTAGAGATCTCATTCCCTATGCCATGTGGGCTAGGGTTTTCATGCGGTTTCATAGGGAATCCAGAGTAGAGATCCAATTCTCTGAGCCAGATGGGAGAAACTCAGTTCTTCGATGAGGAAACCTTCAGACTTCATTCTCCAGTATTCGTGAACTCCAGTACGAGATTCTTCTGAGGTTCCTGTGAGAGAGAACCCACTTTGAGGTCCCTATGAGAGAGACCCATCCTCAGAGATCTATGTATGGATAATTAGCGATGTTCTTTATTCGGCCATTTCAGAGATGGAGCAGTTATCCACATTGTTGTGGCGGGCCAGATTTCTCCAAGTGGAGACTCATTTTCAGTTGCAGTGACTCTAACAGGCGCAGTACAGAGCACATGCTCTCCGACTAGAAGATTCAGTTTCACTCACACTCTAGCCCAATCGTCCTCCTCACCTGCACGGCATGAGAAGAAACGTCCTCAACAGCAGCCGACAGTTGTGCGCGTTGAGTTGATATTGTTTGTAGTGTCATATAGCGTGAGTTGAGATTTCATTCTGTTTGTCCAAGCTGAGCATTGCATGCTTCAGCTTGAGGGGGGTGTTGGAGTATTTGTTATATGCGTCACTTATGTGGGAGATGGGTACCACATCCAAGTCTTTAGTCCCACATCTACCAGTTGTGAGATGTGGAGACTCAGTGAGGGCTATATAACAAGCCCCTCACCCCTTGTATCCAATGAGAAAAGCAATACACTATCAGCCCTTTGAGGCATTCTCCCGTGGTTTCATCCCGCTCCTTAGGAAGTAGAGTTCCACGTAAAATCTATGTGTTCCAAGTTTATATTTCTAGTTCATGCTATGTTTATCATTTCGCTTCTGCATTCCTATTTTCTAACGCGAAGCATTGTGTCCAGTCTTATCCGCCGACTCGAGAAATGTCAGAATGTAATCCTTGTTATTGCACTACATAAGGGTCATAAACTGCATGGACCATAACTCATAGTTGGTCCCATCCATCTTCACAATGGGTGTCGGGCCTTTGAAGGCATCGGACAAAGAGGAAACGTCACCCTTGTTTTTTAACATGATAAGAAAGAACACCAAAATGGAACTCAACTGGAGAGATTTTTTATGAGACCAAAAGAGGGGGGAGCACGCATTGGTGCCCACCCCAATATATTACTTATTTAAGAAAAAAGAGGGAAATACAAGGAAATTACAAGAGCCACGAGGCTACCAGCTGTTTGTAGTGCAAGATTACATTCTCACAATAAAAACGATGACCAGAAAAAAGCGCATTGTTACGAGCCAGCCAAATAGCCCACAAAACTGTCGCCGGATCAATACTCTCGTTTCTTTGACGACCACGCGCCCCAAGAAGTGAGGACCAGAAGGAATCAACAGGAGAGAACTACCCATCTGAGCGAGTATGCACTATCATATAGAGGATTGGTTGTACTCTATCTGCGCTAGGGCCAGAAAACATGATTTAGATGTCTCAAATCACGTTTTCCGATCACAATCAGACCGCTTCAGACCACAGTTCAGTGTCGAAGAGGAGATATATCGGTCATGGAGATCGTATATGATATCGGGAGGTGCGATGGGCTGCGAGGGGTCGTGAGGGATAGTGATACAGTATGCAACAATGGTGCGGGAGCGCTGGAACCGCCGAACAGCAGCGCAGAGGCGGCGATCTATGTTACGGCCGCGCTGGGGGGCGGTGGCAACTGTTGTGGCGGCACGCGGAGCCTTGACGGTTGCGGCGGCGCGCAGGGAGGCCGTGTGGAGCACGGGGGCGCGCGCAGAGGCTAGCGGGTGGGGGACTCGAATTCCGATCTAGGATCGTCGCTCGGATACCATGTTGGAAGAAAACAATGATTTGCTTATTCACGAGGCCCTATGGTTCTCTTACATAGAGGAGAGACCTATTGAGCAAATTACATTATGAAGACGAAAAGAACAGAAAATACATAAAAGAGTTAAAATATAAATAACAAAACGGTAGAAAAAGTACCCTGTTAAGCTTGGACTTCAAACATTTTAGTTTTACCATTTATGGTTCCAAATTACATAGTCATATAACATATTTGGCCTTAGTCCATTAAGGACAAAGGAAGATGGATAAAAGATTGCACCCTCCGGATGAAGCGAGAGCAACATTAGTGATGCTACAACTGGAGCTATAAAGGGCAGAGAATTCAAAGGAAACTAACAAAAATGACACAATATAGACAGTCACTGATCTAGGTAAGGGTTGGATAGCTTGATAGCCAGTTTGATAGAGTGAAGGAAACCAGTGAACTGATGGAGGATAAAGGGAGGATAATGTTGGAAAGAGAAGGATATCCATACTATTAAGTTGATTACTTTAGTACCTTTACTATAGTTGTATGGCAATCTTTACAAAGATGCTTATTTCAAGTAGCCAACTGATTTCATCATCCTTCAACCACAAAAACACCAATTGTCTCACCTCCATGTGCCACCTACCAACCATCAATTACGACCTCGTCTTCATCTCCGGCCTCAATCATATTCATAATGTGGCCCCCAATTGTAATGCCAACCCAATACATCGCATTAACATTATGCCACCTACAACTAGTAGCATTATCTGAACCTTGTACGTGGCACACGACACCACTACATCTAAACTTCAACAACTTTCCTTGGCCATGTAACAACAATGTGTTGGCAATACCCAGCAAGTTGCTTCACCCATCCAGGAAACATTTTCATGACACTTTTGTAAGTGATTTAGAGTTTAACAATGACAAAGATTTAGTTTGGATATTTACTTTTGCAGGAAGACTAGCATTTCAAGTTGAAATGCAGACTGAATTTTTCGCATTTGATACAAGAACCCTAGGAGCTCCTTATATAGTTGGAGACCTAGAGTAAGGTTTATAATAAGAGTCGTCTCATATATGAGACTACCGGAATATTCTTATGATTAATGAATAGAGTTGTCAACACTCCCTTCAATCTGGAGCATGTATATATATCAATCATGCTCGACTTCTTACAACATTTTTCGAACTGTGTGCACGCAAATGCTTTGGTGAACATATCTACAGTCTAATTAGAAGATACGCTGTGAGTACGAAGGAGCCCTCTCTGTATCAGATCTCTAGTATAGTGGCAGTCAAATTCTGCATGTTTGGTGCGTTCATGGAACATAGGATTGTTGGCTATGTGCATTGTTGCTCGATTATCGCATATGAGCTCCATGATATTACTGGGAGTGATATAAAGATTCGTGAGTACGGATCGAATCCATACTAGTTCTGTTGGAGCATGATCCATGGCTCTGTATTCACCCTCAACGCTTGAACAATAGATCACCGCTTGTTTCTTGCTTCTCCACGTAGCTAGATTTCCTACCAAGTGTAGAAGCCCGTTGTGAACCTTCTATCTATCATGCATCCTCCAAACTCTTCATCTAAATATGTCATGAGGTCGAAGCTATTGCCTTTGGTGAATAGTAGACCTCTCACTAGAGAGGATAGACGTATCTTAGAACCATCATGCATGCAGCAAGGTAAGCTGAAGTAGGGGATTCCAATGAACTGGCTCAATTTCCCGACAACAAGAGAGATATCTGTTCGAGTGATGGTAAGATATAATAACTTACCCACTAGACGCATGTATAGACCAGTATCTTTAATATCACCTATCTCGTAGATGCATCCCTTAGGATCCATGGGCATATGTGTTGGCTTCGATCCTAGCATCCCAATCTCCCGAAGCAGGTCGGTGGCATACTTCCGTTGAGACATGACTAATCCTCGCTTGGATCTTGCTATTTCAATCTCCAGGAAGTATCCTAGTGGCCCCAAGTCTATGATTAGAAAATGTTTTGCTAGTTGTTTCTTCACTTCTATAATACTGTCATGGTCATCTCATGTGAGAATGATATCATCCACATAGACTAGCATAGCCACAAGACCACAGTTCCTTTTCCATTCTTCAGTATAAATAAAGAAATGATCCGTTGAAGATCGGATGATGCCTAAATTCTCTAGTACTTCTGATAATTTTTGAAACCATGTACAAGGGTCGTGTTTGAGGCCATATGTCGCTTTGCATAGTAGGCAAACCTTCTGGCACTCCCCTTGAGCCTTGAAACCGGCAGTTGTTGCATGTACACAATCTCCTGGAGGTGGCCATAAAGGAACGCATTCTTCACATCTAACTGATGCAAGTGCCAATCAAGTTGTAATGCCACTGTCATTAGGGTCTGCATAGTGGATAGACGAGCAATCGACGAGAATGTGTTAGAGAAGTCAACACCATAAGTCTGTATGAACCCTTTTGCCACAAGCCATGCTTGTAGCGAGAAACAGACCCATCTGAATTGTACTTCACGGTGAAAACCCATTTGGATCCTACTATTCGATTGTCGCTAGATGGATCAACAAGTGTCTTGGTGTCCCCGAGAGATTGGTGCAGACATCTCTTCTTCCATTGCTAAGCGCTATTTGGAATCACGAAATGCCTCTGTATGAGTACGAGGGATAAATGTATCGAATATTACATGGACAAACTGTCTGTATATGGAGCCAAGTCCGGAGAAGGACACTACCGCAGAGATTGGATGCTTGATACTGTATAGAGATGGACGTTGTCTGGTCCCCTTCCGTAGGACTATCGGCAATGTCAATTGGGGCATCCCTTGAGTCGGCGGAGGTACATGTATCTGTATCCATCGATATAGCAATGCCATCAGTTTGTAAAAAATCGATCGCAGGACATACCTGAGGAGATAGTGCTTGCTCAAAAGAGGTGTGATCAACTTGAGGAGGAGGCAGAGGAGGAGGAATAGGAAAAGGAATAGTGGAAATTGGTGGAGGTGATACTTGTGTGCCAGACCTGGGGTAGTAGGGAAGAGACTCAAAGAATGTAACATCAACACTTATGTAGGGTCTCTTGGAACGTCGGTCGTGGCATCTATAACCCTTTGGATTTCGAGCGTAACACAGGAAAGCACATTTGACTGCTCAAGCAGAAAGTTTATCCCTGTCAGGACTACATAGATGAACAAAAGCGACATAGCCAAATATTTTGGGAGGAATATGGAACACAGTCTTTCCTAGAAATAGGACCCCTATAGGTATATGCTCATCCCATAAAAAATGGCATACGGTTTATAAAAAATGTGGCTGTCAGTACGGGCTCACCCCAAGAATATGATAATCTATGAACCCCTCTTCATCTAACCGAATCCTATCCATCTCATTAGAAGGACATCCAAAAGGCATAGTCCATCTCCTTGAACCCCTCTTCAAGAAGTCAGGATTTTATAAAAAAAAAGAAAAAAGATCAGGAAGACCACCATCATCTAAGGACCACACTAAAGGGGTATGATCAGATTGGTGCAGTAAAGTAGAAACACAAACCAAAGGGGAGGTCGACTGAAGCTTCACAAAACCAATGAACCGGTCCAGACACGAGCGCAGCCCCTAAGACACGCAAGTAAAGGGGCAGTCGAACGCGTCCAGAACCTTCAACTGAAAGTCCGCCACAAGACGGCAAAAGTCTAATGATCCATGATCATGGCATCCATGGGGGTGAAGACATGTAGAGGAGACCAACGTGATATTGAAGTCACCACCAATCAAACTAGGGTGTCAATGGATATACCTCCTTAGCCAAGCATAAGTCCTCCCAAAGACCCGAACGAAGGGCAACAACAATGGGACCATATACACATGAAAAAGCCAATAGATATCCAACACAAGTGTCCTTAAGCACCACCAACATCACATGTCTACCAATCACCTCAACTCTAGTTGTAGAGGGTCCCTATTCCAAGCAACAACAAGGTCGTTGGCACTTCCAACGACATCCACTACCCTAAACTTTGAAAAACCCTGAGCGCCCAGACTTCCACATCAATCCTGAACAAATCTGAATCTTGATCTCCTACAGAAAGACCACGTCTCTATGCCACTCGTCCAGCACCCTGTTAACCGCCCTTTTCTTCTCTAGGTCACTTGGACCCCACACATTCCATGAGATAACCATCATGAAGAAACATTACGAGGTATGTAGTACTCACCACCTTTGAATCACTTGTAATGCGTTCACCGAGCAATCAATGTCACTTTGCTCCAACCGAATCAACACCACAAGCAAGGGCAGCTCAACAAGCTCCATCATGCATTGAGGCCAAGCTTGAGGCCCATGATCGACATAGATAGGGTACGGGGGACGCACCACCAACTGTTGCCTCTTGCGAACGTAAGTCCTCATAGAAGAAGTTTCTTCGATCAGAATAACAGGCTTAAGGTGGGTGAGGGGCTACCTAACCGCCCAAGAGTCCTCTTCTTGTAGCGACAAGGTGGCATTCTTCTTAGAAGTGGAAGGAGGCATCAGCAGTCGATTAGGACCCAGTAGTTCCGCCCAAGAGAGGACGTCACAAGATACATGTCCAAGTGATATGATTGGTACCCTATCCACCCTCATCCGAGAGTTTGCATCACTAGATGCCTTAAGTGATACCATATTAGACCACAAGCAAGGGAGCTTGAATGAGAGGGTTGGAACGTGTAAAGGTGTCCCAGCATCCACACGATCGAAATGCAGAGCAAAGATATCAGCATTGCCTGTGTCTAGGTCGAAGAAAGGATCCAAGAGGTTAAACCCAAAAGTCATCACCTGATCCTCAAATTGCATATGTTCTCGATAGCAATCCCTAAACAGAAAGTTAGGTCCCAAGTAGAAAGGTGCACCAAGATAGTAGAGCTCCACCGAATTCCGTGTGACTGTACTACTGCCCAGGCTGGAATTCTCCAGCGGGGGAGGTGGAGGAACCATTACTCAGCCCTCGGCTTAAAGATGGACCAACCAACCTTTAACGAGCATTCAACACTCGTGGTCTCAAGGGGTTCTAAAATTCCCCTGACCATCAACATTACAACTCACATTGGAATCTGAAACGCGACCATCCGCCAAGATCTCAACCACCTCTCCCAAGTCCTTGAGAGTGGTCTTCAATGTTCAAAGGTCCCTTGATAGGAGAGGGATCCCTAAGACCTGGAAAGTCTAATACTACACTGCAGGTCTCTCGCCATTTGAGAACCGTGGTCTTTTCCAAGAGACCAGAGCCTCCACCGCTAAACAGCTCCTAGCAAGCATGATATCACGTGAGACCGGAGCATCGCCTCTCTTTTCGGTTGGATGAAATATAGACTTTGGCATGAACTTTGATAGGATGCAATGAAGTCATTCGATACAACAGAACTTATTTTTTCTCAACGATAATTTAAAATGTTGCCGTGCTGAGACTTGACCAATATATAATACATTTCAAGAGCAGTATAAAGTAAGGTTATGTCAGCAAAGTTTTTTTTTTAGGCAATATGTCCGAAAAGTGTTCTAATGCAATGCAGCCCAAAAAATACCAATTGCCTTCAAGATCAACAGCTTCAGCCACAAGAAAATAAGCATTAAAAATAAACATTCATAACTTACCAGCAGCACTTTCTTTAAGAAGATGCTCATCTGTTGTCCGAAACCCTGATAAAAAGGTGTGTGCGATTAAGATATGGATGATATAATCATTGAGGAAACTAACTATAAATCGATTCAAAGCCATTTGATAGAGAACATGAACTTTGACATGGATAGAAAACACCATAAAACTTTTGAAAAGGATACCCATGAGCAGGAATCTCCCTAAATGCTGAGTCTAGGGTGAGCAGATCACAGTAGAGCCAACAGTAAGGAGCATTAACCTAGAGCCTTTAAAACATTTGAATAAGAACCCTTCTAATGGTCGGGTGGTAGAAGCAGTGTCTCTCACTTTAAAGGACCAGGGTTCGAACCTTGCTACTAGTAAAAAAACATTTAAATATGCCCAGAAAACTCCCTGAAAGTTCTACATTTTAATCTTTCCAGTCGTTCAAAGATTGTCCATGAAAAATACGGTACTCTTGACCTCTGACCTCAGACAACTGATTTTTTAATTGTTTAGCCTTGATTTGCTGTCATCTTAAAGTTTTGAAGGTTAAAGGAAAAGTAGCTGACTAACCGACATTAGTGGAACAACCTCTTAAGAAAATCTTCTGATTTGTCGACTAATTTTCAACTGACTTTTAAATGTGACAAAATGCAACTCGATTTTAATGTTAACTAACTGCCACAATTAAACCCAATGATGATGATCTAAAAAAAGTACCATTAAGCGTCTACATGAGGGTGAAGCTGACTAATTGGGACCATCATCCAGGGAATAAGAACTTTCATCTCGGATAGTCATCTATTTTTGTGACCAGTAGACCACATCTGATACTCAATCAACTCTCCATTTGGTCAGCCTAGATCACATTTCATACATAATATAGGGGTCGGGATGTGAACATTTAAAACTTACTAAACGTGATTTTTCGTTCAACCAACATCTACCCTAGTCAACCAGTTTTAAAAAGTAGCCGTCTCACTGTAAAATTAGCCATATTGCTTTTTCTACGTACTACTATTTGTGAAAATATAAAATAGAATAGGTGGAATAAAAGCACAAGCAAAAACCCAGTAATTAAATGGAACCCTTCTCCCTAAAGCAGGATGAAATCAAGGGAAAAAGCCCCAAGAGTTGTGCAATCTATTAGTTGGGGAAATACAATGACTTGCTCATTCATGGGGGTTCTAGGGTTCTCTTATATAGGAAAGTAACCAATCGGGCAAATTACATAGAGAAGACAAGAAGAATAGATACTACATAAAAGACACAAAAGAAAACTAAAATCAACACTCCCCCACAAGCTGGAGCGTAGATATCTACCAAGCTCAGCTTGGAACAACATCTCTGGTAAGGCCATCTGGTTAAGGCCTTCATAAGTACATATGTTGAGATAAACATATATTTTTGTCTTTTTTATATATATTATGTCTTTCTATGAGTACTTATCATGTAATTAACCTAAGAGATTTTCTCCTATATAAGAGATCCATCGGTCTAATTCTAATATTTTGTTCTCATTTTCTCCCAACATGGTATCAGAGCAACGGTCCTAAACCGGGGTTCCCATATCCCACCCGAAACCCTAACCTTACTAACCCCCCCCCCTCGCCCCGCCGCCGTCACCCTCCCAGCGCCTTCCGCGTACGGCGCATCACGCTTTCCAGGCGCATCGCGCCTCCTAGGCAATTCGCTACTTCCCAGGTGCATAGCACCTCCCAGGCGCATCGCGGTTCGCCGCCTCCCAGGCGCATTGAGCTTCGTCGCAAGGCATCGTCAAGCGCTGCCAGTGACGATCGCCAGGCGCTAGGACCATCGAGCGCAGTGCCAGGCATCGCTAGGGAAATCCCAGGCGCCGCCAGAGCCTTCATGTGCCTCCAGGTGCTTCTCTCGTTCACTGCCAGGCGCCGCCATCGCCGCTAGGAGCACCTACAGCACCATCAGGCCTCAATTGCGCTGATCTAGGGCTCGGCCAGGCGTTTGATCTCGCACGGACGCCAAGGGATGGTTGTATAAGTCTACATATACAACCGATCCCTCATATGGTTCTGTAGACGATATTTTCTTCTCTTGATATAACCCCCAGTTGTTCTGCGTGTTGTCTTCTTGGTACAATGTCAGAAAACAAGGGTGATGTTTTCTCCTCTTCCGGTGCCTTCAAAGGTCCAGTACCTATCGTAAAGATGGATGGGACCAACTACGAGTTATGGTCCATGCAATTTTGTACCCTAATGCAGTGCCACAATAAAGAGCACATTCTGATTGATTCGGAGCTGGGTGGACAAGACTGGGGCAAATGCATCATGGAAACAAGATGATGCTTATTCTCGTATCTGGTTCTCCGGGACACTTACAACGGAGATCGTGAATGATATTGTTAACCAGCCAACTGCAAAGGATATGTGGGATATATGGGCAGACACATACGGGCAAGCAAAAAATGAGAGCAAGATTCTTCAGCTGCAGTTCGACATTTTCTCGACCAAACAGAATGGTCGACCGCTCCACGCACACTTCTCTCATCTGAGAGGCATGTTTGAGCGACTTCAAAGCTTCATGCCTATTACCACGAGCACCGAATAGCAGCAGGCATATCGGAATGCCACCATAATAGGAGTCTTCTTGTCCTCTCTTGACTCAGAGTATGATGTCGCTCGTACTCAACTTCTCACTGGAGAGACGATTCCGTCGATGGAGGAGATCTACAAGCGCTTGAGCAGAATCACTACCACAAACACTACTACGGTTCAGCCGACTCCTTCCGCTATGGCTGCTACTCGCGGCAGGGGGGGGGTCATCCCAATTTCAGGGTCGTGGACCTCGAGGTCGAGGAGGCGGACGACAGCGTGGTCCTTGTTCTCGTTGCCATCGTCCGAGTCACTCTGAGGACACATGCTTTCAGAAGCATGGCTATCTAATGTCTGCATGTGTTGCTGAGCAGACTGAGCATTCTAGTACGCCTACTCTGGATCCATGATTCGATGATATTGTCCCCAGATTGAGAGGTATGATGACCACTCCTACGACTCCGACTCCCGGTGTCACTGATGCTGCAGCCACGGCCAAAGCATCATCTAGCACGTCAGGTATTCATTCTGCATTTAGAAGTTGTAGCAGTTCAGATTTAACTTACTGTATTATGGATTCATGAGCGTCACACCATATGTGTGGAGATCAGACGTAGTTCAGTACATACCGATCTATCTCACCTGGTAGGTATGTGGTTATTGCTAATGGTGTCCGTATGCCCATCATTGGTCAGGGCCAGGGGGAGATTGTTCCAGCCCCCTCTATGCATCTTCAGAATGTCTTATATGCTCCAGATTTCCATATGAATCTTTTTTCCATTAGCCAACTCACAGAAGATTTACATTGTCGTGCCATCTTTGATCCCTCTTCTTTTGTGTTTCAGGACATACTAACTGGCACGGTGATTGGTCATGGCTGTGAGCAGAGAGGTTTGTACAAGCTTGCTGTCCCACCCTGTGCTGGCATCGCAACTCTACCGTCAGGATCATTTTCTCCCTTCATGTAGCATCTTCAATTTGGCCACCTTCCACTAAAGAAGATGTGTCATGTGCTACCACAAATATCTCCTAAAACTGCACTGGATTGTGAATCCTGTCAACTTGGGAAGCACCATCGCTCCTCTTTTCCGAGTCATCCGAGTCGTCACAGTATTCAGTCCTTTGAGTTATTCCATTTTGATATTTGGGGTCTGAGTCGTGTCCCTGATCATCAGGGACATCATTTTTATATGGTTGCGATGGATGATTATTCTAGACTATCTTGGGTGTTCTTATTAAAACATAAGTCTGAAGCATGTGTCATCATTAAAACTTTTCTTATCGAAGTTTCTCTGCTAATGTAGAATTCATTCGTACGGACAAAGTTTTGGAGTTTTCCACATTACATTTATCTGAATTTCTCAGGTCTCTTGGAATAGTTCATCAAACCTCTTGCAATTACACTTCTCAGCAGAACGGTGTATATGAACGCAAACATTGTCACCTTCTTGATGTCACGCGAACATTATTGATCCAAAGTCGTACCCCTCATTCTTTCTGAGGGGACGTTGTTCTTACTGCTTGTTACTTGATGAATCGCATGCCGTCCACCATGCTTGGAGAAAAAGTTCCCTTCTTGATTGCGTTTCCCAAGAAGGAACTATTCTCTCTCACTCCCAGAGTATTTGGATCTGTGGCCTTTTGTCCACAATTTCACTCCCGGTCATGACAAGCTCTCACCTAGAGCTGTCAAATGTGTTTTTGTTGGTTATTCTCGTACCCAAAAAGGGTATCGATGTTTTGATCCTGTAGACCGAAGATATTATGTGAGTGTTGACGTCACTTTCTTTGAGTCGATTATGTATTTCTCTTCTACAGGTGACAAGTTATCCAATATTACTTCTGGGGAGGACGTTGTTGTGCCTCCACCTCCGTCTCCACCATATGAACCCCAAGCTGCCACTCAGCCTTCCCCACCTCCACCACCTCCATCACCTCCACCACATCCACCTTCATCTGCCCAGTCAAAATTCTTACCCCTTGTTTACACTCGCAAGTCTTTTACTCGCCCCTCTGCTCATGCGCCGTCCACATCATCCACCACGCCTCATGTATGTCATGATAACATTGTTTCTATTGATGGCACTGGAGTTTTGCATGATACACAGGATGAGTTGACTACAACAGACAGAATGCATGATGATCTGGAGGTTCCTATTGCCCTAAGGAAGCCTCGTGACAGTGTGTCACGTATCCTTTAGTTGCACATGTTTCTTTGGATAATCTTTTAGAGGAGTACAAGAAGTTTGTAATGGGACTCTGTCGTTACTATCCCATATACATATCAGGAGGCATTATAGGATGGTAGGTGGCGACTTGCAATGGAAGAGGAGATGGCTGCCTTGAGGTCACGTGGGACGTGGAGCATTATTTCTGCTCCACAAGGTACCTCTGTTGTAAGCAGCAAATGGATATTTACAATTAAGCAAAGGGCAGATGGCAGTGTGGATCGCTACAAGGCAAGACTGGTGGCACGTGGATTCAACCAAACCTATGGGGTGGATTATCAGGATACTTTTTCTTCTGTGGCCAGACATTCGACACTACGCATTCTTCTTTCAGTTGCAGTTTTACGGGACTAACTTTTGTACCAATTGGATGTGAAGAATGCTTTTCTCTATGGGGATCTTCAGGAGGAAGTTTATATGCAGCAGCTACCAAGGTTTGCTACTGAGGGGGAGTCCCATAAGGTGTGCAGGCTCCACAAGACGATTTATGGCCTGAAGCAGAGTCCGAGAGCTTGGTACCAGAAGCTATCGGAGTTGATAGAGCACCAGGGGTTTTTACGGTCTATTGCAGACCACTCACTTTTTGTTCAGAGGACACAGAGAGGTATTGTTGTCATTCTTGTTTATGTGGATGACATTATTGTTACAGGGGATGATGACCAAGGTATTCTGGCTGCCAAGGAGTTCCTAGGTCAACAGTTTGTGACTAAGGACCTTGGTACTCTTCGATACTTCCTCGGGTTGGAGTTCGTCAGGAACCAGCGTGGTATGGTGATGATCCAGAGGAAGTTTGTGATGGATCTTATTTCTGAGACAGGTATGACAGGATGCAATCCTGCTACTACTCCGATGGATTCGAGTATGAGATTATATGATGATGACACTGAGGAGGTAGATAGCAGGAGATATAGAGAACTGGTTGGGAAACTTTTATATGCCACTATCACAAGGTCAGATATAATCTTCGCAGTAAGAAAAGTTAGCCAGTTCATGGAGCAGCCCAGAAAGGTGCATATGGATGTTGTCTATATGATATTGAGATATTTGAAGAACTCACCTGGCCCGGGTCTTATATTCAGCAGGGATGCAACTCTTGAGGTGACAGCTTGCGCAGATGCTGACTATGCAGGTTGTCTAGGGACAAAAAGTCTACTTCGGGCTTTGCTATGTTTGTCGGGAGCTCACTAGTCTCGTGGAAAAGCAAGAAGCAGACAATGGTGGCTAGATCAAGTGCAGAATATGAATACAGGGCCATGGCACAAGGGAGTGTAGAGATGATGTGAGTTAGATCGGTATTGACTGACCTTACCATTGAGGTTCCTCTTCCTATGCAGCTTTTATGTTATAATCAAGCTGCACTATTTATTGCCAATAACTCTGTGTTTCATCAACGGAGAAAGCATATAGAGGTGGATTGTCATTACACTAGAGACATGATCCAGAAAGGTCTAATATTCACCTCCCATGTTTCCGCAGGAGATCAGGTGGCTGACATCTTCACCAGGGCTCTTGCTAAAGGTCCTTTTCAGAGGTGTTGCTCCAAGCTGAGCATGATAGATAGATATATGCTCCAGCATGATGGGGAGTGTTGAGATAAATATATCTCTGTCTTTTTTATATATTATGTCTTTCTCTGAGTACTTATCATGTAATTAACCCAAGAGCTTTTCTCCTATATAAGAGAACCCTGGGTCTATTCTAATATTATGTTCTCATTTTCTCCCAACAGCGTCTGATGTATGATCTCCTTATCTAACATGGGTGGTGGCCTCTCATGGAAGACTGGGTTGTTGGCTATGAAGAGAGCAGCCAGGTTGTCGCATTGGAGGTGCATGGGAATAGGCACCTCACTTGTTAGGTCAGTAAGAACAAATCTGACCCACATTATCTATGTACTCGCATGTGCCATGGCCCTGTATTATGATTCTGCACTGGATCTGGCAACCACTTTCTGTTTTTGGCTCTTCCATAACACCAAGGAACTCCCTATGAATACTGCAAAGCCAGAGCCCAAAGGTAAACTTCCCGTCCTAAGGATACCCCGCAAAATCTGCATATGCACAAGCTGTAACGACAAGGGATGTACCTCTATTGAATAGAAAACCAATGTCAGGCGAGGCCTTCAAATACCTCAGAATCATATGGACGGCATCCATATGTGCATGTCTAGGTTGCTCCATGAACTGACTCACTCTGCTTACTACAAAGGATATATCTCGCTTGGTGATGGTCACATATAGGAGCTTCCCAACAAGCTCCATATACCTCCTCTTGTCTACCTCCTCACTGTCATCATTGTTGGAGTATTTGGTTATGCATCACTTATGTGGGAGATGAGTAAATGGATCTCTACAGGATCCATTTACCCCATCCAATGTTTAGTCCCACATCTACCAGTTGTGGGATGTGGAGACTCGGTGAGGGCTATATAAGAAGCCCCTCACCCTCTATATCCAGTGAGAAAAGCAATGAACACATCAGCCCTTTGAGGCGTTCTCCCGTAGTTTCATCCCGCTACTTAGGGGGTAGGGTTCCACATAAATATCCTGGTGTTGTGATTATCATTCCGCTTCCGCATTCATATTTTATAACATGGTATCAAAGCAAGACGTTCTTGGTTGATTTTGAAGAATTATTATTGGAGATTTTTGTTATTCAAGATCAGTCAAGTTCTTGTTTTTTATTTATTGTTCGATCAAGTTCTAGGGTTGTTCTCATGGAACCCTAATATTGCACACATTCAACATCAAGTATCAACGTTCCAGGGTTTCCTTCTGAAACCCTATAAGCATGCAACATACAGGCTCCAGATCTGCATCTTCCGTTGCAGTTCTTCCAGGAGAAGACGCATCTCCCTCGTTGGAGATGCAGCATCTTCCATATCTACATTCCAAAGGTCTTGGGCGAAGATATGAAGCTCTCTGAAAAGCTTCTTCCAGAGGCAGCAACCCAAGCACCTCCTGGCGGAGCCACTTCCTGCAGGCGGCAAACCCTCCATCGACGTCCCCATGTACAACTAGTAGCCAGAGGCGCCATTAGAGATCTCATTGTCGGGTCCAATCTTCAACAAATGCCATAACTACACCTATGTATGCAATGCAAGCAGGTTTGCCTCTATGGGTCTCGACGTGTCAATGATCCCGTTCTACAACAGCTCGCTCCCGATCGACATTCGCGTGAAGGATCTGGTTGATAGACGAGAAGATCCTGCAGTACGGCGACCAAGCTGCCAAGGTGGAACGATTCGCGCAACCCCTACTTACGCAACCTCTTGATTCGGGGCAACCATCAAGGCAACAATCTCCATATCATTGCGCGCTCCACCTGGCGGAGGCCCTCTAGGCGATGGCAGTGCCTCGCGCACTCCAACCCTCACCGCAGCATCGTGCGACGCTCGCGTTGTTCTTCCCCCCATCGTTAAAGCCCCAACGTGTCGCTCTATCAAGCGGAGCCTCATAGTCGGTGGCACCTCCAAGCAGAGGCGGCTGCGATTCTCCAAGCCGAGCTCCTCCCATCTGAGAACCTGGCCAGCATGGTGCGCATCGGAAGCGTGGTGGCGAGCCCTAGCCACCATCTCGTCGCGGCGTGCCCTAGCCAAGGCAGGGGCGGCGTCCTCTCCAGATCCAAGAAGAGGGTTCCCACAATGGGAACCCAAAGGGGGGGCCGATGACCTTTTAAAAAAATTGGGGGACTATTTGTTTGAGACCCCTAGTGAAAAAAATATGGAGAGCTGCAAATTAAAAAAAGGTGCGTACAAAAAAAAATTGTACGCGGGAAAAAAATATTTTTTGCAAAAAAAGGAAAGCCGTAAAAAATGCAACGATTACAAAAAATGTGTAAAAAAATAATTGCAAAAGCCGAAAAAAAATTATTATTAGCGGCTGAGTGATTCATGTTGTATTTCCCTATTTTATTGTCCCCTCCCAAATTTGTCGATGGCATTGTTTTCCGACAAGTATGGGAGAAAGAGGGAGTATTGTGTAGAGTTACAGGTCCAAGTCAGATCCAGATTCTCTAGACTCCAGATTCCATGCCATTCAACTTTCAGACTCTACAGTTGACAGATATTCAGACTCGACGATTGATTCTGAGTCCTCAGTTTCAGACACGCACATGTATGCGGTCTTTTCAGATGTGCACATGTTTGTCATCATTGTTTGTGGTCCCATCTTTTGTGTTTCAACCAGGGTTTTCATGTGTTCCATAGGGACTCCTGAGTAGAGATCCCATTCCCTATGCCATGTGGGCTAAGGTTTTCATGTGATTTCATAGGGATTCCAGAGTAGAGTATCATTCTCTGTGCCAGATGGGAGAGACTCAATTCTCCGACAAGAAGACTTTTCAGACTCCATTCTCGAGCGACCGTGGACTCCGACGAGGATGCACTCTACGACCTTTCAGTTCGGTCCTTTTCAGCGATAGAGCAGTTGTCCACATGTTGTAGAGGACCAGAGTTCTCCGTGTAGAGACTCATTTCAATTGCAGTGACTCTGACAGGCACAGAACAGAGCACATGCTCACCGACGAGGAGATTCAGTTTGACTGACACTCCAGCCCGTTCGTCCTCCTCACCTGCACGACATGAGAAGCAACGTCCTCGACAGCAGCCGACAGTTGTACGCGTTGAGTTGATATTGTCTTTAATGCCTTGTAGCGTGAGTTTTGTTTTTCTTTATGTTTCTCCAAGCCAAGCATTGCATGCTCTAGCTTGAGGGGGAGGGTTGGAGTGTGTGGTTATGCATCACTTATGTGGGAGATGGGTAAATGGATCTCTCCAGGATCCATTTACCCCATCTAATGTTTAGTCCCACATCTACCAGTTGTGAGATGTGGAGACTTAATAAGGGATATTTAAGAAGCCCCTCACCCTCTGTATCCAGTGACAAAAGCAATGAACACATCAGCCCTTTGAGGCGTTCTCCCGTGGTTTCATCCATCTCCTTAGGGAGTAGAGTTCCATGTAAAAATCTTGGTGTTCATGTTTATTTTTCTATTCTTTATGCTTTGTTTATCATTCCGCTTCCGCATTCCTATTTTCTAACAATCATCATACAGCTTCGTACTCGGGTCCACGGGAATAATGACAGGCCTACAGTCTTCCATGCATGTCTCAGAGAGAATATATATAACAAACTTCCTCTGGATCATCACAAGACCTTGTTGGTTCCCAGCAAACTCCAGTCCAAGGAAATATCGTAGACTGTCAAGGTCCTTGATCACAAGTTGCTGACCTAGTGTAATACGTGTTTTGTACACTATGCCTTTGAATCCTATCAACTGTTATTTCAAGGAAATATTGGATTGATAGTGTTCACATTTTACGGATACCACAGTCAATAGATTCGCCTTGATGTAATGATTTCAAAAGGTTCTCTAAATTGTGTAGCACCTCAAAACATAGTACCACATCTAGTAATCTGGAATTTTGGTAATACCTTATAAGTAGTAGAAGCCACTACTTGCATAATGCCCATAATGTTATAGATTTATACACATTAGCCATAATCACATCATTAAGACTAATTAAACATGATTAGTGCTAATTACCCGTCATTAGTGATAATTAAGCGTCATTTGCATAGATTTACACTCATTAGCCATAATCACATCATTAAGATTAATTAAGCATGATTAGTGCTAATTGCCCGTCGTTAGTGATAATTAAGCGTCATTAGCAAAAGTAGGACAGATGGAGAGGAAATCATGGGACACGTGTCGTTATATAGTCAGGACAAGTGTCAAAAACTCATTAGTGCCATGTGTCATCTTCCTAAGACTAGCACGTGTCATGGTGAAGCCAAACCTTGCTTGGGCAACAAGTTATCTCATGGATAAGTTAAACCTTGCTTGGGCAACAAGTTATCTCGTGGATAAGCCAAACCTTGCTTGGGCAACAAGTAATCTCGTGGATAAGCCTAGCCCCTTACTTGGGCAACAAGTTTTCTCATGAATAAGACATGTGGCAGGCCATGTGTCGTCATACATGGAAGAGAGGCAACATGTGGATTAGAGGCTCCCTTACATGTTGACACATGTCACACATGTAAAGGGGGTGGAGGCCTATAAATACCCATGACCCCCCATACTCCTCCTCACTTCATCCCACGCCCATCTCTCCACCTTAGAGCCGCAAGGCCGCCGAAGTTGCGGGAGGAGCACGAGAGGAGCCACGGCGAAGCCCTGTCGGTGATCGAGAGCGTTTTTAAAGCCGTAATGAAGTTCTGTCCGCATCGAGCCGTAGTATTCAATCTAAAACGGCTATAGGGGGGATTTCACTAAGGAAGGTGTTTTGGACTCAAGTTAGACAACAACCAGGTGAGGGATTCTCAAGCGCTATTTTAAAGCACTAGTCTTTAGCTTTTATGCGTGGTTTGAATAGTTAATATGAAATCGTGTTTTCTAAAGTTTTTACGCATGAATTACAAGTACAATACTGTTGAGATGAAATCAGGGCTTTAGAATGTATTTCAGACGTCGTTTCACGAGTTTTATCATGATAACACCTTTTTTTAGAATTTTGTTCTTGATTGGAACACGAGACTTAAGTTTTACTACTTAGATATGAGCTTTATGTGAAAAATTAAGTTTTGCACGGTTACTATGCATTATGGATCGGTTTTCAAGTTCTTAACAAGTTCTATTTGTCAGAATATGTATGTTATGTCAAGAGTGTTTTATGTTCATGAATTAGCTGTTATGAGCTTGAATTAGCAAAAGTACGGTTTATTAGTGGCAAGAAAAGAATCAGAATCAGAAGATAAGCACCACAGTAGCTCTTTTATACAAATCATGAACTAGCCATTAGATATGGTGATGTCATTAGATATGACCCTGAAACCGCCATTAGATATGGCAAACCATTAGATATGGTATTAAGAGGACTTTGGGTCCGCATTTTGTATACATATAGGCTTTGGGCCGTATGCAGGGTGTTTTTGGTCTTTGGGACCGTCTGCGCGTATGACTTAGCTTTGTTTCAGCGTTCATGAGTCAATAAATTAGCCACAGTGGTGATTAGTACAAACATCTTGATAGTGATGATTATGCTTCAGTTTATCTGCTTTTGAAAGTGATTTCAGCGTTCATTTGCAAAACTAGTATGTTGTTATATGTAATTTCTGTCATAAGGTCTCTTTCAAGCTATTTCACAGTTTTCAGCATAAATTTTCGTCATGATGCTCATATTTTATATTGTAGCTATATGTAAAAAAGCTTGAGATCCTTTCACTGGGTCTAAGCTCATAAATGGGTTTAGACTCATCCCTTTATATTATAATTATGTACAGATCAGCAGAATCACGACTAGCAGGAGAAAGGACTGCTTTTACACTAGGAGGAGGTGGCTTTTGCTTTTAGATTGTTTCTGTACTGTCTGTGTTATTTTGTAAGAAGTTGTAATAGATAGAACTTGTGCAATACACTTTTTGGTGTTGTGAACTTGAAATACAAAGATGTTATGTTTTTGAGATTGCCACATGTTTACTTGAGGAAAAAAAAATATAGGAAGAAGAAAGATCTCTGTCGCGGCACGTCCTGGTTAGCGGGACGGGTCGTGACACCTAGAAAATCCTTTGCAACCTGGATGCCCTATTCATCATCATTGGTAACAATGATAGCATCAAACATAAAAAAGTATAGAAATTATACCTCTCTGAGTTCTCTAAACAATCAGTGAATGATAGGCAGTCAATCTCACGAACCCATGTTGCTTTATCAAGTCCGAGAGCTTCTGGAACCATGCTCTTGGACTCTTCTTAAGGTTATAGATAGTCATGCGAAACCTGCAAACCTTATGACACTCCCTCTCAGCAGCGAACCCAGGTGGTTGTTGCATGTAGACCTCCTCATTTAGGTCACCATAGAGAAAAGTGTTCTTTACGTATAGCTGGTATAGGGCCAATCCCGTGCCACTGCAATAGAAAGAAGTATACGCAGAGTAGAAAGCCTAGCCACTGGAGAGAAGGTATCATGATAGTAGACCTCATATGTTTGGGTGAACCCACATGCCACAAGTCTCACCTTGTAGCGATTTACATTGCCATATGCTCGGTGCTTCACCATAAACACCCACTTGCACCCAACAACATATACTCCAGTAGGAGTTGAAAAGCAGCTCCAACTACCACGTGATTGTAGCATGGTCATCTCCTCCTCCATGACGTCGATGGTTGTCGGGTATGGCATCATGATATGTATGTGGTATCTCCACGGCTGATAGTGCCATGAAAAATCTCCTAAAGTCCACTGAGAGTCTGCTCAAGGAGATTAGGGCTACAAGAGCATTTATAGCACGAGTACGTTTCTGCTTCCGCAGAGCAATAGGCGCATCTAGATCATCTACCACGTCCTAAACATATAAACTACCCACTTGATAGGGTGTCTGCTCATTATGTAAAGAATCATGTGCATAGACAACTCAATAGTGCCATCAGTAGAAACAATGTGCTCATTACATACTTGGGGCGTGATGGATGATGGGGAAGGACCTGGAACAGAGGGAACAGTGTGAGACCTGCGAGCAAATACACGTGACAGAAACTGAGTCAAGTTACTGGGTGGCGGTATAGGGGCAGCCACAAGAGCAGGTATATATACTGAAGGTGGTGGTAGAGGAAGCATTGGAGGTGGTGCAGTCGTAGGAGGAGGCATGTATACCTCCTAGGGATGCAAACGGTTATGGATTATCCGTAGCCGATCCGTCACCATATCCGTTTTATACAGATGTTGACATATGTATCCATATCCGATTTAAAATGCATGCGGATATGGATGTCATTTTAATATCCGCAAACATATGTATCTGTATCCGTATATCCGTTTTCGTATATAAATATAGTCATAGATTTATTTTTAACCCTATATAACATGATTATATACCTTCTTTTACCATATTTGTAAACTTTTTATGATACAAACACATTTAGTAAATTTATATCATGTGTTTTCCATCCAATTCGTATATATTTAAGTTGATTCTGTAGAGTATTCCAAACATTACTCGTATGAGATCAATATCCATTCTACATCCGTATCAGTTTTTTAAAGATATGGTAAGATAGTTATAATATCCATCAACATCTGTATCTGCATCTGTATTAATATTCAAAAACGGATAAGGATACGGTAATACCTATATATGTACCCTTATCCGTACGTTTGCATCACTAATACCTCCTCATCAAAGTCGGATGGGGTCAACCCATCACCTGTAGGAGAGAATAACATACTCAAAGAATGTGACACCCGCACTAAGAAAGTATTTTCGCCGAAGCGAATCAAAATAGCGGTACCCCTTCTGAGTACGAGAGTAGCCAACAAAGACATATGTGCCAGCTCTAGGGGAGAGCTTGTCACTACCAGGTGTCAGATTGTGAACAAAGATCATACAGCCAAACTCTGAAGGTATAAGGGAGAATGGGTCCTTCTCGGGAAACGCAATCGAGAAAAGAACCTTTTCTCCTAAAACAAAAGATGGCATACGGTTCACCCAGTAGCAAATAGTGAGGACCGCATCACCCCAGAAACAGTGAGGAGCACGACGTTGAATCAAAAGGGTTCGGGTCGCATCGAGTAAATGATGGTGTTTGCATTCGACAACACCGTTCTACTGAGATGTGTAAGCACACGAGGTCTGATGTACGATGCCAAGAGACCTAAGGAACACGGATAGCTGTAAAATGCAGAACTCTAAGGCATTGCCATGTCTCAAATACTTGACAATAGCAGACAAAAATATTCTTTATTTCAGTAATAAAGGTTCAAATAACAAACCCATCCTTAGACTTATTCTTTAACAAAAAGACTCGAGAAATGCTAAAATAGTCATCTACAGCAACAAGATAAAAATAGTCTCCCTCGTGATCAGGAACACGACTCGGACCCCGAATATCTAAGTGAATAAGCTCAAATAACAAAAAACTGCTCCGATTCTGACGAGATGGAAAAGAGGAGAGGTGATGCTTCCCAAGCTGGCAAGACTCGCGCAGGAAGGAGGATCGTGTGGAGATCCATGGGAGGACATGATACATCTTCTGCAAAGGATGGTGGCCAAAACGAAAATGCCACAAATACGGTGAGACTGGTCCACTAGTGATAGTAGAAGCATCAGCATGAGGCTGGACCAGTCTGTAGAGCTCCGTTGCTCAGGGTCACATCCAATAACCATGCTCATGAGTATGTCCTAAAACACAAGAGAAGAGGGGACAAATATGGCACGACAATGCAGATCCTTCGTGATCTAACCAATAGAAAGCAAATCCATCTGAAAATCAGGAGCATATAAAACATTCTGCAAGCGCAAGGACAGCATCAAATGCACCTCCTCATGTCCTGTGATGAGTAAGTAAACTGCATTCGTAATGACAACCCATCAACCAGGGGTATAGACATGTAAAAACTGAACTAGGCTCTGTCTCCACACAGATAGTGGGAAGCACCAATGTTAATGATCCCCTTTGTCATATCTATCCTGCTACAACTGGTAAAAGCATATGCAATACATGAGGAGCTCAAAGAGGCTCTAGCAGCTGCAACATCTGATGAACCTGTAGTGATGGTGTCGACATCATGAGTCATGATCTCACGTATACGAGAATTGGGAGTGGTAGGCTCCATGGCTCGGATGTTGTAACGCTCACGTCCGAACTACCCAAATCTGAAACCAAATCAGACCTGACTTGGGTCCGCATGACCCAATAAAAATTCGATTAATGTCGAGTAAGCCCGAATCAATCCCTAGATCGCGGATCGAATCCTGTTCGGGTGCAATCGATCGGCAATTGATTTCATCGTACTTCGTGTCATTGAAAAAGTCGGACACAATCCGAACGGCAAAATAAATGGAAACCATCACTAATTCCATTTCGATGAATCGGAATCAACGAAATTTATTGTCTGTCGATCGGAGATCGATTGACGTTTTTAGTCATAAAATTTAATGATGAATCGGGGATCGTATTCTTAGTTTTCTAAATTCATCTTATGTTAGAAAAATATGAATATTAGACTTAGTTTAATCGTCACTCTGAAACAGTCGAAACGGGCCATTACACGTCCGAATCAGAAATCTGAGGTGATAATTAATATGGTTTTAGTGTTTTATTAGAAATAAAAATAAAAAGTTAAAAAAGAAAAAATTAGAAATAGAAATAAAAAGTTAAAAAAGAAAATAAATAAAAATACAGACGTGCAATTTTTACCCAATTTTCAAACAGTTCATCCCTTTTCTTCAAAAAAATTGGCACATGCCCCCCCCCCAATCCTTCTTATTTATATCACCAAAAGCCCTTCTTCCTCCCCATCTTCTTCTTCTTTTCTCCCCTCTTCTTCTCCAAGAACACATCTTTCTTCTTCCTTTTGCTGCAGTAGCTGCTGTTGTTGACCCATTTTTTTCACCATTTCCTCCATTTAGGAGGATTCAAGGTACAACAATATCTCCCCTTTGTTGTCAATCCATGAAATCTCTTCTATTCGCTTCTTCTCTTCCATTCTTTGGAAGAATTTTGGAGGGGTTGTTAATTTTTGAATTGCAGCTGCTGTTCAAACTTAGAAAAATGGCTGAAAATTGGGTTTTTAGTTTGCTTAATTTGCATGTATGTGCTGCTGAAATTCCACTAACAAAATGAGAATTTGGAGGTGTTAAATTGCATGTATGTGCTGCTGAAATTCCACTAACAAATTGAGAATTTGGGGTGTTAAATTGCATGTATGTGTTGCTGAAATTCTACTAACAAATTGAGAACTTGGGGGGAGTTAAACTGCATGTATGGCAGTTGAAATTCCACTAACAAATTGAGAATTTGAGGGTGTTAATTTGCACGAATGTGCTACTGAAACTCCACTAACAAATTGAGATATGTGTTGCTCAATTGCCATTGATTAGTGGAGAAAATTGGGGGGTTTAATGTCAAATTCTGATGCTGATTAATAATGAATGGTTGAGAAATTGAGAATTTTATTGCATGTTTCTACTGCTGATTAGCTTAGCAAAATGGTTGAGAAAATTGGGGATTCTGTTGCATGTTCTACTGTTGAACTAATACTAAATAGTATTTAATTATCTTCTCCTTCCGTCTGATTGTCACCTCGATCGATAGGTGTTTTTTTATGATTAGGAAAAATCACATCACATGTATTTGAATCATGCCCTTTTTCAAAAGTTACTGATCACTTTTTGCAAATTAAGAGCAGGCTGGCATCTATCTGATGATTGATCTGGAAAACGTATTGCCAAAAGGCATTTTAGGGATACATATTGCTCTCTGCTTCTCAGTTGAGTGACCAGAATTGTGATATGGTCCTACTTATATTTCATTTAATTATGTTTTGTTGACTAGTCAGTGGTTTCTAACATCCTATTCTAGAAAATCCATTGGTAATGAAATAATTTTTATTTTCCCATGCTTGTGTGGGAAACTTAGCCAAGGCCGGTCTCAAGTCCGGGTAAATGAGGAGGGTTGCATTAGGTAGTCGACAGCCAGCGTAAACCAGTCGAAGACAACTTCCTAAATAGTATTTAAAAAAATACTATTTAGGAAGTTGCATCATGACAGTCGGATCTTTTTCAACATGAATTTAAGCAAACATTTAGATTCTGTTAGGACGTTCCCTACTTGTGACGCGTTGCATCGCCCGAATGCAATGAAAAATTAGCAAGGGTCACCACATCGCAACGTGGATGTAGTTCAAAATTTGCAAGGGTTCTCACATGAGGAACGTATGGGAGTAAATAAGCTAGTTCTGCTGCATCACAGCCCGGATACAATCCAAAATGTACAAGGATTCTCGCATGATGGACATCTGCGAGTAAAAAAGTTAGTCCAAAAAAGGTTTTTTTTGAAAGCCATGAGAGGGGGTAACAAGCGATGGTGCCCTCCCCAATATATTAATTAAAAAAAAAAGAAAAGGAAAACGAATAAAAAGTACAAGCGATAGCAGTCACAGAGAGGTCCAGGCTTCCGCAAATGCCTTGGACTGAAAAACAACATTCTCAATATAGAATCTATGCCCCGAGAACACCAGGGCATTTCTAGCCAGCCAAACACTCCACAACAAAGAAAGCAGACCCAAAATCTCCATCCGCGGTCGCAGACGAGCCGAGTGAAACGAATCCCAGAAGGCGTCAAATGACGAAGTACTGATCCAGCTGTACCCCAAATCGGCCCACGAACCGGTCGTATACGAGCAGGAGAAAATAAATGGTCCACCGATTCAGGGCCCACCCCATACAGGTAGCAAGCTTCGGAAGAGGAGCCAAAGAAACGCGCACATCGGTCACGAGTCATTAAGCGCTTGCGCCTGAAGAGCCACTGGAAGAAACCAATCCGTTCAGGCAGGCGAAGTTCCCAGATCAACGAGCAGTCCTTAATCAGAGTCTCGGAGGGAGCGGGTGGTGGCCTGCGGATCGCCGCGTAGGCCTTCCTGACCGAGAAAGGGGAGCCTTTCCACACCCAGTGGTCTCTCCCCCTGATGGGGCCCTCGCAACCCGCCAGAGAATCACACAGACGAAGGAAATCCTCGAGCCTCTGGTCCGAAAAATTTGTGCAGAAACGAGGCATCCAGTTCCCGTCACATTACACATCAGCGATATTTGCATCCCGGTCCGCCGCTAAGGCAAAAAGCCGTGGGAAGCGGCTGGCGAGAGCCCCATCGCCGGTTCAGTTGTCACTCCAAAAATCAAAAGAGAGGTTGTTCCCCAGGACGGGTCTGAAGAACTCGTGAAAACGAGGGAGCACCGAGAGGACCCCCCACCAGAACGGGGACGGGCGCACCCCCGTAGGTAACACAGGAGCCCCAGGAGTGGAAAATCCGTAAATACAACGGAACAAGGTGCAGCAGAGATCATCATCCCTCCCCCATAATTTCGAAACCCACTTCAGAATCAGTGCTTCGTTCATAGCGTCCAATCTCCGAACCCCCAACCCCCCATCAGCCTTTGGCAACATAACAGTATCCCAATCCACGAGGTACATACCCCTTCCATTCTGCTCGCACCCACGCCAGAGGAATCTCGTCATCACCTTATCGATACGTAACATAATCCCCTTCAGAAGAATCCAAGAGGACATGAAGAAGATCGGAACTGCCGCCATAACCGCCTTCAGAAGGACCAACCTCCCCCCTCTGGATAGGACGGAAGACCGCCAACCCCCCAACCTGCCCTCCAATTTCTCAACCACCGGAAGTCAATCAGCCAACCTCGACCTCCCGATCGTCAGCGGCATGCCAAGGTAATGAATCGGCAACTTGCCGCAATCCACCCCCAGATCAACAGAGCAGTCTCGCGCCTCCTCCTCGGAGAAGGCAAAGGGGACAAGTATTGATTTTTCACGATTTTGGACAAGGCCCGAGAGCTCACCAAAGAGCTCTAGCACCGTAGCGACGATACCAATCGGAGGAATAGTGGAATCTGCCAGGATCTGGGAACGTATTGCCTCGTACTCTGGATCAGGGGCTGCCAGGAATACACCAACCATAGTGCCATTTCGGTAGGTCTTCTGTTGCTCAGGAGTGGTTGTGAGAGGCATGAAGCTGTAGAGCTTCTCAAACATTCCACGTAAAGACGTGTATAATGAGTGTAGAGGCTGCTTGATTGTAAAGATGTCATGCTAGAGTTGCAGAATCTTTGTCTCGTTTTTTGCCTGTGAATAGGTAGCAGCCAGAATATCCCACATTGATTTTGCAGTGGACTGATGGAGAATATCATTTGCAATCTCAATTGCTAACGTTCCTGATAGCCAAACTTTGGCGTAAGAATCATCTGCCTCCCATGAGACGTTGACCCCAGTCTTCTCAGCAGGCTCTTCCTCAGTAAGAATGTGCTTCTTACCGGTCGACTTCATCATACTCATGAACTGCATTGCCCATAGTTCGTAATTTGACCCATCCATCTTCACAATAGGAGCAGGACCTCTGAAGACGCCTGTAGATGGAATATCTGCCTTGCTTTCTGACATGATGATAATAGAAGACTAGGGTCGTAGATTGAAGATATGATTGTCTACACTGACATTCACGGATTCGATTGCATGTGTAGACTCAAGCAACCAAACCCATTAACGTGGAGACATGGGCGAAAGTCTCCTAGATGACGAAGATACCCTAGGGTTGGCCGGACACTAGGACGTGGAGCTGCGCGCGAGACCTAAGAGGCGCAAAGGGAGAGAGAGGCAGCGTGCACTGGGCGAGGCACGCACATCACACGAGCACAGGGCGAAGGGGCAGCGCGCGGGGTCGAGTCACGGCGCACGGAGGGTCGAGGGGCGCACGGAGAGATGCACGGGCCCGAGGGGCGCGCTGAGGGGCGCACGGAGGGGCGCACGATGCACGGAGGGGTGCGCGGGGCTGAGGGGCAGCGCGAGGCCGAGGGCCGAGGGGCGGCGCGCGGAGGGCTTGGAGGTGGGGGCTAGGGTTAGGGTTTGGTTCGAGAACTCCGGTCTAGGACCGTCGCTCTGATACCATGTTGGGAAAAATAAGAGAGTTATTTATTCCATAAACTTTGGGCTCTTTTATATAGGAAAGTAGCCTATGGGTAAATTACATCAAGAGTTCATAAGAATATAGAAAATATGAAACAGTACACATAACATAAATTATATCTCTACAGTAACAAACATTCGTTGTGTCTAATACGTCCAAAAGCTTACCAAAACTCAAGGATCTTGGATCCACACCATCCATTGCCGTAGGTCAATCATCAACAAATACGTTAACATTAAGGTCACACCTACAATACATGAAAGGCCAAACACAATACATCTCAAAACTCCATCTTAAGAGTGCCCTTTGATGACCCATATATGAAAGAGAACATACATCCACCATCATACTTTTGATTTAAATCGTAGGGAAAGAGAGAGAGGAGCCACATGAGAACTCTCTACCTCCAAAAAGTCTCCATTCCACATAAATATTAAGCCATCGGGGTCCTGAAGAAGCTACCTGCTTGAATTCGTTATGCCTAACATTCGAGACATCCTTCGAAGAAAACAACTCCACACCTCAATTTTCATTTCCTATATATGCGTGTTAAGAGTTTAGGAGGGAACCACTACCCTCCTCTTCTCGACCTGCTCGGGCCTTTGAGAATCTAGGAAAGTAACATGATATGATAATCGGTGGGGCCATCCCCGTCAACTCCACCTCAATGGTTTGCGCTACCTTACCTTAAAAAGGAATTCCTAATTTCCATTTCCCATGAATAGTTCATTTCCCTATCTTTGGATTCTTGATCACCCTCTTTAAGAGCCTTCCCTTCCCAATCTGCCTCTCCCTCCATTCGCTTTTTGCACTTGAAGACCCGTAATTCGCATCCAACGAGTAGAACGACCGCTACATGACTTCTCCTTCCCCCTTCTTTTGACGTGGGCGCTGCACCTTGTCGTCCACCTGAAAATCCAGCTCCTTAGAAGGTCTTCCTAGATCCTCCACCTCATTTTTAAGCAATGCTTGTTGCAAGCATGACGCAACAACCATCGATGTTGCCTTTGCGCCCACATCACGAACTCTGCTAATGTGACTTTTCCGTGCACAAGAGCCTCCTCACATTAGGGTTGTAAAAGTGGCGTGGCCTGATTTGGTTACTATCTATCACCAACAACTAGTGAAGTAGATCCCCTATAGTTGGATACTAAAACAAAAGGCATCACACAAGCATATCTAAACTCGGGCCAAGACCCAACTATGAAAGTCATGAAAGCACCCTCTACAAAAAAGAGTAGTCATTCTGAGAAACCCTTAAAATCAGGGAGATATCAAATGCCAGTTTTCCTTGCCTTCCGAATCTGACCCCATACACCCTACCCTACGAATTCAGGGGGGAAACTCTTGCGTTCAACGACAATGACAGCACCTTCCCGTCAATGGTTGGCACTGCATTTCCATGATGGTCGGCAGATTCAGCATCAATGGCATCCTAAGTGGAAAGACACTACATCCCACCTTGAACACCATTTTCAATGAAACCTCACCGAAGGGGCTATGGAGTTCAACCACCAATCTACATGGCCACCACTACATTGTCATCAATCGGGGACATCATCTCCTTATAATTGAGAAGCCTCGACATTGCAATGACACCCCTCTGCTTGAATTAAAATGCATTGTTCCTTAGGCCGAGCCCATCTTGTAGTAGCAGGTGCTACCATCTTATCATTGAGATTAAATTGTGTTAATTGTGTTGTATTTTGTGCAATGCATTGTGTCATTTTCTAAGCATCCTTTGTTAACATGCTTATTAAACCCATAAAAATCATTTATGCATAGTGTTTTGCATAATTGACCTAGTGTTCATTATATTTCGCTCAACCTATGTATTTAGGCTACAATTAGATAGACTAATTAATTGTGTCCTTTTGTTCGACCTTGGACTTATCCAGGATAAATTAAACCTCAATCTCTTCATCGAGATTCCTTCATCGAGGTTTCTGATAGATTGTTAATCGATCATATTACAATGAGTTATTTTTAACTTTGGCGATTAACGGTTCATCAGATGGCACTATTGCCGAGGGCACAACTACAATAGATTTATTTAGTTAGGCTTAATATCTAATAAAGCGATTTTTAGTGAGATTTAGGTCAAATTGTTGTGTTGACTTGTTAGTAGTGTTGTTAACTTTGTACTTGCAATCGTTTATGTATATGTTTTATTAGCTTACTTTGTTTTTGATCAATCTAACCTCTTGTTGTGACAGAGCCCGCGAAGCCGAGAGAATCAAGGTGATGCGGAGACGAGAAGCTTGGAGCTCCAGTTGAAGAGGAGTCCACGACTGTTAGATTGGAGAAAGAATTAGCTAATTTGGCTGTGTTAGACATGGCCTCAAATTTCAGCGAAATTCGGACGAATTTCTGTCGAATATCGACATCCAGTCGAAATCGAAATTCGACCGAAATGACCAAAATGACCGAAATATGGGGGTCCTAGTACAAAAAATGACCGAAATGAACGGAATTTCGGTCGATATTCCTCCGAAATTCCATCGAAATTCTGTTTTGGTCGGTACCGAAATGGTGACCGAAATCGACATTTAAGGCCTTGGTGTTAGATTAATTTATGTGTAACTAATTAGTGTTGTAATTATTTGTAAATTAATTATGTATTTAAAGCGGTTCTCGTTTGATAAGTCGCATGCGTAAATGGACATTTTACCTTTCTAACTTGTTGTGTGTCGAGGCCTATTTCTTTCTCTCATAGAGGGGCTCAATTTGGGTGGTGTAATTTAGGATCAGTCACACGATTAGAAATTTTATCGAGATCCTTATGTATGTGCTAATCGTGAATTAAGCCACGCTAACACATCTTAAGATTTTATTCCTTGGATGGGAATCATTGCCTAATGCCTATAAGTTGACACTAGTTGAGCGAATTGACAAGATAATGAACGAGTTAGAGAATTTGTCCATGTTGTCGACACAGATGAAGGATTTAGCTGAGAAGGTATCTAAGATGAAGAGACTGCAACAAACCTGGCGGTCTATTATGTTCCGCCTTGACCATCTGACAGGTCAAGCACTTGCTAACAAGATGTGTCACATCGTGCTTAAATCATGGTACATTTTCGTATTGTCGGGATGAATAGATAGCCGTTAACTGTATGCCTCATCAAGGATATCTCTGGGCAACTGCTCATCATCGGGCACAACGATCTAGCCAACCTTCCACAAAATGTACTCATCTACTACAAAATCATCACATTCGTCCTTGATGTCACGCATGTATCTGTCTCTGATCCAAGGACATGTCAACTGATCTTCTACCACGCGATCTCATAAACTGTTGAATCGTGGAGGCACGACTGTATATGTTGAAGCACTCTCATGAGGGTGACAATCAGTCAATGCTGCAAGCATATCCCACGTATATAACCAGTTCACTGTACCCTCTGCATGGGCTCTCCTGCTAAGCGCATCTGCCACCACGTTTCCCTTACCGAGGTGGTAAGAGATCGTGCAGTCATAATCCTTCAACAACCCAAGCCATCTGCGTTGCCTCATGTTTAGCTCCTTCTGATCGAAGATGTACTTCAAACTTTTGTGATATGTGAAAATCTCAAAGTTCGCCCCATAGAGATAGTAGCGCCAGATCTTTAAGGCGAAGACAACCGCCGCCGCTCTAGGTCGTGGGTGGGATAGTTCCGCTCATGTGGCCTCAACTGAAATGCGTAAGCAATCACGTGCCTTCGCTGCATTATTACAGCTCCCAGACCATCTCCTGAAGCATCTGTATAAACTGCATAGTCCTGGGTACCTTACAGAAGTGAAAGAATGGGAGCAATCGTCAACCTCTCCTTCAGAGTCTTGAAAGCTTGTTCACAAGAATCGTTCCAGATGAAAGGAATTTCTTTATGCGTCATCCGCGTCAAGGGAAGAGCAATCCGCAAAAATCCACCGATGAAGCGTCTGTAATAGCCTGCTAGCCCAAGGAAACTACGGATCTGAGTGACCGTCTTGGGCTGCTCCCAAGACATAATTGCCTCATCCTTTGCAGGATCAATTGCAACTCCTGCCCCAGAAATTACATGGCCAAGGAATGGGACATGTGATAACCAAAACTCGTACTTTCTCCGCTTGACATACAACTTGTGCTCTCGAAGTGTGCCATGGACTATCTTCAAATCATTTGCATGGTCCCACTTATTCCGACAATATCAACACATCGTCGACGAAAACAACCACGAACTTGTTCAAGTACAGACGGAAGATCATGTTCATCATTTCCATGAATGCGACATGGATATTTATGAGCCCAAACAACATCACGACGAACTCGTATTGCCCATACAGAGTCCTAAATGCTGTTTTCGGAATTTCAGATTCTTGAATCCTCAACTTATTGTAGCCGAACCGAAGGTCGATCTTCGAAAACACCGAAGATCCCTGTAGCTGATCGAACAAGTCGTCAATGCACAACAGAGTTCACCTTTCTCTTATTCAACTATCGGTAATCAATGCACATCCTCATTGATCTATCCTTCTTTCTGACAAAGAGGACTGGAGCACCCCAAGGTGAAGTGCTCGGTCTAACAAAACCCAAGTCTAGTAGTTCCTGCAATTGCACCTTCAACTTTCTCAACTCAGCTGGTGCATTCAGTATGGAGCCATCGAGATTGGCTGTGTATCAGGTAGCAACGTGATCTCAAACTCGATCTCTTTCTCAGGCGGTAAACCTGGCAAGTCATTGGGAAATACATTAGGGTAGACTGACACCACCCTGATGTCCTGGGTCATCGACTCTCTCTCTCAGGTGTCTCCCGAACAAATGCCATAAATGTATCACATCCTTGGTCAACGAGTCTCGTTGACATAAATGTATCACATCCTGCCCCAGAAATGACATGGCCAAGGAATGAGACATGTGATGACCAAAACTCGTACTTTCTCCGCTTGACATACAACTTGTGCTCTCGGAGTGTGCCAAGGACTATTTTTAAATCATTTGCATGGTCCCACTCATTCCGACAATATCAACACATCGTCGATGAAAACAACCACGAACTTGTCCAAGTACGGACGGAAGATCATGTTCATCATTTCCATGAATGCGACATGGATATTTATGAGCCCAAACAACATCACGACGAACTCGTATTGCCCATATGGAGTCCTAAATGCTGTTTTCGGAATTTCAGATTCCCGAATCCTCAACTGATTGTAGCCGGACTGAAAGTTGATCTTCGTAAACACTGAAGATTCCTATAGCTGATCGAACAAGTCGTCAATGCACAACAGAGTTCACCTTTCTCTTATTCAGCTATTGGTTATCAATGCACATCCTCATTGATCTATCCTTCTTTCTGACAAAGAGGACTGGAGCACCCCAAGGTGAAGTGCTCGGTCTCACAAAACCCAAGTCAAGTAGTTCCTGCAATTGCACCTTCAACTTTCTCAACTCAGCTGGTGCCATTCGGTATGGAGCCATCAAGATTGGCTGTGTATCAGGCAGCAACGCGATCTCAAACTCGATCTCTTACTCATGCGGTAAACCTGGCAAGTCATCGGGAAAAACATTAGGGTAGACTGACACCACCCTGATGTCCTGGGTCATCGACTCTCTCCCATGGGTCTCCCGAACAAATGCCATAAATGTATCACATCCTTGGTCAACGAGTCTCGTTAACATAAATGTATCACATCCTGCCTCAGAAATGACATGGCCAAGGAATGAGACATATGATAACCAAAACTCGTATTTTCTCCACTTGACATACAACTTGTGTTCTCGAAATGTGCCAATGACTATCTTCAAATCATTTGCATGGTCCCACTCATTCCGACAATATCAACACATCGTCGATGAAAACAACCACGAACTTGTCCAAGTACGGACAAAAGATCATGTTCATCATTTCCATGAATGCGACATGGATATTTATGAGCCCAAACGACATCACGACGAACTCGTATTGCCCATACCGAGTCCTAAATGCTGTTTTCGGAATTTCATATTCCCGGATCCTCAACTGATTGTAGTCGGACCGAAGATCCCGGTAGCTGATTGAACAAGTCATCAATGCACAACAGAGTTCACCTTTCTCTTATTCAGCTATCGGTAATCAATGCACATCCTCATTGATCTATCCTTCTTTCTGACAAAGAGGGCTAGAGCACTCCAAGGTGAAGTGCTCGGTCTCACAAAACCCAAGTCAAGTAGTTCCTGCAATTGCACCTTCAACTTTCTCAACTCAGCTGGTGCCATTCGGTATGGAGCCATCAAGATTGCCTGTGTATCAGATAGCAACACGATCTCAAACTCGATCTCTTTCTTAGGCGGTAAACCTGGCAAGTCATCGGGAAATACATTAGGGTAGACTGACACCACCCTGATGTCCTGGGTCATCGACTCTCTCAAGTGTATCCCGAATAAATGCCATAAATGTATCACATCCTTGGTCAACGAGTCTCCGAGCTCTCAATACTAAGATGTACTCCATCTTGGAGTCATGTAAGGTACCCTCGGAAGTGAACTTGGGCAAATATGGAATCTTGAAGATAATCGTCTTCCTAAAGCAATCAACCAAGGCATGATGAGCCGACAACCATACCCAAAATAAAGTCAAACTCATCGAGCTGTAGTAAAAGACAGTCCTTGATCATCTCGTGGCCACCAATCAACATTGGTAGATCTCTGGCCGTCAATCTAATCACGAACATACGTAACAGTTGGCCACCTGGCCCACTGATTTAATATGGAGGATTTATGGCCTCTGGAACTCTACCTACTGAAGGTACTAATCTCGAGGCGATGAATGAATAATGGCCTATGACTGAGACCATACCTTTCACTATAGTAGCTGCTGAAGGCGCCTGCTCCTTAATCACTGCATGAAGTTGTCCTGCCTCTCTGGTATAACACTCGAACCGGCCACACTCTGTGTTTTTCTCTACAACCTCCTGAAGTTGGAATTCCCACCACGGAAACTCCACGTACGCTATATCCGTGGTTGAGAAGGCTATGGCTAAGGTCGAGGCACACTAGAAGTTTGGGGGAACTGAGAGCGGTAGTGACCCCATTGATGACACAGAAAACACCGCACCGACGGGGCAGTCATAATAGATGTGTCGGTGCTCCGAGTCGGTCCTGCTATGGGTCTCCCCTCTCCCTGTGACCCAGATGGCTGTGCTGTACTGGTACCACATCTGGCAAGTGTTCCTCCCAATGTAGTCATGAGAGAGGATCGAGCACTGCCAGAAAATGCTGATCCTGGATGGTGGAATCATCGGGCTGATTTCTGCTGCTGAAATGGTCGCCGTATCGGTCTAGATGACCGACACGGTACATGTGCTGTCCAAAAGAACTTCCAAAACGTCTCTTTTTGATGTCCTCAAACTTCACCACTGCATCAATAGTCTCAGAGATTGATGTAAGGTGCAATCCGGCTAGCTTCTCATGTACCTCTTCCCTCATTCCCTTACTGAACTTCTCCAGATTCTCCTGGGGAAATGTATCCGCTGCTGGTGTGTGGCAGGACAGCTTGGTGTAACGTACGAAATACCGTCTAGTTGTCATTCGTCCCTGTCTAAGCTCTACGAAAAATCAACGTTGTCTCTTTCCACTTCCCAGAGAAGAAGTGAGATCTGAAGTTAGTCCCGAAATCATCCTAGGTGGGCTCGCACCCCATCTAAGAAATTATCACCTCCCACTACCTCTCGACGAACTCAATCAAGGAGTACTCTGCAAAAGGTAGCCACGCGTCTCGTGGTGTGGGAAGCATCCTGTGTACCTTCACCACTTTCTTCAACCGATGCTCTTCCTCATCTTGTGTCCCTGTACCCTCGAACTCATGCAAATTAACTCGCTTATATGATGTGAAAGCTGACTGATGCTTATGTATGGTAGAGTGGTCATGCACTATCTCATCTGCAAAAGGTAAAGGATATGGCTCTCTCACAAAATCTACACACATGCTCTATGTGCTGGCATTCCTTCAGGCGGGACATCGAACTGAGGCTGCCGAACCTTCACGGACTGAGGCTGCTCCTGCGGTGTCCCATCCTGAGAGGGATGGTTGGTGAAGTCGGATAGTTCCTCGAATCTCATCTCTATATCGGTCTATCCATCAAAAATCTCTATCTGCTGGGCCACGATCTGATCCCGTTGGTCCCTCATAACAGTCTGATGTGCTGAAGGTCTGTAAGTGCAGTCAATATGCACTCCAAGTGATCTGCCATCTACTGACCACCCGTAGATGCCATGGTTCTGCACGAGAACCAATATCATTAGTCATAAAAGTGGTGGCTTGCAAGTATAATTGATTGTGCTTTTCTCTTCTTGAAATTACTATATGGATATTAAATGTAGAAGGTGACACCTGTGGTTGTTCAATATGGATGTCATTCATTCCCTCACAGACTCGCGACAAGTCGGAGGACTGTCACTATCCGAGAACTCAATGCGATCGGAATTACTGCGAATGTGTGTAGCAGGGTACCTCTGCTCTGATTCCATTCCCGTGATACTTCGGGATCCGGGTTATCCGTTCACAAGACATTCACATTATTTAATTCACAATAGATCGCATCAAGTTACTGAAAAGAAGGGAAAATTTTTCGCTTGATTGAATGACATTCACAATAATATAACAAGCCACATCTGGACATGTGTCACCAAAGAAACATTTCATTTAACTCTATATAGTATTACTTGTATCAGACGAAAATTTATCATTTTATACATGTATCCCAAAAATATGATAGAGGAGAAAGTAAGCACAAAAGAGATGCAGTTATCTGTACAATGCTATCTTCCGTACCGTCACAAGTAATCATCGTTTGGACACCAAGAACTGTGAGTCCCGCCAACCAAACTACTCTGCTGCAGGCTCCTTTCCTGCCATCCGTATTAGGGACAAGGAGATGTCAACAAATGTTGAGTAAAAACATTAAATATTAAAAATAAACATGAATTTAAGTGGTGACAAAATGAAACAAGTAGGCAGATAATGATATCATGTAATAATTTAACTACTTTATCGTGTAATAATTTTCATGAATCTTTTTCCTCGACTTTATGCGATGGCCGGGGATAAACTCGCATCCGTGGCCTCTTGTTGGGCCGATGGAGTCTGGTGCCCTATTTTATTGGGCACGCTTTCCGACCAGCGGCTCACTGAATTCACTGATTTGATGACTCTACTTGCGGACGTCTCCACGCCTTCTTCGGGCCGTGATCATTTTGTTTGGTTGGACGGGAATTTCTCCTCTCGAAAGGCTTATCTCTCTGTTCTCCCCCCTGTATTGAATGCGGATGCAGCTCTTATTCGCCACTGCAAGCTCATTTGGGACCTCAAGATTCCGGAGAGGATTGGCGTTTTCCTTTGGATTCTCAGACGCGGAAGATTGCTTACGCGTGACCGCTGCGCCTCCATTTTTCAGAATATCTCCTCTTTCTGCGGTTTGTGCGGCCTCGACATTGAAACCTCCGGTCACCTCTTCTTGCATTGTCCCTTCGTGCAGGCCATCTGGGATGGCGTGGAGTGGGTGAATCGTTCCTCCATGCTTGACTTTTGGGAGAGCCTTGCTGCTGCCTCGACTCGCCCTAGATCGGAAAGAATTGTCCCCATTGCGCGTATTTGGAGCATTTGGCTGGGAAGAAACAACTTGATTTTTGCGGGGCAGCGCTTCTATAAGGAAAACATTTGTATCGCTGCAAATAATCTCTGTACGGACTGGTTATCCATGTAACGCTCTTCTTTTTGGGAGGCGGATGGTATCTCTTTTACCATCAACCTTGACTTTTGTTGTACCCCCCGCTGTAAGTATATTTCCACCTTCATCCGTAATAAATTGGGGCGAACACCTATGAGTGTATCCCCCTCCTTTGAGTGTCAAAAAAAAAAATTAACTACTTGCATGTAAAGAATGTTATCTAACTACGATGTATATTAATCCCTTTCTTCTTCACCAGACCCCAAGATCAATGTTTAGCAATCTATTTGCTGACTATGAGATGATGTTGGAGTAAGAGATCTGGATAGGAGTCATGTCCTCTCATTGATATTATTTATAAAATGTGGCGATAGATCACTTTGAGATATAAATGATTGTTGATCATTTCCATGTCACTATCTTTTCCTCGCCAAAACCTACCGGTGGAACAATATCCAACTCAAGCGGTGAAGAAGCCCCTAATCGACTCATCCGTTTCGCTTCCCCAATGGAAGGCAGTTCAAGAGGAAGCTAGGCAAAACTCCAACTATGTCCCTAAGATGGGTGGGAGTACTCTCCGGTCCGAGTCATTCTCATCCTGGCCGAACTGGTGTAGGAACGGACTAAATAAGCTCGAAGAAAAATCAATGTTCCTCCAGCCTAGGAACCCTAACAGAATTCAAGGTCAGCAGAACTGGTCAAGCGAAAATATATGGACCCAAGAAAAGTGTAAAAACCGTGAGTGTTGGAACATTTGGTTGTGCGCCTATTGAGTTGTAGATGGATAAATGGATACCTCCAGGATCCATTTACCCCATCCCAATGTTTAGTCCCACATCAACCATTGGTGGGACTTGGAGGCTCTGTGGAGGCTATATAAGGAGCCCCAGACCTCCTGTATCAGATGAGAAAGTCATAGACAAACTTAGCCCTTTGAGGCCTTCTCCCGTAGTTTCATCCCGCTCCTCACGGACTAGGATTCCACGTTAAATCTTGTTCTTCGATGTTTTATTTCTTTATTCTCTGATTCCGCTTCCGCTTCCTATTTTCTAACATGGTATCAGCTCGAGGATTTCATGTCCTTTATTTTTCCGAGATTCGAGTTAAATGTTATTGTTGAAGATCATTCATGTTTATATTCTATTCGAGATTCGATTTGAGCAGTTCTAGGGTTCAAAACCCTAGCCGCAACAGCAGACGACCTTCTCTCGATTCTGGCATCATCCAACTCTAGGCTGCCGCCGATCCTTCGACTCCTGGCTTCCCTCTTCCCAGGTACATGTGGCGTGAAACCGCACGCAAGTTCAGATCCAGGGTCTCCATCGTGAGCCCTAATACCTCCACGAGGGACAGGCTTCCAGATCCTAGGTGGAGGTCTTGTCTTCGAAGTGCTCCTGACAGAGCTCCGGTGCTCCTGTTGTACCACCACGACAGCATCAAACCCTGTTGCATCAACCTCCTGTCGCACAACTCCAAACCCCCAGGCAGTCCAGGCACGAGCCCTCACGAGCCCAAGCCCCCTGGCAGTCCCGGCGGCCCATCTACCTTCGCGAACTCCCATGTGCGGCGAGCTCCAACGCAAACCCTCTTCTTCCTAGCCAAAGCTGAAGCGCCACCATCCAGATCGAGGCCCTCTCGCACAGGCCAGTAGGCGACACGCGAAGATTCAGGCACTTCGAAACTTCATGCGGACTTCCAGGCGCAGGCGACACATCCAACTCGCGCGCAGGCGGTGCAGCCCCGTGCACACTCGACGCGCATTCTCCAATCAAGCCCAGGCGGGGCTCCCGCTTCATCCCAGGTACAAGGCGGCACCCCTACGAAGCCCGTGAGGGCTGCGATTCATTCGAGGAAAAAGGAAAACCCTAAATAGAGTTACGGCCTTGTGGGCCACCGTTTTTTTAAAAAAATAAATAAATAGTGTTTTGTTCTTATTGTAAAGGCCAAGTGGGGCTAAAAAAAGGGGAAAGAGAGGGTGAGTCTGTAAATTTTAAAAAAAGGTTGTTTTTTAATTTAAAAAAGGCGAGTACAAATACAAAAGCCGTATGTTTTCAAGGAAAAAAGGGTTTAAAAAAATGTGATGGCTATAAAAAATGGAAATAGCCGGAAAAATTGCACGAAAAACCGGAAAAAAATTGAAGTTGGCTCAATTGGTTTTGTTTACCCTATTTTATTGTCTTCTCCCAACTTGGTCGACGATGTCATCATTCCGACCAGTTTGGGAGAAAGGGGGAGTATATGTAGAGTCACATGCCAGATTGTCAGACTTTCCAAGTTCTCCAGATTCAGAGACTCCAGAGGTCCGTCAGATTTTTCAGACTCTGCAACAGATTTCAGACTCGACGATCATGGTTCCGAGTCTTCAGTTTCAAACACGCACATGTATGCAGTCTTTTCAGATGTGCACATATTTGCCATTTTTTGTCGTAGTCCCCATCATTCTTCTTGTTGTTTTGGCTAGAGTTCTCATGTAGCCATAGGAACTCCGGAGTAGAGGACCATTCCCTACGCCATGTTAGAAAGGGTTTTCATGTGGTATCATAGGTACTCCAGAGTAAAGTATCATTCTTTTAGCCAGATGGGAGAGACCCAGTTCTCCAACGAGGAGACTTCAGGCACAGTTTCATACTCGAAGGTCAGAATCTGAGTCTTCAGTTGACTCACACTCGAGCCCGTTCGTCCTCCTCACCTGCACGACATGAGAAGCAACATCCTCGACTGCAGCAGTTGTGCGCGTTGAGTTGATATTGTCCGTAGTGTCCTGTAGCGTGAGTTGAGTTTCTTTCTGTTGTTTGTCCAAGCTAAGCATTGCATGCTCCAGCTTGAGGGGGAGTGGTGGAGTATTTGGTTGTACGCTTATTGAGTTGTAGATGGGTAAATGAACACCTCCAAGATCCACTTACCCCATCCCAGTGTTTAGTCCCACATCTACCTGTGGTGGGACTTGGAGGCTCTGTGGAGGCTATATAAGGAGCCCCAACCTCCTGTATCAGATGAGAAAGTCAATAGAGAAACCTGTCCCTTTAAGGCCTTCTCCTGTGGTTTCATCCCGCTCCTCACGGAGTAGGGTTCCACGTTAAATCTTGTTCTTCGATGTTTTATTTCTTTATTCTCTGATTCCGCTTCCGCTTCCTATTTTCTAACAGTGAGCTCACGATAAAATCAGGGAAGAGACTGGGATTCTAGACCTGCGCACAAGACGACCATTGCCCAATCTGGGCGTCCTAACTCTAGCCCAGTTGAGGGTCACCGCACCCTCGTACGGTCAGGTGTAAGAGGTACCTTGATCGGTACAAATATTTGTCATCACTGATGCTTATCAAACCTTATATTCGTGTCATCATTTATTAACAAACCAAAGGTGTTAATTGACTAAATGATCTAGATAATATCAATGACTACAAGTTTGGTCCTTCCTGGGTGCGTCTAATACATGCATTGTTAAATTCAGAATGCTGAACAATGATACTAACTTGATGGACAAGAATATGACTGATTCATAGTACGTCTAATACATAATGTGAATCCAAACTATTGGATGTAAGTGTAACAAGATTCTTGACATATGAAATCAAATTCACGATATATTTTTTTAGAAACAATCAAGATCATTCATCATATGCAAAACCTATATTAGAGTGAATGAGTTTAAGTACAAACCGAATGTTTTTTACCCACTGAAGCATAACAACACCAACAAAGCCTTTTCCTACGATTAAGTAGGGTCGGCTACATGGATTCTTTGTCTCTATTCAAATCTATCTTGGGTCAATCTCGAGTTTATATCCAGAAAACTAAGATCCCTTTGTATAATCTCATTCCAACACTTCTTGGACCGTCCTTACCCTCTCTTAGCCGGTTCAACATCCCAAAACTCGCATCTCCTAACTGATGTTTCAGCTAACCTTCTTTACAAATGACCAAACTCTTTTAAGCGGTTTTCTCGTATCTTATCCTCGATTGGAGCTACGCCAAATTTCTTTCTGATTGCATCATTTTGAATCCGATCTTTACGTGTGTGTCCACACATTGACCTTAGCATTTTCAATTCTGCTATAACCTTTCTCTGCACATGTCTATAGTTCACAGCCAACATTCAGATTCATAGCTTATAGCAGATCTCACGGCTACTTTGTAAAACTTTCATTTGATTTTTAACGGAATTTCTTATCACAGAGAACAACAGAGGCTTCTCTCCACTTTAACCAGCCTGCATTTGTTCTATTAGTAACATCTCCATCAATTTACCCATCATGTTGCTAAATAGATCCCAGGTATCTAGAAGAATCTCTCTTCCGAATGTTATCGTCACCAATCTTCACTGTGATTCCTTCACCATTGCTTCCATCAAAGGTTCACTCCATATATTCAGTTTTAGCCCTACTTATATAACCTTTAGTCTCCAATGCATGTCTCCCGACCTCAAGCTTTTCATTTACTTCATCTCTAGTCTCATCCAAGGCCTTAAATGTCGGTTTCGGTCACCATTTCGGTATCGACCAAAACAGAATTTCGATGGAATTTCGGTGGAATTTCGACCGAAATTTCGGTCATTTCGGTCATTTTTTGTACTAGGACCTCCATATTTCGGTCATTTCGGTCATTTCGGTCGAATTTCGGTTTCGACTGGATATCGATATTTGACAGAAATTCGACCGAATTTCGCTGAAATTTGAGGCCATGGTCTCATCAATCAACACAATATCATCAACAAATAACATACACCAAGGTATCTCATCATGAATGTGACTTGTCAACTTGTCCATAATCAAAGTAAAAAGAAATGGACACAAAGCTGAACCTTGATGTAAACCAATCTTGATGTCAAAGTAGTCAGTCTTCCCAGAATGGATCCTTACACGAGATAAAACCCTATCATACATATCCTTTATGAGGTTAATGTATAGGACATGTACTTGTCTCTTCTCCAAAACTCTCCACAATATCTCCTGTGGGACAAAATCATATGCCTTCTCCAAATAAATAAAAATCATATCGAGATTTTTCCTTTTGGATCTATAAATCTCCATTGTTCTCTTCCTCTTCATGTATCTATTCCCTGTTTGAGAAATAAAAAAATAAAATAAAAAAATCAAACAAAAAAATTAAAATTACAGCCATGTTTCCTTGTATGCGCTCCATCCGCACGCCCCCTAGCCGCACCCTCCGCCGTCGGCCGCACACAGCTCCAGCTCCGCTCCTGGTTGCGCCACCTCTGTTGCCGGACCCCAGCGCCCACCCGCCCGCCAGCCCTCCAGGCTGTGTGCACAGCTCGTCCCCACGACCTCCTCCTCATCACCACGCGCGATTGTCCACCTCCAGCAGCGGCGTCGCCCGCACGCCCAGCCACCCCGCCGCTAACTCTCCTGCAGGTCGCCAACCTCCGCGCGCGCTCTTCGCCGACCTCTGCTCTGCGACACCGCCGCCCCACGCACGACGCGCCTGCGTGCGACCATCCCCATCCTCCTGCACCGCCACTTGCCCTAGCGTGGTTCCCAACCCACGTTCCCGAAGAGAGGAAGGAGGACACATGTGACTTGCTTTTGTTATTGGGAAAATTGCATAGTATTCTCCGTAGGTATCTAAAATTAACGAAATTCCCTTTGGCGTAACTTTATTTTGTTCACAACAACAAAGCCTTTTCCCACAATTAAATGGGTCGGCCACATGGATTCTTTGCCTCCATTCAGATCTATCTTGGGTCAATCCCGTGCTTATATCCACAAAACAAAGATCCCTTTGTTTGGTCTCTTTCCAACACTTCTTGGGTCGTCCCCGCCCTCTCTTGGCCGGCTCAACATCCCAACACTCGCATCTCCTAACTGGTGCATAATCTCCTAACTGGTGCATCTCCTAACTAGTGCATAACTTTATTTTGTTAACATTTTCTTTTATATTGCAAATATAACCCTTTGTTGGAGCTTTATTTTGGACATTTAGTTGGCACCCGTTTTGAATTCTAAAAATATCATGATTTTCTTTATCTAATTCAGTTGTGTTATTTCCAATTTTGTGAGCTTTGAATGATTTTTTAAAAATCAGAGTGTGATATTTATTGAAATTTTACCCATTTATGCTCGGAAATTTGCACACATTTATTCCTTGCTCTAAAAATTCTCAAAAATTAATAGATGACGCGTCTAATTGTGTTGTAATTACTATCCAAGTTTCATAAAAAGTGTTGGTGTTTTGCGCATAAAATAAACTGTTGAGTGATTTCTATAATTGATTTTAATTAAATCCAAAAATATTATTTTTGCAAAATTTCATTTTTCATTAAAATATCTTTTTGTGACAAATTGGTTTATGTAAAATTTGATTTTGTGGATTTATTAAAAATTAAATATTCGTAGTCACTCTATTTCCATTAAAAAATTCGTAAAAAATCATATATTATCAGAAAATTCCAAAAAAAATTCTATAGCTTCATTTCATCATGTTTAACATTCAGTAAAATTCTATAATTTTTGCATTTTGTTTGCACGAAAAATTGCATAAAAACCCATAAAAACTTTGTATTTTTCATTATTGCATTTTTAACCCAAAAATTCAAAAAAAAATACATTTTGCATTCATCATTGGATTAGATTTGTAGGAAAAATATAACTTGGCTAATTTGGGTTAATTTCAAATTAAAATTAATTTGGCTAAGTTGCTAGTTTTCTTTATAACCTAATTCATCTTGATTTTTGCATTTGCATTCATATTGCATAACAAAAAATAAAAAAAATTCTTCTTGGAAAACCGTGAGCTAATTCATCTAATTTGATCCGAAGTTGTTCCTTTGCCTCCTTTGTTGACGCTGGGGCTTGTCCATGTTAAAAATACATAAAACCACACATTAATTAATTCATTGATTCATCGATTCGTGTGGTTAATCTTTGATCGATCCTCATTGTCCGACTACAACAACACGACACAATTAAAATAGGGTGATCAACGGTGCGTCAGCGGCCGAGTATGCAGCCACGTATGTGGTTTACTCGGTCACATACTCCCCAAAATCGCATATACACCGAATATTGTATACGTGGTTCAGTCCAGTCACCTACTACGCATATGCAACCGCCTAGGCCGCCTTTCTGGACACTAGTGGAAGGTTTGGGTGGCAGCCAGGATGGTCGCGAAAGGTAGGCGACGATGTTGGTATGTTGGTGCTGCGCGGAGGATGTTGGGATGTTGGTGATGCGTGGAGGAGACTGGGATGTTGGTGCGGCATGAAGGAGGTTGGGAAGGGCTATGGTGGCTGGGAAGGGCGACGACATGGGTTGGTAGGGTGGGGTAGAAGGTTGGGGCAGTGGCATGGGATGGTATGGTGGGCAAATTAATCTTTGCAGGCCTGAGGATATGCGATCCACTACTGGTTTTGCCTTGTTTGTTGGTGGAAACTTGTTACATGGAGAAGCAAGAAGCATATCGTACTATCTAGTTTAAGTGTAGAAACATAATGATGATGGTTCAAGCTACATGTGAGATTATCTGACTCGTCTATTTTCTACATGTACTTGGGCTTCCTACTACAACCCTAGTTTTTTTAGGAAAAGAGGGTATGACGTCGAGAAGACGCCTTCCTAAGAAATTCTATATATTCGCCGTAAATATAAAGGAATTACAAGGCCTAAAAGGACTATAAGCTATTGGCACGCTCGATTACATTTTCCACATACATTCTTTCATTTGAGAAGATACATCCATTTCGAGGATATGGACCCATGCACACAAGCAGTCTTCTCTATTGTGGCAACATGAAGGACGAAAATGGTCCAAAAAGGACCCACACACATAAGCAGTCCTCTCTATTGCAGTAACTAGTCTGCTATTTACATTGCCACCAATCATTCTTTCATGAGCCGATCAAGAGGTGAGGTGGACTGCCATTTATTCGAGATGTTGTGCGAGAAGGGAAGTTCACTGCTCTGCACATTCCACAGAGTTCCAATTTGAGGGCACACACACACACAAAGGCGCTTCCGAAGAGACACCTCTCATTACTCTCATTATTGATCTCCAAGTTGGACGTGTTTGATAGATATGCACCAACTTGAGGGGGGATATTGAAGCCATTTGGCTACTACAATTGGTGACATTTTCTATTTCCGGTTTGTTTCTATGTTAACTATTTCTATTTATAACCCTTTTATGTTTACGAATCCTGTTAAGTTGCTATCTATGGGGCCCTTGTTTCACACTATATAATAAACCCTACCATATGAATACAATTTATCACATTGATACTCTATTTTTATCAAGGTTGCAAAAGTCGGTAGTCGGTACTCGGTCGGTCGGGTCACTGACTAAGGATTAATCGGTAGTCGGGCGACTAATCGGATTTAGTCGGGCTTTAATCGGCTTTAATTTTTAAATATATAAACCATTTTAATACATATAATATTTTATATTTACATAGATTTATATATTCTTTTACCATAATAGTGAATCAAAAGAAGTAATTGAATTTAGATAAAATAGTACGCATATTAGAGTAAGTTTGCTTTTAAAAAAGTAAAAAAACATGCTATCTCCAAGCAAAAATTGGTTGACTAATGGACATAGTCGGAATTAGTCGGTACTCGGTCGGCCACCCCACTGACTAGACTAGTCGGACCTACTAGTCGGGCTAGTCGGGTGACTTTTACAACATTGATTTTTATCTACACGTATGATTTATCAACAAGAATGAAAGCAAACTTGCTTTTGTTTACTTTGAGGCCTGGGACCTCAATACAAATCTCGGAACCATTGATATCACTCTAGCTTCCTAAGCTCCCTCTCAACAAATAAGATGGGTTCATCTAGAAAACTGGGTATAATGGCCACCTTTTTTGTAACTTGAGAAGATCCCATCTAGAACTGGCATGAACTGCTTGCTTGGCATCACTGTCATGCACCCGTAATAATAACAAAAAGATCACCTTGGTTGTGGTCAAACAACTTATTTAATCATCACTGTCAACACATTCACCACTATAAAAAAGATCACCCTAATAATTAAGTCCATTTATAGCTAAGCCGAAAAATACAAGCAACTTGTAAACTCCATTAATACTGAAGTCAAAAAATACAAATAATTACCAATAATCGCTTGTTTAATTTATGAGAAAGTGGTGGAGATAACTTTTTAACTCCTTTGATCACCAAGCCAAAAATCACAAATACATTGGCCAAGATCCATCCAAATTTTTCGCTGAGCCTTATTATCTTCAATATAGAAGTGCTCTGACAATCCTAGCAAATAGAGAAAAGATAAGGGCTTCACCCTCGCACTCCTAGACTGTTAGACCACGTTGTAATGCTGTTTCAGAAATTGTCCCTGTAAAAAGCATCACCCATGCCAACTCGATTCTTTGCTTGACTTCCTAGTGAAGTTCCATGAAAAGAAAAGTTGGTGGTTATCCTCTTTCTCATGCACATAGGGCAATCCAGCTTCTGTTGGGGAAGGACATTGCGTTAACTCTCTCAGTCTCTCTTAATCACCATAGATCTTTGTAACAACCATACACAAATCTTTACGCTTAGATGAGCTCCATTTTCCAGATTAGTCCACAATCTTTATGGCCAGATTTAGATATCCATGTGCATCTTGCATAGTCAGGTAGTCAGGGCCTTGAAGGCCTTTTGACAGAGAACTATCCCGCTAACCATCTCTAGTGATCTCATTACCTTTAGCAAGGCCTTAAATTTCAGGTTTCATTTCCGTTTCACCAAGCCCGGAAAGAGTAATTTCAAAGAATTTCAGTGGAATTTTGTTTAAATCGTCGGAAATCTGGGAAATGACTCTAAATTTGACTTTTCTTTAAAAACTAAGGTTTTTGATATTCCTAAGTCAATAAATAAAATGAAATGCACACTTGTTTGTAAAATAGATGTGCAAATATAAGTTTAAAGCAGTACTATCATCATAACCATCATAGATGTTGATATGTAGAGAAACGTGTTGCCTCGAGTCAGAACTGTATGCTAAACTAGACGCAAATTCCTTGATAACCACCGCTTCAATAAGAATGAGGTGACACTTGTAATAACTACCAATCAAAACATATATATCAAAATAAAGAAAAAAACAAACATTATAAAGTTCTCATGTTAAAACTTGAATTTAACTCTTAGATATGGTGTCTAACTCATTTGGTTTTGATTTATCTAAATTTTAGAAACCAACTAAAGAAACTTATTCAAACTATGTAATGCATTAACAACTCAACACATCCGCGGATAAATAAGTAAAAATTTGTTAATATATGCAAATTTCAATGAAAGCGTAGGGGTATATTCCTTAATTTTTGTTGTTTTGCCGAATTGACATGCAACTTCGATGAAACATTGACATGGATCAGCGATTTGATGATCTTGTAGCTCATCTGAGGGGTATTATCCCTCCATCCGGTCCTGTTACATCAACGCATGCCTCTGAGAGTCATTCTGATGTTGCGGCTTCTGCATCCACCAGTACCTCAGGTAGTACTTATGCACTCACTAGCAGTAGTGGATCTGATACTTTACAGTGGATTATGGACTCTGGTGCCACACATCATCTGTGTGGTGATCGAGGTCTACTTACAGCCTACCGACAGGTTCCTCCAGGACGCATTGTGGTTATTGCTAATGGGACGCACTCCCCGATTACTGGTCAGGGGGAGATTAGCCTGACACCATCTATGCACCTCAAGAATGTGCTGCACGCACCTAATTTTTATATGAATTTGTTATCCATTAGACAACTTACAAAGGATTTACATTGTCAAGCAATTTTTGATCCATCTTCTCTCATTTTCAGGACATCCTTACGTGCAACGTGATTGGGCGTGGCTATGAGCAGGGTAGACTATATCACCTCAATAGGACTCCATATACCGGAATCTCCTCTCTTCCTGTTGGACATGTCTCTCCATTCATGTGGCACTTGCACTTTGGTTATCTACCGCTTCAGAAATTGTGTCGTGTTTTACCCCAGGTTTCGCCTCACACGTCCATCCAATGTGAGGCTTGTCAGTTGGGAAAGCATCACCGGTCTACCTTTCCCAATCCTCAGAGGCAGAGCAGTAGCTCCAAGTTTGAGTTGTTTCATGTTGACATTTGGGGTCCCAGTCGTGTTCCTGGTCGTCAGGGACACAGTTTTTATATTGTCATTGTGGATGATTTTTCTCGTCTATCTTGGGTCTTTTTATTAAAGAATAAATCTGAAGCTGGGAATATTATCAAAAATTTCATAAATGAAGTTCGTAATGTCTTCTTTGTCTCTGTGAAAATTGTGAGAAGTGATAATACCTTGGAATTTTGTACTCATACTCTCTCAAATTATTTTTCAACACAAGGAATTATCCACTAAACATCATGTGCCTATACTTCCCAACAGAATGGAGTTGCAGAAAGGAAACATCGTCATTTGCTTGATGTCACCAGGACACTTCTCATACAGAGTCGTGCTCCTCATTCTTTCTGGGGTGATGCTGGCCTAACGGCATGTTATCTCATTAATCGCATGCCTTCGTATGTCTTAAGTGAGAAGATTCCCTTCTCCTTGGTTTTTCCTGAAAAAGAATTGTTCTCACTTATCCCACGTGTGTTTGGCTCGGTTGCCTTTGTCCACCAGTTGTCTCCAGGTATTGACAAGCTCTCTCCTAGGGCTGTCAAGTGTGTTTTCGTCGGGTATTCCAGGACACAAAAAGGCTACAGGTGTTATGATCCGTTGCGCAGGAAATACCTTGTTAGTGCCGATGTCACCTTTTTTGAATCTGTTATGTACTTCTCTCCTACAGGTGATCGGTTGGTATCCTCAAACACTGATGAAGCCATATACAAGCCACCACCACCTCCACCTACACCTGCACCTCCACCACTACCTCCATCACCTGCACCTCCTGTTACAGTTCCTGTACCCCCATTGCCACTCCACTATACCCGTCGGCCTACTTCTGCTCATGGTCACCGCTCATCATCTAGCTCGCCTGAGGTATTTTCTGAGAATATAATTTATAATGATGGATCTAACGATTTACCTGAGCAGGTTGTGTTACATAGGACAGATGAGGATGCAAGTGATTTGGATCTACCTATTGCGCTTCGGAAACAGAAGCGTAGTTGTATGTCATATCCTATAGCATCCACGATTTCTTTTGATCGTCTATCTGGTGAATTCAGGAGTTTTGCTATTGCACTATCTGCCGTGGATACCACGGAATTACCAAGATGCATTGAAGGACAGTCGATGACACTTAGCTATGGAAGAAGAAATGGCTGCTCTTCAGTCAAGAGGTACCTAAAGCCTTGTCTCTGCACCTATCAGTGTGTCTACAGTGAGCTGGAAGTGGGTCTTCACAGTTAAGCAGAATGCAGATGGCAGCATTGATAGATACAAGGCACGCCTGGTTGCCCGTGGGTTTACATAGACATATGGGGTGGATTATCTTGATACATTCTCGCCGGTTGCTCGCCATTTCACCTTACGGATCCTTCTTTCTGTTGCGGTTATTCGTGATTGGCTATTATTTCAGTTAGATGTTAAGAATGCATTTTTATATGGTGATTTGTAGGAGGAAGTCTACATGCAACAGCCACCCAGTTTTGCTATTGAGGGGGAGTGTTCTAAGGTGTGTAGACTTCATAAGGCCATCATGGCCTTAAGCAGAGCCCTAGAGCTTGGTTCCAGAAGCTCTCAGACTTGTTTGAAAAACAGGGGTATAAACGTTCCAATGCAGATCATTCCTTGTTTATACAGAAAACATCCAGCGGTATTATTGCAATTATGGTGTATGTAGATGATATCCTGATTACAGGTGACGATGTATAAGGAATTCAGAGGCCGAAAGAAATGTTAGGTCGTGAATTCGTCACCAAGAATCTTGGAGTCCTTAGATATTTTCTGGGATTGGAGTTTGCCAAAAATCCACATGGACTTGTGATGACCCAGAGGAAATATGTCACTGACTTGCTGAGCGAAACAGGAATGTTTGGATGCCAACCGGTCACTACACCTATAGATCCGAGCATGAAACTATATGATGATGACACTGATGATGTGGATAGGAGAAGATATAGAGAACTGGTGGGAAAACTTCTTTATGTTACCATTACCAGACCCGACATTTCGTTTGTTGTTAGTCGGGTGAGCCAGTTCATGGAACAACCACGTCAGGTACATATGGATGCTATACATGTGATACTCAGGTATCTTAAATCATCTCCAGGTGCAGGTTTATTGTTCAAGAAAGACAAGGAGATTACTATCTCAGCGTGCATAGATGTAGACTACGCAGGATGTCCCAAGGATAGGAAGTCCACCACTGGATTTGTTGTATATGTTGGAAATTCTCTTGTCTCATGGAGGAGCAAGAAGCAAACTGTTGTAGCCAGATCCAGTGTTGACTCTGAATATAGGGCTATGGCCCAGGTTAGTACAGAGATGATGTGGGTGAAAGTTGTTCTTACAGATCTATATATAGAAGTCCCACTTCCTATGGCTCTGGAATGTGACAATCAAGCTGCTATATTTATTACCAATAATCCAGCATTTCATGAACGAACCAAGCACATTGAGGTTGGTTGTCACTATATACGAGATATGATTCAGAAGGGTTGTATTTCTACATCTCATGTTAGCTCAGGGGACCAAACAGCAGATATCTTTACCAAGGCATTACTTAGAGGGCCATTCCAGAAGTGCTCGTCCAAGTTGAGCATGATCGATATCTATGCTCCATCTTGAGGGGGGGTGTGGAGATATAATTTATGTTATGTTTCCTATATTCTTATGGACTCCTGATGTAATTTACCCATAAGCTACTCTCCTATATAAGAGAGCTAAGGGTTTATGGAATACATAACTCTCTTATTTTTCCCAACAGTTACACATAGAGGAAACTCTTCATCAGGCTCCTTATCAACGGTTTCCTTCTTTCTCGAGTTTTTTGAGATGTTTCGGCCATAGTTTCTAAAATTGTGCCACGGGGTAGTAGGTGCATGCCGCGAGGCATTTTTGGCCAAAAACTACATCGATGCTCAAGCCTCGATGGCCACGTTCAAAACGCATGCCTCGAGGTGGCAAGGTTTTATGAAAGGCGGCAAGGCATTGAGACTACGGTGAGCCATCGCTTCATATGGTTGTACGTGGATACCCACCCATTATAAAACCTTATGCACTCTATCCATGTTCTTCCTTCGCACAAAAAAAACTAAAACTACATAATTGTTGCTCCTTTTTTCCTCCATTGATGCTCCTCTGCTCATGTGTCCTCTTCGTTCTTATCTAGGACTATTTTGTTGCTCGCATCGCCTTCATTCTTTGCTAAGAGTTTGCAACATCTATAAAGCTACACTTCAGCCTTCACTCTCTTCTGTTGTCTTTTTTAAGGTTACTTTAAAAAGTCAGCAACAACTTTGTGTGTGCTTGATCGAAAGCTTTTTAATGGAAATATATTGCTAACAAATGAATTTTCAAATGCACACTAAATTTTAAAGAATCCAGCCTGTAAACCTAGTTAGAATGAAAGCTTAAGATTTGTCAATATTTGCTAAACCTGATTGTTAGGTTTGTGTTTCAGCATTAATTCGGAATTTTTCTTAAAAATATTTTTTTGTGAGATGACAAGCCCACGAGGCATGACTTTAACAACTCTACAGTTTGCATGGAATATAACGTGTCCAAAGATTCATGAAATTGACTTGCTAAGATGTATTCAATTTGATTAGTGTTGATATGCCTTGAATCATAACCATCCGTTATGTTGAACCCATTGGAAGAACCATCTTCTACAAACACACCCTCCCCCCATCACACCATAGCCTACCAGCACAGAGGTAAGCACTACTTGGGATCTGTTTGTACTGGGAGTACTTGAGAGGGCACCTTGAGTCAACAATACGGAGTTTCTTCTAGACTGCCTCGGGGAGATTCTGGGTTACAATTAGTGAGATGGAAGGTGGTGAAGCATTCTGTAGAGGATGGTGATAAAGGGGTGATTAGCTTGAAAAAGATGAGCCTAAAGCTGCTCACCAAGTTGATCGCTCAAATTTTTGCAGTGTTTGGACTTGATGTGCAGATCGGTGCATGGCATCTATGGGATCTCAATCGGGATATCTACACAGCTTAGGGCGGTCCGTCCACTGTCTACTTTCTAGAAGGGGATCAATATGGTTCTCAGTGTTTGCATCCTCATTATAACTTGTCTTGAGCGATAGCTGCAACTTAAATTTTTGGCAGGATAACTGAACTAATGTCAGGGCTCTCCGTGATAGATTCCCTCGTCTATTTGTGATGGTTGTTGACCCGAAGATGTGGTTGGTAAGGCTTGTGCTAATAAGGTTTGGCCCCCAAAAGTTTCCATTCTGACCACTTTGATCAAAGAGTAATGTAGTTCCAGTTGAAGGTGTAGTTCATGTCCTCTGTTGGGTGTCCGCTGGGATTGAACACTGGGTTTAGACAGATAGGTCTTTCTCCATAAAAAAGGCATCCAACATGTTGTATGCTTCGATTGTTTGTTATCATGTAATAACTTCCACGTATTACAGATAGATCTTGGGATCAAAGAACCTTTTGTGGGTCAAGATCTTTCTCTAGTTACTGAGTAGTGATCAGATCATGTTTGGAGCTCGAACGGCAAGGATCTCCAAGGGGTGGACAGCACCTGCTAATGGTGTATTGAGAGCTTAGATGACATTGGTCGCATCTTTTTACATTTGATACCTCGAGGGCTTGTTGGAAAAGGGCTAATTTCAGTAAGAGAAACTTCGAGGGTGCTTCTGCAATCTGGAAGTTGATTAGGTCATTCGTTGGTGAGAGCGCAGAGTCCAATAGTTGTCTGGGTAACCTAGGTTGGTGAGAAATGGAATGATTACTCATAATGAAAGACTTTATGTTGAAAATGAGCTGGAGCATGCCAGGCTCCTACGGAAGGCATGGTCTTCATAACTTTGAACTCGAATTGTGAATACAAAAAAATCAGGTGACCATTTTTACAGCACACACCATTATTTCTCTCAAAAAATTTATGGAATTGAAGGAAAAGGGAAAAAAATAACGAGAGGGAAATGAGGTAATGTGCATTCCTCTAATAACAGATTGTAACAATTGGACAAGGAATTCATGAAATGAAAGAGAAGAATCCGGAATAGAATCTCGGAAAAGAGTACAAATGAGGATATAGTAAACGGCAGGAGGAGAATCAAGCCTACTCGATGTTTTCATGTGATTCATATTTATATGCCTTAAATGTCGGTTTCGGTCACCATTTCAGTGACCGACCACAACGAAATTTCGGTCGAAAATCGACCAAAATTTCGATCATTTCGGTCATTTTTGTACTAGGGCACCCAATATTTCAGTCATTTTGGCCATTTCGGCCGAATTTTGGTAACATATCGAACCCAAAATTCGGTCGAATTCGCCGAAATTTGAGGCCATGATCTTTATATCAAAGGCATAACTCATAACATATTATTTGGTATTAGTCAACAGAACTGTGTAACTGGGCCTCTATGTGTGCAGAGATGCTTAGTCCCAAATGAATGAATGGTGGAACTTGGTTGCGCTGGAGCCTCACACCCCATGTACTCAATGCGAAATCTAATGGTAGATATAGTTCTTATAGGCTTTCTCTCGTGATTTCATCCCCACTCCTTAGGGAGAAGAATTCCACATAAAAAAATGCTTTGTTGTTGTTTCTGGATTCCACATATCATATTTTATATTTCCACAAATAACATAGAAAATGAATATGTCGCAAACACCATACAACAACACTACTTTAATATCTAGACTCATGGACCAACGCAAGACAATGTCATCAAACCCATCAACTAATCTATGCTCCCAATGCAACCAGAAACTCGCATAGTAGCATGGCATGCAAATCAAGTTTAAACAAGCATAAGAAAAATTAATGCAAGCAGACAATGTTAGCAAATGCTATATACATAGTCAGGTACCTTCAAGTATAGCCTTTTTTGCAGCCTTTATGTCCATCTGTGAACAAAATGAAAAAAAATCAGAAGCCTGCGATGTATTTTCCCCAGGTATTTTCAGATATCGAAAAGGAAATTCACTTGAAAAGGTTACGAAAATCTCAGAACTTTTCCTTCTAATTAGCTAATATATAGTAGGAAAAAAATTGTCAATGCAAAATTTGAAGTCCCCCATAATACCAATTATTAAAAGATTGTCACAAATTTGCAATTAAAACCAAATCCGAAGATAAGCCTAAAATAGTAATGTCCTACAGGAAAACTTAAAAAATTGTAAACAAGAATCAATAGCTTTGGTCCAAATCTCCGGTCTCTCTTACACCGATTAGGCAGGAGAATTGTGCCATTGCACAAGCATGAAGGAAAGAGAAAATTATAAGGGAAACCATAGAAAAATATAATATATATACATAACACTATACCTACTGGAACATAAATATCTCACTAGTTCAAGTTGTAACAAATAAGCTCTAGCAAGGGACGACGAAGTATTTGAGTAAAAAGGTATGGTCTTTGTTGAGATATATATATATATATATATCTTTCCTTATCTTTTATTTAATTTCTATTTCCTTCATTTCTATTATGTAATTTGCCCTCTAGGTCTTCCTTCTCCTCTCTGTATAAGAGAACCCTATGATCTTATGAATAAACATGTCATTATTTTATGGGATTTTTACCCGGCAGACCCTATAAACTTTGCCAATTACCTCTACAACCTTTTGCACAACGTAATTACCCCATCGACCCTATAAATTACCCCAAGGACCCTCACAGGCTTCAAACAGGTTACCCGTAGGGTTCATGGGGTAAGAATTGGCAAGTTTAGGGGTTGATGGGGGAATTAGGTTGTTTCAAAGGTCGTGGAGGTAATTGGCAAAGTTTATAGGTCTGCCGGGTAAAAATCCCTTATTTTATTTTCTCATGGAATCAGAGTGGCAAAAAGGCCAAGGATCAATTCCTATTGTGGAGGTTGTGTTAGGTAGCCGACAACCAGCATAAAAAATAGTCAGATCTTTCAACATGGATTTGAGCAAAAATCCATGTAAGCCGGCCTACTTAAAGTAGGAGAAGGCTTTGCCTTTTTTATGGAATCAAAGTGGCGGTCCCTTTTTTAGAAAAGGTGGGATAAACCTCCATTGGAGGCACATCCAAAAAATATTATAAATTAAAAAAATGAATATACAACATCCAAGTTTCAAAATGGGTGTTGGCATGCCCGAGTAGATTCTCGAAACAAAATCTCCCATTCTCAAAGGCAACGGTATTTCTAGCTAGCTAAGCGCCCATATTAGCGCATATGTCTTCATCCTCCAATTCTCTGAGCATGACCAATCTCTATCAGTCGAAGCCCAAAGCAAAACTTTATTACTCCAACGGACATCGGAAATGTTTACACTACGCCGTGATTCTACTGATCCACAGCATTGAAAAACAGATGTCAACGTCCTCAACCCCTCCTCCACACCTTCGGCAACCCTCCTCGGCACTAGGAAAAATCCTAGATCATCGTGCTCCCGTCAAAATGCGCTCTCTTCTCAACATCCACAAGAGCATCCTAATCCGTGTAGGAATATTCCATCTCTAGATCCTAGCACAGTCCCTGGAAATTTCTGAATATGTCAGCGAAGGCTGAGCCGAAATCACCTTGTACGCATTTCTGACCGTGAACATCCCACCTCTCCAACTCCAAGAGTCTCTACCTTCTGATGGCACCTCTAACCTCGTCAATCTGTAAGAGAGACAAATAAACTCCTCCACTCTCCGGTCCGACAGTTCGGCCACAAAATCAGGAGTCCACGAACCATCTACTCACACTTCTGCAACACAAGCCTCCTTGTCTAAGAACCATCTATCCGAGAACCATCGCAGGCCTCCCTGTCAACGCACCATCTCCCAACATTGTATCAGAGTGACGGTCTTAAGCCAGAGTTCTCGTACTTCACCCGTGCCCTACCCTCCACCCATTACCCTTCCTAACGACGCACGCCACTGCCTCTCATGCCCGTTGTCGCCGTTGGTCACCCCTTCCTTCCACGCGGAAGCCCCGTGTGTGTTGTCGCCACCCATGCCCGTCGTCGCCAACGACCCCTTCCTTCCAAGTGGCAGCCTCGCGCGTGTCGTAGCCTCCCACGCAGCTTCTCCGCATGTTATGCACCCTCCCCCTTTTGCAGCATCGCAACGTTACAGCCACATGTCGCAACGCATCGCAGCACTCCCCCGCACGCTCCAGCCGGCTGCTGTGTGTATTCGCGACCCCTTCCAGCACCTGCCAACACCGCCGACGACCCTCGTAGGCGTTCTTCCTCATCTCCGTCGCCAAACTACGGTTTGAATTTGACCAAAAAATGTGATTTTAAACCTATGAATCATGTTTTCCGACCCAAGCGCGGATCGAGTGACGAGGATAGGTGTACAAGCCTACACGTACAACCAGTCCTCTATATGATCGTGTAGACTTGCTCAGGTCGATCTTTCTCCGCATTCTAGTTCTGTTTCGACCTTATTTCTCACATAGAAGGCCATATCACAATATGTTGGAGTATTTGGTTGTGCGCCTATTATGTTGTAGATGGGTAAATGGATACCCCATCCAGTCTTTAGTCACACATCTACCAGTTTGGAGATGTAGAGACTCCGTGGGTGCTATATATAGAGCCCCACAACCCTGTAGTCAGATGAGAAAAAGGAATGCAATATCCGCCCTTTTGAGAACTTCTCCCATGGTTTTATCCCGCTCCTTAAGGAATAGGATTCCACGTAAAAATCCTGATGTGTTCTTCAATCTTTATTATTTTTCCATGTTTCGCTTCCGCATGTTTATTTTCTAACATGGTATCAAAGCGGGTCGATTCTCGAGGATTCTCGTTCGTTCATTATGGTGTTCGAGATTTGATTTTTATTCTTGAAGATGTATGTTTGAATGATATTTTTGCATTCAAGATTCGTGATAACAATCTAGGGCGTTTTGAACCCTAGCGGCGGCCCTAGCGGCGGCAAGATCCAGGGTGCACGATCCTCCTGGCGGCTTTCCCTAACCTTCAACAGGATAAAGGCGCAGCCTGTGCCGCACCGGCGGCATTCCAGTTCGAAGAAAACCTCTCCAGGCTGCCACGCCACCTCCTCATCTTCACGCATATCTCCATATCAACACAAGAGTGGGAGGAGCTTCCCTATCGCATGCAAATAAGTGCAAATCCCAGGGTGCACAGATCCAATTTCGAAGAGCCTAGCACCTCCTCTTCCATGCGATGCTCCTTCGCCCGATCTCGAGGTGGAAGACCCCTTGGTCTTCCGTGCGTGCTTTCCACCTCCTAGCGATGGTACAGCAAGGAGCGATATGCCGCCCCTCTTCTCCCGCCCGTACAGGCGCGCCATCGCACTCCCACACCCTCATTGTCATCCAGGCCGCACACTCCAGGCAACTTTGCGCAAAGGCGCTCTAGGCGGGACCAGCCGATCCCTCGCGCCATCGACGCCTCTCCTAATCCAAGACGCCCCTCTTGGCGAGGCGATGTTGCTCCAGAGAAGGCGATGGTGACTCCAGGCTGCAAAGCCCCTGCTCCAGGCGATGTCCTCTGCCCGCAGCCCGTTCTCGAAGGCGGCGCGAGGATCCCCTCCAGTCGGTGCTCCTCTCCAGATCGGTTGAGGCTCGATGATGCCTCTCCTCCTCCAGCTGCATCCCACCAGGTGGCGCCTCTTATGAGAAGATTTCCCACAACCCTAGGGCTCGATGGCATGTTTAAGAAAAAAAGTTTTTTTGTTTGTTTGTTTTGTAAGACCCAAGTGGGCTAAGTCAGTTGTTTTAAAAAAAAGGAAGAAAAGGGAGGGGGAGAGAAAGTTGCAAGTTTGTTGGCCCATTGGACCGCATTTAAAAAAATCGAAAGAGGCGTGTAAAAAAATAAAAAAGCCGTACGCGAATTGCAAAAAAAGGGGAAAATGAAAAGCCGAAGAAAAAATTGTACGGCTTAAAAAATGATTTCAAAAAAATGATGATTGAAAGCCGAAAAAAATTTGAAGTCGGCTCAATTGGTTTTACTTACCCCTATTTTATTGTCTTCTCCCAACTTGATCGATGATTATCATTCCGACCAGTATGGGAGAAAGGGGGAGTATATGTAGGGTCACGGGTCTATTCGTCTTCAGATTCAGATTCTCTAGACAAGCTGGATTGTTCAGACTCTACAAGTTGTCTGAGGTTCAGACTCGACGTTCAGATATTTTCCGAGTATGCAGTTCAAGACGCACATGTATGCGATCTTTAGTTTCGTGGTCCCCATCATTCTTCGTGTGTTGTCAGGCCAGAGTTTTCATGTGAGCCATAGGGACTCCATAGCAGAAGACCATTTCCTATGCCATATGGGCAAGGGTTTTCATGTGGTATCATAGGTACTCCAAAGTAGAGTATCATTCTCTGACCCAAATGGGAGAGACCTAGTTCTCCGACGAGGAGACTCCAGGCGCAGTTTCGGACTCGATGATCAGATTCTGAGTCCTCAGTTTGACTCACAGTCCATCCCGTTCGTCCTCCTCACATGCACGTCATGAGAAGCAACGTCCTCGACAGCAGCCGACAGTTGTGCGCGTTGAGTTGATATTGTCTGTAGTGTCATATAGTGTGAGTTGAGTTTCTTTCTATTTGTCCAAGCTGAGCATTGCATGCTCCAGCTTGAGGGGGAGTGTTGAAGTATTTGGTTGTGCGCCTATTATGTTGTAGATGGGTAAATGGATACCTCCAGAATCCATTTACCCCATCCAGTCTTTAGTCTCACATCTACCAGTTTGGAGATGTGGAGACTCCGTGGGTGCTATATATAGAGCCCCACACCCCTGTACTCAGATGAGAAAAAGGAATGCAATATCTGCCCCTTTTTTTATTTAAACGAATAGGTATGGGCCTTTTAACGTACAGCTTAGGGTTCCACTTGGAACCCCACTTTTGAATGTCGCACCCCTGGGGGTTTCGATCGTTGTCGCCACCTGCTGGGGATCAGCCTCCGCCACCCCTCGAAGATGATGAAAGGAAGGGTAGTACCGCTGCCACCTTCGCATGCTGGAGAGGGAAAGACTCGCGGCATCGGCGGGTCTGCGAGTCGCCGTGGAGATGTACGCGTGATGTGCGGCCGGCTCCGCCTGGACCGCTAGGAGATCGAGCGGAGCTACGCCGCTAGAGATGAAGGAGTTCGCTAGGGTGGGCGACGCCGTCTGCTGCTGCCTGGAGCTCGCCGCCAAGAGTGGCCTTCGTCACCAGGAGTGTTACACGGTTTCGAGGAGGTGTCGCATGGGTCGTGATGCGGCTGGATCCGCACGTCGCGTGAAGTAGCTATGCGCCACCGCGCGTGGTTGATGGTGGTTCCGCCTGGATGTTGGCGGCTCGAGGAGGAGCGCGAGAAAGGAAGACAGGAGCGGCGTCGCTTGAGATCGCCGCCGCTGCTTGAGCCCTTGAAGAAGGGGCCGATAGGCGCTACCTGAGAGTCGTCGCAAGGCCGCCTGCCTTGCAAGCTCTGGTTCTCAAGAACACAGAACATCGATGATGACAGCCAAGATTAGGGTTTCGAAAAAAACCCTAGCTTCTTTCGAACTTTGGTGACAATATGATCATCAGAACTGATTATTACTGAATAATCAAAAAAATCCAGAACAAGTTATTGATAATGATCTCAACTAAATTACAATAAATTGAATCTTGCATAAATCATAAACATAAACTCTTCGAGAATCAAACCCGCTCTGATACCATGTTAGAAATAGGAATGCGGAAGCGGAAATGATAAACAAAGCATAAAAACAGAAATATGAAACTTGGAACACAAAGATTTTTACATGGAATCCTACTCCCTAAGGAGCGGGATGAAACCACGGGAGAAGGCCTCAAAGGGGCGGATATTGCGTTCCTTTTTCTCAAAGGATACAAGAGGTCTGGAGCTCCTTATATAGCCTCCACAGAGTCTCCATGTCCCATCACTGGTAGATGTGGGCCTAAACTCAGTGATGGGATAAATGGATCCTCGAGGGATCCATTTACCCACCTATTAAATAAGTGACGCATATAACCAAATACTCCAACACAATATAGCGGAGATATATCGTCGATATATCGGTATCAAGAGGTAGGGGATATTAATATCACGGTGCATATCTATTTACCAGGATATCGGCGATATATGACCTATATATCGTCATATCGATCCATATCAGTCAAAAATGACTGGATTCAGTACAAAAATTCTCGGATATCGATCGATATCGTCGAAATTTCGCCGATATCTATATATTGATGAATAAAACCCTTGTAAGCTTTATTTCACTACTTATTTTACCACTCCTAGTATTAAAACTGCAGAGATATATGTTATTCTATTTTGTACCATTTCGTATTTTCTCTTTTTCTTTTGGACTCTTGATGTATTTTACCCATAGGCTACTCTCCTATATAAGAGAGCCTAGGCGTATGGAATAAACAAGTCTCTTATTTTTCCCAACATGGTATCAGAGTGACGGTCCTAGACTGAAGTTCTCGAACCAAACCCTAACCCTAGCCTCCACCTTCGAGCCCTCCGCGCGCGCGCCTCCCCACCTCGCGCCGCCCCCTGCCCCGACCCCGCGTTCGGCCTTGCTCGGCCTAGTGCTGCCTCCAGCGCCGCGCTAGGCCCCGCGCCGGTCTCGGTTCTAGCCTCGGTGTCGCTTGGTCCCAGCATCGACGCCGCCAGCCCCTGTACGCGCTCATGTGTGTGTTCCTGTGTGCGCTCCTGTACGTGCATCTGTGCGCGTTCCTGTGCGCACATCTGTGCGCGTGAAGCCCCTGGTTCCCGTGCGGCCCTAGTCCCGTACGACCCCAGTTTCTGTGCGCGTGCAGCCCTAGGTCAGCGCGCGTGCGGCTCCAGCCCTCGTTCCGCGCGCGCACTTTTAAGTTAATGGGTTTGGTTGCTTGAGTCTATACATGCAACTAAACCCGTTAATGTCCGTGTAGACGATCATATCTTCAGTCTACTACCCTAGTCTTCTATTATCATAATGCCAGAAAGCAAGGCAGACATCCCATATACATGCTGTCTTCAGAGGTCCATCGCCTATTGTGAAAATGGATGGGTCAAATTACGAACTGTGGGCAATGCAGTTCATGAGTATGATGAAGTCAACCGGTAAGAAGCACATTCTTACCGAAGAAGAGCCTGCTGAGAAGATTGGGGTCAACGCCTCATGGGAGGCAGATGATGCATATGCCAAGGTTTGGCTATCAGGAACCCTGGCAATTGAGATTGCCAATGATATTCTCCATCAGCCCACTGCAAAAGCAATGTGGGATATTCTGGTTGCTACATATTCACAGGAAAAGAATGAGACGAAGATTCTGCAACTCCAGCATGACATCTTTACCAACAAGCAGAATGGACGGCCTCTACACTCATTGTACACATCGTTACAAGGAATGTTTGAGAAGCTTTACAGCTTCATGCCTCTCACAGTCACTCCTGAGCAACAGAATACCTATCGTAATGCCACTACGGTTGGTGTATTTCTGGCAGCTCTAGATCTAGAGTACGAGGTTGCACATTCCCAGATCTTGGCAGACTCCACCATTCATCTGATGGAGGAAGCATTTCACAGACCGAGCCGTATTACTGTTCCTTCATCCACTGCAAATCAGACCGCCTCAGCCATGGCAGTGAATCGAGATCGTAGGGGTCATCATCAGTTCTGTGGCCGTGGACCTCGGGGTAGAGGGGGTCGTGTTTGGCCATCATGCACCTTTTGCCACCGTTCTGGGCATACCGAAGACACGTGCTACTCCAAACATGGATTTCCTGCTTCCGCACGAGTAAATGAACAGATTGAGCCCCCTTCTGCTTCATCTCTGGATCAGCGCTTTGATGATCTTGTAGCCCGTCTGAGGGGCATTATTCCTCCATCCGGTCCCGTTACATCAGTGCATGCTTCTGATAGTCACTCCGATGTTGCTGCATGTGCATCCACCAGTACCTCAAGTAGCACTTATGCATTTACTAGCAGTAGTGGATCAGATACTTTAGAGAGGATTATGGACTCTGTGCCGCACATCATCTGTGTGGTGATCAAGGTCTACTTACAGCCTACCGACAGGTTCCTCCAGGCCGTACTGTGGTTATTGCCAATGGGATGCATTCTCCGATCACTGGTCAGGGGGAGATTAGCCTGACACCCTCTATGCACCTCAAGAACGTGATGTACGCACCTGATTTTTCTATGAATTTACTGTTACTGTCTATTAGCGAACTTACAAAGGATTTACATTGTCAGGCAATTTTTTATCCATCTTCTCTCATCTTTCAGGACATCCTTACGGGCAACGTGATTGGGTATAGCTATGAGCAAGGCAGCCTATATCGTCTCAGTCGGACCCCTTATGCCAGAGCCTCCTCTCTACCTACTGTCTCCCCCCTCCTGTAGCACTTGCGCTTTGGACATCTACCGCTTCAGAAACTGTGTCGTGTGTTACCCCAGGTTTCACCTCACACGTCCATCCAATGTGAGGCTTGTCAGTTGGGAAAAGCACCATCGCTCTACCTTTCCCAGTTGTCAGAGTCAGAGTAGTAGCTCCAAGTTTGAGTTGTTTCATGTCGATATCTGGGGTCCTAGTCGTGTTCCTGATCATCAAGAACACAGGTTTTATATGGTTATTGTGGATGATTTCTCTCGTGTGTCTTGGGTAATTTTGTTAAAGAATAAATCTGAAGCGGTGAATATTATCATAAATTTCATCAATGAAGTTCGTAATGCTTTTTCTGCATCTATAAAAATTGTGAGAAGTGATAATGCCTTGGAATTTTGTACTCATACTCTCTCCAATTATTTTTCAACTCAAGGGATTATCCACCAAACATCCCGTGCCTATACTTCCCAACAAAATGGAGTTGCAGAAAGGAAACATCACCATTTACTTGATGTCACCAGGTCGCTTCTCATACAGAGTCATGCCCCTCATTCTTTCTGGGGCGATGCTGTCCTAACAGCATGTTATCTCATTAATCGTATGCCGTCGTCTGTCTTAGGTGAGAAGATTCCTTTCTCCCTTGTTTTTCCATAAGAGAATTGTTCTCTCTCATTCCCCGTGTGTTTGGCTCGATGGCCTTTGTCCACCAGTTGTCTCCAGGTACTGACAAGCTCTCTCCTAGGGTTGTCAAGTGTGTTTTCGTTGGGTACTCCATAACACAAAAGGGGTACAGGTGTTATGATCCATTGCGCAGGAGATATTTTGTTAGTGCTGATGGCTGATGTTACCTTTTTCGAGTCTGCTATGTACTTCTCTTCTACAGGTGATCAGTTGGTATCCTCTGGCACTGATGAAGCTATATACATGCCACCACCATCACCACCTCCACCACTACCATCACCACCTCCACCACTACCATCCCCAACACCTCCTGTTACCGTTCATGTTTCCTCATTGCCATTCCACTATACCCGTCGGCCTGCTTCTGTTTATGCTCACCGCTCATCATCTAGCTCGCATGAGGTATGTTCTGAGAATATAATCAATATTGATGGATCTGACGATTTACCTGAGCAGGATGTGTTACAGAGGCCAAATGAGGATGCAGGTGATTTGGATCTTCCTATTGCACTTCGGAAACAGAAACGCAGATGCGCTGCATGCGCATCATATCCTATAGCATCCACTGTTTCTTTCGATCGCTTATCTGGAGAATTCAGGAGCTTTGTCATTGCACTATCGGCGATAAATATTCCACAGAATTACCAAGATGCGTTGAAGGATAGTAGATGGCGTTTAGCCAAGGAAGAAGAAATGGCTACTCTTCAGTCAAGAGGTACCTGGAGCCTTGTTATTGCACCCACGGTCTCAAATTTCAGCGAAATTCAGTCGAATTTCTGTCGAATATCGATATCCAGTCGAAATCGAAATTCAACCAAAATGGTCGAAATGACCGAAATTTCTATCGAAATTCGACCGAAATTCCGTTTCGGTCGGTCACCGAAATGGTGACCGGAACCGATATTTAAGGCCTTGACTGCACCTACCGATGTGTCTACAGTGAGCTGCAAGTGGATATTTACGGTTAAGCAGAATGCAGATGGCAGCATTGACAGATACAAGTCATGTATGGTTGCTCGTGGCTTTACACAGACATATGGGGTGGAATATCTTGATACATTCTTGCATGTTGCTCGCCATTCCACCCTACGGATCCTCCTCTCTGTTGTGGTTACTCGTGATTGGCCACAATTCCAATAAGATGTCAAGAATGCATTTTTATATGGTGACTTGCAGAAGGAAGTCTACATGCAATAGCCACCTGGTTTTGCCGTTGAGGGGGAGTGTTCTAAGGTGTGTAGACTTCATAAGGCTATCTATGGCCTTAAGCAAAGCCCCAGAGCATGGTTCCAAAAGCTCTCAGACCTGTTTGAAAAACAGGGGTACAGACGTTCCAATGCAAATCATTCCCTGTTCGTACAGAAGATATCCAGAGGTATTATTGCAATTATGGTGTATGTAGATGATATCTTGATTACGGGTGATGATGGACAAGGAATTCAGAGGGCGAAAGAAATGTTGGGTCGTGAATTTGTCACCAAGGACCTAGGAGTTCTTAGATATTTTCTGGGATTGGAATTCGCCAGAAATCCTCATGGGTTGGTAATGACCCAGAGGAAATACGTCATTGACCTGTTGAGTAAAACAGGAATGCTTGGTTGCCGACCTGCCACTACACCCATGGATCCCAGTATGAAATCATATGATGACGACACTGATGAGGTGGATAGGAGAAGATACTGAGAACTGGGGGGCAAGCTTCTCTATGTTACTATTACCTGACATGATATCTCTTTTGTTGTTAGTCGGGTGACCAAGTTCATGGAGAAACACATCAGGTACATATGGATGTTATACATATGATACTCAGGTATCTTAAGTCATCTCCAGATGCAAGTCTAATGTTCAAGAAAGACAAGGAGATTACTATTCAGCATGTGCAGATGCAGATTACGTAGGATGCCCCAAGAATAGGAAGTCCACCACTGGATTTGATGTGTATGTCGGAGACTCTCTGGTCTCTTGGAGAAGCAAGAAGCAAACGGTTGTAGCATGATCCAGTGTTGAGTCTGAATATAGGGCTATGGCCCAGGTCAGTACAGAAATGATGTAGGTGAAAGTTGTTCTTACAGATCTATATATAGAAGTCCCTCTTCCTATGGCTCTAGAATGTGACAATCAAGCTGCCCTATTTATTGCAAATAATCCAGCATTTCATGAACGAACCAAGCACATTGAGGTTGATTGTCACATCATACGACATATGATTCAGAAGGGGTTTATTTCTGCATCTCATGTTAGCTCAAGGGACCAAACTGCAGACATCTTTACCAAGGCGTTACTTCGAGGGTCGTTCCAGAAGTGTTCGTCCAAGCTGAGCATGATTGACATCTATGCTCCACCTTGAGGGGGAGTGTAGAGATATATGTTATTCTATTTTGTACCGTTTCGTATTTTCTCTTTTTCTTTTGGACTCTTGATGTATTTTACCCATAGGCTACTCTCCTATATAAGAGAGCCTAGGACGTATGGAATACACAAGTCTCTTATTTTTCCCAACAAAAACACATAATGTTTTATATATTTTGATTTGGGTCGGGGGCATTGCCCCCCCCCACCCCTGCAAGTGGAGGCCAACCTGGGCCCCCCAGGCTCGCTGACCGCGCAATGAGACCCCAATCTGATAGGGTATGGTGCAACAGAAGAGGTGCATACAATGGTTCTTCAACTTGAGGTGCCCAATGGATTTTTATTCATCTTCTTTCCCTTTCGAAAATATTATTATGAATTATGTCTCTTTTTAAAAAATGTTATTATGCTATTTATTTGTTTGGCTCCTAAAAATAGTTCAAACATTTCGTTTATAAATAATATGTGATGCGATATAAGTTCTGAATGAACTCCATTTCCAATATCTATAAGTCAAAAATCAACATTAACAATGATATGCTCAATATGACAGATATGTGCAATATAAGGGTCATATATGATCGATATGTGTGATATAAGTGTATATTTGTAAGTTATTTAGTGTTATAAGAACGTGGATGGACTACATTTCCAATATCCGCAAGTTAGCAATCAACAATAACAACGATACGTTCGATATGGTTGATATATGTGATATAAGGGTCATAGATGATCGATATGTGTGATCTAAGAGTATATTTGTAAGTTATTTAGTGTTTTAAGAACTTGGAAGAACTCCATTTCTAATATCTATAGGTCAACAATCAACAATACCAGCGATATGTTCGATGTGACCGATATGTGTGATATAAGGGTCATAGATGATATATATATGTGATCTAAGAGTGCATTTGTAAGTTATTTAGTATTCTAGGAATTTGGACGAACTCTATTTCCAATATCTGTAAGTCGGGAATCAACATTAACATCGATATGTTCAAAATGACAGGTATGTGTGATATATGGGGTATAAATGATCGATATGTGCGATATAAGTGTGTATTTGTAGGTTTTTTGTTGTTTTAATATCTTGGATGATCTTAATTTCTGTAAAAAAAGACAAAAAAATACCATTTGTGAGCCATTTCCGACATTTCCATCGATATCGTCGATATATCGTCGATATATCGGCGAAATATCCTTTTCCGGGCAGATCGATACGATATCGATAACGATATGGCCTTCTATGCTTTCTCATCATGTCAAAGAACAAGAGTGACATTTCTCTTCATTTGGTCCCTTCAAGGGCACGGCTCCCATCGTGAAGGATGGGACCAACTACGAGTTGTAGTCCATGTAGTTTGTGACCCTTATGCAGTGCAATAACAAGGAGCACATTCTAACAAAGCTCGAGACCATGGATAAGACTGTGGACAATGCATTGTGGAAGCAAGATGATGTGTATGTGCGTGCTTGGCTCTCTGGGACCCTCACCACAGAGATCGCCAACGATATTGCCAACCAGCACACCGTCAAGGCGATGTGGGATATTCTTGCAACCATCCATGTATGCCCTGGCAAAGAACGAGGCCAAGATTCTTCATCTGCAATTTTATTATAGATACATGGCCAAGCAGAACGGTTGTCATCTACAAATATTCTACTCATCGCATCACGACATGTTTGGATTCTTGGCAGCCCTAGACCCGCAGTATGAGGCCAAGCAGAACGGTCCTTTTTATGGTATATATAAACTCCATGATGATTGAAGTTTTCTTGGCAACCCTGGACCCAGAGTATGAGGTCGCACGTGCACAGCTTCATATAGGTACGAACATACCTCTCATGGAGAAGGCCTACAGTCGCCTCAGGAGGTTGCATCTCCTACCCACTGCCACCACACAGACCTCCTCAACGATGGTTGCCTCTCGCGACAGGGGAGGTTCTACGCAGTTCAGATGGTGTGTTCCTTGTGGGAGAGGAGGTGGACGCTAGTGTGACCCCTGCACCTAGTGTCATCATCCAAGTCACTCTGAGGACACATACTATCAGAAGCATGGATATCTCGCATCTGCTCGTGTGGCCGAGCATATTGAGCCTTTAAACAGCCAGGCTCCTCAGGCAGATCCACGTCTCAACGATATTGTCTCCCATCTGAGGGAGATAATGACTCATGTTGCCGGCACCACTACAGGTTCTCTAGATGTTGCAGTCGTTGTTAGATCCTCTTCGAGCTGCTCAGGAATAGTCTATGCTTTTACCAGTTGCAACAAGGCATACATGACAGAGTGTATCATGAACTCTGATGCTTCCTACCATCTGTGTGAAGATAGAGCATGGTTCCATTCTTATAGGTTTATAGCCCTGGTGATATATGGGCCATCATTGCGAATGGGGTTTACTTACCCATCACAGGACAGGGGGAAATGCATCTGACACCATCCATGCGCTTGCAGAATGTTTTATATGAGCCAGATTTTCAGATGAACTTGCTTTCTATTAGTCGGATCATGAAAGATCTGCATTGTCGTGTCATTTTAGACCAGTCTTTTCTTGTGTTTCAGCACATACTCACGGGCAGGACGATTGGATGCGGTCATGAGCGGCAAGGGCTCTACAGACCGGTCCAACCTCCTCATGTTAGTGCCTCTACTATTCCAGTCTCGCCATACTTGTGTCATCTTTGTTTTCACCACCTTCCTCTACAGGAGTTGTGTCATGTCCTCCCACAGATTTCCATGCAATATTCCTTTCGGTGCGAGGCTTGTCAACTTGGGAAGCATCATCGTTCTTTTTTTCTTGATTGTCGGAGTCATAGCAATACTCGGTTATTTGAGCTTATTCACTTAGATATTTGGGGTATGAGTCGTGTTCCTGATCACCAAGGACACCGTTTTTATCTTCTTGCTGTGGATGACTATTCTAGACTTTCTTGTTTCTTTTTGTTAAAAAATAAGTCTAAGGTTGAGTCTGTTATTAAAACCTTTATTAATGAAATAAAGAATATTTTCTCTGCTACTGTCACGCATTTACGATATGACAATGCCTTAGAGTTATGCACTTTACAGTTATTCGAGTTCCTCATGTCTCTTGGCATCGTACACCAAACCTCGTGTGCCTACACATCCCAACAGAATGGTGTTGCCGAACGCAAACACCGTCATTTACTAGATGTGACTCGAACTCTTTTGATTCAGAGTCACGCCCCTTACTCTTACTAGATTGATGTTCTGCTCACATCTTGCTACTTAGTGAATCGTATCCATCTCTGTTTTAGAAGAAAAGGATCTTTTCTCGATTGTGTTTCTCGAGAAGGACATGTTCTCCCTTACACCTCGAGTGTTTGACTTTGTGCCCTTTGTTCACAATCCGGTGCACGATTATGACAAGCTCTCACATAGAGTTTTCAAGTGTGTCTTTGTTGGCTACTCTCATACCCAAAAGGGGTACACTGTTTTGATCTACTTTGACGAAAATACTCTGTCAGTGTTGATGTCATCTTCTTTGAGTTTGTTGTGTATTTTTCTTCTACAGGTGATAGGTTGACTACATCTAACCCTGTTGAGGAGGTATACAAGCCTCCTCCTACGCCTACACCTCCTCCAGTACCTACTTTGCCTCCATCTCCTTTACCACCACCATCACCACCACCAACACCTCCAGTACCTACATCTGCTCCTACGGCTGCTCCTGGACCACCACTTAGTACCTTGACTCAGTTTTTGCCATGTTTGTTTACTCACAGGTCTCACACTTTTCCCCCTACTCATGGACCTTCTACACCATCCAGCACGCCCCAAGTATGTAATGAGCATATTGTTTCTATTGATGACACAACCGAGTTGTCTATGCAACAGGATTCTCTACAGATGAGCAGGTGCAATCTCTAGAGGGTAGTTTACAGGTTCAGGAGGTGGCGGATGATCTAGATGTGCCTATTGCTCTGTGAAAGGAGAGATGTACTTGTGCTACATATCCTCTTGTAGCCCATGTCTCCTTGAGCAGACTCTCGGATGACTTCAAGATATTTGTCGTGGCACTAGCAACCGTGAAGATACCACAGACATATCAGGAGACCATACAGGACAGTCAGTGGCGTCTTGCCATGGAGGCGATGGCTGCGCTATAGTCGCGCAGCACTTGGAGCATCTGTTTTTGGATGCAAGTGAATATTTAAGGTGAAGCACCAAGCAAATGGCAGCGAAGATAGCTACAAGGCGAGATATGTGGCACGTGGATTCACCCAGACATAGGGGGTGGTCTATCAGGATACCTTCTCTCCAGTGGCTAGGCATTCTACACTGTGTATTCTTCTTTCTGTTGCAGGGACACGAGATTGGCCCCGATATCAATTAGATGTGAACAATGCATTTCTCTATAGTGACCTAAAGGAGGAGGTCTACATGCAGCATTCGCCTAGGTTCACTGTTGCAGGGGAGTGTCGGAAGGTTTGTATGCTTCACAAGGCGATCTATGGCCTTAAGCAGAGTCCAAGAGCAATGTTTCAGAAGCTCTCGGATTTGATAGAGCAACATGGGTTCGTAAGATCGACTGTCGATCATTCACTGTTTATTCAGAGGACTCACGATGGTACAATTGCCATACTTGTTTATGTTGATGATATCAAAGTTACATTGGATGATGAGCATGATATAAGGCTGCCAAGGATTTCCTAGGTCAGCAGTTTGTGACCAAGGACCTTGGGAGTCTATGCTACTTAGATTGGAATTTGCCAGCAACCATCGAGGTCTTGTGATCACCTAGAGGAAGTACGTTACAGATCTTCTCTCTGAGACGGGCATGGCAAATTGCAGGCATTGTGACTCCCGCATTCCCCACTGACAGTACTGCTCTGAACTCCGACGATCTCTAAATGCCCAATGATCTCCAAAGAGACGAATCCCAACTATCTATCTTTGACTTCTCCACGAACATCACATCAGCATACTAAGAACTCAACAGACCGCCAAGCGCCCTTCTCTTCTCCCAGTCCCCCAACACTCTCATGTTCCAACAGACAATCTTCATGATAATCCACTTGGAGAGTTAACAGCGGGTATGACCACCCAAGACACTCTGTGTCAACCGCAGTATACAAGTTATCCGCAGACTGCCCCATGTTCTTATCATGTTCCTTCAAGACTGAGTTTGCCTCCATGGTGTCCTCGCCCCTACCAGGGCACGAACCCCCTACACTTTGGTCTTCTAGCTCCGGATCCAGCCATTGTTGTGCCCCCGGCATTCTTCTTTTGCACGAGGAGAGAATTGGATCGCATCTTACCCTTCGACTACCTTCGCCCAATGCCAGCCTCCTCTCACTTCGAGCTCTCTCCGCCACCAAGATTCATTTCTCGGCCTTCCTAAATTGTCTCACAAAAGCACACTTTGGCACTTTTGCAACCAAAACTTCACCCTCCGCTCCCCAGCTCCCATAACCAAACCCTCACTCCCCAACTTCTCTCCAATTGCAATGTTCATCACGAAGGCAGAATGACCATCTCTGAGCTTTACCGATGGCAAACCCACGAAACCTCCATCCCTGAAGCGAGCACAAAGGGGTCTCCTAGCCCCATCGTCGTGAGCCTAGAACAGGGCTGGAGGAATTGAAGCCCCAATCGGGACCAATCCTCCACTGAAGCCGAGAAAAAAATGGTCGAAGCACTCGGATCTGAGAAAAAATAAGTCAAAGCACCTGGATCCGAAAATCCTCGAAAATCAAAAGCGATAACCGAGTCCGAGATGTGACCCGATCCAAAGAGCTCGAATCCACCAACCCCCACCCCTTCAAAGATATCTCCTCTAAGGAAAAGGTGAAACGGCAACATCACCGACCTAAGAAAGAATCCCACGAAACGTGATGATTTCGACCACAAAATCTCGATGCAAAACTATCTTGTCGTTCCGAGGATCACGCGCCATCGGCAGGCGTGGTCGAAGTGGCCATCAGAAGCATTGTCGGGGGCTCCTCCAATCGAACGCAAGTGCCCAACCAAGAAACCTCCTTCTTCACAGTTGTTATAGCTCTAATATTCAGCTTTGAATCCAACATAAAGCCCTCAGCCTTGCCCCTCAGCGTCGCTATCGAAGCCCAAAGCTCACTCTTCCGACTCAAAAGGACACCTCCGCCAGCAAGGTTTTCCGATGGCCTTGCATCAGCACTGACATGTCACAACATTCGCCCAGGTGCAGACCTGATTTTAGCATTGCATCACATCCCTAACAACCTGGAGGCCCCGACATCTCATCAGAAGGCCTTGAAATATCTCCACCAGCCACTGTGGTGAAATCTCTGACGTCCCATCTCGCGGTCGAGGTTTACGCCAACTCCCCTTCGATGGGAATAAGCCTCCACCATTAGCAAAATAGCAAGGAATCTGGTCACCTCCTCTGCCTCTACATCACAAACACACATGAATGTATCAGAGTGCCAAACTACATCCCCACGCAATCCTCTGTGTGCCCTAACTCTAGCACATCGATCATCGCCCTTAAGTCTTCGTTTGAGCACTCTGCAATCAGTACACCCTCAATCGGGTCCCCTCGATTCACAATGACTTCCTCCCTCTTCACCGTAGGGCCATCGTCAATGGCCATACTCCGGGCAGCGATGGAACCCGACAAGCACTCCTTACGAAGGTGCCCCTCCTCTCTACATCTGTAGCAAACTGATCTTTGAGATGCATACTACCGTGCCAAGTGACCCCCCATGCCACACTTGACGCAGCAATGACAATCAAGAAAAGTGGTCCCGCGGCCCCAATAGTTGTCATCTTCTCCAATGCGACCTTCTCTTGCATGATGTTGGTCTTCGATGGTGGCCCTCTTCCTCGCATCCCTCACACACTCTTCCAACTCTCGATGTGATAGTTGCACCAGGTCCTCCTCGCGTACCAGGGGTGTTTTCCCCATACCCTCCATCATCATTCAGAGCGGTGGTCCTAGACCGGAGCCCTGAAGCCCTAGCCACACCTCCACACATGTCGCTCTCTCCCCGAACCACCGTCGACCACCCTTCTGCCACCACTGCTATCGGCCCCAAGGGGGCCCTCTTATCGCCGCCGCAGCCCCACCGAGGCCACTTGCCACCGTCGCAGGCTCTGTCGACGACCCTCCATCATCTTCCGCCACCATCGAGACCGTCGCAATACCCCCATCCCATTTTCGTGGTCCACGCAGCCTCCTCTGGGTGTCGTATCTAGCCTTTTAACGTCGCCCCTTACCACTACAGCAACCTCCTACACAGCCTAGAAGCTTGTCAACCCCTATGCTTCTTCCCTCGATGCTTCGTCTGAGTCTGAGGACCGTGAGAGTTCTGATTTTGAAAGAAAAGGGTGATATCATTCCTATAAATCACCCCATCAGCCCCAGCGCGGACCCAAAGTTGATAGGAACGGTTGTGGCATGAGTATGCACGCACAATTGATTCCCCTTATGATTGTGTAGACAGATTCATATCAATCTACAGCCCCAGCCGCGTCCTTCCCTGGATTCTTTATCATGTCAGTAAACAAGGGTGGCATATCCTCCATTGTTGCATTGGTGAAGTGGAAGCCTATTTTGGTCCCAAAACTATTTGAGTTCAGGGCTATTCTAGCGATTGGCATCTCGAGAGAAATGATTGTTGCTTGGAATGGGTGGAGTGCACGCTAAGATCGTGTCAAAAGTGGTCGAAAGAATGAGATACAAATACTAGGTTTTCCCATGGGTTGGTTAGCAGTATGCATCGCTGAAATCTCATCCATATAGTTGCAGTTGTGGGCGAGGTAGTCCATCGGGAGACTGCATTTGCTAGAGCTTTTACTGGTCATTTCAAATATGTGAATCGACGTACGAAATCTTGTGGATCCTGATTGCTTGATTTGGTGGTTTCATAAATGTGGACGGTGTTGATTTAATAAAGGACTTTGAGATGTAAGAGATTCGAACGGCAGTTTTTTATCTTAATGTGGATGGGTATCCTGGGCCTGAAGGATTTTCACATTTCTTTTTCTAGTAGTTCAGGGACTTGGTGGCAGAAAAGGAGGGCTACTATTTCTGAGTTTTGCCGGGGGAATTCAGGTTTCAATAGCTTGAATCGGTCAATCATCTTCTTAGTGCCTGAGAATGATGTAGTGACTAAGGTGGATGACTTTCGTGCCATTGCATTCTATTTGATCGTTGTGAAGCTCAAGGCAAACAAGTTGAGGGGCGCCTGAGAATGATGTAGTGACTAAGGTGGATGACTTTCGTGCCATTGCATTCTATTTGATCGTTGTGAAGCTCAAGGCAAACAAGTTGAGGGGTGTTGGATAGGCTTGTATCGCAATCGCAGAATGCTTTCCTACATGACAGACAAATGATGAATAGCATGGTGATGGCATCAAAAATTGTTGTAGATTGGAAGAGGCGCAATGGTCGAGAAGTGTTGTGGAAAGTGGACTTCTATGACGACATGGTGGCGAAATGGGCAACAACAAGACGAATATCGGTTTTCTTCTTTGCATTTTCGTCAATTGAGACAAATTTTGGTGAAATATCGACATGTCATCGATATTTCGGTTTCGTTAGCTCACCGATATGCAATTGAAATTGACATTTTAGGCTATGATCTGGAGTTAAGTCACACACTAAAGTCTATAAATAGATAAAAGGGAGATTACATATACCAAGATTCACACAACGCCCTCAAATGTATCATCAAATTCTCCGTTGTTGAGAGTTACCTATGTATTTTCCCTATTTCTTTTATCTCTATTATGTAATTCTCCCTTTAGGGTTTCTCCTCTCCATATAAGAGAGCCATATACCCCCCCCCTCTTTCATAATAAGTCACTATTTTATCTTCACATGGTATCAGAGCGACAGTCCTAGACCAGAGCTATGAAACCCACGCACCCACACCCCTCTCGCTAGACCTAACCTCTGCATACTGCCCATCAACCTCTCGTCGGACCTCTCCTCGTTGTTGAAAACATCCGACGGGACCTCGTCGCTTGTGCAATGCCTCTAGTGGCTACTCCAGTGACCTTTGGTCGCCCTAGCGAGACCAGTGGCGGAGTTGTGACATTATCTACCAGTGCAAAACACCACCGAAGCCCTAGCGGCACAGCTGAGGCCCCAACTCGGCATCGCCAGAACATCGTATCCCTCCCCAGCCACCAACAGTAGACTATTTCCCTCTCTACGACCTCATTTGAACCGATAATAGGTTGTCGCCCTGTTAGTCCACACGACTGCCTTAAAGACCATTGAACGGTCTGATTTTGGATCGTTCAGGGAGACTTCAAATCTCTAGACTCATTCCTGTGCCCTAAAGAGTCTTCAAAAGTTGATGGGAAATGGTTTTCTTGACTCTGCGCACACAATTGGTTCCCTTATGGTTGTTTTTTTAGAAGAGGAAAGCTGGAATCCCAAGATAAGATAAAATTATATTAATAAAATAGTTTTATAAGTGTGCATGAGTGAGGGCTCTATAATGGCCCAGCACGTTTTCAGGATAGAACAAATTATCTTGAAAAATACATTCATTTCGCGCACACCAGATGGCCCAAAAGCAGAAAGAACACAGATAAGCTATCCTCCTGGGAGTTGACATTCGTCAATCTAATGGAGTTTCAGAAATTTTCGACATCCTCCATGTTTAGCCAGGTGATTTCCGCTCCTGACCAAGCCAATGCCGAAAGTCTACATTTAAAGTACAAGTGGTCCATGTCTTCATTCTCTTCTCCACATCTATTACAAAGCACATCACAGTATGAAGAAGTCAATCCCGATGTACTTTAGTGAGCAGTCTACCATGCAGAGCAAGCCAAGTAAAGATCTTGATCCTCTGCGGAATTCTGTTGCTCCGAATGATTTTATAGTACCTGTTGGAGGTGTCATGCTCGGTAGTTTGATGTTGCGCAAAAAATATGTACGCCTTTTTAACTGAGAATCTGTAGCCAGCCCAGACGAAGTGATCTCTTTCCTGGTCGATAATGTCCACATCTCTCAAGTCCTCAAGCAGAGCCAAGTACTCCTGAAATCTCTGATCCGAGAAGTGTGTCGTAAATGTTGGAATCCAGGAGTTGTTTACCCACACACTACCAACCATCAAGGTCGGATCCTCAGCAAGTGCAAACAAATGTGGGTACCTCTCTCTCAAGGTTCCAATCCCAGTCCATTTATCCATCCAGAATCTGAAAGTTTCCCTATTCCCAACTACAAGCCTAAGCATCTCCCTCAATTGGCAGAATCTACATAATTCCCCTCCAAAGTGAGGAAGGGAGTCAAGTACAATCTCCCACCACTTTTTTTAAGCCAAAAAGGGGGAAACACGCTATGGTGTCCACCTTATTCTATTAAAAGTCAGAGATGTTACAGAAACTTAAGTGACCATGACTCTAACAGATATCTAGAGTGGGAAATTATATTTTCACAATAAAACCGTTCATTGGAAAACAGAGATGCATTTCTACCCGCCCAGACAGACCATAAGAGAACCAGAAGGCGGAGGATGTCAGAACAAGCTATGTTCCAGCCAAAATATAATGAATCCCAAAAACGTTCAAGGTCCATTGTATTCATCCAACTCAGGTTGCTATCGCCCCCAAATAACCGTAGTCTTCTGATATTGAAAGAAGAGATGATCCACAGTCTCAATATAAGACTGACAAAGCGAGCACCAATCGGAAATATCAGGGAAAAGCCTCGCACATCTGTCCTGAGTCATGATACGTTTGCGTCTCAACAGCCACAGATTGAAGCCAATTTTGCTGGGAATGCGCAACTCCCAGATCAAATTGCAGTCACGAACCAGAGAGTCCGATCTAGGAGGGGGCCTAGAGATTGCCCGGAAAGCCCTCCTGACAGTGAAAGAATTGTCCTGCCACACCCAGAGATCAACACCCAAAGAAGGCCGACTACAGACGCGGAGGGAGTCAAGTAAAAGCAGGAATTCATCAAGTTGTCGGTTCGAGAAGTCAGCAACAAAAGCAGGCATCCAATTCCCATCAGTCCAGCACTCTAAAAACCACACATCTCGATCGGCAGACAAGGCAAAAAGGCGAGGAAAGCGAACGGCCAGTGCACCCTCACCAGACAACTCATCCTTCCAGAAGGAAAAAGATTGATCGTTCCCAAGCTCGGCCCAGAACAAGTCATGGAAATGAGGCAAGACCAAACATATGCTTTTCCAAAAGGCAAAAGAGCATCTCTGAGGATGATGCATGCGGGTGGAGCGATCCTTAATCCGATATATCGTACGAAGGAGACGACAACAAATATCCTCATCTCTACCCCAGAGCCGACTCACCCACTTCAGAATCAGCGCCTTGTTCATATTCTCCAAGCTCCTCACACCGAGGCCCCCAGCATCTTTCGGCGAGCAAACAATTGCCCAGTCCACCAGATGGATCCCCTTCGAATCCTGGCCCGACTTTCCCCACAGAAATCGGTGCATCAACTGCTCTAGTCTGGTCTTGATACCACATAGCAATAGAAGATTAGACATGAAGAAAACCAGAATAGAAGAGAGGACCGCTTGGAGTACCACCAGTCTTCTCCCATGCAATAAGACGGTTGCCTTCAAGCCATCAAGCTTCCGTTCCATCTTCTCCACAAGTGGAAGCCAATCCGCAATCTTGATTCTCCCCAGCGCAAGAGGGACCCCTAGATAGCTTATAGGCAAAGAATCAGAATTCGTACCAAGCGCCTCAGCACAATCTCTCACAGCCATCTCAGTTAGCCCAAAAGGCATGAAGGAATATTTCATGTAGTTCAATCCAAGCCGAACATCTCATAATAAATCTGTAATGTAAGAGCCATGGTTTTTACCTCCTCCTTGCCGCCTTCCACAAAGAAGATGGCGTCGACCGCGTACTGCAGGAGCGGAATAGATATGTCGCCATTCGAGTAACCATGGGTTAGGCCCCTCTCAATTACATGAGCCACCATACACGATAAAACGTTTGCCGCAATGGTAAACAAAAGGGGAGCAAGAGGGCAACCCTGGTGAACACCACGCTGAGGCTGAAAGAAACTGCCCTCGGGATGCCATTAAAAAAAATCGTATAGAAGGTTGTGGCCACACAGCGCTTCATCCAGGTAATCCATCGATGGGGGAAACCATGCTTGCAAAGAGATGCCCAAAAAAACCACCATCCAACAGAATCATAAGCCTTCGAGAAGTCCACCTTCCAAAGAACACCCTTCACACTACAACGCTTCCGGTCAGCAATAATCTCAGAGGCCATGGCTATGTTGTCCACAATCTGCCTCGATGCTATGAAAGTGGATTGCAACAGGGAGATGAAGTGCTCCATAATCATGCTCAGACGAGTGGCGAGAACCTTAGCCACAATGAGGTAGATAGCATTGGACAGCGCAATTGGTCTAAAATCCTCCATTCTTTCGACCACATGCTTTTTCGGCACTAAGAAAATCATAGCCTTATTTAATCTGTCAAAACCATGGTTACCCTCCGCGGACTCCTTCACCACTTCAAGAACCTCAGCTCCCAACATTTGCCAAAATTCAAGGAAGAAGAAAACAGAGAAATAGTCGTGACCAGGTGCTCCATCCGCATTAATGTTCCACGCAACATTCTTAATCTCCTCCAATGTAAAGCTCACCATGAGGTTGTTGGCATGGTCAGCCGATATCCGGGTCGTCCCCTCACCAGTTCATCTCCACACTCTCGATCCCTTCCTCTTGGAAAACTCATAGAAATGACCAGCAATAGCCATTCCCATCTGTTGATCGCCTTCCACAGTAACCTCATTAACCCTCACGGACCGAAAGGTATTATGACGCTTGCGGCCACAAGCAATCTTGTGGAAATATGTCGTATTGGCATCCCCTTCCTTAAGCCATCTCTGCCTAGAATGATGCTTCCATTCAATAACCTGCTTCTTATCCTCCTCCATAATAATCTTTTGAGTCGCATACCTCGCAGCCTGCTCGTCATCCTCCAGCTCACGGGCATCCTCGAGGGTATCAATTCTACATGCCTCTGACTCTGCCATCAGGCGACGAGCCAATCGGGAATCTCTGGTCTCTTTCTTAAAAGCACAACGATAGTTTCTACTCAAAACGGGGCGCCGCAAAGCCAAATACAACGACAGATGACCAAGAAAGATGCACGTGCTCTCTGAAAGAGTCCTCTTGCAACCAAGCCTTCTCAAAACGGAAAAAGCCCCGATGGGCCACCTCACCACCGGACTCGCACAGCAACGGAGAGTGATCAGAGCTGGAACGAGGCCTAGAAGAGCACATGGAGAGAGGAAATTGCAACAGAAGCTCCTGAGAGCCCAAGAATTTATTGAACCCTTGGCGTCATCTACCTCCAGTTCAAGGTCGTCAATCAACTAAACAAACGCCACCAAGCCCAGGTCCTGACCCCCTGCAAGCCGGGACGATCAGATGACAGCAAAGTGACGTTGAAGTCGCCACCCAAAAGCCAAGCAACACCGGGAAAGGCAGTCCTGGCATCACGAATATCACTCCACAGCCCATTCCTCACCGAAGGCAGACAAGGACCATATAAGCATGAAACAGCAAGAAACGACCCCTCCTGGATGTTCTCCAGATAACACTGATCACATGTCTCCCCTTGAGCTCCGACCGTACTGAGAACATGGAGTCCTTCCATGCTAAGAGCATACCACCTGCCGACCCTTCAGCATCTAGAACTCGAAAATCAGAGATCAACCCAGATCCGAAAGAATTCCAAGTCGCCAAGGAACAAAAGGAGAGCTTAGTCTCCAACAACAAGATGATATCACAGCCCCATTTAACAAAATGTCTACCCATTGTTCGCCGCTTCTCGGGGTTACACAAACCCCTCACATTCCAGGTTAGAACCTTCATTTAGACAACAAATTTTCCCCTCGATCTGCACCACCCCTGTTGTAGATGCCACCATAACGGCTTCATCCGAGATGCCCTGACTAAACAAGACCTTTTGGGCAAGCTTCTTCCTAGGCCGATATCATTTAAGCTTCTTTCCAATCCGCTCGTCATGGGACAAAGAGCAAGAACCGCCAGAAGTGGAAGGAATTGCGCCACTCTCATCAAACAGAGAAACCGAGGAGTCAGGCGCCCCAGTCAGCGCCATGTCCCACTCGGAAAGAATGGTTGAACCTGACCACCCCACTTCTAGGAGCGATCGCTACCTGCGCTCCTGGCGGAGTCGCGTTGCACTCCAAAGAGTAGGACACATCAGTTCCATCTGCATTGGCTCCAAGAGCAGGAGGTTCGTTCTGAAGGGCCACACTCAAGGCGGGCACCTGAGTCAAAGATAACGAAAGGACAGTAGGGGGCAACAAGGAAACGAGGCATGGGAGGCCCTCGCTAAACGGGCACAAGGGCGAAGACCGAACAGACCCAGCCACCGCAAACGGGTCCATAGCACCGGATCAACCAAAGCCCAACCCAGAGATCCGGTTAATAGCCACCGAAGACCTGAAAAGGAGATCCGCCAACAAAAGCCCGCTCGATAGAGAAAAACCCGACACTTCATCCGCCACCTGTTGCAACAACTATTGCACAGAAGGATCGGGTGAGGGCACCGCATGGGATCCCCTGAATAGAACGTGGACCATCGCATCCCCAGGGCTCGTAATGCGCGGCGCATTAGAAGAGGAAGGGTCACCAAAATGGGGAGGCAAAGCGACCTCAGCCCCCATCAATAAGCGCCCCTCGAAAAGAGAGGTAAGAGCAGTTGGGCCCACACGAACTACAATCGTCGGTGGCAGAGGCGGAGCCACCGCCACAACATTTTTAAATCGGTGGGTAGCTCTAATGAGCTCCTTCGATGGAATGGAGACATCTTTCGCCTAGTGGACGAGGTCTAGGGTAGCATATCGATTACGACCATTTTAATCGTTTTTTTTCAAATGAAGTGTTGTTGATGATTCCGTTATGTATGGATCGATAGGGGTCCCACGAAGTGGGGAGCTATGCAATGATCACTATTAGGAAGCGACTCCAGCCTTTGGATGGATTGGAAGAAGAGGTGCATAACAACAGCTCCATCCTCGGCGTTGATCAATGGCAAACCTGATGGGGGATTTTTTCCAGCCACAGGGAAAGGTTAAGCAGAAGTGTCAGCTCACTCCGTTGTTTTTGTTACTGTGGCAGATGTGCTCTGAGATGGCCTCTGATGTCTCGAGGAAGGTTTTTAACGGCATCCCTTGAGATGATATACCCATCCTTGTTCTTCAAAACTGCAATATCTAGATGATACAATGTTATTTATCGAGGGGGGCCGTCAAAATTCAAAGGGATTATAGTCGTGCTAGATTTGTTTGGGTGTATGGGCTTCATGTTAATAGGGGAAAATCAGCCATGGCTCCTTTTGGTATAACGTACGAAGTGGTGAGAGGATGTGAGGGTATACTCTAGACACTTATGGGGGTTTGTCAATTATATACTTTTGTCTGCACTCTGCAATTAGTCAGTTGTAGATTGAAACGGATACATTAAATGCCTTTGATTGAGAAGTTGAAAAAGAAGCTAACAGGTCACAGGATGGACAGCTATGTGCCTTTCTCAGAGATGACAGGTGTTGGTCAAGGCGAATTCATCAAATCCTATTTTATTCTTTTTTTCTCGTCTCCTTTTGGTATGGTGTTTGAACTTTGAACTGGTGATTGAATGTAAGGGCATACTTGAGGCGTCTATGGGGAGTTTGTCCATTACTTAGGTTTGCCACAGGTCAGTACTGGATTGAGACAGGCGGATTGGATGCCTTTAATTAAGAAACTAAGGGAGAATATGATATTTCAAATAAGGTAGTTCTCTCTATCATTCCCAACTTCTCTCGTATCGTGCCTTCTGGGATACGTAAGAGGCTTAAATCATTAATGCATCAATTCTTCCGATCATTTTTGTGGAGTTGTCTGATGCTCAGCTTATTAAAAGGCGGTCTAGAGGTACTTAAGTTGAAGGAGATGAATCGGGCAAGGATTGCATAATGGATCGTGCAGATCTGAGGCGAAAGCTCCGACTTACTTTCTAGGGTGGGTCATCAGATTTAGGATCACTTCAAAGCTCCGAACACTGTCTAATGTGGTTGTGGCATCATGGCTTTGATCAAGGAGTTCTTTGTAGGAAACTTAGGCTTTGATCGGGTGAATAATCTATTTTTCTCATTACTTGAAAAAAGGTGACCAAGAGATTAGAGGATTTAAGATCGATTGCTCTTTCGAATGTCGTTTACCTTATCGTGATGAAGGTGCTTGCAAACAAATTGCGCTTGATCACTGATGATATTATCTCCCCAATGCAACGTTTATTTTGGGCATGCAAATGATGGGCGATTTGGAGTTGGCCATGGAGACAGTGGAATATTGGACTTGGAAAGTAACCTTCTCTTTCGCTAATAATTGTGTGGAATAATGCTTTATTTGGTGCACGTCCCTCACCCGACGTGTGCACTCGGGAACCCGTGTTGCAGGCGTGGGTGGAGGCTGTAGTGGAATAGATGCAATGAAAAACTTGCATACATGGGGGTCGGGAAGCGTCAACTTTTGCACCTGAACCTTCACCGGTGGGAGGGATGAGAAGCGCGGAGAGAGAGCGACTGCGGCGGAGTGAGCGCCTACGTTTGGAGGCACGACGGGGGAGAGATCGCATCTGTTGGGAGGTACGGTGGGGGTTTCATTTGTGGAGAACTACCAGCTACGAAGGGATAGGATCTTCGAGGGATACTGATCAAGGTGAGAAGAGGAAGGATGAGGGGTGGTCTTTTGCCTCTCATAGCAAACGAGGAAAGCGATGCTTTCGTTGCGGGCTCTACAGCCATCAAGCCTCCAGTTGTACGCTGGCACCTCGTTGTCTCAAGTGCGGGGCACCCGGGCACCGTCAAGCAGTCTGCCAGCAAAAGATCCTAGAATTCGTTGCAACTCGCACATTTCTTGTCAATGGGAGAGGGATTGTATCAGGGAAAGCAACACCGGTCATATGCTGCAGCAGTCACAGAGGGAGCGTACAAAGGGAAAGACATGATGTTATTTAGGAAACGAAAGACGTGTTTCTCGTAGGGTACAAGCATTTGGGATTCCTGGAAGGTTCAATCTACGTCAGATCATTGTTGTGCAAGGGGGTTGTCAAAGTCAAAGGCAGCGCTCCTGTTGCACAAAGACCTTAAATTAGATGTTTCTTGGCGTCATCCCCGCATTGAAGATGGCGAGGGAAGGCCTAGTAGTTCCATTTAAGTGGCTCGCATCACATGTGCACCATTCCTCTCTCGCTCTGTTGTCGTGTTCAGGCCGACCTTGAGAAAGGTTGGTTGGGTTTCAAAGATCCTTTCTGATGGGCGTCAGCCTAGTTCCGATCCTAAGGAAGCAATTGTTATTTTCCAATGAGGGACCCCTATCCACTTTGATTGTAGCTGCTCAATTCGAGTTGGCAGTGCCTCCTTCAGCCTGGTGGTCGAAGCTCTGGCACCGTCGTCTCCGCAGCCGGCAGCGAACAACGCGACATCCTTGGACATGTCACCAATCGCGGGGGCTCCTTCAATGTGTACTATCACGGTGGTTCAAGCCAAGCCCTTTTTTGGAAGGATTTCAAAAGAAACCAAATATCGGCGACACTTGCGGTTCCAAAACTTAACGCGGATGTTTACAGCGTACCACGATTTGGCGAGACAGCCCGCATTCCTTCTTTGGAAGATCATGTCTCTTCACATTCCAAACTTCTGCACGAGGGGGCAGTGGCTCACTTTCCTTCTTCGGGAAGTACTGTAGCGGTGGCTACTAGGGCTCATAACCCGATTGCTAGAGTCGGGGACTCCCATTTGGATTTGGATACACGAGTTCGAGTAGAGCATCCGGACTCGATTGAAGGGGATCAAGACCTATTTATCTAGGATGCTTTCGACAAACCGACAACGCTTCCTGATCCGCTTTGCACTACCGGGTCAAGTACGATACCCGCTAAAATTAACAAGGGATATTTACAGCCATAACCCTGAGTAATTTGGTAATTACCCCAGAAACCCTCGATAATCACGAATTACATCCAGAACCTCGAATAATGCTTAACCTTTACATGGTATAACTCTGTGTCAATTTCTGTCTGAATGCTCCGTTAACCTTAACGGAAAAAATAATGTGTTGACTATTTTGCCCTTCGAAAGACATCATATTTACAATATGATGCCATTATGTGAAACAAGATGATGGCCCATCTCCTACCAAGCCTCCCCCCTTCGCCTGCACCGCATACGACTCCAGCACTCTCCCTCCTCGGGCGTCCGGCACCCACATGCGAGCTGAGCACCGGCAAGTTGCAACCTGGACGCTAGCGAGGAACGAAGCCCCAGCCTCCTGAGCCCCCACCCCGCCATCGACGAATCCCAGGTCTTCCCCCCTTCCCCCCGCAGTCGACCCCCTTCCCCCACCTGCCCGCCATCGCCCTGGTCTAAGTCCTCCTGCCCGCCATCGACCGCGAATCCCAGCTCTTCCCCCTTCCCCCCGCAGTCCACCTCGTTCCCCCCGCCTTCCCGCCATCGCCATGGCCCCCCGAGTCTTGGCCGCCATCGACGAATCCCAGGTCTTCCCCCCTTCCCCCCGCAGTCCATCCCCTTCCCCCGCCTTCCCGCCATCGCCATGGCCCCCCGAGTCTTGGCCGTCATTGACGAATCCCAGGTCTTCCCCCCTTCCCCCCCGCAGTCGACCCCCTTCCCCCCTCCCCCCGCCATCGCCATGGTCGAAGTTCTCCTGCCCGCCATTGACCGTGAATCCCAACTCTTCCCCCTTCCCCCCACAGTCCAGCGCCCCCGAGCCCTGTTCGCAGTTCACCGCACCCCTCCCCCCCACCCCCCACCCGAGCCCTCGATAATCGTGCCCCTTCATCGTCTCCGCAACAACCCCCCCCCCCCCCCCCGGCCAAGTCCCACAGCAGCACCAAAGTGTCCATCCCACCGGACATCACCCCTCCCTCCGACAGTCTCTCGGTGGGAGGTAAACACGCCACAGGGTCGATGAACCGTGCAGTCCCTCGAGGACGTCACGATCGCCGCCTCGCCGCAACCAAATCCCAGGCCGAGCCCCTTCCTCTGGGACCTTTTCCTCTTTTTTCCCCCTGGACCTCTTCCTCTTTTTTTTGGATTAATCGCAGCCGTTAGATCACTACTTGGTTAGATTAACTCAGCTATGTGGTTGAGTTAATGGATTAAACTAACGGAAGGTTACGGGTGTAAAACGGAGCGGTTATTCGGGGTTCTGTATGTAATTCGTGATTATCGAGGGTTCCTGGGGTAATTACCAAATTACTCAGGGTTATGGGTGTAAATATCCCAATTAACAATCACCAGGCAACTTCGCTTTCTGCTGCAGTCGTGAACTCCGTGTTGATTGCCTCTCTAATATTCCCTTGTGCGAAGGAAGCAAGGACCAGTGGGATCTTGTTGACAGTAAGCTTATGTATCATGTGCCTTCCACCCAGCTACTTTGGCTTTTTGAGGGCCCTGATGGCCAAAAGGTCAAACCGAAAACCACAACAACTGTCGATACCGACTTTTTGAAGAAATTGAATTCTGTACAGACACGGGATTAGAGTATAAACCATAACCAGGCGGTTGAGTCTCTAACGACTGCAGTTTGGGATCACCCTTCTCAACCAACAAACTCATCCCATTCCTCCTCAATGCCTTCCACGTCGAACTTTGGTCGAAGACATAAACGTTACAGACCCGAAAGCAACAACCTAAAGGAGTAGTGGTGGACCAACCACTTTTAGAGGATAAGGCCATGGTAGCACAAGTTGCGGGAGTGGTGCGTTCTTCGGGAAGAACATTGGTCTCTCAATAAAAGTCCTAACTTGGAGTATAAGGGTACTGGGTAACCTAGAGAACCGGTGGTTAGTGGGTACCCGCTTTGCTAAATGGGGGTGTGCTATTATTCTTCTGCAAGAGACAAAGCTTTCTTCTTGTTCCAGCTTGATGTGGAACTCTTTGGGTGTTGGACCAATATTTGGTTACAGAACCTTTGATGCCAATGGCATGACGGGAGGCTTAATCGTGGCGTGGAGAGAGCTGCTTTTCTCGATCTGCTCTGCGGTCAAGACCAGGCATATCATAATGGTTCTCTTGAAAAATAACTCTACGGGCTCGTAGCTGGCAGTGACTTGTGTTTACGGGCCATGCGTTCATTCTTCACGGGATGGGATATGGCCCGACATTCATGGCGCTCGTGCCTCTTATCCAGGGGTGACATGGCTTTTGGGGGGAGACTTCAACGTCTCCTTCTCTCCTTTGACCGCCCTCGTTTGTGCAGGGGACAGGACCCGGGATCTTTGGATTTTGCTGATGTGATTGACGAACTTGAGCTCGAGATGATTGATGCAACTTGTACTGGATTTACCTGGAGAAACTTGGGCTCCTTCTCCCATATTGATCGGTTCCTAGCTTCTCAGGAGCTTTTGAGTGCTTTCTCATTGTTTTTCTGCACCTCCAGGCCGCGTACCAGATCAAATCACACTCCTCTTTTGAGGGACTACGGGTGTGAGACGAATCAACAAGGGTTCTTTAGACTCGAGCGTAATTGGTTGCAGGAGGACTCCTTCAGAGAACTCATTTACAATACTTGGTCCTCCACTAGTGTCGAGTTGCTTCCCATTTTGCTCAGAAGCATGCTTCGCTACGCAAACATCTTTGCTCCTTTAAGAAGGTTATTAGAGAAGCCATGGTAACTGGTCGATTGGCGGCGGCGGCAGAAGTCCGTAGAATTGATGCAATTGAAAACGTCGGAGAGCTGGTGATAGATGAGTTAGTAACAAGAGTCGCAGCACATAAGATTATTGCAGTAGAAGACAGGAAACGCATTACTGAGAATGCTCTAGACAATCATGGCTCAAAGAAGGCAATGGGAACACCACCTACTTCCAACGGCTGGCTAGTGGGAGACACTGCAACATCTATTCAGGTCTGTCGTGGTGAATGGTGTTACAGTAGAAGACGACAGTGAGATGGGCAGGGCTATTGTTAATCATTTTTTTAGAGTTTTCAAGGAGGCAGCAGGATCGACCGTGGAGGTGGACAGGCTTAGGGGCTTCCCATATCTCCGAGGCCCACGTTGACCATCTTGAACAAAGCATTATGCTCGAGGAGGTGAAAATGCAATATGGAACCTGAATGCAGCCGCCGCTCCGGGTTCGGATGGCTTCCCCATCCTTTTCTTCCGTGAGCTTTGGCCATTGCTTAGTGGTGAGGTCGTGGAGGTAGTTGAGGGATTTACCCTTGGAGACACAGGTTTTGAGAGGCTTAACAAAGCAGTTATTTTTCTACTCCCGAAGGAGGTACCTGATAGAGTGGAGGACTTTAGACCGATTGCGCTTTCGAACGCAGTCTATCTCATCGTTTTAAAGGTCTTTGCCATTAGCTTGAGCAGGGTGATGGATCATATCATCTCTCCGTTGCAGTCGGCTTTCATTCCAAACAGACAAATTGTTGATAGCCTAGCCATGGCTACCGAGATAGTCAACGACTGGAAGTCTGGAAACATAGAGGAGTGAAGGGGGTCTTATGGAAGGTGGACTTCTCTAAGGCATATGATACGATGAACTGGCGATTTTTATTGGGGACATTGTGCAAAAGGAGTTTTCCTTCACGCTGGATCAGTTGGATAAGCGTTGTGTCACTACCGCCTCTTACTCTGTGCTTGTCAACGGCTGCTTGGAGGGCGGATTTTTCCAACCACAAGAGGGGACCAACAGGGATGTCCTATGGCACCTATGTTGTTTGTTACAGCAGTTGATGCAAGGCCTTAAATGTCGGTTTCGGTCACCATTTCGGTGATCGATCGAAATGAAATATCGGTCTAATTTCGATCGAAATTCGACCAAAATTTTGATCATTTCGATCGTTTTTGTACTAGGGCCCCATACTTTGGTCATTTTGAATATTTCGACCGAAATTTGATAATATGTCGAAACTGAAATTCGGTCGAATTTCGTCGAAATTTGAGGCCATGAGTTGATGTTCTATCATGTATGGTGAATCAGGTAATTGACAACAACCTCACCTCTGGCTACTCGAATGACGATATCTCTATCCCCCTCCTACAGTACGCAGATGATAGTATATTCTTTATTGAGGGTAGCAAGGAGGAGCTAATGGAATCGCTTTAACCTTGGAGATTTACAGTGAAAATGTCAAGCCTAGTTCTCAACCATGGGAAGTCCACGGTTATCCCTTTTAGTCTATATGAGGATGTTGCCAGTGATTGCGCTATGGAGCTGGGTACGGCCTGTGGGGCCTTACCGATCCGCTACCTCAGCGTGCCTCTATCTTGTAGGAGAATCAAGAGTCAAGACATCCTGTTGGTTGCCGTTAATTGAAAAAATGGAAAGGAAACTGACGGGCTGGAAAGCAACCATTCTATCCATAGGCGAACAATTTGTGCTTGTTAAAGCCTGTCCTTTCAGCAATCTCTGTTTTTATGTCGCCGCGCCTTCTGCCAACAGGTGTCAGGAACAGATTAGAGAAGATAAGTAGAAGATTCATGTAGGGAAGTTAGGACATGATGCAGATGGAATCATGGGATTCACCTAGTTGATTGAGAAACAATTACCTTACTTAAAAAGGACGGTGGACTTGAATCGAGAGTTTAGACACCATGAATAAGGCACTCTTGCTTAAGTGGGTTAGCCGACTTTGGGCAGAGATGAAGACATATGTTATCGACTAATTCACATGATATATAATATCGATGTTCCCCTCAGTGTACCTCAACGCCAGCATGTACAACCCTCTGTTTTTTGGAAGGAATAAACTCAATAATGCCTCGTTTCACGGAGCTCTTCCGACCGATACTTGGTGATGGCGCATCTTTCTCATTCTGGAAAGACAACTGGACCGGAGAGGGATCTTTCTCGACCAGGTTTCACAACTTTTCGCTCTATTTGGCAATTGTGATGCTTTGGCCTCTAAATGCTAGAGTGATGGGAACTGGATGCCTTCCTTCTTAATTGAGTTCTCGGACAAACAGCTTGAGGACTTTCACCGTATGCTTAATTATCTAAGAGATATTGGTAGACCTACGAGCAAAGACCATTGGGTGCGGAAGGATACCTCCTTCAGTGTTAAAAGAGCCTATCGAGCAAATTCTAGACCCCCACCTTCTAGAAACAGACTCTGTCATTCGTGATTGCAACCTCATTTGGATCTTCGTCTGCCTAGTAGAGTGGGATTTTCTGTCGCTTTTGAGGAGAAGACGTATTATGACAAGGGATTGTTTTGCAAGATTCGTTTCGACTATTTCCCAATAGATGCCCTCTGTGTGAGATGCATATCAAAACTACCTCTTCTTCAGAGTGCAAAGACCGCTTCAATCTAGCTCAATGACAACTCAATTTGGTTGAACCTACAGGACCTTGATCATTTTTGGGAGTCCGTGTTTCTAGCTAGAGATCGTGCCAGAGAGGACGTGCTCCACCAACTGGCAACAATATGGGCTATTGGTTAGGAAGAAATGGTTTACTTTTTTCCTCACGGCGTTTCTATTATGAAAATGTAATTTTTTACTCTAGGTCTCTCCTTGAGTCTTGGACATTGTAAATCTTTATATTATCTCTTTTCTCCATAGCAATATATCAGGGCAGACACCTTATCGTGTTTCCCCCTTTTTGTATCAAAAAAATAGTACTTATTTGGGATTCTCTCTTTAAGATAAATTTTCCGAATAATTGAACTACTTAAATAAAAAGATGTGTCACTACTACATCTTCTTGATTTTTTTGTTTTTGTTAATGGATCTTCTTGTTTTTTATTCAACGAGACAATGGTCCTGAGAAAATGTTTTTTTACCTATGAGCGGGTTATATGGGATGGGTGGGATGCATTAACAAAGTAGCTATACTCATCTAGTTTAGTGCATAGCGGTTGGTGCATCGGCTTAGTGCATAGTGGGGGGAGGGGCACCATTCATGGTGCACATCCTTTTTCCTTTTAAAGAAAGATAAGATAGTCGGGATTCTCCACATTGTGATTATGTGTAGATAACCGAAGATCAAAGTTTCAAAAAAGTAGAGCAAGATAAGTGTTGCCTCGAGGCAGAAATCTTTTTGTTGCAGCTAGAAGGGACCGACTAAACCGACTAACAACAACACTTTTTCCCCGGTTTCTCAGCAAAAAACAAATAGTTTTTACCAAAACTTGAACAACCTTGAGTTTAACTTCCACAAAGCAATATCTTTTTTTTTGAAGCCAAAGAAGGGGGAAACACGCAGTGGTGTCCGCCCCACAATTATATTAATAAATTATTTAAAACATACAATAACACTCTCATTGCATCAGCCACTCCTCAACCAGACCCCCAGACCTGTATACAGACGTTCTCCCGATAAAACCTCTGACCCGAGAAAATCAAGGCATTTCTAGCCAGCCATGTTGACCACAAAATTGCCATAGGGCGAAGCAACACCCTCCTCGATCGTTGTCGAGCCATCTGCAAAGACTTTCAAAAAGTGTCGAAGCTCCTCACACAAACCCAGTCCAGGCCAGGCCTCCTCCCATAAAGTCGTCGTTCTCGAGCAAAGAAAAGAAAAGATGCTCCACTGATTCAATTCCGTTCTCGTAACGATGGCATCTGTCAGAAACCGGCCCAAAGAATCCGGCACACGATCTCTCGTCAGCAGCCTTTTCCGTCTAAAGAGCCAGAGAAAAAAGCCGACTCTCTCGGAGAGGAGAAGCCCCCCATATAAGGTTGCAGTCCCTGATCAGATCATCCGTTCGAGTTGGACGCGGCCTACAAATCGTCCCGTACGCCTTTCTGACCGAAAAAAAGCTCCCCTTCCACACCCAATGGTCCCGACCCCCCGCAGGGCCCCCATAAGCCAACAGTGAATCCAGCATAAGAAGAAACTCCTCTAAGCGTTGATCCGAGAAGTTCGCGCAGAACCTCGTCATCCAGTTCCCGTCACTCCAGCAGCTAGCGACACTCGCCTCATGGTCAGCTGCCAAGGCATATAAGCGAGGAAAGCGTCCATCAAGCGATCCACCACCAGTCCAATCATCCTGCCAGAAAGCAAAAGAGTCTCCACCTCCCAGCACAGGCCGAAAGAGCTCATTGAAATGCGGAAGAACCGTAAGAATAGCCCTTCCAAAAAGGAGACGGCAGGGCCCCAGGAGCCACTCTCGACGGCGCCGCACTAATGATACCGTAGACCCGACGCACAAGAGTACAACATATATTCTCGCCGCTACCCCAAAGTCTGCTAACACATTTCAACAATAAGGCTTTATTCAAAGCATCAATACGCCTGATTCCAAGACCACCCTCAGCCTTGGGAAGAGTGGTAGTATCCCAGTCCACCAAGTGCATGCCATCAGCCTCCTGGCCACTTTTCCTCCAAAGAAATCTCCTCATCAACCTCTCAAGGCACTTACGAACCCCAATGGGCAATATGCGGGTAGACATGAAAAAAATCGGATCGCAGAGAGGACCGCCTTCAACAAAACCAGGCGAGCCCCCTTGAAAGGATAGCGGATTTCCACCCAGAAAGTTTATTTTCCAGCTTCTCAACAACAGGTAACCAGTCTGTCACCTTAATACGGGCCGACGTCAACGGCAAGCCTAAATAACGAATAGGCAGCGCGACACATTTTGTACCCAGTTCAATGCTGCATAACCTCCTCCTCAGATAGAGCAAAAGGGACCACCATAGACTTGACATGATTCCGTGTCAGACCCGAAATCTCTCCAAACAGATCAAGGATAATTGCCATGCCATTTGCTTCATCTGCACCTCCCTCAATAAAGAAAATGGTGTCATCCGCATATTGAAGAAGAGGTATAGAGAGGTCACTCTTTGAA